>CM035409.1:188917895-189517895 GCA_020310875.1 Ceratopteris richardii
AAATAAGGGAACTACTAATAGATGAATCCAAATGGGCTAAGATTACTCCTCAAAGATAAATAGGAAGAAAAATGCATCCAAACTCTTTTTGCACACATTTGAGGGAAATGAGAGAGTTTCCAAGAAGAGACACCTTCTTTTAGCCTACTAGCTCTTGGACCTTCTACTGATTATTGCCTTGGAGAAGCTCTCACAACCACCTCATTGAGTATTGAATGCTCTTAGACTACTTCACACTTGGACTAGTCTAGGTCACATGGACTGCATCACTTCCAAGATCACCCTTGAGGGACAAGAGAGGGTTCTCTTCCCCTCATCATGCCTTTTCTTGATACAAATACTCCTTTTATATAGACTTCACTACCTAACTTGAGGTATTTTCCCAAATTCAAGTATCTTCCAATGTGAGGTATCTTCTCAAAAGCCATTATGTCACAACCCAACTTGAGGTATCTTCCCAATGGGAGGTATCTACCCAACTTGAGGAGGTTTTCTCCAAACTTGAGATGTCTACCCAACCAAATTTAGCCACATATCTTGCCCAAATTGGAGTCGTTCCACATGATGGCCCAAGAGAAGTCACCCAAGTTGGTCCATTGGGTGCTCCTTGATGGAGGAGATTGAGACTAATCCTCCTTAGCACAACTTTGGATGCAATGAGACTTGCCCTAGCAACACACCTTAGGACTTTAATTAGTACCTTTGATTCTTGAATTAACTTGCAATAACTTGAACCAATAATTTCTAACCAAGTATACATAATGTTAAACGCGCAACTAACCATCAGAGACGCGTTTAAACAATTAGTGGGTTCTTGGGAGTGGAAGGGGTCTGTTAAACAGAGGCCCTATGCTTGGTTTCCCAAACTAACCACTTCACACACAGCGATATACTAATGCTCAAGAACTCTATCAAGAATCTGTTACACTTACAATCTTACAGTACGCAGTCGAACTCTTACAAAGTTTACCGAACACACACTAGCTAATGCTCCCTTCAGTGTACAACGCAAGAACTAATCAGTACCGTAATGCAGAATTACTTGATTAACTCAAGAACTGTCCCGAACACAAACTATTGTAACAATAGAGACAATAACAGTGACTTAATCTATACTGAACAGGTGCAGATAATCAAGCAGGACAACAGACGCAGAACGATTCAGGATTCTAAAACACACAGTACTGAAACTGTCATTACTAGAGTATAGACCGCATCAAACAACTTACAAAACATCACAAGACAGAGAGATACCACAGTACGCGTAATTAACAGAACAATCGCAACGAAAACTTCGCAGAACGGCTCGCCCAGACAAACAGTCTAGCGATCTTCTGGACGTTGATGTAAATCACACACCGAATGGTATCGATAAACAAAACAAGACAGAGACGACACAGAATACTCAGAGTTAACCAACGCACACCACAATAACGTCAGATCAATCACCCAGACAGATAGTCTGGTGATCCCAACTGATCGTCATCCAACGTCTCTTTTTCATTGATTTATATAAAGATACAAACATCTTTGTAACAACCTTTCATACGTGCGGACTAGAAAAAGATTCAGTTTTTACAATCGCCAATCCGGCGGCCGACTAACACTGGCACGCACGGTGGACTCAAACCTGCAGGTTTACAACAATTATGGTTCATCTACAATGCCTTCTAAATACATCGATCGGGCTAATCTAAAAGTTCGGGCGATTTTCTTCTTTAAGGCTTCTAACATCTGTTTCAAAATATCTGGTTCTACTAATTGGGCATCTGTTCGTACAGAACTTAAAGAAATGACTTCGGTCATCAAAACTTCTGCTTGTGTCTGCAGAAAAGCTTCCTATAGATAAAAATCGTTTGATAAGGCCGCATCACGAGTTACCTTCATATCTGCAATCTGCTTATTTATTTGAGCTAATCTTTCTTTCTGTACATCCAGCTAATACTCCCTTCTTTCTATCTCCTGATTCTGAAACTCGATTGTTTTGTAATAGGCGTCGCGCTCTCGGCGGGCACTTGCGATATCTTTGTGTAATTGCGCTTCCACGTTCAATTTGCGTTTAAGAATATTGTTGACGTCCGATAGATCAATTTTGGTTCTATGAAGTTCTTCATTCGTCTTCTGAGCTAAATCGTACATTTCTTGCCCTTTGTTGACCACTTCTTCTAACTGTACTCTGGTTTCTTCTAATAAATTACCTAAAGCTACTCGTGCATCTTCTTTATCTTGGACTAACTGCTTCAACTTGACTAATTCCGCATCTGCAACACTTAGTAATTCATCTTTCTCTTGGACTACTGTTAGGGCCGCATCTCTTTGATTGATAATTATTTCCTGTTCTACAAGTCTGGCCTGTAACTCCTGGATTTGTCCGTTTAACGCATGATTTTCTGCCTTGACTGCCTGTAATTCTTCCTGGAGAGGAGTGATGTCTGCCTCCAGCACATTAACTTTGTGTTGAAAGTCATCTTGGATAGTATTTGTCACTTGCTTCAGTTGTGCAGGTAGTTGTTGTGAGAAGTGGATCAACATTTGACCCATGGATGCTAACTCAGAAAATAAGGGAATTGAAGGAATTGGAGGATGAGAACGGGGTTGAGATGAAGAAGCGGTGAGGAGCTGCTGGGAATTCGGTGGAGAGTAATTCGGCGATGAGGATGACGAAGCAGTGGGTTCGTCGGGTACATTGGGTGGAATAGGAATAATGGGTTCAGCTGGGGGTTCGGGTGGATGAGTAGGAAGAATAGTAGTTGTGTTGGTTACCTTTTCGGTTTGTGTAGTGTCATCAAGGCCAGTAGTTGTAGATTCCACTGCTTTAAGCAATTCTTCGAAAACCTCTTTAATGATAGGTTCTGCATCCTCTTGCTTTTCCTGCTCAGATTGCTGTTGAGATGCTTCTTTTGACGAGCTTGTTTCAGATTCGGTGGTAGCATCCTGTTCTTGTTGCCTTTCTGAAGAAGATTGGGCTGATGATTCATGATGCATTGATGTTGTGGTGTCATGGAAGGTTTCTTCGTCCTGTCCTTCTTCTTCTTTGTCATCTGCTTGATCATTGGCGGCAGAGCCTTGTACCTGACTATCTGATGAACTAATTCTGATTCTTTTCCGGCGGAGAAGATGGAAAATCTCTTCGTCCTCTTCTTCATCATCTTCTAAGACCTGTGCAGATTCTTCATGGTGCAGAACAGGTCCTCGGGGTGGTGGTTGCGCTGTTTGAATAGTCGGAAATAGAAAAGATAGGATGTGCGGCAGTCTGGACCTTGGCATATCTCCTTTGTTGACCTGCTTGATGATTGACACGCATTCTTTGTGAATGCGGTGGAAGAAATACGAAGCAAAGTTGATAGGTTCTCGGGCAGCTAAATCTATAGCGGAGTAAAAGGGACGAGATATTCCATATGTGCGTTTCTGCAGGTTGAGGATGGCTACCAAGAATTGCAGGGCTGATCTTTCAGGTTCGGGGCGACAGAGGATTGCATATTCGTTGGATGAATACCTAGAAAAAAATTGGACCATTGTGGCTATTGGCAAATTCTGGCCATTCTCCCTACCTTGCAGAGAGAGCCGGAATGCTTTTGAGAAGGTCTGGAGAGTGATTACGGTACAGGATGGTAGGGAAGTGATAGGCAAACTCTGCTCGGTAGCAGGTGTGGCAGCGATGGCAGCGATTATTTGTGCATAGAAGGGGTGGCAATCCATTGAATGCCAAGGCAATTCAACAAAATTGGCCAACCCGCGGACGCGCAGGAACTCACCTACATCAGCAGGGAGTCCCTTCACGGAAGGCGGCAAAGTTTGCCAGAGCTTCCATGGCACACAGACAATAGCAAGCACGGTAACACAAGCACAGGGTAGACAGAGAGCACAAATACACAAATCACACAGACACAATAGCGATTAACAGCGAAACGAAAAAGGTTAAGTAGATACTTGATACCGAGAAGCAATTAAATTCGTGAATCATCGTGCGATATTGAGATGATAACCTCATAACTTCGGTGGGCATGCATGAGCGGAATCGATAAGGCAGGGTGGCTGTTAGTCATAATTAGGTATCAAAACACAGATATTTACAGACTTATTTTATCAAGTACGCAAAAAACAAAAAAGAAAATAAATAAAATGAAAAAACGTTGAACACGTTAGCGAGAGCCAGATGCTTGATGATACGGCCGCAACTTTGAACCATTGATGACTTTCGGAAGAGGAATTCCGATCAAAGTAGTCAACCGAAAAGTGGCTGGGCCTACTTGTTCAGTAATCCGATAGGGACCAAACCATCGTAACTTGAATTTTCTAGCAGAGTGATTCGATTTTGCATTGTAAAAAGAGTACAAGTTGCCCCACCGTAAAAACTGGAGTTTTTAGATATCGATCATGAGTTCGAGCTTGTCTTAACTGTACTTCCTGAATAGTCAGAAAACTTTTCCATCGATGCTCATCCAGTTCTCTGAGTGTATCCAACCGAAATGACAGAGATTCTTTAGGTAGTAGTTTCTGAGTGATGGCCACATGTAAACTTGGCACAACAATCTCTATTGGTGCTATGGCTTCCAGTCCATAAGCCATTGAAAGGTGTTAGTCCTGTTGCTACCTTGTAGGTAGTCCGGTACGCCCATAATACTGCAGGTAACAGTTGATCCCACCTTTCCGGTGATTCTAGAATCATTTTTCAAAGCATATTCAACAAGGTTTTTTTTGTACTCTCAACCAAACCATTAGCACGAGGATAATAAGGAGAATTGAATTTATGCATTATCTGAAAAGAATGGGTGAGTACTTTCATTAAGTTGTTAGCAAAATACATGCCTTGATCTGTAACAAGCTCCAGAGGTAAGCCAAATCGTGGAAAAACATCCTTCATTAAGCATTTTGCAACCGCAACAGCTGTAGCAGACTGTAAAGCCCAGGCTTCTGCCCATCTGGTAGCATAATCTGTACATGTCAGAATGTAGCGGTTATTACTGCGTATTGCTGGAGGTGTAATAGGTCCAATAAAATCTAGACCCCAATTCTGAAAAGGCACCAACGGCAAGACAGGTTGGAGAGGGAAAAAATGGTGTTGTAGAGGCTGTCCAGACCTCTGACAAGTATCACATTGTTTGACAAACTGAGATACATCCCTGTACATAGTAGGCCACCAAAGTCCACTTTGCAGAATTTTTCGATGCGTTAAATCTGCTGCAAAGTGTCCACCGGAAGGAATTGAGTGAGCCAGAGTAATGACTGAGTTAATTTCGTGTGGAGGAATACAACGAAGTAAAATTCCAGTGTGATCCATATAGTATAATTCTCCAGCAATTAACCGAAATCTACGACTATACACTGCAATCTTCCTACGCATTGCAGGAGAGGTCTGAGCAGGAATACATCCATCAGTAAGAAAAGTTGATATCTGATCATAATATGTAGATGGCATATGTGGTTTTGCATATTCATCATTAGTTGGTTCAGTAACATAAATCGCTGGTGTGGTGTCATCTACACCGACCGGAGCTTCACCGGAATCTAAGCGAGAAAGGAAATCTGCTAAGGCATGTGAGCTGTCGGGCCGATGGATTACTTCGAAATCAAAATCTTGTAAAAGTAAAACCCAACGTGCTAATCGACCACCTAAATGCTATTGTCGTACTAGATAAACAAGTGCAGCATGATCTACATGAAAAGTAAATTTGCGACCGAGTAAATAATGCCTAAATTTCTTTACAGAATATACTAAACCCAGACATTCTCTTTCAGTTACAGAGTAATTCTTCTCTGCAGGAGCAAGTCTTCTACTCGCATAGTAAACAGGCCGGAACCACTTATCAATTTGTTGCATTAACACACTGCCGATGGCGATATCTGATGCATCTACAAAAACATGAAATGGGCGTTCCCAATCAGGTGGTTGTAAAATTGGGACCTGCGTTAATAAACACTTTAGACGATCAAATGTTGTTTGACATTCTTGAGTCCAATCAAACTGTTTAGGAGTACTCGTGATTAAGCGATTGAGTGGAATGGCTAAATGCACGAGCCACCGTAAATGGCGACCATGCCAACGGACTTGCCCCATAAATCTCATCACTTCTTTCGGTGTAGTAGGCACAGGTGCTTTTAACGCAGCTGCAACCTTATCTGGGTCGACTTGAATACCTTGTGCAGAGACAATATGGCCAAGTAACTTTCCACATGAAACCGCAAACACAGATTTGTTTGGGTTTAGGCAGAGTCTGTATTCTCTGCATTTCTCGAAGCAACACCGTAAATGGAACAACTGTGCTTTCATCTTACCGAATAAAGAGAAATCATCAAGATATACTTGCATAAAAGAGGTAAGATAAGGGGAGAATATTTCCTGCATACACCTCTGGAAAGTGCTGGGGGCATTTCTTAATCCAAACCACATAACAGTACAAGCAAAAACACCCCAATTGGTAATGAAAGCGGTCTTTGGAATATCTTGTTCAGCCATTCTGACTTGATTGTAACCACTGTAACCATCCAAGAAAGAGTACATTTCATGTCCTGCTACTCTGTCAAGCATCGTGTCAAGAAAAGGTAGAGGAAATGGATCAGGCACCGTAGCTGCATTCAGTTTCCGGTAATCCACACATATTCGCAGTTGCTTATTCTTTTTAGGGACGATAACAATGGGTGATATCCACTCAACATGCTCTACTGGTACAATGAATCCAACTTTTAATAACCTATCCAGCTCTACCTTTACCTGTGCTGCATAATTCAGATTCATTCGGTAGTTGGGTTGTTTGATTGGTTTTGCTTCTGGCTTCAGCATGACCCTATGTTGATAAATGAGGGGGTCCAAACCTTTCATATCTTTGTAATCCCATGCAAAAACATCAGAGAATTCTCGAAGTAGGTGGATTAAATTTGCTTGAAACACTTCAAGTAAGCTTTCCCTTATCTTGACAGGACGCGGATTTTCTTCATCTCCTAAATTATAGGTGATCAATTGATCTTCTGACACATAGAATTGTCGGGATTTCTCTGTATCATCAGCTGGTTTTAAAAGTTGTTGTAGATCGGCATCATCTATAGCAACAATACCTTCTTTCTTGTCTTCTTCAGTCACAGGCATCACGGTACAAACTTCCGGATTCCAATTATCTATAATAGATTGTAGATCAACAGTTCCTAGGGAGATCAAATCAATATTATTCTTCAAAAACTCTTCTTCTTTGTTATCTGACAAACCATCTAACATATGAACTGGTTCTGCAAAATAAGGTCTAACATGTAATTCACAAGGCTGGATAGCATCTAACTTGACAACATATTTACTATTATTGTCCTTTAAAGCGAGTTCCTGTGCGGACCAATCTTGTATCACCTTGGCTTGTTTCAACCAAGGACGGCCGAAAAGCAGATTATAATCCAAGCTAGACTCTGGTAGTTCTAAGACGACAAAAGTCATCTGAAATGTTGTACCTTGCAAAGTTATGGGAACATCTCGTACTAGTCCCACTTGGTGGACTCTGGACTGATCAGCCATCCTTACAAAAAACTGGACAGGCTCAATTTTTGTCCATCCTAACTTTTTACACAATGCAGCAGTAGCAATGTTTACACCAGACCCTCCATCAATTAGTACTTGATTAATTTTATGATTTTTGTACCATACCGTAATCAATGGGACCGAGTGATCCACCATAGCGTCAGTTTCTGGTTGTACTGTTGTCGTTGCTGGAATGCAAGTAGACTCAGTACTAAACTGTTGCTAGAATTGTTGACGTACTCCTGGTACTAGTGAAAGTAACTGTCCAAGAGGAAGAGTAATGGGCGCTTTAGATAAGATTTGCCATGCTTGATTTACTTGACTTGTACTTTTGATCGATTCTGAAGATGATGCATCTGTTACTGGAGTTGACTCTTTCTCCTGTGCAGTTTCCTTTGACAATGGAACTTGTGTCACCGGAATAGGTTCTGAGAACACTGGAGGTTCTGTGGTGGTCCACTGACTAGCCTTGTCATCGGTTCTTTGCTGTTCTCGGATGCTTGGTTCAAATATTTCAACTGCTGGTTGTAACGGCCTACCGGATCTGGTCTGAACTACTACAGCTTGTGTTTCTATGGGTGTGATCTGAACCATATTTTTCATTGGGTTCTGGCGCTCCTTCTTTTGATTATATTCGGCCGCATCTTTACAAAATCTTTGAATGTGTCCTAATTCACCACAGAAATGACAACGAGGGGGTGGCAAAGCATTACCTTCTTGTGGTGGACCTGTCTGCCAGCGGTTTGCATTGTAGTTATTATTTCTCTGTCCTCGATAATTTCGGTAGCCTTGCTGTTGGTTGTTTCTCATTTGAGGAGGTACATAGTGATTGACAGGCTGCCCCGGTTCTTGTATAATTGCATTTACTGTTGCTGTTCCCTGCACTTTGGCGTTGTATGCACAATTCTCGGTGGAATGTTAGGTCATATTGTAGATAGCACAAAACAACTGGTTAAGGGCACAAGTGGTACTGGTATGCCCTGAATTCTTGCAGGTGGTGCAGTACATCTATCTGGTCGGATCTTCTGCAACATTTTTACTCGCTTTTAATCATTCCAGGTCTTCTGTAAATCCTCCAACCTTGTTTTCCAGTTGCAAAGCCATTGCAATCACTGCATCTAGCGTCATAGCTCCCACACAGTGTATGATCATAATCTGTTTAAGTTACGGAGCCAAACCATTGATAAACCATTGAGTGATAACGTCATCCGGCAGGTTGGCATGTGTTGGCGGTAATTGCCTCAAATGAGTTCTGAATAGGGTGGCATATTCCTGCACTATTTGATTCAGCTTCTGTCTATTGTTTTGCAGGTAATCGAAAATTTCAGGTGGATTCTTCTTTAGCCTGAATCTCTGCAAAAATGCATCCCTTACCGCTTCATAAGTCACAAAATGATTAAAATCATATTTTGTAAGCCATCTGGCTGCTTCATTAACTAACGTGGACTGGAATACAATAGCTTTGTACACCGGATCAGGTGCATGATTAAGCACTACGTAACTTATCTCAAATGTGCGTACATGAGCATCTAGGTCATCACCTGGAAATCCACCGAATTTAGTGTACGTTACTCTTGTTGGAGTCCGCTGGGGTGGAAATAGATGTTGCTGTTGCTGCTGCTGTTGTTGTTGTTGTTGCCCACTCATCATGCTGGTGGTTGTATTGTGACTATCTTCTGTGTCCCGAGGTTGAATATCTGAATCGTCGGAATCTGTATCGTCAGCCTGTGCACTCTCCGGCTTGATAATATTGTTCAGTATGCTTCGCATTTTAGCTTCGAATAAGCTACCTTCCTCCTTGATATCAAATGTAGGAAAGCTTACTCCAAATAACGGTGACTGGACTGAAGATTCACCAAGAAATGGTAAACCGTCACCGAAAAACTGTGAACTCTCAGCAACTGGTACCGAAATAATACCGGAAGGTGTCGAATTTTCACCAAAGCACCTTCACTGATTTCTTTGGCCAAGACGTTTCTATCCGCAGACAAATTCGATTCTTGACCCAATGGTGTTAAATTAACTTCATGCTGCATCCTAGTAGACTCTGGAGTTACTATTTCTTCGACAGAATGTGCCGAAATCGCACCGGAATCCACCAAAAAGGTAGTACGTTCCATCGGAATACTACCGGAATCACTACTGGCGTTCTTCAATTCCTTGACAGCTGGGTTAGACTTATCTGCGCTTCTACTTCCTGGAGGCATCCTTAGCAAATTAGGTATCACCCAAGACTGTTGGTTTCTTCTACGCTTCGGGTATGATTCACCGGAATGAGTAACCGGCATATACTATGTTTGTGATACTTTGCGTACTATTCTTCTTAGGTCGATTCACAATCTATGACCACTTTCACAATCAATCAACAAACATTCTTGATGCTACATTCGCACAGACAAATGGCAACAATCTGGTGCCACTTTCCCACAATTAGCTGGCAACACTCTTGATGCCACATTCCCACAAATGGCGCCAGTGTTAAACGCGCAACTAACCGTCAGAGACACGTTTAAACAATTAGTGGGTTCTTGGGAGTGGAAGGGGTCTATTAAACAGAGGCCCTATGCTTGGTTTCCCAAACTAACCACTTCACACACAGCGATATACTAATGCTCAAGGCTTCAGCGTACAACGCAAGAGCTAATTAGTACCGTAATGCAGAATTACTTGATTAACTTAAGAACTGTCTCGAACACAAACTACTGTAACAATAGAGACAATAATAGTGACTTAATATTTACCGAACAGGTGCAGATAATCAAGCAGGATATCAGACGCAGAACGATTCAGGATTCTCAAACACACAGTACTGAAACTGTCATTACTAGAGTATAGACCGCATCAAACAACTTACAGAACATCACAAGACAGAGAGATACCATAGTACGCGTAATTAACAGAACAATCGCAATAGAAACTTCGCAGAATGGCTCGCCCAGACAAACAGTCTGGCGATCTTCTGGACGTTGATGTAAATCACACACCAAATGGTATTGATAAACAAAACAAGATAGAGACGACACAGAATACTCAGAGTTAACCAATGTACACCATAACAACGTCAGATCAATCACCCAGACAGACAGTCTGGTGATCCCAACTGATCGTCACCCAGCATCTCTTTTTCATTGATTTATATAAAGATACAAACATCTTTGTAACAACCTTTCGTACGTGCGGACTAGAAAAAGATTCAGTTTTTACAATCGCCAATCCGGCGCCCGACTAACAATAAGTAGCTTTCCATCAAGCTAGCTTGAGCTCCAATTGGATCGATATAGCTTGAGCTATGGCCTCCATCAAAATAGACTACCAATCCTCTTAGGGTATCAACATACACACACTCCTTAAACCATCAAATACACAAAAAATAGGAGGAGATCTAACAAACCTCTTAGGGATCTTTTTGATACTATATGAATGTATGAAAATATATGAGAAACACACCACTTGGTGTTTTAAGATGAAAGAAAATGTGCAAATGTCAATGAATTTTGCACGAATATGAAGTATCCTACACACACACATGCATACACTTGAACATCCATATAAGCTTTAATATGAAATCTCCTCATCACAATATGATACTTGATCATCTATATATGGTCCTCCAAACTTATCCCTTGAACATAAGTTAGTTATCTTCCAAATATGGTTCCTTTGAAGTGAGTTCCATTCTCCTTTAGAGTCAGTGATTCACCTTCCATCTTCCATGTACTTGACCTTGCCCATTTTCAACACCCCTACCCAAGTTGGTCCACTGGGTGCCCCTACCCATGTTGTTCTACTCTGATAATTGGATAGATTCCAACTTTCTATTCACCTTGGATCATTTGTCTACAAACATCTTGTACATTCTCTGCCATAGGTTTTTACAATAGAAGGGAATGAATTTTGCAAGCATGATATGATGTTATGTATTCTAGGAAATCTGTTCGAGGGGTTGAATTGGAGTCATGCTCCCATGACTGTTGCTTGAGACTATGTTGAGTTGGGGTATTTGATAGTTGTAGGGAAGTGGCTAGAAGTATGTAGAGATATGGATTGTTAGACAAAAGAATGTGCATATCAGGTGATAGACTGATGGGCTTTGATTGAATGCCTTAAGGAAGGTAGTGAGGTCTATGTAAAAGGGTCCTTTGCATCAAGCAAAGGCAAGATGAGGGGAAGAGAACCCTCTCTCTTCCCTCAAGGGTGAGCTAAGAGGTGATGCAATCCAAGTGACCTGGACTAGTCCAAGTGTGGTGTATTCTAAAAGGATCTAGTAGTCAATGATGTAGTTGTGAGATCTTCTTCAAGAGAGTTATCAATAGAAGTTCAAAGAGTGAGAAAGCTAAGAGAAGGTGGTGGGGTCTATGTGGGTTCCCTCGTATATATGCAAAAAGAGCTTGAATGCATCTCTCTTCCTACTTATCTTCGATGAGTGACTCTTCATCTGTTTGGATTCATGGGTTAGCAACTCTCTTATTCCTACCTCCTATTCTATTTTTGCTCATGTAGTCATATACCCTTTAAGTCCAATGCTAATTTTTTCATGGACTATCTTGTTCTTGTACAATTCATATTGCACTAGCCCATCTTTTATGAGAAAAAACAATTTTTTTTCGTATAGCCCTTGTTTGATTTGTGTTATTGAGCTTTTGCACAATAGAGTGGTGGTTACATGATCCACACCCATTATACTAGAGAGTCTCTTTGCAATCTCAAGAGTCCATAGAAAACCTACAATAGCAAAAGACCTTCTCAAATCACTCTTAGAGAACCACCTTCTCATCTACTTTAAAGTTTCTGTTGAATTTTCTCAAGGAAGCCCAAGCAACTTGCTACAATTAACCAAAACCACCTCCCTGTAAAGAGAAAGTTAGAAGAGTACCATATTCAACTTCTAAATTACCCAATCCTAGATGGAGGATTCAATGAACTTATTGTCAATCTCCAATACTAAATTCCACTCTTTCAAAGGTTTGGTGTAGGAAGATGTAGATGGGCACATTAGAACATTTATCTCCTTATGTTGAGGAAGAGGATTTCAAACCCAAGGAGATACAATGCTGGCACTGTTTCCATCCACCTTGGATGGAATTGTAGAAAAGTGGTATATTGACAACAAGGATGGCCACTTCACCATGTAGGAGGCTCTCAAGTCTACTTTATACCCAACCTTTCAATCTAAAAACTCTTGAGAACGAGCCCTAGACGAGTTTGAAAATCTCAAGCTCCAACAAGATGAATCATTTCATAAGCTTTAGACACAAGCAAAAGCCTTGGTTGTTTCTTCACCTCATGCATCAAGTGATTTTATGGTGAAAAAAGTGGATCAAGAAAGCTCCACCCAAGACCTCTCAACAAAATCTAAAAGTCTTTGGGACTCAATGTTACCTTGAAGGAGTTTTTCGTTACCATGTCGCACATCAAAGAAGCCAAATCCCACTTTCATGATGGTAGCCGATGTACCTATGCTAGCCCCATGGATCCTATCAAGCAACATAGAAAGTATCTTGAAGCATTGAAGATGAAGCAAAGTTACTAAGAAGAAAAAAAATCCTTTTTCCACCTATATGATACAACGATGAGATGCTTACAAAACTTGGATGAGAAGTGGAGGAGTTACACAAGCTCAAGAAATTGGGAGACAAGTATGGTGCATTATTTGCAATAGTAGCGACCATTTTGTTATAAACTTTTCAAATCCGATAACTTGCCAATTTTATGGAAGGGAATGTTCAGAGTTGAGGTATTTGTGGCACCAATATAGTATTGAAGGTGATAATCATATCCAAAATATTTATTAGCATCTTCTAGGTCGAGTTAGGGGTATCCTTGATAATTTCTTGCCAAAACAAAATTGTGATGAGCATATATTCTATATTATTATTATTGCCTCCTTGAGCTACTGTAATCGAGAAATTCAACCATAAATTCTTGACACTAGAGCATGTTGGGTTAATCTCCTATGTACACTATGGGTAGAGATGGTTGACAAGATTATAAAGGATTGTATTTTACATATTTGGGGGCTCCACTCAAGATTTTCTCCCTCATGCCTGAACCAAATACCATGAAATTTATAAAGCATCAAAGTAGACTTCAAGTAGGTTCCAACAAGACAACGATTATGTAAAATGGTTGAGTATTCACTGAGATATGACCAGAAGAAGTTGACTATTCTGAGTAATCATAGCAGAGAAGTAGATAGAGATGTTCAATGAGCTATATGTATTATGGAACATAATCGTACATAGCCATTGGCATTGTAATGATTCTCAATGATGATGAACTAAGTGAGCTATGGTGTGAGCTACTCAAGTCCTACAAATGATCAAGGAATGATGTTGAGCCCATAAATGTCATATTTGTCAAAGTCAACCATAGTCAAAGCCAATAGTAGTCAAAGTCAAAATCTCAAAGTCAAATCAGTCAAAGTCAAAATGTTCAAGGTGAAAGTCAACATGGGTGAAGTCAAAGTGTTCAAAGTTGAAGGGTCAAAGTGCACAGGTAGTGCACAATTAATTGGTTCACAAAGGCCAAAATTGGAGAAAGTTGGTTGCAGGTGCAGAGGTATTTCTGTAATTTCCCTAAAGGTTCAAAGTGTTTTTAAAGTGTTTTAGAAGGTTCACATGAACCCTCTCTTAGGTTCACAAGTGAAGAATTAAAAGGAAAAATGTGAAGGTATGTGAAGTGGCAGCGTACACAAAAGTGAAAGTATGCCCCCCCAATTAAAATTTTTGTTTTAGTCTAAAGTCACTACAGGACAAAATAGGGATTCGTTGCTGCCCACTTTTTGAGACAATCTTGGGACATCAAAGTGAGCACCAAGATACTCTTGCAGTTAGGAGCATACATGAATCGACACTCAAATCAGGGCAAGGACTATTCTTGGAAAAAAAAAGACTAACCAAAGGTGAGCATAGTCTAAGCAAGGCAAGAGAGAGAAGTGCAAGAGGCACAGAGTGTGCAACGCAGAGAAGTGAAGTGCAAGGTGTGCATGAAGAGGGACTAAGAAAGTGTGCAGAGAAGTGCTAAGCTATTCACCCCAAGGATCCCAAGGTCTCATTGAAGCTGTGCGTGTGCCGACAGAAGGTGTCCATCCCTCCCCCTTATTGGAAGCTTGGTGCAAGGTGTGCACAATTGCAGGCTTGGAGAAGGTGGAGGTCTGGTGCAGAGAAGGCCGACAGCAACAAGACCCTTGGGTATTTGGTATTTTGTGATTGAACACTCTGTGAGATTTTGCACAGAAGCATTGGATTATATTGTGCACCATCATTGTAATTGTCTTCTCATAATCAATCGACAGAGGCTTCTAGTGTGTATCTTTCTTTTTGTCTTTCCCTTTTCTCCTACAAACACTCAAATCCCTTCTTGTCCAAGAATCCCCCAACAAAGTTTGGCATGCCTAGTGGGACTCCAAGGAGATTTGAGCATAGGAGAAGCCAAGTGCAAAGGGTAGAAGAGTTCAAGTGCTGACAATACTACTTCACTGGACTAAGAGGTAAATATTCTGATCAATTATCTCATATTAAGAGGGCTATGAACAGCTCATGACCGCAACCTGGTCCCAAACATTGAGGGTCACCTGCAAAGCTACAAGAAGGAAGGCTGTTAGAAGATCCTCTAGTCCACTTTCATCAACCTCATCAGTAAAGAGCATGTCAGGTCAGGTAGACTTGGAAACCCTACTATCAAGATTAAATATAAAATTCCCTTCTTTCAAAGGCTTAGCTCAGGAAGATCCGGACAAGCATATTAGAAGGTTTTTAGCACTATGCAAAACTAGAGCTTGATGAGAAGAGAGAATGCCATTTTGATACTCTTCCCTGCCACATTAGAAGGGTTAGCAGATAAATGCTTCAGCCAATTTGCTGAGAACCATTTTACCACTTGGGACTTAATGAAAGATGCATTCAAAACTCAATTTCAGCATGGAAATACTGCAGAGATCATCATAGAGGAATTAGAAAACTTGAGACTGGGTCCAAGTGAAAAGTTCCTAGAGTTTGTAACTAGGTCCAAGGCACTAATGGCTAAGTTGTCAGATCCTCCACATGATTTTTTTGTTAAGAAATGGTTAGCTAAGCCACTTCCAGTGACCACACAATGTAAAATCAAGGAATTAGTGTTGCCCACAGCCTCCATAGAGGAGTTCATCAACACAGGTACACGACTAGAGTAGATAAGGAAACAATATGGAGAAATTTCTTCTCAACTACCCTATTCTACAGAAATGGAGGATCCAGTAATCTAGCTATGGAAAGAGCTGGAGGGCTTAAAAAGGAATACGCCCCACAAAGAGGAGGAGAATGCTATTCCTCAGTTGAGGAGGGAGATTGAGGCATTGAAGCTCCAAAAGGAGGAGGAAGCCCAAGCAGAGGAATTGGCTCAGCTTCGAGAGGAGTTGCAGGAACTCAAAGGGGATGGCATCAAGAGTGGACGTTGGTGTACCATGTGCAGCAAGCAAGGTCATATAGTAAGTGAATGTCCTCTGTTAAGTGTGACTTGCCAACTATGCAGGAAAGCTGGTCATGAGGCCCAGGAATGCCAATCAAGAGGAATGCCTGCAACAACATATTGGACACAAGGAGGATCCCTACCACTAGCAAATGTGATGGCTTTTGCACCCAATCAAGGTAACAATTACAACCCTCGACCTAGGGATAACTTTGGAAATGGGCCAAGGAGGCCAATTATTTGTTTCAGATGTGGAGAATGTGGGCATTATCAAAGCAGGTGCACTCTACCAGAAAATGCCCCTCCTTGCAGGAACTGCCCAGAGGCTAGAGACCATTATACTAATTGTTGTCCTAAGAACCAATCATCTTCATCTGGGCCCCACATTCAAATGAATTTTGTATGCAAAGAAGAAATGGTAGATCAAGCCAGGGTGCCATCACCATCTACCAGGGTGGTGCAGTTAGAAGAAATTGAATCTTTTATAGTGAAAACAAGAAGCAAAGGGAAGGCTCAAGTAGAAATAGGTCAAGAATCAATGATTAATGGATTGAACAAAGACAAAGATGCATTTGAAGACAAAGCCACCACTCGTGCATACACAAAGCAAAAAGAAAATCTCATAGGCACCAGTGATGCCATTGGACATGCATTCATTAGGGCTCATGAGGAGTTTGATAAGTCATTTGGAGCCCATGCTCTTAAGGAATCAGAAGCTTCTAGACTACTCAAGTCCATGAAAAAGGAGGTTAGTATTTTTGATTTAATAAAGATGGATGGGAAGTTCAGGTCACAACTCTTGCAAATAATTGATGAAATGTCCACAACACGTTTAGTGGAAAAGGCTGCAGTTATGCATAAAGATAAAATTGTAGGGGAAGCACCCCTCACAGATTATAAGAGCCCTTGGCTGAGAGTCTCTATCAAAGGTCATGAGTTTCAAAGAGTTATTGTGGATGGTGGTTCTGACATTAACTTGATGCCTTAATATACCATGAAAAAGCTTGGACTACACCCTTCAAGACTTGCCAACTTCAGTGTAACACTGGCAGACCAAAACATAGTAAAACCTATGGGAGTGGTCCCTGGAGTCCTAGTAAAGATACAAGGTACCATCTTTAACTTGGATTTTGTTGTTTTAAGGCTGCCACAGGTAGAAGGAAGTTTCCCCCTGTTAATTGGGAGACCTTGGTTAAGGCATGCCAATGTGCTGCATGATTGGGGTAAGGACACAATGTGGGTGAAACAAGAGGGAAAAGAGTTGCAACAGATATTTTTAGAAGAAGGACCAGACAATCAAAGACATACCAGCATGATGCAGACAATTGGTATTTGTATGGAAGAAGAATTGTTGGAAAACCCAGAAGCAGATCTATTTGAAGGAGCAAATTTATATGAAGATGAAAACATGTTGGCTTGGCTCCATGCAGAAGACCCATCTTCCTGCTATGGAATTTTTCCAAACTCAAGTAGAGAGGAAGCATATGAAGAAAAAGAGGACATCATTCATGTTATTGACTCGAGTGTGACAGTCTCAGTCAAAGGCCATAGAAGAGAGAAGAAAAGAAAATCTCTTAAGTACAATAGTGATGAAGCTACTTCAAATCATATGTCCATGGCCACTTTTTTATGGATACTGGTATGGATATCAGCTGTTATGTCAATTTTTATGATAGTAAGTGCAGGGCTTTACAAGGATATGGAAGGAGTACCTTCAAGTATTTGGAAATAGAGGGTTCCATTGGATGAAGAATCGGCAAAAGTAAAAATGAAAATTTTCAGATTAAGTCATAAAGTTGCTAAAACAAAGATACAAAAGATGCAGTATGGAGGAGATAATATTCTAATGAAGGATTTAGGGTACCCCTATTAGATGATCATTGTGCCCAAAATAAAGACAAAACAAATGAAGTGCAATACAATTGGAGATTATGGAGGAGTTTCTATGAGTCAACATATCAAGGCTCAAGGCCTATCATCAACAAAAGTGAAGATTTATGGATCACCTGGAACCTGCAAAATTTGTCCAGGTTGTACATAGCCTTCTCATGTCATTTTTGCTTATGTTTTAGTAGTTTTATCTTTTTTTTTTTCATGCTTGTTCTTTGAGTTTTTAGCAAATTTAGTAATCCTTTCATAGCCTTTGCATAAGCACAATTTTTGGAAATTTTTGGGAATTTTTCAAGAATTTTTAGAATTTTTCTAGCATTTTTTCATCCTTTTCAATGTCATTTTCTTGCCAAATTGGAGAAATAAAGGAAGCTCTCTGTGGTTTTCAGTGAGTAAATTGGCCTAGACCTGTAGAGAATTTTTTGAGCATTTCTTTTGCATTTTTTTGAATTTTTTCTGGATTTTTCTTCATTTTTTTTGGATTAAAAAAAAAGGCCCCATGGAATTTATTTTTCCAAAAAAAAGGGGGGAAGCAAAAAATTCGAGAAGTTTAGTTTAATTTTCTTTTATTTTAGTTTATTTATTTGTTTGCCAAGCACGGGCATTCACCAAAAAAAAAATTATATCTCTTTTTTTTTAAATTTTTATTTTTCATGGTTCAAGCCTTTTGGCTCTGGATCGTGCCTCGGATGGCCATTTTTTTCAAATTTGGGGTCATTTTCATGTATTTTGGCAGCACTGGATTCATTTTTTACCTTAATTTTTCCAAAATCCCACCTTTTTGCTGACTTTTGGTAAAAAACCACATATTTTGAGCACATTTATCACATGTTTTTATTTCTCCACATGGTCCACATGGTCTCTTCTCACTTTGTTTTACCTTATGTTTGACAATTTCACATATGGACCCCTTGTGGCTCTACTATTTGATCATTTTGGCCCTCTCCAGACTCCTATATCCTACTCCCTCACCCTCCCTTTACCCTCCTGCCCAGCCCCATCCTTACACCTCCTTGCCCTATTCCTCTCAGCCCCCTCAGCCCTCCCTTCCCCCTCCCTTCTACCCTCCCATTGCCCTCCTTCGCTTTTCCATGCAAAAATTCCATATCTGGGTTCTTCACTGGTGTTTGCTCTCTCCTGCTTCTGGTGGATTTGATTGCTGCTCAAGTGTCCTTTTGAGATTTTGCAGCCCAAGAATCATGGTGTCATCTCTGCTCAGAGTTTTGGCTGTAGCTCTCCAAGACGTAGAGCACATTAGGTGGTGGGCAACTATTGAGCCCATAAAAGTCATATTTGTCAAAGTCAACCACAGTCAAATTCACCTATAATCAAAGTCAAAAGGTCAAAGTCAAATTGGTCAAAGTCAACATGTTCAAGGTCAAAATCAACATGGGTGAAGTCAAAGTGTTCAAAGTTGAAGGGTCAAAGTGCACAGGTAGTGCTTAATTAATTGGTTTACAAAGGGCAAAATTGGAGAAAGTTGGTTGGAGGGTGCAGAGGTATTTCTATAATTTCCCTAAGGTTCAAAGTGTTTTTAAAGTGTTTTGGAAGGTTCAAGTGAACCCTCTCTTAGGTGCACAAGTGAAGAATTAAAAGGAAAAATGTGAAGGTATGTGAAGCGACAGCATACACAGGTATGGCCCCCCAATTAAAAGTTTTCTTTTAGTCTAAAGTCACTACAGGACAAAACAGGGATTCGTTCGTTGCCCACTTTTGGAGACAATCTTGGGACATCAAAGTGAGCATCAAGATACTCTTGCAGTTAGGAGCGTACGTGAATCGACATTCAAATCAAGGCAAGGACTATTCTTGGAAAAAGAAAACTAAGCAAAGGTGAGCATAGTCTAAGCAAGGCAAGAGAGAGAAGTGCAAGAGGCACAGAGTGTGAGACGCAGAGAAGTGAAGTGCAAGGTGTGCATGGAGGGGGACTAAGAAAGTGTGTAGACAAGTGCTAAGCTATTCACCCCAAGGATCCCAAGGTCTCATTGAAGTTGTGCGCGTGCCGACAGAAGGTGTCCATCCCTCCCCCTTATTGGAAGCTTGGTGCAAGGTATGCACAAGTGCAGGCTTGGAGACGGTGGAGGTCTGGTGCAGAGAAGGCCGACAGCAACAAGACCCTTGGGTATTTGGTATTTTGTGATTGAACACTCTGTGAGATTTTGCACAGAAGCATTGGATTGTATTGTGCATCACCATTGTAATTGTCTTCTCATAATCAATCGACAGAGGCTTCCAGTGTGTATCTTTCTTTTTGTCTTTCCCTTTTCTCCTACAAACACTCAAATCCCTTCTTGTCCAAGAATCCCCCAACAAATGAGCTCTGAAATGAGGCACACTACCCCGCGAGATTTTAGAAGCCTTTTTATATGAGTTTCTTCTAAGTTTGAATTTTGAATTCAAACTTGGGTCCAATAAAAAAGTGACTCCACTGATTTAGGAGTTATTCCCTCAATTTGAAGTCATAGCTAATATTCTTCCTAACTCCATGAGATATAAGCTTTTACAAGATTCTCCAAAGTTTTACAATTGTAAATGATCAGGTAATTACAAGCTATAGTTCACATGAATCATCAAGTGCTAGTTCCACACAAAATCTTCCATGCTAAGTCAAATGTGTAGACTTGAACATTTGCACCAATAGCTCCCCCTCAAGCGAAACATCTTGGCTTGCATTGCTTCATCCTGTAATCCAATCATGGTTTTAAACCTGCAAAACTTATCACCATCAAGTGCTTTGGTTAACAAATCAGCACACTGCATACTTGTAGATACATATGCTAACTGAATCTATTTTCTCAAGAGTTTCTCTCTAACATAGTGATAGTGCACTTCTATATTCTTAGTTCTTGCATGATAAATGGGGTCAGCTGCAAGATGCAAAGAGCTAGTGTTATCACCAAAGATAATTGGTGAATGAGTGTGAAGTCCCAAATTTGAATAAAGCAATCTAATCCAAATAGCTTCTTGTCTAGCATTTGCTAATCCCTTGTATTTAGCCTCTGTTGAAGATAGAGCAACACTTGGTTGCTTCTTATAAGGCCATGGGATGGGTTTATCACCTGCAAAAGATAAATAGCCAGAATTACTTCTTCTATCATCCTTACATCCTGCCCAATCTGCATCTGAGTAGAACTTTATGTCCAAATCTGATGTGTATGGGAAGTAAAGGCCTTGATTTTGAGTACCTTTGAGGTACTTCAAAATTCTTTTAGCAGCTTCCAAGTGAGGTGCTCTAGGTTTATGCATGAATTGGCTCAGAACACTTACTCCATAACATATGTCAATCCTTCTTAATGTTGCATAGTTTAGACTCCCAACTATGCTTTGATAACATGCAATGTCTTCAAGCAAATCACCTTCATGAGCACTCAGTTGATGATTTACCTCCATAGGGGTGCTAGTTACTTTTGCATCCTTCAAGTGAAACTTCTTCAACATGTCCTGCACATATTTTCTTTGAGTGATGTAGATTCCAGAGTTAGTGTATACCAACTCAGGTCCAAGAAAGTATTTCAGAAACCCTAGGTCACTGATCTTAAACTCCTACATCAATTGGTTTTTGATTTTTTTGATGCCATTGGCATCACTACCTCTAAGAGTTATGTCATCCACATATACACATAAATATATCATTTTTGAATTACTCCTCTTGATAGACAGAGAAGAATCTACCTTGCTCATCATGAATCCTTGGACTTGAAGATAGGTTGATAGCCTATGGTTCCATGCCCTAGGTGCCTGCTTCAAACCATAAAGAGCTTTCTTTAATTTGCATACATGATTGACCTTGCTTGGATCTTCATAGTCAGGAGCTTGAGCCATGTAAACCTCCTCTGAAATCCACCCATTGAGAAAAGCATTTTTTACATCTAGTTGATACATATTCCAATTTCTAGATGCAGCTACACTTACCAATACTCTGATGGTTGGCATCTTAGCCACTGGTGAAAAGGTTTCTTCATAGTATACTCCATGGGTTTGTGCAAAACCCTTAGCCACAAGCCTAGCTTTGTACTTGTTTATGGATCCATATGAGTTCCTTTTGATTTTCTAAATCCACCTAGAACCAATTACCTTCATTGATGCTTTCTTGTGTACCAGCTCCCAAGTGTCATTCTCTTGGAGTGCTTCTATTTCTTCATCCATAGCCTCCTTCCATTCTGCTTTGGTACTTGCTTCTTCATATGAAGAAGGTTTGACAAGTGATGAATCCTTAGCAAGATAAATAGAATGCTTAGTGACTAATGAAGTATCATACCCATATCTGATTGGATTCTTACTCTCTCTTTGTGATCTCCTTAAGGCTTGGTTGGATATCTGATTTGATGTCTTCAATTGTGCTTGGCTCCTCCTTGGTGAGGCTTGGAAATTCTTCTTCCAAGTCATATGGCAATTTGACCTTCCTGCATTCACTTTCAAACCTAGAGTCATTCTCATCAAACAAAACATCTATGCTGACCATAAATCCTTTGTTGGATGGATTATAAAGCCTGTACCCCTTTTGATTTATATCATACCCTATGAAGATGCATTTCTCTGCCTTAGGGTCTAACTTACCTCTGATTTGAGATGGAACATGCACATAAGCAACACAACCAAAAATTCTGCAATGTTCAAGTGATGGTCTCCTACCATTCCATGCCTCATAGGGAGTCATCCCATCAAGGGACTTAGAAGGTAACTTGTTAACAAGATAAGTGGTAGTAGACATAGCCTCTACCCACAAGTAATTAGGCAACTTCTTTTCATTTAGCATAGATCTAGCTGCTTCCACAATCAATCTGTTCCTCCTCTCTACTACTCCATTTTTCTCAGGAGTATATCTAGTTGTGATATCTCTCTTGATACCTCTATCTTGCCACTATCTGTCCAACACTCATCAAATTCTTTGTAATAGTAGGTACATAAAGAACTCTGCTCAACACATTCCTATTCCCATCAGAAATTTTGACATTTCCTACCTTGACAACTGAGTGCTTGGTATCATCACCTGTCTGCACTTGGTGCTTTCCCTTGGGCTCTTCAAGATCAGAAAGGAGAGCTATATTGCCTGCTACATGGTTTGAAAAACTTGAGTCAATATAGAAGAGGTGTTCATCATTCATACCTTGTTTTGAGGTCATGTTCATAATGAGAAGAGAATCCTCTTGATCCTCTATATAGTTATTGACATCCTTTTTTGATTTGTATCCTACTTGATAATTGTTTCTGTAGCCATGGTTGTAACTTTGATTATGATTGAATCTTTCTCTTGATTGTGAGTAGCCACCTCTTCGGAATCCTCTTCCTCTCTGGTTCTTGAAGTTCCTATAGCACTCATCTGTTGTGTGATTATACAATCCACATATATTGCATGGGGAAGAGTTGAAAGGTCTCCCCCTACCTTTCTTACCTCCTTTGCACCTTCCTCTTGAATTCCTACCTCTCCCTGCATAGTTAGCTTGAGAAGTAGTACCTTCATCTCCAAAGTTTTTACTCTTTCCTTTATCCTTAGACTTTCCTTTATCTGTATAGAGGGCAAAAGAATTGTTACCTCTTGATGGTTCACCATTTTTGTTGAGCTTGGTGTTGGGTTATTGGGTGTGCCCACATCCTCAATTGTGCATAAGAACCCTCCCTAGACCATGAGAAATAACCTTTTTTGTATATATTTGAATGTCACATATGAACACTCTCCTAGAGCACTTTTTAATATTTCCTTATACCATAGTGAAGAGGTCTCTTAAATATCTCACCTTTTTGGCTCTTCTAGGACATTCCCACGTAAAAATCCCATGCATGGAGTTTCTTGG
Source organism: Ceratopteris richardii (assembly GCA_020310875.1). Lineage (NCBI taxonomy): Eukaryota > Viridiplantae > Streptophyta > Polypodiopsida > Polypodiales > Pteridaceae > Ceratopteris > Ceratopteris richardii. The sequence goes on from CM035409.1 coordinate 188,941,524, forward strand.
GATTTGGTTGTTACGAGCTTAGCCTATATATAGAAGCTCATTTTTGTAAAGAGGGGAGCTTTTGGTCGACATGCTCTCATGTAATATCTCTTATCAATGGAAGAAGGCTCTCATTTACTCTAATCTTATCAATGGAAGAAGGCTCTCATTTACTCTAAGACTTGTTACATTTACATGTATTTGTGTCTTTGTGAGTGTGTGTGCCTATGCATGTCTCTCCTTTGTGTGAGTAGAGTAATTGCATTTGCTTGTATTTTCCTCATGGACTAGGATCCTTGACTCCTTATTCTCCTTGTTTTCAAGCATGTGGCATAACATGGGGCTGATGCCAATGGCTTGAACATGTGGGAGGTAGGCGTGGATGAGAGGAGAGTTACTCTTGAGCTTTCCTTCTTGCTTCCATGCAAGGTGGTGAGGGTTCTTGGTCATTACTTGCTATAACCCCAACACTTGGCCTCATGGGTGAAGATTTGCCCCATGAGAGTGGTTAGATCAGGGATTTGCTTATCCATATACAGATCCATTACCGTTCTGAAGGATTCCCACTTATCATCTGCCTTGATGCCATTGATTATTTGTCTCACTATTTGTTCCTCTTCAATCTCCTCTCCTATGCTTGCCAACTCATCAACCACATCATTTACCTTGGTCACATACTCTGAAATATTATGCTTAGCTTGCTTCTTTTGAGTAGTAAACTCCATCCACATATGATTTTTTCTACCTCTTGTATTGGAAGAAAAGTATGAAGATAGAGTATCCCAAGTCTCTTGGGAAGTTTTGCAATTCCTAATATGAGGAAGAAGGAAGTCAGAAATAGAGTTAAGTAGATATGACCTGGCTAAATCATCTTTGGCACACCATGAGTTGAGTCTTTCTTGCTCCTCTCTTGTAGGTTGATCTTTGCTTGTAAATGTGGGAATCTCCTCATCTCCTGATATGTATCCATTGAGACTTCTTCCTTGTAGATATGTCTTCATCCTCAAGGAATATGTTGGCTAATTATTCCTATCCAATTTTTCAATGAAAGAAGGGAAACCATCTCCCATTTCACATCAACTTGCTCTCATACCACAGTTGGAAGAGATGGATGGATACCTCAAGAAAGTGAGGTGGTACTGCTAAAACATACTTTGTACCAGCCCTGATGTACTTCAGAGTTATAAAGTAGGACCTTTTAGCTTGAAAATGAAACCAAGAAAGTACCTATGTACTTTGGAAATGATGCTTGAAACAATTAATCCAAAACAGACTAGTTCAAGAATAGCTAGTGTTGAAAAAACTTGCTATTTTAGTCATACACATGCTGGCCTTTTTACTTAGAGCTCACAACACAGTAAAAATTGATAAAAGTCCTTTTGGGGAAATTTAATTAACTTAGATAGCTAATGATTGCAAGTGGGATCATTTAAAATTATCAATTATGCTATGACAAATAACTTTTGCAAATTAGATCTTACCCCCAACTTTTTAGGGAACAACAAGTAGATGACTAATGAGCACTTTGAAAACGATTTTTCCTTGATTCTTGAACCAAATATGGAAATTTATACAACACAAAGTAGACTTCAAGCTGGTTCCAACAAGCGAAAGATTATGTAAAATGGTTGAGTATTCACTGAGATATGATGAGAAGAAGTTGACTATTTTTAGTAATATAGCAGAGAAGTAGACAAAGATGTTCAATGAGCTATATGTATTATGGAACATAATTGTACATAGTAATTGGCATTGTAATGATGCTCAATGATGATGAACTGAGTGAGCTATGGTGTGAGCTACTCAAGTCTTACAAATGATCAAGGAATGAGCTCTGAAATGAGGCACACTACCCCGCGAGATTTTGCAAGCCTTCTTTATATGAGTTTCTTCTAAGTTTGAATTTTGAATTCAAACCTTGCTCCAATCAAAAAGTGACTCCACTGATTTAGGAGTTATTCCCTCAATTTGAAGTCATAGCTAATATTCTTCTTAACTCCACGAGATATAAGCTTTTACAAGATTCTCCAAAGTTTTACAATTGTAAATGATCAAGTAGTTACAAGCTATAGTTCACATGAATCATCAAGTGCTAGTTCCACACAAAATCTTCCATTCTAAGACAAATGTGTAGAATTGAACATTTGCACCAACAGGTACAAACAATCATATCAATTTTATGAGTTAATTAGTGGCAACAATTACATATTCCACATTATAACTACATGCAGGTGGAGTAATTGGTCCTACAAAGTATATTACCCACCCAACAAAGGCTCTACAACTAATCATGGGTCTTAACGGCATGCCATTCCTTCATATGAGATATTTTGCTCTTGTCACATATCTTGAAAAATTCTTTGGTATCTTGGTTCAAAGTGGGCTACAAAATACATGTAATAAGAATCAGTTTTCCACATCTCTCACAAGAGAAACAACCTTTTGCCACACCTATCTATGCCATCTCTAGAATGAGAAAATAACTATCTTCATCTATGCACAATCTTAAGAATTTTCTTGACCTCATCTATACAGTCGATTGCATATGAGGGCATAATCTTGAGAATTTTCCTCTGGTTTTTCCTTTAATCTATTGGCTCCTTTGGATATCTTATGGTCACTTAGATACTGGATGATGTGTTGGTTCTAGCTAGACACTACTCTAACATATTACAAAGTATCATGTTTTGTTGGAGCAAGGAATCGCCATTTGACACATTTGTGACACGTGTGTACATTCTTTTTCATCATAGTCCAATAGGATCTTAATCTTTATAGATCCTAGAAGGCTCTTTTTGGGGAAATTCCATCCCAAAACAACTTCATGTGCTTTAGCTATTAGATCTATTCTCTCTTGATCATCCATACAACACAATAGAATGCTATTTGGATCTTTGTAGTATATAATTCCTACAAAGATATTGTTGATATAGTTAGGTAGTGATGTGTGTGAACACACTAGGACTGTCGGGGCACTTTTTTCCCTCTTTAGGAGGTTTTTTTTCCCCGGCTTGTATATGCGCAGATAGCCATAATGGGCTACTTATCTTTGTACATTCTAGTGGTAATAGATTCAATATTCTGTGTTGTGCTCCAAGCTTCTTCTTCTTCCTTGTGTTGTTCGCGTGCTTTTGCAGACCTTGTTGGAATTAGACGTCTACGGTAGCACGCGAATAGCACAAGGAAGAAGAAGAAGCTTGGAGCACAACATGCAATACTGAATAGGCGTATATACAAGCCGGGGGAAAAAACCTCCTAAAAAGGGAAAAAAGTGCCCCGACAGTCCTAGAGTGTTCACACACATCACCACCTAAATATATCAACAAATCCCCCCTGAGAGTGATGCAGTGAACAAGTAGCTAGCACTCATGTATGAGGAAGTGCCAAGCTATGTGGAGATCACTCCACAAAAGGAAGTAAGCCCAAAGCTTTGCGGAAAGCTTCAAACTTCTCCCTAGGCAGAGCCTTTGTGAAAAGGTATGCAATGTTCTCCTGCATGGGCACATATGCCAAGCTGATCTCCCCAGCAGAGAACCTCTCCCTGACATAATGATAATGCACCTCAATGTGCTTAGTGCGAGCATGGAACACAGGGTTCCTCGCAACTGCCAATGTGCTCTGACTGTCAGTGAAGATGGTGGTGGCAGAAGGCTGACCAACACCCAAATCAACCATAAGGTATCTGAGCCACACACCCTCAACAGTCGTTGTGAAAGCTGCCCTATACTCAGCCTCACAACTGGAAGTGGCCATAGTAAGTTGCTTCTTGCTCAACCAAGATATACATGAGCTACCAAGCATGAAGCAATAGCCACTAGTGGACACACGAGTGTCATAGCAACCAACACAATCAGAGTCAAAAAAAGCATGCAAATTTGGCAGTATTAATCCCCCCTTGGGATAAAACAAACCAAGTAGCCGAGTACCACTCAAGAAGCGAAAGATGCGCTTAATTGCCTACCAATGCTTGACTCCTAGGCAATGCATAAACTTGCTCATTTGTGAGACAACAAACTGAATATCTGGCCGAGTAAGGCATAAGTAAATCAGGCATCCAACAACCTGTTGATAGAGGACAACATCAAATGCATCTCCAGCATCATGAAGACTCAATCGTAAACCTGTCTCCATAGGAGTGGCAATAGGCTTATAGTCTTCAAGGCCAAAACGCTGCAATAATGTGTCAATATATTTTGTTTGACACAAAGCTATTCCACCATCAACTTACATAAATTTAATTCCCAAATAGTGATGCAAATGCCCCAAATCATACATCTCAAATGAGGCATGCAAATCAGCCTTAAAATCAGCCTTAAAATCAGCAATATGCATATCAATAGGACCAGTGAGCAACATGCTCTCAACATAGACAACAATGATCAGAAGCACATCATTAGCATGCTTAACATATAAGATGGTTTCAGTTGGACTGTTCTCAAAACCATGCGCAATCAGATAGGCATGTATCTTCTCATACCAAGCACGTGGTGCTTGCTTTAAACCATATAATGCCTTCCTTGACTTGCACACCTAGTTTTCATGCCCTTTCTGCACAAAGCCACGGGGCTGAAAAACATACCTTTCTTCATGCAAGTCACCATTCAGAAAGGCAGTTTTAATGTCCAACTGATGTACATTCCAACCATGGTGGGCTGCAAGTGCACAGATGCTCCGAACAGTAGTCATACGGCATGTAGGTGCAAAGGTCTCATCAAAATCAATGCCTCTTTCATGTGCATAATCCTTTGCAACAAGCCTAGCCTTATACCAGTCAACCGTTCCATCAGGCTTATGCTTCAGTTGTAAACCCACTTAGTGCCAATGGCCTTCTTGCCAGGAGGCAAGTCACATAAAGACCAAGTACCATTCTTCATTATAGCATCATATTCAGATTGCATAGCAGCCATCCAATTTTCTAAATTTTGTGCTTCATCAAATGAAACAGGCTCATTCTCATCACAGAGACTAGGTGCAACCATAACATAGCAATCTGATGCAAAAGAGGCACTATGAGAGCCTGATCGAGTACGATATGATAGAGGTGCATCTAATTTGCTATCACGCAAGGTCTGGCCATTTTGGCATAATTTTTTCCTCCTCAATGTGAGCTCTCTCATCAACAAGTGCGTCATGTAAATCTGCATCAGAAATGGGATGATCTCCATCATCACATGAAACTTGCAAAGGTTGAGCAGTTGCTTCATTCGGACAAGCACTAGACTGTCCACTTGTAAAAAGAGGCAGCAAAGTATCATACATGTCTTTGGAGCTAGCATATGTCTCCTTAGTACATGAAAGCAATGGTTGAATACCATCTTCCACAAAAACAACATCACGACTAACCAGAATGCATTTAGTATGTCGATGATACAGACGATAGCCTTTACTTTAAGAACTGTACCCAACAAAAATACATTTTACTGCTTTATCATCCAATTTTCTGTGATGTTGTTCAGGCACTAATGCATATGCCAAACAACCAAAAACACGCAGATGAGCAACATATGGCTTGCGATCATGCCAAGCCTCATATGGAGTGATAGACTGAAGCGCTTTAGTGGGACACCTGTTAAGTACGTATACTGCACACATGATAGCCTCAAGCCAGAAACTATGTGGTAAAGCCTGACTCTTGACCATACACCTTGCCATCTCCATGAGTGACATGTTCTTTCGTTCAGCAATGCCATTCTGTTGAGGTGTATACAGCATTGTACACTGGTGTTTTATCCCACGTTCAGCCAAGAATGCATTAAAATCAGAAGACATATATTCCCCCCCTCGATCAAAATGGAGGGTGACCATTTTACATGATGACAGATTTTCAACCAAAACCAAAAACTGTTTGAAGCACATGAATACTTCGGACTTTGTCTTCAATGGATATACCCATGCATGCCTAGAAAAATCATCGATGAAAGTCACAAAGTAAAGATAATTTCCAAAAGAAGGTGTATGCATAGGACCACATATATTGATGGAGAGTGTTAATCTCCAAAAGAACAAGCTACTCTTGTAATTAGAGCACCTCTGTAACAAGAGTAACTCAAACCTTCACCAATTTTAGAGGAACAATGATCAATTATAAATATTTTGAAAAATCTGTGAAGGAGATGACTACACAGAAAGTCTGCTGCATATATCTCTCTCATTAACTTATCAATTGTGTAAAGTTTTTGATGAAACTTTGCACAAGGTGTTGCCTACAGTTTGTGCATCTTCTCCAAGTTGAATCAATTCAAAAGATTCAGTATATCTTGAGAAATGATCTCAACAAGTTACCTATGTCTAAAACTGTTCTTCTGAGAAATCGATTTAGACACCTATAACTTTAAACACTTGGTTCTCTCAATCTAGAACCCGTTTATGAAAATGCTTTTAGCCACAAATAGATTACCTTCCAACTTAAAGATTGAGTGCTTGCTTGCTCAAAACTTTACACTGTCGAAGGAGAACTGACCAAAACATTAACATCGACTTTTGCACATGTTTTAGTAAATAGTGAACACTTCTTCACATATGAATGTTCCTACACATAATTCTCACAGCCTGTTTACAGTTAGACTCTCAAACTTTAACCATAGACTCATTAACTATAGAATTAGACATCTACAAAAGGATTCTTGAAATAATCAAGCACAGAAGGAGAATGCTCAGAAACATCGGGCGTAATTTTTGTTCCATTTCTGAAGAAATTTACAACTGAGTGATGAGAGAGACTCAAGCTACTTCTAAGATGTCTAATGACTCATACAACTACTGATTTCTCTATTCTCATGCTCTCTCATATTTGCCCCGACTTTTTACTTGTATATATAGGCAAATATTTACAATATCATGACTATACAAAAGTATAAGTGAACTATCTCTGTATTAATGTACATATGTGTACATCTCTTCATCTTCTGGATGTATTCTTCCTTCATGCTTTACAACTTGAATTTTTTCTTCAGTCCTTGACTTCCAAACCTTCATTAAAACTTCAATTGTTGATTGCCCTACACCAACAGCTCCCCCTCAATCATCAATTGAGGTTTTCTCTAACTTCTTTATTCCTGCCATGTCTTTGAATCTCTGTAGCTTTGGTCCATCCAAGCTTTTGGTTAGCATATCAACTATCTGATCTTTTGTTGAAGTATGTATGACTTCAATCTCTTTATCCATCACCTTCTCGCTTAGGAAATGGTACTGAATCTCAATGTGTTTAGTCTTGGCATGAAAGACAGGATTAGCAACTAAATACAATGAACTCATGTTATCTCCATGAATAGTAGGTGTACTCTGAATGATGTCAAAACTCTTCATCAGATTCTTAAGCCATATCACTTCCTTTGCAGCTTCAACCATTCCTTTGCACTCTGCTTTTGTAGATGATAAAGCAACTGTGTCTTGCTTCTTGGAACACCAAGAAATTAACTTATCTCCCACATAACACAAATATCCATAAGTTGATCTCCTATCATTAGGATTACCTGCCCAATCTGCATCACTATATATCTTGATGTTTGTATCTGATGTAAAACCATAATACAAACCTTCTTTGAGTGTACCCTTAATGTACCTCAACACTCTTTGACTTGCAATCCAATGTTCTTTCCTAGGATAGTGCATGAATTGAGACAAAACTCCAACTGCATATGACAAATCAGGCCTAGTTAATGTAGCATATATTAGACTACCAACCAAGCTCTGATATAGTTTCATATCCTTGAACTCTTCACCTCCATATCTGCTCAATTTGTGATTCACCTCCATTGGAGTAGGTGCTATCCTGCAATAATTTATCTTAAACTTGATCAACAAGTTTCTCAAATACCTTTCTTGAGTCACATACACTCCATGTTGAGTGTATGAAATCTCCATGCCCAAGAAATATGACAAATCTCCCAAATCACTGATTTTGAACTCTTTCTCCATTTACTTCTTTAGGTTTTGAATGCCTTTCTCATCTGTACCTGTAAGAATTATATCATCAACATATATGCACATGTATATGAACCCATCATCACTTGCTTTGACAAGCAAGCTACTATCTGCTTTAGATACTTGAAATCCAAGTTCCTTTAAGAACTTCACAAGTCTATAATTCCATGCCCTTGGGGCCTGCCTCAAACCATACAAAGCTCTTTTGAGCTTGCACACATAATCTGGATACCTTCCATATCTGAATCCTTGTGGTTGCTCCATGAAAACATCATCTGAAATATAACCATTTAAAAAAGCATTCTTCACATCTAATTGACATAATTTCCAACCTTTACATGCAGCAATAGCTATGAGTGTCCTGATGGTTGTCATCTTTGCCACAGGACTATAGGTCTCATCATAATCTATACCATAAGTCTGAGCAAAACCCTTCACAACAAGTCTAAATTTATATCTAGACACACTTCCATCTGCATACCTCTTTGTCTTGTAGACCCACTTGCATCCAATGATCTTCTGGCTATTTGGTTTAGGAACCAACTCCCATGTCTGATTCTCCAACAATGCATCATACTCCTCCTGCATAGCTTTCTCCCAATTCTCCTTACCTTTTGCCTCTTCATATGTAGAAGGATCTTCATCTACCTTCATCATATAAGCATAATCTTTGGTAGCCAAGAAAGAAGTGTCATAGCTATACGTTGTAGGTTGCCACTTGTGTCTTGATGACCTTCTAAGTTCTCCACTCCTTGAGGTTTCTGGTTCATCACACTCAGGATCAAATCTTGGCATTTTTTCAACTTCATCCTGCACTTCATTATTCTCCTCTTCATTAAATATCTGAACCTTTGATTTACCTTTCTTTTGGTTCAAAATTTCTTCATCACCTGCATTAATATTGATTGTACCTGCATACCAAGTACCTTGCTCATCAAAAGTAACATCCTTTGATACAAGGAATTGTTTTGTGGATGGACTCCATAACCTATATCCCATCTACTTATCATCATAACCAATGAATACATACTTTTCAGCTTTAGGTTCCAATTTGTGCCTTAATTGTGATGGCACATATGCATATGCCAAACATCCAAATACTTTGCAATGGTCTAATGTAGGTCTCTTACCCCACCATGCCTCATATGGTGTCATACCCTACAAAGCTTTACATGGTAACCTATTAACCAAATAAGTAGCTGTATTTATAGCCTCATCCCACAAGTAATTTGGGCAACTTTTCTCCTTCATCATGGATCTTGCAAACTCAGTTAGACACCTATAACTTTAAACACTTGGTTCTCTCAATCTAGAACCCGTTTATGAAAATGCTTTTAGCCACAAATAGCTTACCTTCCAACTTAAAGATTGAGTGCTTGCTTGCTCAAAACTTTACATTGTGGAAGGAGAACTGACTAAAACATTAACATCGACTTTTGCACCTCTTTCAGGAATCAGTGAACACTTCTTCACATATAAATGTTCCTACACATAATTCTCACAGCCTGTTTACAATTAGACTCTCAAACTTTAACCATAGACTCATTAACTATAGAATTAGACATCTACAAAAGGATTCTTGAAATAATCAAGCACAGAAGGAGAATGCCCAGAAACATTGGGCGTAATTTTTCTTCCATTCCTGAAGAAATTTACAACTGAGTGATGAGAGAGACTCAACCCACTTCTAAGATGTCTAATGACTCATACAATTACTGATTTCTCTATTCTCATGCTCTCTCATATTTGCCCTAACTTTTTACTTGTATATATAGGCAAATATTTACAAAAGTATAAGTGAACTATCTCTGTATTAATATGCATATGTGTACATCTCTTCATCTTCTGGATGTATTCTTCCTTCATGCTTCACAACTTGAATTTTTCTTCAATCCTTGACTTCCAAACCTTCATTAAAACTTCAATTGTTGATTGCCCTGCACCAACAGATATCACTATGTACAAGATTCAAGTAGCCCGAACTGAACCATCTTTTGGAAAGGAAGAATGCTGCATTTTGCCCAAAATACAGCCTTCACAAACATGTTTTTCGGGTGAATCAAGTTTGGGCAAAGAGGACACCATTTGAGATTTCTACAGGCATAGCAAACTAGCAAAATTCAGATGACCAAAGCGTGCATGCCAAAGCTTTGCATCTAACATAGCCTGAGAATCATGTACTGCACATGCTAAATCATTTATAGATCTTTCATAGTCTATGAGCTTATACAACCCACGACATAAAATGCCAAAAGCAATAATCACATCACCATTTGATAGATCATGAACTATACATCTATCATCAACAAATTTCACAACCAAGCCAATCTTGGCTAATGTAGAAATTGATAATAGATTTTTCTTGATCCCTGGCACAAAAAAGCATCTGACAAAGTGAAAGAACTACCATCAGCAATAGTCAAAATGATCTTACCAACTCCCATAATAGGATAAGAGGAGTTGTTGGCACATGTAACAATATTCCCTGTAGGGGCAGGCTCGAGTGAAGAGAAGAAACTGGGTTGCGAGGTAATATGTTTGGTGACCCCACTGTCAAAGTACCAAACATTTGAGTCTACTGCAGACATGTATTGCTCATGAGAAGATGGGTCAAAACTAAAAACAGTAGTAAATGCCCATTCTTCTTCCTGCACAAGATTAGCAGACTCTGTTTTTGGTGTAGAGGCTTTTGCAACAACCATTCAAGCCTCTATTTTTGCTTTTTTGATTTCTTTTCATCTTTGTCTTCCCTCTTCGATTGTGTAGAATTAGCATATTTTTGCTTACTAGTTGAAGAGCTCCATTTTCCTTTGCCCTTGTGACTAGCCAGGAAAGCTTGATCTGCAGCACACATAATCTGGTATAACCTCATCAGCAAAAATCAAGTGTTCCTTCAAGTCTTTGATCTTTGTTAGAAAACTGTCCATAGAATCACCTTCATTCATGTGCTCACTCTCCAGTTGTTTTCAGAGGTAAGCAACACGAGCCTCATTCCTAGCTTGGTACAATGTGATAAGTGTATCCCAAGCATCCTTAGCTGTTCTGCAAGAGCGAATGTGAGGAATAATGGCACGTTTGACACAAAAAGCTATCAATGCATGTGCCTGGGCATCTCTGCCATCCCAACAAATTTGCTCAGATGTAGGTGCAACATAAACTGCAGCACGAATAGGAATATGCAGAATATCATCATCTTCGACACCTTTTGCATCAACTTCAGTATGTGCAGTTGTAACAGTTGCAGGTGTGATAGGACATTTTTCAACAACCTGCACAATGTTCCACAGTCCTTTTGCAACCAATACATGTTGCATCATATAAGGCCACAACGGGTAGTTGGTACCATCCAACTTATCCTCAATAGCCAACACACAAAATACATCAGTGCTTTCAGCCATGGCCAGTGACTAAAATACCTTGATGCAAAAAATGGTTTGTATCTCAAAAAGTTGAACATAATTGCCTAGACGAGTTCTGCTAAACCTGTAGTAGACCTCGAGATGCTTATACTGGCGAACCAAAACTAGTATATACCTTTGGCACAAAAAGATGAAATAGCATGCATAAGCGCTCACCTTAAATATGCTCACCAAATTTCGTGCGAATCTGAGACTGCAACCGGAGAGGTGTAGACGACGTCCTAGATGAAGCAGTGACCTGCTCTGATACCAATTGTTGGAATTAGACATATGTAGTAGCACGCGAACAACACAAGAAGGAAGAAGAAGCTTGGGGTACAACACACAATACTGAATGTATTACTAGAGAATGTACAAAGATTAGTAGCCCAATAGGGCAATAGGAATATATACAAGCCGGGGGAAAAAGAACCTCCTAAAGAGGGGAAAAAGTGCCCCGGCAGTCCTAGAGTGTTCACACACATCACTACCTAAATATATCAATAGACATTGATCTCCAACAATTGGTATCAGAGCAGGTCGTTGCTTCATCTAGGGCATCATCGACATCCCTCTATTCCTAGTCTCAGAATCGCACAAAATTTGGTGATCATACTCAAGCTGAGTAGGAGATCAAAACAGCTTCACTATCTACTGTCGAAATTGCGATTTGAGCTCGTTTTGGCCTCCGAACGCACTATCGTAGTGCTTGTGCAAGCTATTTTGTCTTTTTGTGCCAAAGATATATACATGTTTTGCTTTTCCAATATAAGCATCTCAAAGTTTGCTACAGGTTTAGTAGAACTCATGATGATAATTCTGTTCAACTTTTTCAGAAACATTCATTTTTCTAGATCAGAGTATTTTAATGAGTGGCCATGGCTAAAAGCAGTGATGTATTTTGTATGTTGGATGTTGAGGATAAGTTGGATGGTACGAATTACCCATTATGGGCTTATATGATGTGTCATGTATTGGTCATAAAAGGACTATCGAATATTGTGCAGGGTGTTGAAAAACATCCTATTACACCTACAAATACAGGTACTGAAGCTGATGCAGATGGTGATGAAGATGATGATATTCTTCATGTTCCTATTCATGCTGTAGTTTTTGTTGCACCTACTACAGAGAAAATTTTTTGGGATGGCAGAGATGCTCAGGCAGATGCATTGATAGCCTTGTCTGTCAAACGTGCCATTGTTCCTTACATTTTCTCTTGTAGAATAGCTAAGGATGCTTGGGATACGCTTACTCCATTGTACCAGGCTAGGAATGAGGCTCGTGTTGCTTACCTTCGAAAACAGTTGGAGAGTGCGCACATGAATGAAGGTGATTCTATGGATAGTTTTTTGACAAAGATCAAAGACTTGAAGGAACAGTTAATTTCTACTGATGAAGTTGTACGAGATAGTTCACTTGTGCAGACCGTTCTAAATGGTCTTCCTGATTCATATCAGAGTTTTGCTTCTACTCTTCGTTTGATGATGAAAGGCAATCCAAATGCCTTGAGATTTTAAGAATTAGTCTCTGTTCTATTGCAGGAAGATTAGTCTAGATAGAATAAGTCCATTATGCATGTTGCAGATCAAGCTTTCCTGGCTAGTCAGAAGGGTAAAGGTAAATGGAGCTCATCTACTAGTAAGTAGAAATCTGCAAATGTTGCACATTCAAAGAAGGAAGACAAAGATGAGAAGAAATCTGAAAAAAGAAATTCTTTTGTAAGTACTATAAAGGAAATGATCATGTCATAAAGAACTATCCAAAACTGGCTACAAATGAGGCAAAGAAAAAAGAGGCTGGAATGGTTGTTGCAGAGACCTCTACATCAAAACGAAATCTGCTAATCTTGTGCAAAATGAAGAATGGGCATTTACTATTGTTTGTAGTTTTCACCCATCTTCTCATGAGCAGTGTATGTCTGTAGTAGACTCAGATGTTTGGTACTTTGATAGTGGGGCAACCAAACATATCACATCGCAGTGTAGTTTCTTCACTTCCCTTGAGCCTGCCCCTACAGGGAATACTATCACATGCACCAACAATTCCTCTTATCCTATCATGGGAGTTGGTAAGATCATTCTGATTACTACTAATTGTAGTTCTTTCACATTGTCAGATGCTCTATTTGTGCTAGGGATCAAGAAGTATCTGTTATCAGTTTCAGTTTTAGCCAAGGTTGGCTTGGTTGTGAAATTTATTGATGACAGATGTACAATTCATGATCTATCAAATGGCAACATGATTATTGCTTCTGGCATTTTATGTTGTGGGTTGTATAAGCTCATAGACTATGAGAAATATGTGAATGATTTAGCATGTGCAGTACATGATTCTCAGGCTATGTCAGATGCAAAGCTTTGGCATGCATGCTTTGGTCATCTAAATTTTGCTAGTTTGCTACACCTACAAAAATTTGAAATGGTGTCCTCTCTGCCCAAACGTGAGGCACGCGGTAAACATGTCTGTGAAGGATGTATTTTGGGCAAAATGCAACATTTCTCCTTTCCAAAAGATGGTTCAGTGCGACCTACTGAGAAATGTAGCTTGTTCACAGTGATGTTTGTGGTCCTATGTAGACACCCTCTTTTGGAAACTATCTTTACTTCATGACTTTCATCGATGATTTCTCGAGGCATGTGTGGATATATCCATTGAAAGCAAAGTCTGAAGTGTTTATGTGCTTCAAAATTTTTTTGGTTTTGGCTAAAAATCTCTCAGCATGTAAAATGGGCACCCTCCATTCTGATTGAGGGGGAATATATGTCTTCTAAATTTAATGCATTTCTGGCTGAAGGTGGATTAAAACATCAATGTACAATACTGTATACACCTCAATAGAATTTTACTTTCATGGATGAAGGAGACATCTGTTGGCTCCAAAGACATGTATAATACTTTGCTGCCTCTTTTTACAGGTGGACAATCTAGTGCTGGTCCTAATGAGGCAACTTCTCAGCCTTTGCAAGTTTCATGTGATGATGTAGATCATTCCAATTTTTATGCAGATTTACATGATGCACTTGTTGATGAGAGAGTAGATATTGAGGAGGCAAAAACTAGGCCAAAATGGCTCGTGAATACTTTTCATGATAACAAATTAGATTCACCTTTGTCATACCATACTCGTTCACACTCTCATAGTGCCTCTTTTGCATCAGATTGCTCTGCTATGGTTGTGTCTAGTCTCTGTGATGAGAATAAGCGTGTTTTGTTTGATGAAGCACAAAATTCTAAAAATTGGATGGCTACTATGCAATCAGAACATGATGTTATTATACAAATGGTACCTAGTCTTTATGTGACTTGCCTCCTGTCAAGGCAAATGTTCACGTACTGGTTCTCATCGTAGAAGAAGAGGAAACACTTAAAACTACTCAAAAGATTTCATCATGACAACAGTGATTTTTATCACTAAACCAATTTATCATATGTATATACATCCAAGTATTGCGGATGCAACTCCATTTTGTGCAAGCTGAGGAGTCTGCGAGCTTGAGGAGTCTAGGTAGAAAGCTCACACCAATTTTTGTAATTTTTGGAAGTCTTTAGATAGTTCAAATTAGAGGAAGAACCTATCTTTTAACTATGCCGGTCACTATATGTGAAACCAGTCAAAACTAGGCAAAAACTATAAATAGAGCTAGAGAGCTCATTTTGAGGTTGTTGTTGTTGTTAGTTTATGAATGAATCTATGAGCTAGAGCTAGAAGAGCTATTGTAATTAGATGATGGTGAATATGATTATGAGCCCTTTTCTTGCCTTCCATTGATCTCCATTGTGAGTTTCCTTTGTGTGTGAGTATGCATGTGTGTGTATGCTCTTGCATTTCTCACCTTCCCCTTCATACACATCATTCGCTCTTGATCTTCATATCGGTCTAACCTCTCCATGGATTGACAATTACGAGGTGAAGCTCCTCACATTGGTGCTTTCCATTGTGCTAGAGTGACACCAAATTTGGCATCGTTGCCAGGGATGAGCTCTAGGTTGAGCATGTGATGGTAAGTGTATTGGAGAAAATCGTTGGAAGGTAAAATTTCTTTGTTGTTTTGTTGTTTGTAGTTAGTTTTTACACACTTTTACTCCCCTATTCTTCTAGTATCATTCCCTATCATTACCTCAAACTCCACAAAAATCACAAAAAATTAGTCATATTTCCCCTTTCTCTCCTCTTCCCCTCATTTGTGTGTGTGCGATAGTGAGAGAGAGCTTTTGCAGGTGTATGTTCGTGTTTTTTGGTGCACTAATCTTGCAGGGCAGCTTTTGGACACCATGGATTTGCTGGAAACACAGGTAAAAACCCCATTTTTCTCAGAAAATTGTCGTTCAAGCTGACCATCATGACTATCAAGAAAGTTAAGAATTTGAGCAAACTTTATGCATGAAGCTAGGTAAGCGCTTGCACACATCTAGGCTTGATTTTGTGAAATTGCATATTTTTTGACCATCGTGATGATGACACATCATCGTGATTGCGTTTGACCATCATGACGGTCACTAATCATCGTGGTGATTGGCTCACGCCATCGCGATTGCATCTCACCATCGAGACGGTGACTCACCATCGCGATGGTGCTTGACAATCGCGATCCTGATTGGTCCTTGTGGCTTGATCATAGTGATTGTGCTTGATTGTCGTGACCTTGATCATCATGTGTTGACCATCGCGATCCTCACTCATCATCGTGACTTGACAGTCACAACTGTGACTCATCATCATGGGTTGATCGTCCTAGCTTGGTAGTCGTGATCCTGAGTGATCGTCGTGACTTGACAGTCGCGATTGTGACTGACCATCATAAGGCTTGACCGTCGTGACTTCTGACCATCCTGGGTGTCACACCATCGTGACTGTGATTGATCATCACAATTGTGTTTGACCATCACGACTGTCAGACAAAACACAAAATTAGGGTTTTTTGCACAAATTTTCAAAATTTTTGGGTCAATTTTTTTGGACATTAATTATGAGATTTTGTGTGTGGCATAGAGAAAAGGAAGAAGTGGGAAAACTTGATGATTTCTTTGAAGTATTGTTATCTTGTGATCAACGGAGTGTCTTAAACCTCCTAGGGTAGCCAGGTATCACCCTAGCTCATTGAGTGGTGAGTAGTCAATGAGAGAAGACGTAAGTGGGTGAAGTGACCAAGCCTAAAGGAATTTTTGTGAATTGAGTACGCAACACTTAAATGAATTAAAATCAAAACACTTCAAAACGATTCCTTGCGACACATGTAAACAAGACAAGAAACTCTAAAGAAAATTCAAAAAGAACTAAGTGGTTGACGGAAGTAAAGGGGTAAGCGCGGTAAGGTGAGATTAGGATTAATGAATCTGAGGTCTGGAAAATACTTAGGAAAAAGTGATAAACGGAGTGTAAGATCTTCCGAGGCTAGCATAAGAACTACAACACGATCGTGGGCACAATAGCTAGACAGCTATCCACACAAGGTTAGTTCAGATACGAGTGACTCGGATATGTCTTTCAACACGAGTAGACTAGGAGTGTCGTTTAATGTAGCCCACCCTACAAGACTCAGTTGGAGTACATTTGTACGAATATATTGGGTGACGGAGTATATGAGGATGGCCCTCATAGGTCAGTGATTCAGCTACATAATCCCGATCAACCTATGGGATTGGAACATCCAACCATTAAGTTTGAGGATGAGGTTTACATCGACAAGGAAGGAACCATGTATATAAGCATGCATGGTAGGAATTGGAGGCCAAGTTATAAAATGTGTTGGAGAAGCCCTAATATCCCTGCACCTAGGAAATTCAACCATGGAGCAAAGAGTTTTGGTATGCAAGGACGAAGGGACTAATTGAAAATCTGATCCTAGGGCAAGATTGGATTATCGAGAACAAAGTGAGCATTCATCTAGCACAAGGATACATATCAGCCAAAATAGGGCATAAGGAAATCTTTAGCTTGTTAGAAGAAAGGCCTTCTCGTTTCCATGAGGCCATCAAACTGAAGGAAGAAAACTTAGAAAAGGAGTTATAAAATGAATCAATAGAGTGCATATCCAATGAATGCCATAATCTAGAATTGCTTGTAGATAAGGATGTGTTACTTGATGATGTGCCTTCTTTTCCCAAGAGAGATGAACCTAAAAGAGAAAGTGAGGACAATCCTTCTAAATTTGCCTACACCAAAAGAAGAACATCCACATGGAGGTGTACTACTCGAACATCGCATCTATGCAATACTCGTCTATAATGGGTTGAGAAGGATCGAATGACTAAATCAAATGATTCAACTCAGAAGCAAACCAGTCATTCAGTAAAAACAAGGAGAGACAACCATTACTCACAACCGCAATAAAAATGACCAAGACTCCTTCATGTGTGGCTTCCAAAATCATTAGTAGGAGCCCAGAAAACACAGCAGCATATATGGATCCCAAAGAAGGTCAGACAGACTGCTAACCAAGAGTTAGACAAGCTTAACGAGAGATTTGCTGGTAGAGCAAAACAAGGAGGTCCAAAAGGAGTCAGCAAAGGTACAAGAGGAACACGACATCAAACACTCATATCACAAGTAAGAAGGAGACATGGACCAAAAAACGAAAAGCCCGACAGATGCAGAGGCCTTGAGCACCAACTACGAAGTGGATATGGAGACCCCAGAGGCACCAAGGACAAGAACAACCTACTCAACAAGATGCACTCAAGTGATGAACCAGACTTCCAACGATGCACTCAGGTGATGAATACCCTCCAACCGGCCTTACATAACCCATTAGTGCGAGAAGCAAGAGTGCTAGATGCGGTAGGGGAATGGGTGATCATCCAATTCACCCATGACTTGATCAAAGAAGCTTTTGGATGGGAAAAGGATGGAAACACAGTTTTGAAAGAGCCATCCATGATGAAAGAGCAAGAGCCATCCATGATGAATATAGACATTAAAAGTGATTAAAAAGATGATGGTAATTGGGAGGAATTGAATCAAGTCACAAATGACTTTGGAGTGGCAGGTACAAATATAAATCAAAGTCTTGCTGACACCATCATGGACACAACAAGGCAAGGATCACCTAAAGAAGGAATTCATGTATTCAAAATGAATGAAGAGACAAACATTCAAATCATAGAGACTCACTTAGATGGAGAAGCCCCAGTAAAGAGACCAAAGGAAGAGAAAGAATAGGAAGAAGTGGAGGAACCCGAGCCATTCACACCCATCAAGGTTGTAGCAGAGCCTTGTCCATTAGATGTTACCTTTCAAGGAAGTGCTACAAAGTCGACCACAAATGAAGAAGAGGAAAAAGAGAGAGAAGTGCATCTTCAAATAAGACAACCGCATAATGCAACTATACATGTGGATCAAGGAAAGGACGTACAAATAGGGGAAGAGGCAAGTATCCCAAAAACATGGTTGAATGTGGATGTGGCTCAATTACAGCCATTAGTAAAGCAGATGATACAAACGGCTATGGACACTCAACAACAAATGCTCGAAGCAGATGTAGACTATGACAAGGCTATCCGAGAAAGAAGCCAATTCTAGGTAATAAGTGAAAACTTGTCTGCACAATTAATTCAAGCTCAACAGGCACCCTCGACCAAGGAAATAGAAGCCCAGGAAGCCAAGGACAAATGCACCATGCTAACAAAGAAAAACCAGAAGCTCCAAGATCAACGAAAAGAACTCCACAACAAGTTTGAAGCAGGTGAACCTGAGAAAGCAAGAATGAATGCTAGAAGTAAACTGCTTGAATCTCAAATAAAGGTATATATGGAGGAAGCAGATAATTTATGGAGCCAAAATAAAGAGCTTATGATATGCAACCAACCCATAGAAGCACAAGCAATAACAACAAATGATACCAAAGCATTGGAAGCTCAAATTGCGAAGTATGAAGATCAGCTAAAACAAGAGCAAGCTCTAAGAGAGGAATGGGATATGTACGATACCAATGAACTGAGGAAGAGATGGAAGGTGGTAGAGAACAATCTCATCGAACAATGTAATGAAGATGCCACTCGAATGGTTGCCATAGGAGAAGAACTCCTGAAGAACAAGGAAACAATCACGAGAGGCATCAACGAAATCAAGGAAAGAGATGAACTCATTAAGAAGCTCAAGGCTCAAATAGAACAATAGGTAACAACGGGGACACCAGTAGTTCCAAGCTCCCAAGCGGCTACTGAGGAGACTGAGGTATGTACTCTCTCTCCCCCCATGCATCATTCACCGATAAGGGAGGCAGTAGAGCCAAACACTGAAAGACATGATCGGGCTATTGCAGAACTAAGCCCACATGAGAGGGCACTACTGGTGTCCCAACTTACGGAACAATTTGAAGAACAAGTGGTAAAGGTAATGAAAGAGGCTAAGATTGAAAGCAAAAGTCTTTGAAGCCGTTCAATATACCTTATGAATTACTTAAAGAAGAGACACGATAGTATATAAAGAAGACCACCAATAGAGAACCTGATAACGATCTACAATTCAATCTGCAGACAATCACATATACATAAGAAGAATTTGATAAGGCAGATCTTGTATGGAGATGAAAGTTCTTGGAAAAGAATCCAATGGTAAGGGTACATTGGGAGTCAGCACCATACGTGCTTCATGTTAATCCATCTTTTTGCCAAGTATCTAGAAGACGCTCTTGGACATAATTTTGGGAAGCACAGTGCCCGGATAGCTTAAATAACCAATGGCTAAATTATCCGCTATTACCTAGTCCACCATGCAATTACTTATTGACAGAGGAATATATGGTGCAGACAATAGAATTTTGGCTATCCATATATGCCACAGTACCAAATTTGGCCATCAAAATGACAAACAAAATTCAGAGTATGCTACTTACAATATTAAAAGTATTTCAGCATGTGCAATACACATTTTTGAACTTCATCGAAATTAATGAGGGAGAAGATGCCCTAATTTTTTATCTATCTACTACCCCGAGTCGCTTAACTATCATGGCGATATACTCAGAACTTATGTTTCTCCCGAGTCCCTACGTGAAAACATTCGAAGAAGCATTCTTTACAGGGTTTTTTGAGATGGACTCGGAGATATTTGTGAAAAAGTTTTCCAACTTAAATGCGCGACTGGTGGCCTACGAACTAAGCTTTTTTGCAGATCATAGACATCACCAGATGATGGAGTAAAGTCAATCCAATGGAAAGAGCTGATGATATGTTAAACTAATTTGCTTAATCATAGAGAGCAAAAGGTCATACAAACATATGCACGTCACCACAAAAAGCCTGTTGGGGACGACAGAGTTTAGGCGGAGGGACGTGTGGAGGGAGAATCAAGCAAAAAGAGAAGAAGAAGAAGATAAAAAAACAAAATATCTCAGTAAGAAAGAACCACGCAGTGCCCAAAGCCCCGTAGGGGCATGCATCAGGCTATAATGCAAAAGGAACATGTCCCGAAGAGTGGAAATAAAGAACAACAAACAACAACCAGGACTTTTCATGGGAGGTTGCACACAACTTCCTCATCCACAAGGTGTGTGTGGTGGAAAGAAGTAAACAGGCTCCAGAAAATACAATAGGGTCAGATGTGTGAAGATAAAGACATATCCGAGGACCAAAAGTTAGAAAGAGGTAGAGGCTAAGAAGCGGAAATGTGTGACTAAGGATATCACATTCTTAGCCACTAGATGAGTGCATGGTGTTTGTTATTGATCTTTGGAGTTGTCCTCTCCAATCATTTAGCATAAAGAATCAACAAGACATCTTTATTTTTTCAATCCTAGAAGTATTCTTGAGACCACAGCCCCTTCAAGATAATAGAATCCAAGAAATAAGAAAATAATGGCTGGAATTCTGAGAATAGTGAAGATGAAGAGGAAATTTCTAGGGTTTGGATTATCTTGAGCAAATCTACACCATTTTCTACAATCTTGGTGTCTATTCCATGCTATTTTATCAACAGAACACAATTATGAAGTCAAAATAAAAAATATCACCTGCATCATACAGACGAGACAATCGTGATTCTGTGTAAACAGACGATTTTCAGTTCCAACACCATTCTTCATCAACTCATCACTCAACACAACAGTATTCAGCTCTCTTCATACACATTCTACAGATTTACACAATAGAAATTCACAAATCTCCATGGATACACAAGATCTAGACTCACAAATCAAAGAAACCACATAGAAGAGGAGAAACACGATTTTCAGCAGAAACTCCCTCACTATTCACTTGGATAGCATGTACACAAATGATTAACCAACCCCCTCATAATAGAGGAAATTAGCTTATATACATTTTCAAGTGTCCCTTTTCACACTTGAATTTTGGTCCTTTCCTCTATTATTCTAAAAATATGCTATCTAGGAGTTTCCAAAAATTCTAGAAAAAATACATAAGATTCTATCCTACATAAGGAAGACTCTTCCTTATTTTTACAACAATTGCATAAATATTTTTACAAAATCATTTCACAATTATTTCTCTTCAAAAAGGTTTCCAAAAATGTATCTTCCAACATCCTTCCCCTCCTAAGCCTTTCGGCTCCTGACGAAAGATTTTCCTGCTCCTCTACACTGATCACTTTTCTTCATTTCTTCTTTCTTTGATATACTTGTGACAACAAATCATGAATTTTTCTTTCTGTTATATTTAGATTGTTGACCATCTCGAATAACACCTTTCTCCACTGTACTGCAGCTTCGGGTTTATCTATGACATCCTTTTTCAAGTATTCTGTATAAGCGGCTTCATATGCAGTAAGTCTGGAGTTTGTAACAACTGATAGGTTTCCAAAAATCTCTGACTCCCTCTCAAAAAACCCATAATCAAAGGCATCCTCCAAAATCTGTAAGTAATGACTACCCAAAAATATAATTCTGCTGTAATAGGCCATTAAGCAGATTCTGTCAGGTGTTTTGCTCAAATCAAATAATACTCAAAGTATTTGTTTGGAGGTAGCCCAACTCTGGCCATATGGTAGTTCTTTATACTCTCCAAAATCATACAGAATGGTATCCCCAATCCATCTGCTGCCCAGTGATGCTGATCTGGATTGATTCCCTTACTCAATGCGAATGTGACAATTTGCTCTTCGTACTCATCATGCATCTTTCTGATGAATTCCATTCTAGAATCTCTACTTGTCAGCAATTTCTTCACAAAACCCTCTGAATATTCTTCTTCTGATCTTTTGTCTGCTGGTTCATTGTCATGTTGTATTCTCGCAATATTCTCTACCCCATATTCTTCTGCATGTGTGGTTTCCACATGTGTCTCTTCCTGGATTTGTGGCTTATTCACTTTCTTCTGCAATTCTTCTATAGTCAACATCAGACTCCCATTCTGTTGTGCCCATAATTCTCTTTCTTTTTTCCACTCATTCTGTTCCTTTTCTCTCTTTGTCTGCCACTCACCTCTTTCCTTTTCCATATCCATCGTGGTGATTGGCTCACGCCATCGCGATTGCATCTCACCATCGAGACGGTGACTCACCATCGCGATGGTGCTTGACAATCGCGATCCTGATTGGTCCTTGTGGCTTGATCATAGTGATTGTGCTTGATTGTCGTGACCTTGATCATCATGTGTTGACCATCGCGATCCTCACTCATCATCGTGACTTGACAGTCACAACTGTGACTCATCATCATGGGTTGATCGTCCTAGCTTGGTAGTCGCGATCCTGAGTGATCGTCGTGACTTGACAGTCGCGATTGTGACTGACCATCATAAGGCTTGACCGTCGTGACTTCTGACCATCGTGGGTGTCACACCATCGTGACTGTGATTGATCATCACAATTGTGTTTGACCATCACGACTGTCAGACAAAACACAAAATTAGGGTTTTTTGCACAAATTTTCAAAATTTTTGGGTCAATTTTTTTGGACATTAATTATGAGATTTTGTGTGTGGCATAGAGAAAAGGAAGAAGTGGGAAAACTTGATGATTTCTTTGAAGTATTGTTATCTTGTGATCAACGGAGTGTCTTAAACCTCCTAGGGTAGCCAGGTATCACCCTAGCTCATTGAGTGGTGAGTAGTCAATGAGAGAAGACGTAAGTGGGTGAAGTGACCAAGCCTAAAGGAATTTTTGTGAATTGAGTACGCAACACTTAAATGAATTAAAATCAAAACACTTCAAAACGATTCCTTGCGACACATGTAAACAAGACAAGAAACTCTAAAGAAAATTCAAAAAGAACTAAGTGGTTGACGGAAGTAAAGGGGTAAGCGCGGTAAGGTGAGATTAGGATTAATGAATCTGAGGTCTGGAAAATACTTAGGAAAAAGTGATAAACGGAGTGTAAGATCTTCCGAGGCTAGCATAAGAACTACAACACGATCGTGGGCACAATAGCTAGACAGCTATCCACACAAGGTTAGTTCAGATACGAGTGACTCGGATATGTCTTTCAACACGAGTAGACTAGGAGTGTCGTTTAATGTAGCCCACCCTACAAGACTCAGTTGGAGTACATTTGTACGAATATATTGGGTGACGGAGTATATGAGGATGGCCCTCATAGGTCAGTGATTCAGCTACATAATCCCGATCAACCTATGGGATTGGAACATCCAACCATTAAGTTTGAGGATGAGGTTTACATCGACAAGGAAGGAACCATGTATATAAGCATGCATGGTAGGAATTGGAGGCCAAGTTATAAAATGTGTTGGAGAAGCCCTAATATCCCTGCACCTAGGAAATTCAACCATGGAGCAAAGAGTTTTGGTATGCAAGGACGAAGGGACTAATTGAAAATCTGATCCTAGGGCAAGATTGGATTATCGAGAACAAAGTGAGCATTCATCTAGCACAAGGATACATATCAGCCAAAATAGGGCATAAGGAAATCTTTAGCTTGTTAGAAGAAAGGCCTTCTCGTTTCCATGAGGCCATCAAACTGAAGGAAGAAAACTTAGAAAAGGAGTTATAAAATGAATCAATAGAGTGCATATCCAATGAATGCCATAATCTAGAATTGCTTGTAGATAAGGATGTGTTACTTGATGATGTGCCTTCTTTTCCCAAGAGAGATGAACCTAAAAGAGAAAGTGAGGACAATCCTTCTAAATTTGCCTACACCAAAAGAAGAACACCCACATGGAGGTGTACTACTCGAACATCGCATCTATGCAATACTCGTCTATAATGGGTTGAGAAGGATCGAATGACTAAATCAAATGATTCAACTCAGAAGCAAACCAGTCATTCAGTAAAAACAAGGAGAGACAACCATTACTCACAACCGCAATAAAAATGACCAAGACTCCTTCATGTGTGGCTTCCAAAATCATTAGTAGGAGCCCAGAAAACACAGCAGCATATATGGATCCCAAAGAAGGTCAGACAGACTGCTAACCAAGAGTTAGACAAGCTTAACGAGAGATTATGCTGGTAGAGCAAAACAAGGAGGTCCAAAAGGAGTCAGCAAAGGTACAAGAGGAACACGACATCAAACACTCATATCACAAGTAAGAAGGAGACATGGACCAAAAAACGAAAAGCCCGACAGATGCAGAGGCCTTGAGCACCAACTACGAAGTGGATATGGAGACCCCAGAGGCACCAAGGACAAGAACAACCTACTCAACAAGATGCACTCAAGTGATGAACCAGACTTCCAACGATGCACTCAGGTGATGAATACCCTCCAACCGGCCTTACATAACCCATTAGTGCGATAAGCAAGAGTGCTAGATGCGGTAGGGGAATGGGTGATCATCCAATTCACCCATGACTTGATCAAAGAAGCTTTTGGATGGGAAAAGGATGGAAACACAGTTTTGAAAGAGCCATCCATGATGAAAGAGCAAGAGCCATCCATGATGAATATAGACATTAAAAGTGATTAAAAAGATGATGGTAATTGGGAGGAATTGAATCAAGTCACAAATGACTTTGGAGTGGCAGGTACAAATATAAATCAAAGTCTTGCTGACACCATCATGGACACAACAAGGCAAGGATCACCTAAAGAAGGAATTCATGTATTCAAAATGAATGAAGAGACAAACATTCAAATCATAGAGACTCACTTAGATGGAGAAGCCCCAGTAAAGAGACCAAAGGAAGAGAAAGAATAGGAAGAAGTGGAGGAACCCGAGCCATTCACACCCATCAAGGTTGTAGCAAAGCCTTGTCCATTTGATGTTACCTTTCAAGGAAGTGCTACAAAGTCGACCACAAATGAAGAAGAGGAAAAAGAGAGAGAAGTGCATCTTCAAATAAGACAACCGCATAATGCAACTATACATGTGGATCAAGGAAAGGACGTACAAATAGGGGAAGAGGCAAGTATCCCAAAAACATGGTTGAATGTGGATGTGGCTCAATTACAGCCATTA
Organism: Ceratopteris richardii; assembly: GCA_020310875.1. Taxonomy (NCBI): domain Eukaryota; kingdom Viridiplantae; phylum Streptophyta; class Polypodiopsida; order Polypodiales; family Pteridaceae; genus Ceratopteris; species Ceratopteris richardii. The sequence goes on from CM035409.1 coordinate 188,967,143, forward strand.
GTAAAGCAGATGATACAAACGGCTATGGACACTCAACAACAAATGCTCGAAGCAGATGTAGACTATGACAAGGCTATCCGAGAAAGAAGCCAATTCTAGGTAATAAGTGAAAACTTGTCTGCACAATTAATTCAAGCTCAACAGGCACCCTCGACCAAGGAAATAGAAGCCCAGGAAGCCAAGGACAAATGCACCATGCTAACAAAGAAAAACCAGAAGCTCCAAGATCAACGAAAAGAACTCCACAACAAGTTTGAAGCAGGTGAACCTGAGAAAGCAAGAATGAATGCTAGAAGTAAACTGCTTGAATCTCAAATAAAGGTATATATGGAGGAAGCAGATAATTTATGGAGCCAAAATAAAGAGCTTATGATATGCAACCAACCCATAGAAGCACAAGCAATAACAACAAATGATACCAAAGCATTGGAAGCTCAAATTGCGAAGTATGAAGATCAGCTAAAACAAGAGCAAGCTCTAAGAGAGGAATGGGATATGTACGATACCAATGAACTGAGGAAGAGATGGAAGGTGGTAGAGAACAATCTCATCGAACAATGTAATGAAGATGCCACTCAAATGGTTGCCATAGGAGAAGAACTCTTGAAGAACAAGGAAACAATCACGAGAGCCATCAACGAAATCAAGGAAAGAGATGAACTCATTAAGAAGCTCAAGGCTCAAATAGAACAATAGGTAACAACGGGGACACCAGTAGTTCCAAGCTCCCAAGCGGCTACTGAGGAGACTGAGGTATGTACTCTCTCTCCCCCCATGCATCATTCACCGATAAGGGAGGCAGTAGAGCCAAACACTGAAAGACATGATCGGGCTATTGCAGAACTAAGCCCACATGAGAGGGCACTACTGGTGTCCCAACTTACGGAACAATTTGAAGAACAAGTGGTAAAGGTAATGAAAGAGGTTAAGATTGAAAGCAAAAGTCTTTGAAGCCGTTCAATATACCTTACGAATTACTTAAAGAAGAGACACGACAGTATATAAAGAAGACCACCAATAGAGAACCTGATAACGATCTACAATTCAATCTGCAGACAATCACATATACATAAGAAGAATTTGATAAGGCAGATCTTGTATGGAGATGAAAGTTCTTGGAAAAGAATCCAATGGTAAGGGTACATTGGGAGTCAGCACCATACGTGCTTCATGTTAATCCATCTTTTTGCCAAGTATCTAGAAGACGCTCTTGGACATAATTTTGGGAAGCACAGTGCCCGGATAGCTTAAATAACCAATGGCTAAATTATCCGCTATTACCTAGTCCACCATGCAATTACTTATTGACAGAGGAATATATGGTGCAGGCAATAGAATTTTGGCTATCCATATATGCCACAGTACCAAATTTGGCCATCAAAATGACAAACAAAATTCAGAGTATGCTACTTACAATATTAAAAGTATTTCAGCATGTGCAATACACATTTTTGAACTTCATCGAAATTAATGAGGGAGAAGATGCCCTAATTTTTTATCTATCTACTACCCCAAGTCGCTTAACTATCATGGCGATATACTCAGAACTTATGTTTCTCCCAAGTCCCTACGTGAAAACATTCGAAGAAGCATTCTTTACAGGGTTTTTTGAGATGAACTCGGAGATATTTGTGAAAATGTTTTCCAACTTAAATGCGCGACTGGTGGCCTAAGAACTAAGCTTTTTTGCAGATCATAGACATCACCAGATGATGGAGTAAAGTCAATCCAATGGAAAGAGCTGATGATATGTTAAACAAATTTGCTTAATCATAGAGAGCAAAAAGTCATACAAACATATGCACGTCACCACAAAAAGCCTGTTGGGGACGACAGAGTTTAGGCGGAGGGACGTGTGGAGGGAGAATCAAGCAAAAAGAGAAGAAGAAGAAGATAAAAAAACAAAATAGCTCAGTAAGAAAGAACCACGCAGTGCCCAAAGCCCCGCAGGGGCATGCATCAGGCTATAATGCAAAAGGAACATGTCCCGAAGAGTGGAAATAAAGAACAACAAACAACAACCAGGACTTTTCATGGGAGGTTGCACACAACTTCCTCATCCACAAGGTGCGTGTGGTGGAAAGAAGTAAACAGGCTCCAGAAAATACAATAGGGTCAGATGTGTGAAGATAAAGACATATCCGAGGACCAAAAGTTAGAAAAAGGTAGAGGCTAAGAAGCAGAAATGTGTGACTAAGGATATCACATTGTTAGCCACTAGATGAGTGCATGGTGTTTGTTATTGATCTTTGGAGTTGTCCTCTCCAATCATTTAGCATAAAGAATCAACAAGACATCTTTATTTTGTCAATCCTGGAAGTATTCTTGAGACCACAGCCCCTTCAAGATAATAGAATCCAAGAAATAAGAAAATAATGGCTGGAATTCTGAGAATAGTGAAGATGAAGAGGAAATTTCTAGGGTTTGGATTATCTTGAGCAAATCTACACCATTTTCTACAATCTTGGTGTCTATTCCATGCTATTTTATCAGCAGAACACAATTATGAAGTCAAAATAAAAAATATCACCTGCATCATATAGACGAGACAATCATGATTCTGTGTAAACAGACGATTTTCAGTTCCAACACCATTCTTCATCAACTCATCACTCAACATAACAGTATTCAGCTCTCTTCATACACATTCTACAGATTTACACAATAGAAATTCACAAATCTCCATGGATACACAAGATCTAGACTCACAAATCAAAGAAACCACATAGAAGAGGAGAAACACGATTTTCAGCAGAAACTCCCTCACTATTCACTTGGATAGCATGTACACAAATGATTAACCAACCCCCTCATAATAGAGGAAATTAGCTTATATACATTTTCAAGTGTCCCTTTTCACACTTGAATTTTGGTCCTTTCCTCTATTATTCTAAAAATATGCTATCTAGGAGTTTCCAAAAATTCTAGAAAAAATACATAAGATTCTATCCTACATAAGGAAGACTCTTCCTTATTTTTACAACAATTGCATAAATATTTTTACAAAATCATTTCACAATTATTTCTCTTCAAAAAGGTTTCCAAAAATGTATCTTCCAACATCCTTCCCCTCCTAAGCCTTTCGGCTCCTGACGAAAGATTTTCCTGCTCCTCTGCACTGATCACTTTTCTTCATTTCTTCTTTCTTTGATATACTTGTGACAACAAATCATGAATTTTTCTTTCTGTTATATTTAGATTGTTGACCATCTCGAATAACACCTTTCTCCACTGTACTGCAGCTTCGGGTTTATCTATGACATCCTTTTTCAAGTATTCTGTATAAGCGGCTTCATATGCAGTAAGTCTGGAGTTTGTAACAACTGATAGGTTTCCAAAAATCTCTGACTCCCTCTCAAAAAACCCATAATCAAAGGCATCCTCCAAAATCTGTAAGTAATGACTACCCAAAAATATAATTCTGCTGTAATAGGCCATTAAGCAGATTCTGTCAGGTGTTTTGCTCAAATCAAATAATACTCAAAGTATTTGTTTGGAGGTAGCCCAACTCTGGCCATCTGGTAGTTCTTTATACTCTCCAAAATCATACAGAATGGTATCCCCAATCCATCTGCTGCCCAGTGATGCTGATCTGGATTGATTCCCTTATTCAATGCGAATGTGACAATTTTCTCTTCGTACTCATCATGCATCTTTCTGATGAATTCCATTCTAGAATCTCTACTTGTCAGCAATTTCTTCACAAAACCCTCTGAATATTCTTCTTCTGATCTTTTGTCTGCTGGTTCATTGTCATGTTGTATTCCCGCAATATTGTCTACCCCATATTCTTCTGCATGTGTGGTTTCCACATGTGTCTCTTCCTGGATTTGTGGCTTATTCACTTTCTTCTGCAATTCTTCTATAGTCAACATCAGACTCCCATTCTGTTGTGCCCATAATTCTCTTTCTTTTTTCCACTCATTCTGTTCCTTTTCTCTCTTTGTCTGCCACTCACCTCTTTCCTTTTCCATATCCAAGTATAGCTTATTATACCCTCTCATAGACGTAGCAGCATGTGTACTAGCCTGCTTTTCTAATTCTTTGGCTTCTTTCAATTCTCTTTGTAGTCTCTGAATTTCTTTATGTAGTCCTTCCTTTCCTTCATCTGTCATCTGTGCTGTCTGACTTTCCTCCTTCAATTGTCCTTCCTCCAATAGCAGCTTATTGATTTCTTCATTAGCTTTAGTCAAAATCTGATAGGAAGTTTGCAGAGTTCTATATCTCCCCTCAATCTTTCTTAATTCTTTTTCCAATTTATTGTTCTGCTCTGTTAGTTGCATACTCTTTTCTTCCAAGTATTGAATCCTATTTTGCTTCTGTACTTCCAACTCTTCCAAAGCAATTATTTTATTGGAAAATTCTTCATTTTTCTCTTGAATCCTCCTCAATTGCTTTGCCATTTGCTCCTTTTCCCTTTTATGCTCTTTAATAATCATACTGCCTTTTTCAAATTCTTACTCTGCTACCATCCCTGAAATAATCATGTTTCGGCTAGAGGGTTTGAACTGTTCAATATTATTCATAATGAGTTGACATGCTGATCTAATACTCTTTGGTATTCTTTCCAGTCCTCCTTCCATTGATATTTGTTTGGTTTCTAGTTGTTTGTCCTCTTTGCATTCACTCTCCTCTTCCCCTTCTCCTTCATATTCTATAATTTTGGCCTTGTTTTCTTCATGGCTTGGATGAGTGTCCAATGTTTCTGAATCTGCCATGTCTTCTTGAACATCTGAATTCTTTTGCTCTAATACATCTGAAATAGGCTTTATTTCCTGAACCTTTTCCTTCTCCAACACCTGTTGAGTTTCTTCAGAAAGATATCCTTCCTTTGTTTGCATCTCCTTTTCCTGGCTTAGAGTTTCCTGGAACAAATTATATTTAGTTTCCTCACTAATATTTCCCTGACATTCACCTGCTTGTACTTCCTGTCTTTCCTTTCCTTGGGCTAGAACTGATTCAGCTATTTGGAAATCTTTCACCTAATCATTGCTTCTCTCCTCTTTGTGTCCTTCCTCTTGCTCATCAATGTCCATGAGGTCCATTGCTACCTCTTGTTCTTGATCCTCATTGGATGTGAATTCCTCATTATTCTTCAAATCATGCAGTACATCCTTTATACTCTAGATGATCTCTTTTTCTACTGCTTTCCCTGTGACTTCTTGAACATTGCCTTCTGCAATCATTTCCTGTGCTTCCTGTAGTGGATCTTGAACTGTGCCTTTTTGTTCTATGACTGAGCTGCACACCTGTGCCTTCTTAGCTATTTCTTCTATGCTCTCATCCAGTTTAAAGTAGGTCTGTGAGGGTTTTGTCCATATAGATTTCATCCCAATATGCACTATTCCACAACTAACTTCTTCCCTTATTTCACTTGCTTGTTCTATCACTACTGCTTTTCCCTTCATTATCCTTCTTTCATCTTCCAGGCTGAACTGTTTTTCTGCCTGTTCCTGAAGTGGCTTCTCCTGAGACTTCCTCTTCAATTCCTCAGGTGTCTTTTGTTTCTCAGAGGTCTGTATAATAACATTGGGAGTATTTGGTATGGACAAATTTAGAATTTTTAATAGAAAGCTCTCAATATCACCGTCAGAATCAGATGAGAAGTGTGAAGGCCCTCCTATTTCTGGTTCTGTGGGTCTTGATACTTCCTCCACCATGGATGGCTTCTGTATTTCTTCCATGATTACTTCCTCCCTCTCTTTGGTGACAACAGTTTCAGTTATGGATTTGCCCTTTCCTTTCTTGGTCAATTTCTTCTTTTGTACTGGCTTCTTTGGAACCTTCTTTTTTACCACCACAGTGGTTCTAGTCTCTGGAGGTCCTTGTAATTCCTTAAAATAGGCTAGCAATTCAACCTCTTTTCTGACAAACACCTCCTCAGTTTCAGCTGTCATCATTTGATCATGAAGAGCTTCATAGTGCTCCACCTCCTCCTGAATCCAGTCTGTAGCTTTGCATGAGTAGTCTTCCAGCATTTTCTGGTATTGTGCTTCATACATAGCTCTCTTGTTATTCCCTTGGGTTAGATAGGTGTATAGTTGCTCTTTGCTTGTTTGGGGTGGATGTGGTTCACTAGAGGCTTGAACCTGTTTATGTGCCTCCTCATGTTCCTCTTTTGTGGCTTCCTCCATTTCTAGTTCCACTTTCCTTGGGTCCAACCTTCTTTTCTTTACAGGGATGACTTCCTCAGATATCATTTTCCTTTTCATACCTGTTCCCCTCATGCGGGTTTGTCCTTCTGTTTCTCTTTCAGTCATTTTCCTTGGAGGACTCTTGATTCCAGCCATAAGATTCCTGAAATACTGTGCCTCTGGAGCCAATTTCAGTTGATCTTCCATCCCAAGAACATGATAAATGATTCTTGTTAAGAACTGGGCTCCATTCATGAACTTCTTCTGCTCCCAATGCTTTGCTGCTTCTTTCAGTTGTTCATGGATGTATGGTGAGACATCCATAACTCCAAAAGGTTTGGTTCTATCTTTGTTATTGAACATCAATAATGTGACTGACTTATGAGGCATTGGTAATTTTGGAAAACAAAAGTATTGTAAGAACATCCTTACAACATATTCCTCATTCTCCCTTCCTTTGAAATCAGTGAATTTTGCATATCCTGTGTAAGTCTCCTTATTCTTTTTGACAAAACTTGGGTCAAGTTTGGTTCCCATTGTGTAGAATTGCAGTGCTGCTCTGATATGTTCTGCCTTGATAGTAATACCTACTTCCTGATTATCCTTGTTTTTTACTTTGCATCTGAAATAGGCATCATTCCCTCTTCCTATTTCTGTCAAACTATTCATTACCTGTGATACTCTCTCAAAGTCAATGAAAAAGATAGGCTCCTCCAATATTCTGTGCAGTCCTACTGCCTTCCATCTTTTCATGTTGACTGCCACTCTTTGGAACCTGTAGAATTCTTGACACAACATTGTATACTTGTATCCTCCTACCCCCACCGTGAATATGTGCTGGCCAATTATATTTAGGGTCTCCTTAAGTTCCTTCACCACTTTCTCAGCTTCTGGAATTTCTGATTCTTCCTCTGACTCTAAGTCCACCTGTTCCTCCATAGCTTCACTATCCAGAAACCAATGGCCTCTTGATAGCACAACTGATTCTGCCTTGAAGTCATGAATTGGCAGCTCCTTAGTGTTCACCATTTTCTGAGGAAACTAAAATAAAGAAAAACTCTACCCACATAAGTTGCAAGAAATCAAAGAGTAATATGTAGGAATTTATTTTCAGAAGTCATGTCATAAGAATGAGAAATCCAAAATAAACTCCATTTCTCCAGGAAAGACTCAAAAAGTGATCATCACAAGTGTAGCAAGATGTCTAGTGCAGTCCCTTTTCCTAACCATTCTTTTGGAAAGATAAATCATGTATCAAATGATAGAAAACAAAAAATTAACTAAAGAACTAACTAACAAGAAATAAAAACATAAAAAATAAATAGATCTCTACTATTCTTCTCCCTAGATCTTGCTTTGTGACATATGATTTTTGTAAAAAACAACAGAAAGTAAACAATTTTTCACAATTTCTCAATCTCTTTTTTTCAACAATGATTTTTTTTTTCTCTTTTTCTTTTCAGCAATGATTTTTTTTCTTTTTTTTTTCCTCCTAATTCTCTTTTTAGAAAAGAAAATCAGGTCTAATATGTATTTTTTCATAATTTCTATGATTTTCTAGATATGGTTCAAATCCGGATGATCTTTCTTCCACTGGAACAATTCTGATTTTTTAACCCAGTACTTCCTGACTCCAATTGGTCTGGTTCCCAGCAGCCAATCATTCCCTTTGGATAAGTATTTTGTTGGAGCTTTTGGTCTCCATATCCATTTTGTCCTTGATTCTTGTTTTAATGAGTAGACCTGCTGTAGACTTTGATTCCATGTGCTTTTTGCTCTGATGCTTTGATTCTTTGAACCCTGCCATGATTGCCATCTTCTTATTATCTCACCACCCTTCTTTGTTCCTCCACTCCTTTGCTGATTTAGATCATATGAAGCTTGATTATTTAACATTTGTATTGGTAATGTTTGTGTATCCTCAAGTGCAAAAGTGAGTCCTTCAAAGTGTATATTATGCACATCTGATGGAATTTCCTGTTTTTCATTACTCAATAGAAATATTAAAAACCTTTTGTCATTTATGTTCAATTTAAGCTTCAATTTTTCAAAATCCAGGATCACTTTACCTTGTTGAAGCCATGGTTGACCTAAAATCACTTTTTCAGTCATCAAATTATCTGGCAATTCTTCACAGTCTATTTTCATATATTCTTCATTAAATTTTACTTCAATAGTCACTGAAGATATGCTCTGTACTATTTGACCTTCCAATGTTTTGATTAGGGTTCTACTTTCTTTCCTTTTTATGTTGAATTTACTTACCAGGGCTGAACTAATCAGATTTACTTGTGCTCCAGAATCTATCAAAACCCTAATGTTTTCATTTTGAAAATCCATTATCATCACAGGGACATGTTCCTTTGGTTTGAGAGGAGATTCACATAGACAGACTTCCCTAAGTTCATTGATTTTTCTTATCCTTTCCATAGCTTCCTGTTGAGCTTCTTTTCTAATGTCTTCCTCTTCTCTTTTCCTGTTTTGGGCTTGTTGCAACCTTCTCCATTCATCAACAGTTAATGGGCAATCATACCTCTTAACTCTACATCCACTTATAAAGTTTGGCATGATTTCTCCTTCTATGTTAGCTAGTTGAATGGCTCCACTGTTGCTTATCTGATGTATAATATATGGTCCATGTCCTTTTTTCTGGAACTTTTTCTGATGTTCTCTGATTGTGTAAGCCAGCACTAGATCTCCTACCTGTAGATCTTTCTCTTTTATGTGAACATCATGATAAGCTTTTTGTCTTTTCTTGTCCACATATAAACTCATAATGGCCTGGAGTCTAGATGCTCCCAACTTTTCCAATCCTATTACTCTTTCTGATAGTTCATGTCCAATCCAATTATAGTGACTTCCTACTTTTAATGTTGGAATAAGGAATTCCATAGGTAAAACTGCATTTTGACCATATACCAGATTGAATGGTGTATTCCCTATTACAGTCTTATAAGCCACTCTATAAGCCCATAAGACATGATTAAGTTGTAGATCCCAATCATTCTTGTTTGTGTTCACTAATTTTGATAGTACAGTAGCCCATTGGCTTGTGGGTGATATGGGGCTGACTTTCTATGGCTAATCAGGAAATACTCAGTGATGTTTTCTATGATCTGGTTTATAAAATGGGTCCCCCTATCACTTACTAGTTCAATTGGAAGTCCAAATCTGGTGATAATGTTTTCATATAGGAATCTGGCAGTAGTATTAGCATCATTTCTTTTAGTGGCTTTGGCCTCAGCCCACTTTGTCAGATAGTCTGTAGCCACTATGATGTATTCGGCATGGGATTGTTTTGCTGGAGGATGTATAGGTCCAATGAAATCCAATCCCCATTTACTAAAGGCTCTGGCTGAAATTAATGGAACCAATGGCATGTCATTTCTTCTGTTTGGTTGACTTACCCTTTGACAGACATCACATTTTTTTACATAGGTTCTTGCATCAAGAAATAGCATTGGCCACCAAAAGCCAGAATATAAAATGAGTTTGGTAGTTCTATCACTTGAGAAGTGTCCTCCTGCCACTCCAGAGTGTGCCATTTCCAACATTTCCAGATATTTATTCTCAGGAACACAAATTCTTAGGTATCCATCCATTCCTCTCTTATACAACTATTCCCCTATCAATTGATATTCCTCAGAGATTACTTGTAAGTTTTTTGATTCTGTACCAGCTTTCACTTGTTTTCCTTTCTCCTTCCTTCTCAATTCTCCAATGATATTTTCACTCCAATCTGGATTTTTCTGGAACCAATATAGAGTTATGAATTCTGAGTTTTGTAATGCTTGGCACTTCTTGCAATTGACAATGTATTTTGATACATCTTGAATTTTATTAGGCCAATGTACCCGCATCCTATTGAGATTACTTAGGGTGACTACCCTAGAAGCATGAGTGCAAGGGTTCCAATGATGAGCTCTTCTCAGGTATTCTTGTTGCTCCTCCTCAGGAGTGCAATATTCTAATATGCCAGTGTGGTTGAGATGGTATAAATGCCCAGCTAGTAACATGAAGTTCCTGCTTTGCAATACTAGGTGTGCATTATTCCCAACTGTTCTACAAGGTTCCATGGTTAATAATGGTACTAGAGTCATGGCCCACTCAGGAACACTTTCTACCTTAAACAGATAAGTGTCTGGCAGATTGTCATCTAAAGGTGAACTGGGTTCTTCAGACTGGATTCAAGACAAATGATCTGCCCTCAAGTGTGTTTTCCCTTGTCTGACCACTACTTCAAACTCAAATTCCATTAGCAATAAAAACCATCTGACTATTCTCCCAGTGTGACAAGGTTTATTTACCAAGTATAACAAAGCTTGATGGTCTACAAAGAACTTAAACTTGTTGGCCAAAAGGTAATGCCTGTATTTTTTTTACAGCAAATACCATGCCCAATCCCTCTCTTTCAGTGGTTGTGTAATTTTTCTCTGCTAGATTCAATTGTCTACTAGCATAGGCCACTGGAAAATCTAACTTGCTTCCTTCTATTGGTTGTGTTAACACACATCCCAAAGCATAATTGGAAGCATCCACATGGACATGAAAAATTTTGTCCCATTGAGGTGTTTTCAGAATTGGGGCTGTTACCAAACAAGTTTTTAGAGTTTCAAAAGCTTGGTCACACTCCTTGGTCCACTCAAACTTTGTAATCAGGGCATATAAGGGTTTGGCTATGTCAGCAAATTTGTGTTTCCTTTACACTTGTCGGTCTTGGAAGCTCTATTATGGCCTTTATTTTCTTCTCATCAGTTGAAATTCCATTTTTAGAGACTATATGACCCAGCATTCTTCCTTGTCTGACAAAGAATACACATTTTTCTGGATTTAAACATACCCTGTAAGTTCTGCATTTCCTAAATATATTTTCTAAATCCTGCAAGTGATCTTGTCTTTTTAATGAAAAAGTACAAAGATCATCCACATAGATTTCCATTACTTTTCTCAGGAACTCTTTGAAGATATGACACATCAATCTCTGAAAAGTTGCTGGAGCATTGGTTAACCCAAAGGGCATAACCCTAAAGGCATAGATTCCCCATTCTATGGAGAAGGCAGTTTTATGTTGGTCTTCCAATGCTATGGGCACTTGGTTGTATCCTGAAAAGCCATCTAAAAAACTATAAACCTCCTTCCCAACAACTCTTTCTAGAAGATGATCTGTTATAGGCAGTGGATAATTATCCCTTATAGCTGCTGCATTTACCTTTTTCAAGTTAATGCATACCCTAAGTTTCCCATTCTTTTTTGGTACCATAACTATAGGAGATATCCATTCTGTATACTCTATTTCATAGATGAAATTGTCAGCTAATAGCTTGTCAATTTCTTCCTTTATCTTAGCAGAGTATTTATCATTAAATGTGTAATGTCTCTGTTTACTAGGTTTTGCTTCAGGTGTCATAGGAATCTTATGCTCACAGATTTTAGGATCAATACCTTTCATATCTTTGTAGCTATAAGCAAATACATCCCTATATTTTCTTGCCAAGTTTCTTAGTGCCTCTTCTTCTTGAGTTGTCATGTCATCAGCCACTACAATTTGTCTTTCTTCTCCCTCCTCCTGAGTGATCATGATCTTTTTAGTTTCTTCCTCATTATCATAAGGCTCTCCTTTATTCTTTTCCCTCTTTGGTTTCCTTCTGAGAAGTAATCTACTTTCCACTTCATAAGTCTTGAAATTTTCTGGTACATCAAATTGTTGGTCTTTGTTCATTTCCTTTGTCTTCTTCTCATTTTCCTGATTTTCTTCTGTTTCTTTGTGTTTGTTTTTCTTGTACTTACCTGAAATCTTATCCTTAATAGCATCTTCAGCTTTTACTTCCTCCAAAAATTGTGTCTTTCCTTTTTGTAATATTATTTCTTCTTCTATGTCCTCTTTTGTTCTGGATACCTTTATCATTTGTATTCCAATATGAAAAATATCATATCCTTCTTCATTTTGAAATTCCACTCCCACATATTCATCACTGGCTAGATCCATGGTAGCCAAAATTTGATTCCACCCATAGGGCTCAAATTCCTCATCCTTGAATTGTTGAGGTACATAATTCTCATCTTGTAGCCCTCTTTCTTCCACACAATCATCTCTTCTTAATCTCCTTTTCATATTGGTCAGATTTCTTATCATATTGCACCTTCATACAGATGATTCAGCTTCATCCTGGTCCTCCATTTCTGATTCCTCACTCAACTCTTGATTCTAATGAATTTTATACCATTCTTGAGGGGGTATGTCACAGTAGTGCCCATTTCTTAGATTTACTTTAGTTATTCTTCCTTTGCTTTGTAGGTATAAGCAATCATTACCCCAATCTTGTACAATTTGCATTTGTCTCATGAATGGTCTGCCTAGGATAATTTCATATGAAGTAGATTGTGGGAATTCAACTATAGCAAAGGTATGTTCTATCTCTATCCCACATATGTCCACAATCACTTTTTCCCATATCCCTAGGGGTTTTTCAATGTGTCCATCTGCAAGTTGCAATCTCATTTTTGTGGGTAATAATTCACTTTTTCCCCATTTCTCCCAAGTTTGTTTAGCATGATGGCCACTCCTGATCCACTATCCAAAATAGCTTTGGCCTGGTTTTTACCAAATTGTATTTTAAAGTTGAATTTCCCTCTTCTCCCTCACAATATCCTCCTATCTTATCAATGGGAATATACCACAACTCCTCCATTTCCTGTAGTTGTGGGTGAAGATTTTCTGGTGTTGTCTCCCATTTTTTCACTTGGTTCTGTAGGTGAGGATTTTGTTTTATTAAATCTTCCCATGTGGTGTGATACAAAATTGTGCATCTTTTGTCTACATTCACTTGGAGTGTTACTTGTGGGTTTTCTTCCTTGATACTCTTTCCTCTTGTTTTTGTTGTCTCAGATTCCTCAACTGTTTTTTGAGAATTGTCTTCTTCCCCCATTTTGAGTTGTACTTCGCGAATGATCTGTTTACACTTCTGCATTCTTTCATGTTCTAAGTCTGGCATAGGATAAGCCATTGTATGATCAGCAGGACTTGGTCCTTCTTGAATTCTTCCTTTGTATGCTTTTATCAGAGTGTCTAGACTTTTTGAATTTCCTATTTCCAACTGGGTCTGTGTCTTTGGAGGAGAAGTATTGTTTGATTGTTCCCTATTTTCTTCTTCAATATTTTTACTCATTTTTTGCTTCCTCTCCCATTTCCCTTTTTGTCTATTTTTCTTCACCTTTGAGTTTGATTCTTCATTTTGTTCCTTAGTTGTTCTTTGTTGTTTTGTTTGTGACCTTGTTACAACATTTACATCCACTAAATCAATGTCACTCAATTCTTCCTGTTCCATGATACTGACTGCTTTTAGTGGTATGTTATTAGATGTGTTTTGTTGTTTTTGGGGATTTTTTGGGCAATCCTTTATCAAATGCTCCCTACCACAATCCTTGCAATATGCTCCTTCTATTCTCAATGTAGGAGGTTGTGGACAATCTCTAATAAAATGATCTCCCCCACACCTATAACAAATTATCTTTGGTCCTTCTTTGAATTGAGGTTTTTGATTGGACATGTAATTATTGGTTATATACATGAAAGTGGCAGTGTCCATCTCAATTCTTCCATTTCCCAAGTCTAAAGCTTGTAATTCTGGCTCTCTTGATTCATAACCTTCCCATTCTTCTTGAAATCCCTCATTCCATTGATAATCTTCTTTGTATGGTGACTTTGTTCTTGAATTTCCCTCCTCTACTGGTGCGTATTTGATTGGCACTACATTTGTTGGTATAGGAGGTTGTTGCCCTAGCACAGGTCTTGGTTGCTCACTGTTGACAGTATATGGGAAGAAGCAAGTACGGACACACATGCAGATCTAGCACTAAGGCAACCCTTCATTTTTTTCAAAACCCTTACATCATTTTAAAGTGATTCTCATCACTAAAAACCCCTATAAATACCATTTTCACCTTTTTGTAGCTCATTTTTGTACAAGCCGAGGAGTCCTCGAGCTTGAGGAGCCTTAGAAGTAGTTGCCTGCCAATTTTCATATTTTTTAGATCTCGTTTGAGCCCTCAAATAAGCCTTGGAACCTAATTTTTAACTAGGCCGGACACTAGGTCTGGACAGGGCCAAAGCTAGTCAAAAACTATAAATAGAGCTAGAGAGCTCATTTTTGGGTAGCTTCTTGTAGTTTTGAGTTTGCATGAGAACTTTGTTGCAATAGAAGTGATTCCATTGTCTTACTCTCTTTGTTCTTGCCGTGTGTGCGCGTGTGTGTGTATGTGTGTGCATGTTAGTGTGCTTCTCACTCACACATTTGTGCCTTCACTTGCTCGAGGTCTTCATACCATCCTCACGTCTTCCCGGATTGACATTAAAGGAGGTGCTACTCATCACTGAGCTACACCAAATTTTGGCGCCGTTGCCGGGGATTCGAGCTTTGAGGACGAGCGTGTGATGGTAAGACGTAGAGAGGACGCGTTGGAATGGTAAGTAGTCGGTAAATTTCTGATTTTTCTCCATCTCCATCTCCATCTTCACCTCCTTCTCCATCTCCACCTCCACCTCCTTCTCCACTACATATTCCCTCTTCCTTGTCATTCCCCTCATTTGTTGTGTGCGAGTTTGAGAGAGAGCGAGTGTGTGTGTTCTTGTTTTGTGTGTTTTTGCATGTTTCTTGCAGGTTGCAGCTCCATCATCATCTCCAGCAAGCTCAGCAGGTACGGAATCTATCTGCACAGTCCCCGAGGCATCGAGCTCGAGCTATCGCGACACTCCAAAAACTTCACCCAATCACGATTCTGAGTGCACCACGACACTGCGTAGGCCTAGAGCTCCCAGGATCACTAAACAGAACAGAAAAATTCACCATATCCCGAGCTATCGCGACACCTCGAGGTATCGTGACACTCACGACCTATCGCGACACCTCACGACCTATCACGACACCTCACGACCTATCGCGACACCTCACGACCTATCGCGACACTTGGGAGTATCGCGACACCTCACGACCTATTGCGACACCTCACGAGCTATCGTGACACCTCACGACCTATCGCGACACTTGGGAGTATCGCGACACCTCACGACCTATCGCGACACCTCACGAGCTATCGCGACACTTGGGAGTATCGCGACACCTCACGACCTATCGCGACACCTCACGACCTATCACGACACCTCACGAGCTATCGCGACACTTGGACCTATCGTGACACCTCACGACCTATCGCGACACCTCACGACCTATCGCGACACCTCACGACCTATCGCGACACCTCACGACCTATCGCGACACTTGGGAGTATCGCGACACCTCACCAGCTATCGCGACACTCACGAGCTATCGCGACACTTGGGAGCTATCGCGACACTTCGACCCGACCTATCGCGATACATGGGCTTAACGCATGAAAACTTAGAGTAATTTAATTGACTGAATTAAGGTATCTTTGGGCTTAATCTTGGACACATTGGGAGGATATAAGAGCCTTAGGAGTGGGTAAAAGACCTAGAAACCAGGGAGGAATTTCCTGAACCCTGAGAGCCTGTTTGGACCCCTAAGTGCCTGAATGGTCATAACTTCACCATACGAACTCCGATTAATGAGATTTTGGTCTCGTTGGAAAGCTTGTTGAAAATCCTACGTGGACCTCGATTGGTTTTTTGTAGAATCATACGCGGAGTTTTAGAACATGTATTTTCAAGTTGGCCTTTAGGTGAGACTAGGTGGTCCTAAGATTGAGGGGGTACAGTGAGTTACTCCAGGGGGGACTGAAAATATTGATGTGTGTCTTTCCAAATACTTGTGGTAATAGAGCTATACTGACTGGTGAGCTTTTGCAGGAACATTGTGTGCACTCAAGGCAATCCAAAGCAAGCTAGCAAGGGTGAGTACCAAGCTTGGGAGAAGGCTTCCTGGGCTTGTGTAGCAGTCTAGTCAACCAGCTAATTGAGGTTGGAAGATCTCTCAACCCTCCTTTGTCAATTCCTAGCCTAGGCTAAGTACGACTTAGGTGTGGTAATTAATCAGGGCAACGTTAGGCACGAATCAAGTCCAAGAGTATTAATCAACCTAGTGCAAGAATTAAGTAGGTCTTAAGTGCGAAAACTCTAAGGGACAAAAGGTAAACTAGAGTCGATCACTTATCAAGTGCGGAAATTCACTTAAGTACTCGTGACGACGCGATTTCAGACAAGACCATAAACATAATATTCAACTCAAAAGAACAAAGTGATTGGTGCAAATTAACCTGCAACGAGAGTGTGCTTAGGTCCAAGGGGGTAGATAAATCAAGCATATGAACCTTAGATCAGGCAGACACTTAGGCCGAGACAGACAAAGCCTCAGATCTTCTGAAGCTAGTGTCAATCACACTGCCAGGTCTTGGGCCCAACAGTTGAGTGATTACCCATACACTCCCAGATCAGAAACAAGTGATTCTGAGATGTCCTATCACATGGAGAGACCAGTAGGTAGTTCAGGGTTGGCTTATCTAGAAAAGCTAGAAGGACCATACAAGACTCAACTGGAATACATCAGGACTAATCGTCTAGGTGCTCGCATCTATGAAGATGGCCTGAGAAGATCGGTGGTCCAGATTAAGAACCCCGATCAACCCCATGGATTAGACCACCCGGTAGTCAAGTTTGAGAATGGAGCATACCTAGATAAAGAGGGGACTATATATGTAGTCACCACTCTTCCTGATAGAACTGATGAGTTTGGAAATGTGATTGCTGAGACCGACATGGGTGATATAGAGCAAGGGAACTTAGAGAAAGAGCCAAGAACCCCCCGTGGTAAATCTGTCTTGACCAGAATCATGACTCCAGAGTGGATTCCACAAGATAATAAAAGCATAGATCTGCTTTTAAATCGAGAAACCGATGAGGCTTTTTGGAGATATAAATCTGCTCAACCTCAGGAAGTAAGTGCCCTCACAATCTATGAGTTTAAAGACCCTGATAGCCCAAGCCAAGTAACCTACCTAGACAATGCATCAGAGAGAATCTTCATGGTCACTGAGCATGGCAGACATGCCTACACATGGAAGGGTGAATTTGTTTTTCCCCAACCAAGGTCTAATGTGTCCTTTGGTCACCAAGGAGCTGGGACCTCCCAAGCTCATGGAGCTCAAAGAGATAGAAGTAGAGACAAACCTGAGGTAAGTTTTGCCAACTCCCTGGGAAGAGAAAGAACGGGAACGGAAAGGAATAGAGTGGAACCTGAGAGACATAGAACCCCATGGAATCAAAGGAATGCTGACGATTTTCCTTTGCCAAGGCCGAGAGAACACACTAGGACCCTGCGACCAACTCAACTGGTGAAGTCCATGAAGAATTATTTCGATGGCACGGGAGACCCTTATGACCATGTGGCAGAATTTCGGCAAGTATTGAAAGCTGAACAGGTAGAGGACCTATTCACACAATATAATGCTTTTGGTCTAACCCTTAGGAACACTGCCCTTACGTGGTTTCAACCACTAAACGAGAGGCATTTCAGAAACATAGACCAGCTCTTAGAGGCATTTATCATTGATTTTTCTAAGAGTGGAATCAGGCACAACACTTCCTCACTAATTCATAGCTTCAAACAAACACCTCAAGAGACGGTCAGACTAGCTCGAAGAAGATTTAGGCAGTACCTGGAGAGATGCCTGATGCCGGAGTTACCCACACCAGCCAAACAAGTGGCCTTGTTCTTAGATGGATTGTTGAGCACCAAGCTCAGATCATATGTGTATCTGAAGGACCCCAGAACAATAGAAGAGTGCATGCGCATGTGCATAGACATTGAGGACAATCTAGGTGAGGAATTAGAACTATCAAAAATCTATAAGGATTCTGATAGCTCTAGTAGCCTCACATCCGGTCAATCCACATCCATTGAGGAACTTGCAGAGAAGGTAGCTCAAAAACTAGGTATCTCTAGCAAACAAATTCCGAGATTTGCCCCAGTTAAGCGGTGTTATGCTTGTGGCGGTGACCATATGGCAAATGTATGTCCCATTATGGCCCAACCCCAGGCGAATCCTAGTAGCTAGTACTGCACCATAGAGCGCAGGTACACCAACCACACTGCACAAGACTGCCCATATAACAAACAAACTGTTAGGCAAAATTACCCTTAGCCATATCCACAACAGGGTAGATACCAGAATCAGTACCCACCACAACAATACAACAGACCACAGCAAACTTATCAGCCACCTTATCAAGGGCAGCAGAGACCTCAACCAGTCCTAGTGCAGCAACCCCCTGCTCCAACCAATGTGATCCCAGTGAAATATGCATCTGCTGAAGAAAATCCGAATAGAGCCATAGTCCCAGTCACCCCATTGCTATCAGACAGTGATCCAAGTGACCATAGTTTTGACTCCACACATATTGATAGCCCACAGGCTTACTACATGCAGTCACCCGAGCATAACGAGTCATACTATTATGAGGACCCAAGTGAAAATAGTGGGGAGCCTGAGTATGTCAATGTCATGTACACAAACCCCAACTCTAGACCTCAACCTAGGCAGGTACGACCCCCATTTCCTAGAGGACCATGCTTCAGATGTCAGGGAGATCACCTTATACGTGATTGTCCACTGCCTGCCCCTACACAACCTCAACCAGTAACCATTCAGGGTTTCTGTCAAGACTGCGGGAAAGAGCATCTCCTACGAGATTGCCCAAAGAACCCTAATAACATGCCCAAAATCACTCCTATCAATGTTGTTGGGTTAGTTGTAGACTCCACAGGGAGTGTGACTTCCACTGCACCTGTGCAAGTGATCACAAGAGCCCAGGCACTACAACAAAACCAAGGTGTTGGTCAGGAAAAGAGCCCCGAGGTGAGTGAAACAGAGAGCATAACCAAAAAGAGGACTAGAGCCTGGAAGGATAGTCGTGAAAGAATGAAAAGGCAATGGGCAAAAAAGATGAGCGAACTTGAAGAAAGCTTGAGAGAAACCAAAGCAAAAATCATAGAGATCACATCTCAACCGCACTCTCACACATTCCCACCGCTACCATCCCCATCACCCTCCATCCCTCCACCCTCTAATACACCCCACGTAACCCACCCACCACCCCGAGTAGGATCAGTATTAGCTGATCCCACTCCTGAAGACATAGACATGATGCTTAAAGCATATCAGGCTAGAATCCAAGAAGGGCCAAATGTAACGGATCATGACAAGTGCTACCCTAGAGCTGACCTAGAGATAGAAAGAACCAAGCTTTGCGCGAAAATGGTCACATTGGCTCAGACTATGTTTGAAGCCAGTCGCCTTTTCAATTACTCGGGCTCAGCCAAGACACAATTACACTTGGATGGACTTCTAGAGAAGTTAGAGGGCATAATTGCAAGATCTGCCAAGGAAGAAAAAAATCAAGAAAGAGATAAAGCAAGCAAAAACATGACCCATCCCCCACCGAAAGCTTATGTGCCCAATTCCACTGAACCAGACAACCCCCCCTCCCTAGAAAGAATAGAGAGGCTAACTGCACAATCAGAAAAGGAACCCGCCTCTCAAAATAAGGGCAAGGCAAGTGAGAACGTGAGCCTACCTCCCCAGGAAGCCTACGTGCCTAACTCTACGGAGCCAAACACATCATCTTCTATGAATCGGTTCACACCAGAATTCCTATGCGAGATTCAAGAAGACAAATGGGCTAAAGAGAGTGAAGTCCCTCCTCCTATTGAACTTGTGGATGATGCACGCGACCAATTCCCACAAGACATCCCATCCATCTATGAGGAGCAGGAGAGCACCCACTCTCAGGAAAGACTAGACTTTGAGTCTAACTCTCTACAAGAATTACCCCACTTCACAGGCCCATGGGAGGCTAAGTCTACTTGTATGAGAGCACCCACGGTCATGGTACGAAATGAGGACTCAGTCTTACCTAGGAACACAGAGGTAGTGAAAAACACTAAAGTGCAGTGCAATCTCAAGTTAGAAGAGCTACTCAAGGTTAGACCTGAATTATGGAAACATGTCGCCAAACAAGTACCAACGATAGTGAAACCTCATTCCCAGGTAGGATCACATAGGACAGTGCCAGAGATACCCTTGGATAAGATAGGAGATATGTGTGAAGGTGAAGAAGGGAACACCTATCTTCCCATTACCTACCAGGAGTACACCACCAAGGCAATTTTGGACTCAGGTGCAGGAGTTGCAATTGCTACAACTTCCCTATGGAAGCGATGGGGCAAGCCAGCACTCCGACCAACGAGAATGAAATTGCAAATGGCTGATGGTCATATTGAAAGGCCCTTAGGATTGCTAGAAGGAATAACTCTCACTACATGTGGGGTTGAGTTTGAGCATACTTTTGCTATATGCGACTTTAGCAAAAACCAAGCCTACGAGATGATTTTGGGAAGGCCATTTATGCGGCAATTGCAAGTAGTCCAAGATTGGGGAACCAATTCCTTGTATTTGCAACATCTAGGTGTTACAACCAAAGTCAATCTTAAGGATTACTCTCATAGAGACGTACCGCCTATTCAATGGAATCCCATCCATAGAGCCAAAGATGAGACTGAGTCTGTGCATTCCATAGAATCCGGATCCTCGTGGATGCATGAAGACACCCACTTATGGATGTGTAAGGTAGCAGTAGAAGAAGAGAAGAGAGAGAAAGCCAGAGAGGTAGGTGCAAAAGAAAACCATAGATCAATTCAAGACCCAGCCTATGCACCTGTAGTCTTTCCTGATGAGGAATTTGAACCCCATGGCTGGGTAGAAATCCTAGCAACAATGGATGTAGCCATCAATGAAGAGCAGTGGACACCTCATTGTGATGAGGATGGCTATGACATTTCAGTCTTTTCAATAGAGCCAATCATGGGAGATGCAGTTTTAGAAGAATGCGAACCTATCCTTGATGCATTTGAGGATTGGAGTGACTCCGATCTAGAGTCAATCATCATGGACCCACCTTTTGCATCAGATGAAGAATACTTCTATGAAGTAGAATTTCAACCCCAGAGGCACGCAGAGCTTACAAATGAGGTGAGGTTAGCCACACAAGTAGCTTCTAAAAGCGGAGGAAAGAAAAGAAAGAAGAAGGAAGTCACTCTGGAGGCAGAAGAATCCTTGTTTGAGGTCCCTGAAAACTTTAAAAAATATGAGATAGATGATAGGAGGGTCATGATAAGAATGCCTAAACGTGAGGCACAAGCGGGAGAAGCCTATGATAGCAAGGAAACTACCAAGAAAATAGTTGTCGCCATCGAGGAAGGAGAAGAAAGATGCACATACATAGGTCATGACCTGACAGAAGAGGAAGAACAAGAGTTAATAGCCTTGCTAAGAGAATACAGAGATGTGTTCGCTTGGAGTTACAAGGATCTGAAGGGTGTGGATCCAGACATATGCTCACACACTATCCCCATGACCTCAGATGCCAAACCCTCTAAGCAAAAGCCATATACATACAATGATAATTACGCTGCCAAGATCAAAGAGGAGATAGATAGACTAGTTGAAGCTGGGTTTATCTATGAAATTGAGCACACTGAATGGGTATCCCCCATTGTAGTGGTGCCCAAGAAAAACGGAAAGCTGCGTGTGTGCATTTACTTGAAGAAGGTTAATGCAGCCACAATTCGAGATAACTATCCGCTTCCTATCACAGAGCATCTCTTAGAAAGAGTAGCAGGCAAAGAAGTGTACAACTTCCTCGATGGATTTTCAGGCTACAATTAAGTAGCCATAGCTCCAGAAGATCAGCATAAGACGGCATTTGCCACTGAATGGGGCATTTTTGCCTTTAGAGTAATGCCATTTGGGCTTACCAATGCACCAGCTACCTTCCAAAGGCTGATGTGCCATGTGTTTAAAGAGTTCCTGAGGAAGAACTTAGAAGTCTATGTTGATGATCTTTGTGCGCATTCCAACATTAGACAGACACATATACCAGAACTCAGACAAATCTTTGACAAATGTAGAGAATATCAAGTCTGCCTAAACCCAGAAAAGTGTGTTTTCATGGTTAGACAAGGCAAGATTCTAGGACACATAGTGTCAAAAAATGGCATATCCACTGATGAAGAGAAAGTGAGAGCCATAGCGGAGCTACCTAGGCCAAAGAACGTCAAGGAAGTACAGGCTTTCATGGGGCATCGTGGTTACTACCGCCGGTTCATCCACATGTATGCTGTCATTGCAAAGCCCATGTACGGACTTCTGACTAACTTTGAGTGGACTGATGAATGTGAGAATTCCGTTTCCAGGAGCTTAAACGAAGATTATGTTCAGCACCAATCTTGACCACACCAGATTGGAACAAGCCATTCCATGTTCATGTGGATGCATCCAATTACGCTATTGGATGTGTACTCGCACAACCTACTGGTGAAGGTAATATGGATCTCCCAATTGCCTATGCCAGTAGACAATTAAATGCAGCTGAACGAAATTACACCACTACTGAGAGAGAAGGCTTAGGCATGGTATATGCAGTTAAGAAATTTAGACATTATTTGCTTGCAAATAAGTTCAAATTTTTTACTAATCACCAAGCTCTACTGTACCTGGTAAACAAACCATGTAATACAGGCAGATTAGTAAGATGGTTTCTCTTACTAATGGAGTATGACTTTGAGGTGGTGGTAAGGAAAGGGAAGACTCACTTGAGAGCAGACCATCTGTCTAGGCTCACATCTGGAGAAGCCCCACAAGGAGTGTCAGATGACCTTCCTGATGCTTACTTGTTTAATTTGGAAGTTGTACCGCAGTGGGCTAAGCCATTGGTACCAGTATTGACATACGGGCCTAACCACCCAGTAATAAACACGCAGGATAGAGAGGTAGTAAAAGCCCAAAAGTACCACATCATGGCAGGAAGTATGTACAAGCACACAGATCAAGGGATCTTGGCCTGTTGTGTGGAAGAGGATGAGTACGCTAAGTGGTTGCAATTGGCACATGTAGGTGCATTAGAGCAACACTACTCAAAACAACGAACCCTACAGACCCTGAGGAGACTAGGAGTGCATTGGCCAACTATGGAAGCTGATGTCCAAAAGTTGTGCAAGGAATGCCCAATCTGTTGCACTAAACCACCTGTGGAACACGCCACTCTTTATCAAGTGTCTCTAGTGCCAGATTGGAGCGAGCCACTAGTGGCGTTTCTGAGGACGAAAACATTCCCTCAAGATATGACCCTGACGAGGCAAAGAAGTCTAGAACAAGAGGCCCTAGATTACTCACTCATTGGTGATAATCTATACAAGCGTGGAAAAGATGGATACCTGAGACTATGTGTTCATGACAATGAATATCTAAAGATCTTGGAAACTGCTCACCAGGGTGTAGCAGGAGGACACTTTGGTCCAGATAGGGTGATCAAAGCAATCCTATTTGCAGGATTTTGGTGGCCCACCCTTCACATGGACGCACATACCTATGTGAAGAGGTGTGAGATTTGTCAGCGAACCCAGTATCCTATACGCAGAGATGAGATGCCACTGAAGCCTATGATGGGCGGACGTGCATTCTCTAAGTGGGGAATAGACTTTGTAGGTCCTATCAATCCCCCAGCTAAGGGTTCCCATGCTGAGTATATCATCGTTGCCACGGACTATCTAACCAAGTGGGTAGAGGTAAAAGCCACAACGAAGAACGACACTCAGACAACTGCTAAATTCTTGTTTGAGAATGTATTCACAAGATACGGGCTACCTATAGAGCTAGTTAGTGATAGAGGCACTCACTTCTTGAATGAAGTTATTGAAAATCTGCTCCAAGAATTCTTGGTAGTGCATAAGAAGTCTGCCCCCTATCACCCTCAAGCCAATGGGCAAGCCGAAAGCACCAATAAGATCCTATGCAATGTATTGAAAAAATTAGTGAACAATAAACGCTCTGATTGGGGCAAATAGCTACACCATGCTGTTTGGGCATACCGAGTCGCCTACAAAACAGTACCCACCCCCTTTCATATGGTATTTGGCCAAAACACAGTGCTACCATTGGACTTCTTAATACCTACATTGAAAGTAGCACAAGAGCACGAATGGACGGGTCATGAACTCTCCTCTAGACTTTTTGACCTTGAACGATTAGGAGAAACAAGACTGAGAGCAGCTGCAGGGATATATGCAGCTAAGAAGAGACAGAAGGCATACTTTGATGCCCATGTGAAGGATAAGGGCTTGAAAGCAGGAGATCTACTTTTAGTCTACACATTGAAACAACACGCAAGGAAGCTAGAAAAGAGAGGCTACGGAGCTATGATCATCAATAGGATCTCCACGAGTGGAGCAGTACAACTAGCCACTTTGGAGGGTGATGTTCTCCCAAACTATATTAGCGGATGCAGAGTCAAGCTGTATCAGGAACCCCTCACAGAGGAAATGCTAAGTCGACTCAATACTGCTAAGCAACGTAAAGAGGAGGAAAAACGAATTCGAGAAGAAGCACAGGCAGAGGCCGTAGAGCGCATCAGACGAATGAAGTTGAGGAGACAAGGGAGGGATCAGCCTATGATTGACACTCAAGAGTCTCCAGGCTATCACATGGCCATGTGTGAGGCTTCAGGTGAACGTACCCATAAGATAGTGGATCGACGACCTTTTGTGACCCTAGAAATAGGACAAAGAGACAGCACAACAAGCGTGAGAGCTTTAATTGATTCAGGAGAAGCCACAAGTGCAGTTCGGCTTTCTTATTGCCAGCAGCTACAATTGGAGGTAAAACCCCTAGAAGCATATCTGATAGGATTAGGAGGTGTTGAAACCCCTTGCATGGGAGAGGTGGATCTTCCCCTCTACATACAAGAGGTCCTCATGCCAGCAAAAGTGCTAGTGTGTGAAGATGAGGATCTGACCGAACCTCTTGTCTTAGGCCAAGACTGGATCTATGATCACGCAGTCAACCTCAACCTAAGAAGTGGACTTCTTCAGGCTTGGGTAGGCCAAAGCCGTCTCACGATTGAATTAGAAAATCAAGCACTCAAACCAATAGAACAGGCACCAACTCCTGGTCCCTCCAGGAATCCACATGAAGATAACAATGTTGTTCTTGTCCAAACTTCTATGGTGCAGAGGATTGTCAATCTTACTAAAGGTACAGGAGCCAATAAGAAGTTCCTAACTGATCCAAAGAAGATTCTAAATGGGCAGACCGAACATCACTCGACACGAAGGAGGCCGCTGATCAAGAGGCAGGAGTGCCAACCCGTGCAACACTGAGCACCTCGTGGCGTGAAGCAGATCTGGATACGCAAGGATGGAAAACCCACCACTCTAATAGCAGACTCCCGAGGAGACAACAAACAAGCCACACCATCATGGACACAAGTGAAGGAGTACCCTAGGAAACCTCCTAGGCACACCACATCTATTTGGGTCCCTAAGCGGTCAAGGAAGGCTAGCCCCAATGCTAGACACATATGGGTGCCCAAGGCCTGTTTACGAGCCCAAATAGCTCCAACTCTAGTTACTGGCATAATTCAACACTCTCAAGTCCGCTCGACTAACAACGCAGGAACTCTACCTAAAAACCACTCTGACCCACACTCAGTCACATCGAGGAATGCCTGGAAATGGGTACCCAAAAGGTCCCAAATCCATCACAACCTAGTTCATAAACTGTTGCCTGTCTTTAGCTCTAAGAGCTACGAATCCCCTATCAAAGTTTGGAGACCTAAACCATGTATCAAACCCCCTCACCCAATTTTTGTAAATCCATCCACTCTGACATAGGTGCATTCCGAGTCCACTGCATAACCAAAGTAGGCATCTAGGATGATACTGACCTCTAATCACCACTCACACCTATCACAAGCACTTCATCTCTGACCACTAACCTTCGGGATTGTCATGTTAGTATTGTGAAGGGAACACCATTACATCCTGTTTCCTATGCAACACTAATGTGCCTTTCTTCTTCTAGCAGATAAGCACCCGATTCCCATGGCAGCAGTAGCAGGCACAAGCTCTCAGGCAGGCTCTGGTGCTCAAATCAAATGGGATGCCATGCCGGTGGAGGCCCCACCAACAGCTCGGCCTGAAGAGTTTGTGAATGTGCGGAGAATTCCTATTCCAGATCCACCAAATGGCCTAACCGAAAGAGTAAAAGGGCACTCTCATTGGTTCAATGAAATGCCAGGAGACTTGGGAGACGCAGATCATATATGGGAGTCCAAGATGGAGTGTGGAGGAGTGTGGTGGACCTTCCAGTTCTTTTCAAGAGAATTTGAAACCTTACAGAATGCAGCTCCACTTCAAGATATCTGGCAAAAAGCAGGATTACAAACTTATTTTAGTGCAGCTCTGCCTAAACCCGATTTCCTCAGGTGCTACTACCTAATTGCCACACTGAAGCCGACAGGTGATAAAGATCATTCAGGCACATTCTGGGTGCCCTCCTTGTCAAATCTGGAGGAAATGAGGAAGTTCGAATTGAATGTTACTTTAATCAGGGAAGCACTTCAGATGTATGGCACGCATGTACCTTCTGACCGCGACCCATTGATACCTGAGTCGATGAAAAGCAACCAAATCAAGAAGCTAAAAGAAATGTGCGCCCTCACCCCCAACATCGCCATACCATTGTGGATGTGCCTCCAACACTTCGCATTCCCAGCTCAGGACCGTTTCACCCAACCTCACAAGAAAATATGGTATGGGTTATATCTAGCAGAGACTGGAAGCTTGCCCATTAAGATGCCTGTATGGATCTTGGACCAAGTGTATGAGGCAGGCAAGCGGGGAGTGAGGAAGCCTACTTTACATGGCTGTTGTGCGCTTACAAGAATTATCTATCGATGTCTTGCATATGATGTGCCGGTTGCCAGAGCCCTAAAATATGCACAACTGGAGTTGTTCAAAGGGCGGAAGTCAGGGAGCCAGCCTACAAAACGAATGCGTGGATCGCTCTCCCAGGTAATGATCCCTCACGAAGCCACGACCGAAGCTTCCCCCAGACCAGAAGCTCAGGTCGCACCTTTCACGATCCATCTTCAAGGAGTTCAAGCTGGGGATGTGGTACAACCCGCTCCATCCGGCCCTCCACTACCTACCGATGCAGAGTTTGCATCTATGGCCACCTTCACAGAGGATCCAAACTTTGATTTTGAAAGATTCCTGCAGACGGTCCACCTATCAGACAGTGAAGGTTCCCCTGACAATGTTGATCCGGGAGCATCAGTCCAAAGAGAACAGCCAGGGGGCGAGACAAGCAGAGTACATGGGGAAGAGGTGGCACAACATCCTCATGACCCAAACACACAAGTTCAGGAAGGTGCACAAAGAAATGAACCAGAAGACAGTGAAGAGGAAGCCCCTGCCTATACTGCACAACTCAAAAGACTATACCGGACAATCAAGCAGGTGCAGAGGAGACACAAGATGTCAGAAGAAGCGAATCGAGCCCTAGTAAACCACATGTTGCAATCGGAGAACATCGACCCACATTTTGTAGAATCGTTGAACCTTTTGGCGGACACTTGTGGCATCGGGGAAGCCATGAGAACATTGGTCTATCAGGCGAACCCTACTTATGATCAAAGAAGGATAGATACAAGGCCACGGCAGGGAAAGATGATTCAAATGGAGGTATCTACCGTATTGCCTACTTCAATGATAGAAGATGTTCAGATGGTTAGCCCTAGTCCCAGTGACGAACCAGATGTAAATACACATTCACCACCTCCGCCATCACCTCCCAGCCAGCCTTCAGAACCCTTTTCCACGAATCTTTCTGAACAACCGATGTCCACCCATGGTGAAACCAATGTACACACCTCCTTTTCTACAGCCTTCCCTTTACCCACAGCCATCACTTCTGCCCAAATGTTTGAACCCCACACCGGTCATCCTGCCACCGATCAAACCATAATAGGTCACCCCTCCTATCTCCCCGTCCTTGGACAACCTGCCTCAGGCTCAACCCAAGTCACACAACCGTCATTCTGGACAAACCTTGTAAATATACTCCATCAGGTTGAGAACTATAAGAAAAAGTCCCTTTCCCAACCCCACTCCCCCACGTTCACTGCCACCACTAACACACCACCTACCATTCCCGTATTCACAATTCACTCTTCACACACTATCACATCCGATCCCATGGATATTTCACCATCCACAGGAGCACCCACCGCCACGTCTGTTCCACCATCATCACATCTCACTTCACTCATAGGCACATCATCCACTTTTCCCTTCCCCATTTCCCGACCCTTTGCATGTTCCACCTCTACCCATGCATCCACATCATTTAGTAGTGCACTAGACACCATGGTTGAAGCGGCCACTCAGCTTAAGCAAGAGTATAAGCTATTAGAAGAAAATAACACAGAGCTGTGCAATCTCTCGGCTCAACTCCAGGCACGAGTCGATGCCTTGGAACTAGGTAATACAGCACTACAACACCAGGTGACTGACCTCCAACAATCGAAGACAGAACTCAAAACTAAGTATGAAGAGACGGGCAAAGCTATGGAGGAACAACTCAGAGAACAAATGGGCCGCAATGCGAGACTTCAACGCAACATGGCTCTACTACGTCGCCATCTAGCAGCAGCTCAAGAAGAGAACAGAAGGCTACAACAACAAAACCAGGAGAACCTAGAAGCGGCCATGGAAAACACCCCGGGAGCACCTATTGACCCTGCAAAATTCCAGGCAGTCCCCTCAGAGCATATTCAACAGGTTTTAGAAGGTTATGCGACCCTCCTGGAGGCCCATGATCAGTTGGCAGACCAGATAAAGGAACTACAAGGATCCAAAGTACCGACAACACACCCACCCACACCTAAAGAGACGGTCGAGGCCGCTACTTCGCCAAAACCTGAATCTTCAACCAACAGTGAGGTACTTGAGCTACGACAACAGGTTGCAGAACTAAAAATCAAGTTGTTACAGTATGAACGACCTCCCTCTCCACCTGATCAAACCATAGAAGAAGAAACAGTAGTCATTCCAGTGGAGGAGACATTTGAAGACAATTATGAGCCTCAACCCCTTCCAGGAGGCAGAATTATGGAGGAAGGCCAAGACACATATGAGGAGCCCCCATCGGCATGGATGAAGCAGGTAGAGGAGATGGGCCACACTCACGAAGAGCACGTAGCAACTCAGATGCTGGCCATGAAAACCATTGAGGAGTCTATACTCAAGTCTGAATATTTTTCGCACTTGGCTCCTAGGCGGTTGATCACCAGTTCAGAGTTACAATATAAGCCCTATTTTGTACTGCTGGCTGACTATAATGCTGAGATCAAACGCATAACCAACCAGTACCCTAAGTTCGCAACACAGTTCGAACCCGAGGACATTCCAGAGGCAGCCAGAAAGGGGGCCATATTCCAACCCATATGGAGGCAAAAGTTACTAGAGACCTATCCGGAGATGTTACGAACATGGGATCACGCTCCCATGCATTTGAAGTATAACCCTTGCTTTGGTCCAGTACAAAGAAGAAGATCATGGAAAGCATTCGCCATCAAGGTTCAGAACAACGCAAATTGTAAAGAATGGCTCAATTACCCCGCAATCGCACCCCCAACCGGCACACCTACAGTATCATACATGATAGCCACCATCAGACATTGGATGCCACGCCTCCACCCCATGCCGGATGTCGCCGCTCAAATGATGCTCAAAATTTTGGACATGATGCAAGTGGTCCTAAAGACCTTTCGAAATGTACGTAACATCCAGCCTTCAATTCCGGGCTTCATCAATGGTAATTATGATTTGCTGTATGACATGAGCACGACCCCGAGCATTCGAGTAGCTTACGCATGGCATGCACGAATAAGATATCTCCCTGCCTGCTACAAGCAAACCTTTGATGATATGTTCACCACGGGGTTTTAGGAGTCACACTCAGAAGTGTTCGCACCACGCCCAACCCACCTGCTACATCTATTCGCGTGTGAACAAATCATGCACTCAGAGCTCTACACCACACCACACCCTGATATGCCGGGAGCAGTCAATTGGGATGCCCTCCAGAGAGACTTGGTCCGGGGACTACGCATCAAGGAACAAGAAGTGGCAACCGACCTCCTGCAGAAGTACATTGATCAAACAGTGGAGCAGAGGTCTGTCAGAGGCGACAGACCCTAGGGGGGGGGAGAGTGTTGACAGTATATGGGAAGAAGCAAGTATGGACACACATGCAGATCTAGCACTAAGGCAACCCTTCATTTTTTTCAAAACCCTTACATCATTTTAAAGTGATTCTCATCACTAAAAACCCCTGTAAATACCATTTTCACCTTTTTGTAGCTCCATTTTGTACAAGCCGAGGAGTCCTCGAGCTTGAGGAGCCTTAGAAGTAGTTGCCTGCCAATTTTCATATTTTTTAGATCTCGTTTGAGCCCTCAAATAAGCCCTGGAACCTAATTTTTAACTAGGCCGGACACTAGGTCTGGACAGGGCCAAAGCTAGTCAAAAACTATAAATAGAGCTAGAGAGCTCATTTTTGGGTAGCTTCTTGTAGTTTTGAGTTTGCATGAGAACTTTGTTGCAATAGAAGTGATTCCATTGTCTTACTCTCTTTGTTCTTGCCGTGTGTGCGCGTGTGTGTGTATGTGTGTGCATGTTAGTGTGCTTCTCACTCACACATTTGTGCCTTCACTTGCTCGAGGTCTTCATACCATCCTCACGTCTTCCCGGATTGACATTAAAGGAGGTGCTACTTATCACTGAGATACACTCACTATACACTGATTCTCTTTGGCTCCCATAGTCTCTCTCCTTTATGGGTTGTTTATTATAGAAGCATTCCTCCCTGGTATGGTTGGTCCATTTCCTCTCTAGTGTACAGTATTTGAGTGTCTTTCTGTCTTGCAAATGTGGAGGTTTTTGATATGGGCAATGTTGTATCAGATGACTTTCTCAACAATTGTAGCATTTTTATTTGTCTTTATCCTGGAGTTTATCAAATTGGTTTTAGTACTTACCTCTAGGGCTTTAGCAATGGCCTGAGCCAACTCTTCTGCTGGAGGAATTTTGTCTTCATATGATCTGGGTTGATCAAATGCTAACAAATCTTGGCCTCTATTGTCCTCCAAATCTATTGCTTCTTTCACACAAGCTCCTAGATCAGGGCATCTCCTGTAGTATACTAGGGTTCTTAATTGAGCACTTCTCAACCCTTCTATGAATAGGGATACCTGTCTAGCCATGGAAGGGACTTCCTCTTTAGGGCATCTATCAATATATTGCTTAAATCTCCTGGCTGCCTCTCTGACATTTTCATCTTTTTGTTGCTTAAAACTATGTATTAAAGTGGATGTGCTATGTTTTATCCCAGTCTTTGAGAATTCTCCAATAAAGGCCTCTAGGAAGGATTCAATATCTAGGTACATTTCTTTTCTTAAAGGGATGAACCATGATAATGCTGGTCCAGTTAGGGTTAGACCAAATGCCTCAAATTGAACTTTGTAATCTTCCACCTCCTCCGCTCTAATTAATTGCCTAAACTCTGCAGCATGAGCATGGGGATCTGAATACCCTTCATATTGATTTTTCATACATTTGGCTACTTGATATGGTCTAAGCATTCTACCTTGAGGTTGCCAATGGTGTCTTCTTCTGAGTGGAAATTCATTATATCCTTCTGGTTCTTTGTCAAAGGGATTTGGTGAAGCATGTGTCCTCCTCCCATGTTGTTGCTCAGTATTAGTGTAGTTTTCATGTGGTCTAGGTAAATCTGGTTGTCCCATGTTATGTTCCCAAGGTCCTTTGTCAGCACATTGCCCTAAGTCATTTGAATATTTTGGGTCTGGGGAGAAGATGTACACACACCCTTGCCTATCCTCATACCTACCATCTTTGAACTGGGCTACAAGTGTTATGTTTAAGGGAACTTCTAAGTTTCTCAATCTAATGAGAAACTTATGCATCCCATCCTGATATACATAGGTGCCAAACCTATTTGTATACATGTACCTGAGGATGTTTCTGTAATCCCCAGTTTCAATGGGCTCATTTGTTTCATTTAAATTTTCCATGTTGTTTTCTTGCCCTAAATTTCTTTCTTGAGCTCCCCTACAACTGACTCTATCTCCTTCCTTCCTAGGTCTTGCTTGGTAAGTGAATTTAGTTTGTTCCCAGACCTAAGGATCATTCAACTAATTTTCACGATTTTGAACTCAAAATCGTGTTTCTTCACGATTTTGTGTTCAAACTAGTGATTTTCCACTAATTTCTGTTGAAAATCGTGTTTTCCACGATTTTGTACTTAGGAAAGTGTTTTTTTCCCAATTTTTTTTTTGACTAAAATCGTGTTTCACGATTTTGTTATCAAAGTAGTGATTTTTTTTTTTACAAATTCTGTTGAAAATCGTGTTTTTCATGATTTTCTACCTAAGCTAGTGTTTTTTCACGATTTTATGACTAAAATCGTGTTTTTCACGATTTTGTGATCAAAATCGTGTTTCTCACGATTTTGTGCTCAAAATCGTGTTTTTCAAGATTCTGTGTACAAAATCGTGTTTTTCACGATTTTGTGACTAGGCTATTGTTTTTTCACGATTTTATGACTAAAATCGTGTTTTTCACGATTTTGTGCTCAAAATCGTGTTTCTCATGATTCTGTGCTCAGAATCGTGTTTTTCATGATTTTGTGACTAGGCTATTGTTTTTTCACGATTTTATGACTAAAATCGTGTTTTTCACGATTTTGTGTTCAAAATCGTGTTTCTCACAATTCTGTGCTCAAAATTGTGTTTCTCACGATTTTGTGCTCAAAATCGTGTTTTTCACGATTTTGTGCTCAAAATCGCGTTTTTCACGATTCTGTGTACAAAATCGTGTTTTTCACGATTTTGTGACTAGGCTATTGTTTTTTCACGATTTTATGACTAAAATCGTGTTTTTCACGATTTTGTGCTCAAAATCGTGTTTCTCACGATTCTGTGCTCAAAATCGTGTTTTACACGACTTTGTGCTCAAAATCGTGTTTTTCACGACTTTGTGCTCAAAATCGTGTTTTTCACGATTCTGTGCTCAAAATCGTGTTTTTCACGACTTTGTGCCCAAAATCGTGTTTTTCACGACTTTGTGCTCAAAATCGTGTTTTTCACGACTTTGTGCTCAAAATCGTGTTTTTCACGACTTTGTTCCCAGACAATCGGGATTGCTCACAATTGTAAATAACACGATTTTCTGATGAAAATCGTGTCCTGGGAATCGCGATGTTGTTCTTTGTGCTCAAAATCGCGATTTTGTGTTGACCTCAGAATCGCGATTTTGAACAATTTTTTGAATTTTTTCAAGTTTTGATTTTCAAATTTCTCTTTCTTCTACTGGAATCGCCTTATTGATTTTTTAACATGCAATGAAACAACTTAACCAAAAACTAATGTTTTCTCAGTAAAAAAACTCAAAAGTCAGAAAATCGCGATTCCGTGATTTTTAGTTCTTTCCCATTTTTTGGTGCTATGTGATCTCTTTAATGCAAAAACATATACTAAAAAATAATGCTAAAACTTTTACCTTGCTTGCTTGGTTGGAATTTCTCCAAAGACAATTGATTGTTGAAAGTCGTGATTTTGCACGATTCTGCTCACTCTCTCTCTCCCTTACTCTCACTCAAATGAGTTTTTCTTTCAATTTCACATTTTTATAGTGTCCAGAAAATCACGATTTTGTGTGATTTTCACAATTCTTCACTCTTCCACTTGTCCAAGCTTCACTTACCCAATCTTGATGACATCTTTTGCAACTTTCTTTTCTCAAAGTACCCAAATATGCTAGACTTTCCAAAAATTTTCCCTTACAGAAAATCGCGATTTTGTGCAGGAAATCGTGTTTTTTTTGTAGAACTTATTTTGTGCAAATTTGAGTATTCTTTCTTCTTGCTTTCTTTCAATACCTTCTCTCCTTTGTAATTCACCCAATTCCTGTACTGTTGCACCAAAATCACAACCTTACTCAGAAAATCGCGATTCTGTGCAGAAAATCGTGTTTTTTCTAAACTTCTGATTTTCTGAAATTTTGAGTATTCCTTGCTCTTGTTCCCCTCCAGTATCCTTTACCAACTCCAATTCCACAATCACCTGCAATTTTACCTCACAATCACAATCATTAATCAGAAAATCGCGATGTTGTACAGAAAATCGTGTTTTTCAAATTTGCTCACTTTTGACAAATTTTTTGCTTTTCTCTCACTTGGTCCCTATTACTCTCATCCACAAAGCTCCAATACAACTTCCTAAGAAGAAAAGAAATTTGTTTGATTGTTTTTATGAATTTTATGAATTTTTTTTTTTAGTATTTTGCCCTAAAATAAAGGTGAACACTTTACTTAGGGTTCCTTGTTTTGGTGATCTACTGATCCTATGTTTTTTGATTGGTTATGATTTCTTATGGCTCAGCTATCACAACAGTTCATAAGAAAGTTTTTCCAAAGAAAATGTGCTATGAAGTGCAAGAAATTTTTGCAAAGATAAACTCAATCACATATTTTTCTTCAAAATGCAGCTCAACTCAAGATTTATGCTCAGATTTGGTTAACAAATGAATCTTTTATACTTGCATATAGCTACTTTAACTGACTTTTCCTTAGTGCAACAATGTTATCTTCCCAAGATCCACATTGGTGCCTAGTACTTGGTCAAAAAGAACTCTAAAAATGCAAGAATAGACTCATGAATCTTTTATACCTGCATCTAGCTACTTTAACTGACTTTTCCTTAGTGCAACCATGTTATCTTCCCAAGATCAACCATGGTGCCTAGTACTTGGTCAAAAAGAACTCTAAAAATGCAAGAATAGACACATGTTACCTCATCTTCAGCTTTCTTGGCTTATATCTTCCACACACCTGCACTTTTACTTCCAAAATGTAACGAGCAACTATCAATTTACAAAAATTTCAGCACTTCCATTTCTAAAAGATGATCTATTGCTTTCTTTTCCCAAAAGACAAACAAAAGACATCTACCTTTTCATGTTCACATTTCTTGATTAAAGAGTGTTACCTTTCCCTTGTGTTTGTTACCATCATCAATAGAAGATCCAGCAAGGTCCAACTTCAATGAAGCTTTTGAATTACTCCCCGGCAACGGCGCCAAAAAATGTTTGTTATTGATCTTTGGAGTTGTCCTCTCCAATCATTTAGCATAAAGAATCAAGAAGACATCTTTATTTTGTCAATCCTGGAAGTATTCTTGAGACCACAGCCCCTTCAAGATAATAGAATCCAAGAAATAAGAAAATAATGGCTGGAATTCTGAGAATAGTGAAGATGAAGAGGAAATTTCTAGGGTTTGGATTATCTTGAGCAAATCTACACCATTTTCTACAATCTTGGTGTCTATTCCATGCTATTTTATCAGCAGAACACAATTATGAAGTCAAAATAAAAAAATATCACCTGCATCATACAGACGAGACAATCGCGATTCTGTGTAAACAGACGATTTTCAGTTCCAGCACCATTCTTCATCAACTCATCACTCAACACAACAGTATTCAGCTCTCTTCATACACATTCTACAGATTTACACAATAGAAACTCACAAATCTCCATGGATACACAAGATCTAGACTCACAAATCAAAGAAACCACATAGAAGAGGAGAAACACGATTTTCAGCAGAAACTCCTTCACTATTCACTTGGATAGTTGTACACAAATGATTAACCAACCCCCTCATAATAGAGGAAATTAGCTTATATACATTTTCAAGTGTCCCTTTTCACACTTGAATTTTGGTCCTTTCCTCTATTATTCTAAAAATATGATATCTAGGAGTTTCCAAAAATTCTAGAAAAAATACATAAGATTCTATCCTACATAAGGAAGACTCTTCCTTATTTTTACAACAATTGCATAAATATTTTTACAAATTTCTATCATTTTACAATTATTTCTCTTCAAAAAGGTTTCCAAAAATGCATCTTCCAACACATGGCAACCTGACTTAACACAACAACCTAGATTTATGAATGTAAGGAATACCAAGGGGATTATAGAAGCAAATGACTTAGTTCAGATAAAGTAACAAATTGTATGACGATCCTTATCACTTCTTTGACCGCTGGGTGCATGTACTAAGGAGCTATAGACAAGCTGCAAACAAAAAACAAATCCTATCAAGGGAGGACAGAGACAAAGAGGGGGAGAGTGTTGCATAAAAATGAGGCACAGAAAAAGATCCCCAAAATTTTCAAATTAATGAGCATAAATTTTCCTCTTCAAAATCCTATGAAACTCCCTTGAAGCTATGTAAATGCACTAGCGGAGTCCTCTAGATGCATAAGCACCAAATCCTTGTAACATAACTCTTGTAAAATAGTAGGAAATTAGAGTTAGTAAATAAAGTGCCGGTCTCTTGTGTGAAAGGACCATTTTTAGGGCACATGTATATAAGTCACTTTGTGACTCTTGTAAGAATTGAAGAAGAATTTTTAATTTGCTTCTTTCCTGCTGATTTCCTCCTTCTCCATGATCTTTTGTGTGTGTGTGTAATGCTTGGATTGTGTGTGTAGGACTGTTATCTATCCCTTCGCATCACTTTTGAACTACTATAGTGTGTGTGTGAGCCATTAAGAGTTGTGGAGCAAGTGTTGGTGTTTCCCGCCATTCACTATTTGCTCATAACTTGTAGAGCATTTGTCATATTTGACTGACTGCCAATAGATGCGTCTTGTCGAGAGCTTCGAAAGGAACCTACTATTGGCCATATTCGGAGTTTGCAGTTAGGAGAAAAGTTTGAATTTGTGCTTACTACTATAAATGGTATCGCAACATGCATTTTCAGAGGATTAGTGAGTTAGAGAGGTAGTTAGGTCTTTTCACATGCATTTTAGCTTAGCCACTTCACTTTCTATCATGTGTGCACACATCCTCATGGAGCAATGGCAACAATGGCCAACGTCACAAGGAGCAAAGGGGAACATCCTCCCAACCATGCACACACACATGCAAATCCATACACCAAGATCATCGCCTTGCACACAAGGAAACAGGAGGGTAGCAAATGACACCTTCTTCCATTACCAAAATGGAGGCCAAGGCCATGGCCCAGGGACCCCCCCTTTACAAATGAGGCTCTTCTTTATATAGAGAAGAAGAGAGCCATATGTGAATAAAACATGTGGTCAAAAGACCACATGTGCTAAATCAAAAAGAGAATCTCATGTGATATGGGAATTTCAAAAAGCTAACTACCTAGAGAGAGAGAGAGAGCGCGTGAGATTTCTATGTGGGCTTTCTTTATATTTGCTCAAAAAGGAGTTGTTCAAAAAGGAAAGGCTTCAATACCATAGACTTAGGGATTTATCAAAAAGTGGTTTTAGGAGAGTGTTCACATGGACCTCTCCTAATTTACAAAAAGATGGTATTTTCATGAGGGCTCAAGGATGCCATAGCATGAGGAAAAATATGGGCAACCCTTGTAGCAACACCCTCCTCCTCCTAGATTTTGTCGCCCTCGACAAAGCTGAGAAATGAGACGCATATATTGCTGGATTGGTCCAAGTTTGGAGTCTTCAAGTCTTCAAATCTGCAGCACTTCCAGTCTGAATTTAGTAAGGCTGCAAATCATCTGAATCAACAAGCCGTCTGCCTTCAAAACTTCACTCCAACAATGCTGAGCGACACAATCCCCTTGGGGGCAGTCAGCCCAGCCTCCATCTAATGTGCCTTCTGTCAAAGCTCCAATACCTGAAATTTAAACATACACAACAAGTAGACTGAATTTGAAAAGAAGCAGCCACAAAATGTAAGTCCATGTTTAGTTTCCACTTCAGGGGACATCTTTCACTTAGGACTTGTTCTTCTAATGAGAAGAGCTCCTAAAAAATCTTCTCATCTAAGTGCTTCAAAAAAAAGATGCCATAATCTGTTATTTCCAAGTGAGTGTGACATATTGCATTGTATAGTACGAGATGAATATGTAGTTGCAAGTT
This sequence comes from Ceratopteris richardii, assembly GCA_020310875.1. Taxonomy (NCBI): domain Eukaryota; kingdom Viridiplantae; phylum Streptophyta; class Polypodiopsida; order Polypodiales; family Pteridaceae; genus Ceratopteris; species Ceratopteris richardii. The sequence continues at coordinate 189,005,148 of CM035409.1, forward strand.
TAACTTATGTGCCTGCCATCATTCATACTATGCTCCTAGTCAACAAGCTTGCAATTTAACATGACATTTTGTGCCTCAAAAATGAATAGATAATTGCGTAACATTATGAGTCCTAACATGTTGCAAGCATTCGTGAGATTCAAACAACTTATCCAACACTATTCCTGCAAAGCACAGTAGCAAATCATCTAAGTGTGTTTGCCTGTATTGCTAAATATTCCTTTGAGCAATGTGGAACTAGGGAGTTACTCCCCTAGCAAAAAAAACAATTGCTCAAACCCTTATGATTTTCACACTAATTAAGTGTAGAACAAGTCTGAAAAAATGTCAACCCCTATGTGCCTATTCACCTGCAACCATCTTTTAGAGAATACATGCTCACAACATAAAAGAACGTTTTGTAGCACAAGTATTATGCATCCAATGTTCCATATATTTAACTCATTGTCATGAAGTACACTGAGATGACCACTCCAATTAGATCAAAGCAAGTGTGAAAAAGAGGTCAATCATGTACCCAACTATTCCAGAAATATCTACTTGAGGTACCAATAGTAGTATTGCAAATTTTTATAAGCAGAAACATTTACACAAGTATATATCATGACTGTCACACATATATCATGACTGTCACACATAGGATGTGGAACCCTCATAACGTGATCTTCAAAGTAGAAATGTGGGACAAATCAGGAGTCAATAGATGATTGGGTAATCAAACAAAGAAAACAAATCATTAGATTCACCCCAATTCCTCAGATGTGAGGGAAGTGGACTACTGTATGCTCTGAAAACATCTTGCAAACATGCGATATGACTGCATTTCAAAGAATACTACCTCAACAAGAAGCAATTGTACCAAGGATTTCAAACAGAGTATCTGTCCATACTGGTGGTGATGACAACAATAAAACATAAAAAATTCTCATATGATGCCATCATCTGCCTATACATAGCGGAGCATTTGAACACACAAGACAATTATTAACTTCTATTTGTAGTAGCTCCCTTCGATGGGAGCAGCAGAAAAAATCCCAAAGAGTCAACCATCCATCAGAAATTTGAACCTTAAGGTCACTCCTGCAATTAGTTACTAGCAAGCATGGAGATTTGCCTCTGCTAGAGCAAGCACTTGCTGCAAACTTTAAATGTATCATTTATACATCAGAAACCACCACAAGATTTTTTGGAAAAACTATTTATAGGTTATTCAAAAAGGTAAACCAATAAGTAGCCCTGAAGAGCTAGAGTCACCATCATCCATCATCGAGCCCTTTGGGACCACCATTCATCATGACCACCGATTTTTGAGATGTTATGAATAGACCTGTAATTCCTTCAGAAACAGCAAATCATCTTTCACCAATAACTTCAATTGCATTTAATCAGCAAACCAGGAGTACTCAAAGTTTTGGCTAAGTCAGTTGATGGAACCAAAATAGTCATATATTTTGATTATCATTCCTGCAAAAACACATTCATTATGGGAGCAACTTCTGTGTGCCTTTACATAGATTCTCTTTCTGTGTTCCGCTAGGTAAGTCAATATTATGTTATGGCAGTTCAATGACCGTGTAACCACATAAGAGTAGCTCACAAGACCTTCAAGATGCACCTACAAAGGAATATTTCAACAACAACCTGCATTAGTAGTGCACCTACTGTAGTGCTCAAGTGCAACAAACTTCCCTTGAGTAGATTAGATCCTGAAGTTGCAATCAAAACACATGTGCAAACTGCACTCTCTGACCAGGTTAAGGGAACTATAATCAAAGTAGGATGATCCAATGTGGTAGCTTTAGCATCAAGTCCTGCAGAAAATCTGAACACCAAGCCACCTAGCAAGGTTGCATACTTTCATGCTTTTAACCTTCCACCCACAACTGATGGTGAAAGCTTAAGGAAGTTGTGATTAAAGCATCTATGGGATACATATAGAGAACATTTATCCTTATACAAATAAGGAGGCATGTTAGACAAACTGTTATCTGAACACAATTCCTACCCGAAACCAACAATAGTCACCTGCAATGATTGTTCATAACCCACACTCCAGAAATTGTCATGAGTATTAATTCAACTTTTTATCCTAGCTTTTATAGACCTCTGCCCTAGTCATAGATGGAAACTATGGAGTTTCTTGTTCTTACTAATTGTAGCCAATACAATCCCTTGGCATACTCAACTCTTAGCAACCCCACTTCTAGATCCTTGGGAATTTACATGTGTTCCTTCACCAGTCTTGTGAGGGATCAGTACTGGACACAAACCCACGCATACTTCTACAATATTTCAGATAGCAAACCTCAACATGATGAAACTCCGTCATTTGTGGTCCCTCAGTTCTTCAATTATAAACACCAAGAGTGATGAACACCTTTACCCAAGAGTTCCATCCTAAAGTGTCCCCCTCTTCCAACTCCTCGACCAATGATGTAGCAAGGCAAGCTCCAACAAAAATAAATCATACATTAATGTAATCAAACCTTGCATCAATCCGGAACCTCTGTTAGTGTAGTAGTGTGTGTGTGTCTTCATCTTGTAGCAGTTATACACGCCCCAACTTAGATGCCATCATTGCCCTTCCTGCAGACCTGTAACACTTGAAAAATATGAGCTTTATATGAGAAAATGAAGAACCCCTTCATGTTTACACAAGAATCCCAAATCCGGAAGGTCTGGTGTTTTGGACATCATAAGGCAATCACAGCCACTAAGCAAACTAAGCACTAAGAGCACCAACCCTATAGAACCTCTAATTAGGATACTCTCACATGCCCGAGCTATCATTCATATGAATACCATTTTCAATTCTTTTCTTCATGTCTACCATACTTCAACACAAGAGGGAGTTATCACTACTTATGAGCAAACAAGGCATTGCATCATAGAAGACTATAAGGCCCAACATTCCCTAAGAGCATTGTTTGTGGTGATGAATTATCACAAAGTTGATCCCCTCAACCAAGATGAGTCTGAACATTGCTTTAAGCATGAGAGTAAATCATTGAAAAAAGAAATTACAAAAAACTTTCTAGCCAACCTCACCAGATTATTACCTCTTGGCAGAGACAAAGTCATACACAAAATCCTTGATCAATCACATACACAGTAAGGAACATACATTAGTAAGCGGTACAGTAGAGCTTGATTTCAACCATAATCTCTCCAACACCGATGATCCAAGTTGTCCAATATGTGTAAATGGTTTCAGAAAACATAATATGAGCAGATACTAACGAGGCTACAACCGTCTATTTGGAGTTTTGGAAACTTGCCACCTCAGTGAAAGTTTTGTGCAAGTATGCAAATGGGATGGACCCCTTCCAAGTAGAGCCACATCTGCACAACCCTTTCTATCAGTTACCTGTATGCGATTTTGGGAGAAAAGAAAATGACAACCACAGCTTCACTGTGAGCGGCAGCGGGAGTCAAGAGGCAGCTAAAGTGTCCACGGGACCTTCCCCTAGAGACACACAAAAATCATCCTGCACATAAGGGAGAGCACAAAAAAAAACAATCTTGTACAGAAGGGCCAACATCTCTGGAGAGACCTACGAATTTCAGAAGAATTACCATAAACCTTGTATGCAAGTTTCCCGACTGAGGTAATGGGATCACAACTTTGAGCACACATAAAAAATTCCAGGGCAAGAGAGCTCAATCATTCTGATTGCAGAAAAGAAATGAAGCAACTGCCCGGCACACCAGCAGTTTCGCAGAAACTTCAAGGAAAATGACACAGGGCGGCCACCGCAAGAGGGCAAAGATGCGTAGCCCCCAAAATACTTCCCTGAATAGTTGGCAATCTTCCTCCTGTCAACAAAGGTTTTGAAATCCGCACCGTTGCAAGCAAGTACAGAGGTCGCAAATGCTCGGAAGCCACCACCTTGTGCCCACTTCCAAGGTGAAATCCATTGCACCATGGCATGGAGCGTGCTGTGCAACGGTCGAACCGTGACCTGCGAGAGTAGAACTGCAGAATGCTCAGTATAGCATTTTTCGGCAAGACAAGAGGTTGAGAAGATCAGGTAACTCAGGCAGAACAAGGAGGAGAAGTCTCCGGGAAGAAGCCGAAGGGTAAGGCTCCTGCTACAATCGATGGAGCAACAGAGAGCACCGGTAATCAAGGCGCAGGTGTCGTCGAAACCTCAGATGGCCGATGAAGCATGATAGCAATGGACCCTTCATCAAAAAGAGCCATGTTTGGCCTCCGCCTGTCCAAGTGCACGAGAATGGTAGGGAACGAGGCTCCAACTGCCAGATGTAGCTATGCACAAGCACGAACCGAAAAAGGATGGACAAGGAGGGAAGCAGGCCAGACTTGCCACCGAGCTAAAGAAGCCTGAGTTGGAGCAGACGCTCGATATCCACAGTACTGACAGCAAGAAAAGGCCATGCACAATGATCATTGATCAAGTAGGAGAGAATGCTCACCACCGAGCTGGAAAGACCTGGGGGGAGCAGACGCTCAACCCCATTGTGGTTGTACAGAGGCACCAAGAAGGAGCATTATGCAAGGTCGATGCCTCCGCCTGCATGGGGAGAGGAAGGAGCTTGCCTCTCTCAGCCAAATGAAAGAGGAAAAGGAGGGGGCGCGCTCAAAAGAGGGCCTCTTTTCGTGGTAGGTATGCATTGAATTCAAGCTTCTTTAATTGAGGAAAGAGAGATCAAATCGTGCCGAGTACTCCCTTATTTAATGCTCATCAATAGACACTCTACCGGAGAGTGGCAGTACTATTCTCATTCACCCCTGGACGCACGTACAAAACTCATCCTTCAAAACCCAAAAATTACATGAATAGTCGACCAATTAAAATTTTCAAAGTATGAGATGAAACAAAAAAAACTTCTAGATGGTCTGCGTTGATGATTTGAAAAAACACTACGCAACTTCTTTTTGGTTTCCTTTTTTTTTCGAAATTTGAAGAGAGGGAGGGTTAAGGGAGGGTACCCATCCCCCTTTTCAAGACAGACACTCAAAACAAGAAATGATAGAGATGTAGAGTGCTGCCACTCAGTGAGAGTGTGTGTGTGAGAGAGAGGAAGAGAGAAGGGGGTAAGGGGGTGTTTTTGTGAAACAAACAAAAACAAAGATCTAAACTACTCAAAAGTTAAAAGAAGAGAGGTACCCTAGGCCAACCGAAGGCCACACGTATTCATCCTTCTCCAAGTGTCAAGGTGCATCTCACGAAGTATGGACACGCAAACTTGGAAAAACCAACGGCTAAAGGCCGACGTCCCCGGCAACGGCGCCAAATTGTTGAGAAAAGGGGAGCAACAAACCCTAACCGCCTCACATGGAAGTGAGAGGTTTCTCCAAGTTGGGGCAAAGAATGAGAGGAGAGGTTCACCCACGCTCATGGAGCAATGGCAACAATGGCCAACGTCACAAGGAGCAAAGGGGAACATCCTCCCAACCATGCACACACACATGCAAATCCATACACCAAGATCATCGCCTTGCACACAAGGAAACAGGAGGGTAGCAAATGACACCTTCTTCCATTACCAAAATGGAGGCCAAGGCCATGGCCCAGGGACCCCCCCTTTACAAATGAGGCTCTTCTTTATATAGAGAAGAAGAGAGGCATATGTGAATAAAACATGTGGTCAAAAGACCACATGTGCTAAATCAAAAAGAGAATCTCATGTGATATGGGAATTTCAAAAAGCTAACTACCTAGAGAGAGAGAGAGCGCGTGAGATTTCTACGTGGGCTTTCTTTATATTTGCTCAAAAAGGAGTTGTTCAAAAAGGAAAGGCTTCAATACCATAGACTTAGGGATTTATCAAAAAGTGGTTTTAGGAGAGTGTTCACATGGACCTCTCCTAATTTACAAAAAGATGGTATTTTCATGAGGGCTCAAGGATGCCATAGCATGAGGAAAAATATGGGCAACCCTTGTAGCAACACTCATACACTTGGTTGTTGAAAATTGTGGAACATGTGCAAGCTCCAATTGTGAGGCTTGACACATACTCCCCTCTCATTTATTACCTCTTCATCATTTAATGTATTTGTTGTAAGCTCAAAATGAAGCTAGCCCTAAAAATGTAAACCCTACACTCTTAACCTTAGAGTGTTGAATTAAAAAGGGAAAATGTATTTATGGCTTAGGTAAAAGCCAAAATATAAAAAGAGAGATGGAATACTAGAAAAAGTCGTGACCTTATCCATATAGAGTGATATGGAGCACCAAAAGCCATTCAAGGCAATGGAAGAACAAAGGCCAAGAAGTGGAAAGTCAAGAGGTGAGAGAAGATGAAGGGTAGGTGAAAAGTCCCATACCCATAGCTCTATATAAAGAGCTCATTTGAACGTGAAAATTTGTGGAGATGACAAGGAGATGGTGTAGAAGCATATTCTGGTCATTCTCTCACCAATGGATATCAGAAGGTACCTCATTTGGATGCTACAAGGAAGATAGGTATTCCAATCGCATAACTTTTGTATACATAGTCACATTGTGAAGGTCATATCTCTCTATGTACTTATCCAGTTAATGCATATGATATCTTTTGGAAAGCTTATCTCTCATAATCTCTGTATCTCAAATATCTCTATCAGATCATTCCCTAGTAGTTACTGGGAGCATTTCTTGTGAACCTCAATTTTCTGCTATACTTGAGTTGACAGGTAGTCTAACTTTGTGTAGTCGGTTACCTAGTCAAATGAAATCGAAATGGAGTGTGTGATAGCTTTGTAGAAAGCTACAAGTGTCTACTGTGTGTGGACCAATTTTCAGAGCCATTGGATCTTTGACTTGTGACTGAATGAGGTTTTAGTAAGCATGTGTCTTGGAGGGCAGATTCTAGAAGAGGTTCTCTAAATTCCGCTACGTGTATTGAAGTGTATTGGAGTGAAATCTCTCCACATTTTGGTATCAGAGCTTTGGTTACAGAGCATTGGAAGTGGAGCCCATGAATACACAAAGAGATCTTGAAGAAGATGCAGAGATGGCAAAGGAAAGCTTAGAGCTATGATGCTCATTGAAAAGCTATGGAGATGAAGCTTTTGGTATGTAAGAAAGTTTTTGTTGCTTTATGTTATGTGAAGTTATACACTCTCTTGTCCTACTCTCTAGTACATATGTTGATCATTGAGGCATGCTATAAGTGATACGAATCACTTTGTTGAGGATGTATGAGCAGCCTATAGAAGAAGATGAAGATTCAAGCAAAGGATATTGGATGAGCAACTACATATAGTTGTATATGCACATTGTATGCATGCTCTTGATAGTGCACTCAAGTGAATGAAGTGCAAGTTTTGATTATGTGCATGGCTGAATATTGAAGCTTATATTTAAGCTTGAGGATTGTTATATGCTTATGTAATGAAGATGCTTTTGTATGCATGCTTGTGAAAGTTATGCTCATGATGAATGACGATTTTGGACAGCCATGTTTAGGCTGAATATAAACTGAATTTGAAGTTGATGATTGATGTCTATAATGCAAGAATGTATGCAAATGTGGTCAAGGTGAATTTATGCACATTTTTGAGAATGTGTGGATGAGTAATAGGCTATTTTATGAAGCCTACACATGCTGAAATTTGCAGGTCTATGTAGCCATGTGAGTTGGCATAATTGAGCTGAATATATGCTCAAATTATTGATGATTTGTATACATGATTATATGTGATTGTTAGCATGATATCTATGCTTTGAAGGTTGGTCATGTTCAGCCATATGTGAGCTGAAACTACATGTGTTTTGATGCCATGAATATTGGCAAGATGCAATGCTGCCATGCAGGAAATTTGTGGATGTATCTTGTTGTGGATAAAACCCATTGAGGTAAATTTTCAAAAGTAAATGTGTATGCTTAAGTTATGTTAACTAAAAGAATTTGATGTTTGAGTTTAGATACATCAAGTTAATGCAAAGCTCCTATTTGCACAAGGCAAAGAAAAGTGTGCAAAGCTTGGATGATGCAAGGAAGATGCAAAGCTTGGAGCCAAAGTGAAGGAAGGAGCCCAAGCTCAAAGGATTGGAAAACACATAGTGTGTGCACTTGAAGATTGAACCCAAGCTGAAAGGTGGACAAGGTGAAGCTTAGGATTGAGCTTCCCATCAAAGGAGGAGTAGAAGACTCCAAAGAAGGGCTGCCATGAAGTATTGAAGACTCAACAAGGACTTGAGGATACTCCCCATGGTTAGAGCACAATCAAGTGCAAAGGTAGAAGGAAGATTCACTCATGCAAAGTGTGACATTTTGGTTGAAGCAAAGGAAGGTCAAGAAGACCATTTGCAATGCTAAGGGCTGAGGTAAAGGTTTTTTGAAAAATCCACATTGTGTGTGGTGGTAAGTTCCAGGCTTATATCATGTGAATGTATTGTCAAAGGATGAGGCTAGTAAGACCACCAAAAGAGAGTGGCAAGCCAAATGTAAAGGCAAGTAAGACCACCAAAGAGAGTGGCAAGCCTATGGCGAGTAAGACCATTCAAAGAGGAATGGCAAGCCATATGTAGAGACAAGTAAGACCACCCAAGAGGAGTGGCAAGCCTATGACAAGTAAGCCCATTCAAAGAGGAATGGCAAGCCTATGTAAGGGAAAGTAAGACTATCCCAAGAGGCATGGCAACCCTTGTGAGGTGCAAGAGCCACCATTGATCACATTCACATTTCTTGTGTTGTTTTGTAGGTGATGAAGAAAGCTTGGAAGATGTGGAAGCTATGAATGCTTCACATGAAAGGAACTCATGAAAGTGTTCATATATGATCAGTCCATTGTTGATTTTGCAAGTATAAACCAGCCATGAAGAGTGAAGAAAAGATTATGAAGCAAGGGGGAGTTAATTTGCATGGATTGGAAGATCAAAGAAGAGTCCAAAGAAGAGAAAGTGGAGTCAAACAAAATTTCAGATTTGGAAGAGTCAAAGAAAGAGTAAGAGCAGCCATCAAAGGTAAATCAAAGCATGAGGAGAAGCCACCTCTATGGAAGGAGTGCTTAGAAGGAAGGAGCAGCCATGATGCATAAAAGAAGTCATGAAGACTTGTAAGAAGAAAGCATGGCAACCATGACGACATCAAAAGGAGATGCAAAGATTGCACCCAAAGAGGAAGTCAAAGATGATCCAAAGCCAAAGAAGGATCAAAGCAAAGCATGCAAGCCTAGAAGACATGAAGCCATGAAGGTAAAGAAGAAGAGATATTCTCAAAGATAGGACAACAAACAAAGAGGAAGAGAGTGAAGCAACGAAGATAAGTACAACAAAAGGTGATCTCATTTCATTCTATAAATGTATGTATGGAGCATGTTCCTTGACAGGGATTGAAGAAGAGCTCTTGTAAAGAGCCAAAGAAGCATGAAGCTGAAGAGAAGCCAAAGGAGCTTGGAAGCAAAGGAGGGAGATCACCAACAAATCAAAGGAAGAGCCATGAGGGCAAAAGAAGAAAGAGGAGAAGAGGAGAAGAATTGGAGAGTAGCATGGACTCCCAATTGTAGCTTGAGGGGGAGTGTTGAAAATTGTGGAACATGTGCAAGCTCCAATTGCGAGGCTTGACACATACTCCCCTCTCATTTATTACCTCTTCATCATTTAATGTATTTTTTGTAAGCTCAAAATGAAGCTATCCCTAAAAATGTAAACCCTACACTCTTAACCTTAGAGTAGAGTGTTGAATTAAAAAGGGAAAATGTATTTATGGCTTAGGTAAAAGCCAAAATATAAAAAGAGAGATGAAATACTAGAAAACATCGTGACCTTATCCATATAGAGTGATATGGAGCACCAAAAGCCATCCAAGGCAATGGAAGGACAAAGGCCAAGAAGTGGAAAGTCAAGAGGTGAGAGAAGATGAAGGGTAGGTGAAAAGTCCCATACCCATAGCTCTATATAAAGAGCTCATTTGAACGTGAAAATTTGTGGAGATGACAGGGAGATGGTGTAGAAGCATATGCTGGTCATTCTCTCACCAATGGATATCAGAAGGTACCTCATTTGGATGCTACAAGGAAGATAGGTATTCCAGCTGCATACCTTTTGTATATATAGTCACATTGTGAAGGTCATATCGCTCTACATACTTATCCAATTAATCCATATGATATCTTGTTGGAAAGCTTATCTCTCATACTATTTATATCTCAAATATCTTTGTTAGATCATTCTCTAGTAGTTATTGGGAGCATTTCTTGTGAACCTCAGTTTTTTGTTATACCTGAGTTGACAGGTAGTCTAAATTTGTGCAGTTGGTTACCTAGTTGAATGAACTCTAAATGGAGTGTGGAATAGCTTGTTAGAAAGCTAAAAGTGTCTACTGTGTGTGGAACAATTTTCAGAGCCATTGGATCTCTGACTTGTGACTGAATGAGGTTTTAGTAAGCATGTGTCTTGCAGGGCAGATTCTAGAAGAGATTCTCTAACTTTCGCTGCGTGTATTGAAGTGTATTGGAGTGAAATTTCTCCACATTGGTTCGTATGGTTCCTTGGATTGATAATTAAATGTGTATCAATCTACCACTATATGCACTTGTGGGGCGATTGAGGTCTAGTCGACACAAGTCCCTAAGGCTTCATGACTTAGATACACATAGGGATGTACCAGCTTTGCAATGGAACACGGTACATAGAAATGAAGGGGAGATGAAATCGATACATTCCTTAACATCAGATCCATCGTGGTTGCATGAGGATACACACCTGTGGATGTGTAAAAGCGCAGCCAAGGAAGAAGAGCATGCCATAGCAAGAGCGTCAGGAGTAGGACACCCATCTAGACCAATTGAGGATCCAGCATATGCCCCTATAGTATTTCCAGATGAGGAATTCGAACCCCATGGTTGGGTAGAGATCTTAGCAACTATGGATATTGCAATTAATGAAGAACAATGGACCCCCCATTGTGACGAAGACGGTTATGATATATCCATCTTCACTGTAAGCATAATAAGAGAGAAAATAGAAGAGAATAATTCTAAAGAAGAAATTTCGGATTGTAGTATGCAAGTGAACAATGTGGAATGGGAAGTAGATTCGGACATACCTGAATGTTTATTGGAAGAGGAATTCCTAGGCTGGGTAGAAGCCATGTCCCCAGAATTCACCACCCCTAGGAAGGAAAAGGAAAATTCAAGATCTAGCCAATGAGATCAAAGGGTGAGGAAGAACAAGAGTGTGAAAACTGAGGAGGAAGAACCCTTGATGGAAGTGCCAGAAAATTTTAGGAAACACGAGATGGAAGACCGAAAAATCATGATCAGAATGCCCAAAAGAAACAAAAGTTCGGGAGAAGCCTATGACAATAAGGAAACCATGAAGAAAGTCATAGTGGCAATTGAGGAAGGAGAAGAACGATGCACGTATATAGGACATGATTTAACTGATGAGGAAGAAGAAAATTTGACTGCTCTATTGAAGAGGTATAGGGATGTGTTTGCTTGGATTTACAAAGATTTGAAAGGGGTAGACCCTGACATATGTTCCCATAGGATACCCATGACCACCGAGGCAAGGCCCACTAAGCAAAAGCCCTATACATATAATGATAATTATGCATTAAAAATCAAGGAAGAAATAGACAGGCTCATAGAAGCTGGGTTCATTTACGAAATAGAACACACCGGATGGGTCTCACCCATAGTAGTCATGCCTAAGAAGAATGGTAAGCTGAGAGTGTGCATTAATTTAAAGAAGGTCAATGCTACCACAATTAGGGACAATTATCTGCTACCCATTACAGAACACCTGTTGGAAAGAGTCACAGGCAAGGAAGTGTACAACTTCCTTGACGGATTCTCAGGCTATAACCAAGTTGCCATTGTCCCTGAGGACCAACACAAGATGGCATTTGCCACTGAGTGGGGCATCTTTGCATTTCGTGTAATGCCTTTTGGGCTAATGAACGCACCTACAACTTTCCAAAGGTTGATGTGCCATGTGTTCAAAGAGTTTTTGAGAAAGAAACTAGAAGTGTATGTGGATGACCTGTGTGCTCACTCAATACTTAGACCACAACATATCCTTGAGCTCAAATGCATCTTTGAAAAGCATAGGGAACAAGTCTGTTTAAACCCAAAAAAGTGTGTCTTTATGGTCAGACAAGGCAAGATACTCGGTCATATAGTCTCAAAAAATGGAATCTCCACGGATGAAGATAAGGTACGAGTAATTAATGAATTACCTAGGCCAAATAACATCAAAGAATTATAAGCATTTATGGGCCATTGCGATTATTATCGAAGATTCATACATATGTATGCAATCATTGCTAAACCACTCTACAACCTGCTAACCAAATTTGAGTGGATAGAAGAATGTGAGAGTTCCTTTACTGAGCTTAAATGATGATTGTGTTTTGCACCTATTCTAGCAGTACCTGATTGGAACAAACCTTTTCATGTACACGTAGATGCCTCTAATCATGTCATCAAATGTGTGTTGGCACAACCTAGAGAGGAGGGAAATATAGACTTACCCATTGCATATGCCGGCAGGCAGTTGAATGCGGCATAGAGAAATTAAACCACTACAAAGAGAGAAGGATTAGGAATGGTCTATGTAGTGAAGAAGTTTTGCCATTATTTGTTGGCAAATAAGTTTAAATTCTTTACTACCATATAATCACACCATTGAACAAAGCCAAGTTTGCCAATGTAGGTCATCTCTTGGATGAGTTTATTGGTGAATTCCGGAGAGAGGAATCAAACATGACACTCCATCCTTAATCCATGGTTTTAAACATGCCAACCATGAAACTTTAAGGCTAGTACCTAGGCATTTCAAACAATATGTGGATAGATGCCCAAAGATAGAACAACCTTGTCAGGCAGAACTCATCTCTTTGTAATTAGATGGATCATCAAATGGAGGATTAAGGACTTTGGTATATTGGCTTGAAAACATTGATGCATGTCTAAAAGAATGTATAGACTTGGAGGAAAACTTGGCAAAAGATTTGAAGATACCCCACACATAAGTCAAACAATTTCTTGAGTGTAGCCTCTTCCCATAAAGTGTCTATGGATGAGTTGGTAGAATTAGTGGCTAAAAGGATCAGGATGTAGAGTTAAAACACTTTTAGAACATATCCTCCTCAATCTATGAGGATGCCTATGTGGGAAAATTTCTATAATATGAAGGGGACTATCCAACCCAGGCTACCTCCAAAATACCCTCTTTTACTTATGGGAGAACACAAATGTTGGAAACTACCTTGTATTGCTACATTGAGCAAAAGGTCACAAATCACACCACACATAATTATCCTTATAATAGACAGCAGGTGAGGCAACCTCATTAAAATCCATACCAACCATATGCTTATCCTCTAAAAGACTAAGCAAGGGAGAGGTATCCCAAATATCAAGGACTCCCTTTAGCTCAAAGAAAAAGTGAATAAATGAACTATCCTCCACCTCACCTTATCCTAGGACAACAACCCCCTCATTCTCAAAGCATAGTGCCAGTAAAATATACTCAAACTAGACATAACAGTGAGCAAGCGCTAGTGCAAATTACTCCGAATTTCAATACACATTCATTTTATCAAGCCTATAATAGCTAGTGTTTTGAGTATTGATAATATGAAAATCCCTCCAATACCTATGCAAAACTCATACGAGTAGCAGTATTATGAGTACATGGAGTAGAGTATGCTAACTTGATGTATGCAAAACCACTAAATCGTGAGGGAGTATGCTACCATTAAGGTGGGAACCATGTCATAAAAAATTGTCCCATGTCTGATTTGCTTCCTACAAGAAAGTGGAAAAAAAACAAGTGTGGCAAAACAACTCAAAGAATTGGAAGAAAACCAAAAAAAATTCTTAAACCCACAAAGAATGCCTCTTTACTCAATGACAGTGAAAAACCAATAGAGAAATACAAGATAGCAAACAAATATTGAATTGAGAAGGATCAATTCTAGTAGATACTAAGTCGAAAGATTTAGATATGATGTTGAAAGCTTATGAGTCAAGAATAGTGGAAAGACCAAGTCTTGAGAAATATGAGAAGTGTTATCCAAGGGCGGACTTGGAAAACAAGTGGCTTGTGATGTGCAAGAGATTGATAGAATTCACTCAAGTTTTGCTAGAAAAGCCTCCAAACCCCACTCTTGCTATTCATATTCAAAAGGTTGATTTCCAAGAATGACTTTGAAACAAAGTGAAAGGAGAAGAAGACCTACATGAGAATAGACCACATGTAAGAAAATACAAGATCATGATGCGAGTGATGTACATTCCATGGTTCCATAAGTGAATGAGAACTGAGCTCAAGAACTTTGGGAAAAGGTGCAAGGGGTCCAATCGAACAAGGAAAATAAATATCAACCTCCATTCACAGAGATAGACTTCAAAAAAATGCATATGCATTGGAAAATTGCTTTCTGTTGGAAGGTAACTTGAGCCCAAGTATAGTAGGAGATGATGCTACTAGTCTAAGGACTTTGCCAAACTATATGAGAGAATATGAGGAAACCTCTGATGTTCAACATGCTCCTATCATAAGACTTAAAAGGGAAAGAACTAGTGATGAAAACTTGCAAACCATAAAGAAATCAAGAAGACAAAAGTTTGTTGCACACTAACTCTTGGTGAGATATTGCAACTCAAGCATCAACTTTGGTAGTGACTTTAGATCACTTAAACATGACAATCAACAAGAAGATAAAACCAAGTCTACTCAAGAAGGCCAATTGATAGTTAAAGTCCCTATCGACAAAGTAGGAGACTACAAGGAAGGGGATGAGGGAAACATGTGTCTCTTGTTGATAAATTTAGGTAGTGATGTGTGTGAACAATGTAGGACCGTTGGGGCACTTTTTTCCCTCTTTAGGAGGTTTTTTTCCCCCGGCTTGTATATACGCCTATTGCCCTAATGGGCTACTTATCTTTGTACATTCTCTAGTAATACATTCAGTATTGTGTGTTGTGCTCCAAGCTTCTTCTTCTTCCTTGTGTTGTTCGCGTGCTTCCGCATACGTCTAACTCCAACAATTGGTATCAGAGTAGGTCGTTGCTTCATCTAGGGTGCCATCGACGCTCCTCCGTTTGCAGTCTCAGAATCACATAAATTTTGGTGAGCATACTCAACGTGTTTTCGAGATCAAAACGGCTTCGCTCTGTGGTGTCGAAATCACGATCTAAGCTCGTTTCAGCCTCCGAATGCACCATCCCAATGCTTGTGAAGGCTATTTCGTCTTGTGCCAAAGGTATATACCAGTTTCTATACGCCAGTATAAGCTTCTCGAAGTCTGCTGTAGGTCTAGCGAAATTCGTCTAGGCAGTTCTGTTCAACTTTTTGAGATACAGTCAATTTTCTGCATCAAGGTATTTTAGTCACCGGCCATGGCTGAAAGCAGTGATGTATTCCATATGTTGGTTGTTGAGGATAAGTTGGATGGTACCAACTACCCGTTATGGGCTTATATGATGCGACATGTGTTGGTTGCAAAAGGACTATGGAACATTGTACAGGGTGTCGAAAAACGTCCTATCACACCTACAACTGTTACAACTGCAAGTACTGAAGCTGATGCAGAAGGTGTCGAAGATGATTATATTCTGCATTTCTTGTTTATGCTGCGGTTTCTGCTGCACCTACTGTAGAGTAGATTCGTTGGGATGACAGAGATGCCCAGGCACATGCATTGATAGCTTCGTCTGTCAAACGTGCCACTATTCCTCACATTCGCTCTTGCAAAACAGCTAAGGATGCTTGGGATACACTTACCACATTGTACCAAGCTAGGAATGAGGCTCGTGTTGCTTACCTCCGAAAACAATTGGAGAGTGAGCACATGAATGGAGGTGATTCTATGGACAGTTTCCTAACAAAGATCAAAGACTTGAAGGAATAGTTGATTTCTGTTGATGAGGTTATACAAGATAGCTCACTTGTGCAAACCATTCTGAATGGTCTTCCTTATTCATATAAGAGTTTTGCTTCTACTCTTCGGTTGATGATGAAAGGCAACCCGAATTCCTTATCATTTGAGGAGTTAGTCTCTGTTATGTTGCAGGAAGATCAGTCTAGGCAGAACAGGTCCATTATGCCAGTTGCAGATCAAGCTTTCCTGGCTAGTCAGAAGGGCAAAGGAAAATGGAGCTCTTCAACTAGTGAACAGAAATCTGCTAATTTTGCATATTCGAAGAAGGAAGATAAAGATGAGAAGAAATCAGAAAAGTAGAAATTGTTTTGTAAGTACTGTAAAGGAAATGATCATATCATAAAGAACTGTCCAAAACTGGCTGCTAAAGAGGCAAAGAAGAAAGAGGTTGGAATGGTCTGCTAATCTTGTGCAGGAAGAAGAATGGGCGTTTACTACTGTCTACAGTTTTGACCTATCTTCTCATGAGCAGTGCATGTCTGCAGTAGACTCAGATGTTTGGTATTTTGACAATGGGGCGACCAAACATATTACCTTGTAGCACAGTTTCTTCTCTTCACTCGAGCTTGCCCCTACAGGGAATACTATTACATGTGCCAACAACTCCTCTTATCCTGTTATGGGAGTTGGTAAGATCATTTTGACTACTGCTGATGGTAGTTCTTTCACTTTGTCAGATTCTTTATTTGTGCGAGGGATCAAGAAGAACCTGTTATCAGTTTTTGCATTAGCCAAGATTGGCTTGGTCGTGAAATTTGTTGATGACATGTGTACAGTTCATGATCTATCAGATGGCGATGTGATTATTGCTTTTGGCATTTTATGTCATGGGCTGTATAAGCTCATAGACCATGAAAGATCTGTAAATGATTTGGCATGTGTAGTAAATGATTCTCAGGC
Organism: Ceratopteris richardii; assembly: GCA_020310875.1. NCBI lineage: Eukaryota > Viridiplantae > Streptophyta > Polypodiopsida > Polypodiales > Pteridaceae > Ceratopteris > Ceratopteris richardii. Next base: position 189,021,894 of record CM035409.1, read on the forward strand.
TATGTCAGATGCAAAGCTTTGGCATGCACACTTTGGTCATCTGAATTTTGCTAGTTTGCTACGCCTGTAGAAATCTGAAATGGTGTCCTCTTTGCCCAAACTTGAGGCACCTGGAAAACATGTTTGTGAAGGCTGTATTTTGGGCAAAATGCAGCGTTCATCCTTTCCAAAAGATGGTTCAGCTCGGGCTACTCAAAAATTGCAGCTTGTACATAGTGATGTTTGTGGTCCTATGCAGACACCTTCTTTTGGGAATCATCTTTACTTCATGACTTTCATCGATGATTTTTCCAAGCATGCATGGGTATATCCATTGAAGGCAAAGTCCGAAGTGTTCATGTGCTTCAAACAATTTTTGGTTTTGGCTGAAAATCTATCAGCATGTAAAATGGGCACCCTCTGTTTTGATCGAGAGGGGGAATAAATGTCTTTCGATTTTAATGCATTTTTGGCTGAACATGGGATAAAACACCAGTGTACAGTGCCGTATACACCTCAACAGAATGGAGTTGCTGAATGAAAAAACAGGTCACTCATGGAGATGGCGAGGTGTATGGTCAAGAGGCAGGCTTTACCACATAGTTTCTAGCTTGAGGGTGTCATGTGTGCAGCATATGTACTGAACAGGTGTCCCACTAAAGCGCTGCAGTCTATCACTCCATATGAGGCTTGGCATGACCACAAGCCATCTGTTGCTCATCTGCATGTTTTTGGTTGTTTGGCATATGCATTAGTGCCTGAACAAAATCGCAGAAAATTGGATGATAAAGCAGTAAAATGTATTTTTGTTGGGTACAGTTCTGAAAGTAAAGGCTATCGTCTGTATCATCCACAGACTAAACGCATTCTGGTTAGCCGTGATGTTGTTTTTGTGGAGGATGCTATTCAGCCATTGCTTTCATGTCTTAAGGAGACATCTATAAGCTCCAAAGACATGTATGATACTTTGATGCCTCTTTTTACAGGTGGACAGTCTAGTGCTAGTCCTAATGAGGCAAATTCTCAGCCTTTGCAGGTTTCATGTGATGATGCAGATCATTCCATTTCTGATGCAGATTTACATGATGCACTTATTGATGAGAGAGCTGATATTGAGCAGGCAAGATTTATGCCAAAATGGCTGGTGCAGACTTTGTGTGATAGCAAATTAGATGCACCTTTGTCATATCATACTCGATCAGGCTCTCATAGTGCCTCTTTTGCATCAGATTGCTATGATATGGCTGCATCTAGTCTCTGTGATGAGACATAGCCTGTTTCGTTTGATGAAGCACAAAATTCAGAAAATTGGATGGCTGCTATGCAATCTGAATATGATGCGATAATGAAGAATGGTACTTGGTCTTTATGTGACTTGCCTCCTGGCAAGAAGGCCATTGGCACTAAGTGGGTATACAATTTGAAGCGTAAACCTGATGGTACAGTTGACCGGTAGAAGGCTAGGCTTGTTGCAAAGGGTTATGCGCAGGAAAGAGGCATTGATTGTGATGAGACCTTTGCTCCTACTTGCCGAATGACTACTGTTCGTAGCATCTGTGCACTTGCAGCTCATGATGGTTGGAATGTACATTAATTGGATATTAAAACAACATTTTTGAATGGTGACTTGCATGAAGAAGTGTATGTTTTTCAGCCCCGTGGCTTTGTGCAGAAAGGACATGAAAACCAGGTGTGCAAGTCAAAGAAGGCATTATATGGTTTAAAGCAAGCACCACGTGCTTGGTATGAGAAGATACATGCCTATCTGATTGCACACGGTTTTGAGAACAGTCCAACTGAAAGCACCTTATATGTTAAGTGTGCTAATGATGTGCTTCTGATCATTGTTGTCTATGTTGACGACATGCTGCTCACTGGTCCTATTGAGAAGCATATTGCTGATTTTAAGGCTGATTCGCATGCCTCATTTGAGATGTTTGATTTGGGGCATTTGCATCACTATTTGGGCATTCAGTTTATGCAAGTTGATGGTGGAATGGCTTTGTGTCAAACCAAATATATTGACACATTATTGCAGCATTTTGGCCTTGAAGACTATAAGCCTATTTCCACTCCTATGGAGACAGGTTTATGATTGAGTCTTCATGATGCTAGAGATGCATTTGATGCTGTTCTTTATCAGCAGGCTGTTGGATGCTTGATTTACTTATGCATTACTCGGCCAGATATTCAGTTTGCTGTCTCACAGATGAGTAGGTTTATGCATTGCCCATGAGTCAAGCATTGGCAGGTGGTTAAGTGCATCTTTCGCTCCTTGAGTGGTACTCGGCTACTTGGGTTGTTTTATCCCAAGGGGTGATCACTACCGCCAGATTTGCATGCTTTTTCTGACTCTGAAACAAAACATTTATCAATGATAGAAACAAAAATTAATTAATAAAAAATAAATAGATCTTTACTACTCTTCTACCTAGATCTTGCTTAGTGCTATATAATTTTTATAAAAAAGAAAAATAAACAATTTTTCTCAATTTTTCTCTCTCTCTTTTTTTTTTTCAACAATGATTGCTTCTGTTTTTTCTTTATAGATATATTTTCTCTTCTTTTTTTTTCTTTTTTTTTTTCTTCTTCTTTTTTTAATAATAATTTTTTTCTATTTCTTTTCTTCCCCTCCTAATTCTCTTTTTTAGAAAAGAAAATCAAGTCAAATATTTTTGTCATAATTTTTCAACATGTTATGATTTTCTAAATATAGATCAAATATGGATGATCTTTTTTCCATTGGAGCAACTCTGATTTTTTGACCCAATACTTCCTGACTCTAATTGTTCTGGTTTCAGGCAAACAATCATTCCCTTTGGATAAGCATTTTGTAGGAGTTTTTGGTCTCCATATTCATTTTGTCCTTGATTTCTGTTTTGATGAGCAGACCTCCTGTAGACTTTGATTCCATGTGCTTCTTGTTCTGATGCTTTGATTCTTTGGACAATGCCATGATTGCCATCTTCTTGCTATCCCTCCACCCTTCTTTGGTCTTCCAATCTTTTGCTGATTTTGATTACATGAAGCTTGATCATTTAACATTTGTATTGGTAATGTCTGTGTATCTTCAAATGCAAAAGTGAATCCTTCCAAGTGTATATCATGAACATCTGATTGAATTTCTTGTTTTTCATTACTCAATAAAAATATTAAAAACCTTTTGTCATTTATGTTCAATTTAAGCTTCATTTTTTCAAAATCCAAGATTACTTTACCTTGTTGGAGCCATGGTTGACCTAAAATCACTTTTTCAACCATCAAATGATCTGGCCATTCTTCACAGTCTATTTTCATATATTCTTCATTGCACTTTACTTCAATAGACAGTGAAGACATGCTCTGTACTATTTAACCCTCCAAAGTTTTGATTAGGGTTCTACTTTTAGTTCTTTTTATGTTGAATTTACTTACCAAAGTTGAACTAATCAGATTTACTTGTGCTCTAGAATCTATCAAAACCCTAATGCTTTCATTTTGAAAATCCGTTATCATCACAGGGACATGTTCCTTTGGTTTGAGAGGAGTTTCACACAGACAGACTTCCCTAAGCTCTTTGATTTTTCTTATCCTTTCCATAGCTTCCTGTTGAGCTTCTTTTCTAATGTCTTCCTCTTCTCTTTTCCTGTTTTGAGCTTGTTGCAACCTTCTCCATTCATCAACAGTTAATGGGCAATCATACCTCTTAACTCTACATCCGCTTATGAAGTTTGGCATGATTTCTCCGTCTATGTTAGCTAGTTGAATGGCTCCACTGTTGCTTATCTGATATATGATATATGGTCCATGTCCTTTTTTCTGGAACTTTTTCTGATGTTCTCTGACTGTGTAAGCCAAAACTAGATCTCCTACCTGTAGATCTTTCTTTTATGTGAACATCATGATAAGCTTTTTGCCTTTTCTTATCCACATATATACTCATAATGGCTTGGAGTCTAGATGCTCCCAATTTTTCCAATTCTATTACTCTTTCTGATAGTTCATGTCCAGTCCAATTGTAGTGACTTCCTACTTTTAATGTTGGTATAAGGAATTCCATAGGTAAAACTGCATTTTGTCCATATACTAGATTGAATGGTGTGTTTCGTATTGCAGTTTTATAAGCCACTCTATAAGCCCATAGGACATGATTAAGTTGTAGATCCCAATCATTCCTATTTGTGTTTACTAGTTTTGATAGTACAGTACAAAGTACTTTATTAGTACTTTCTGCTAACCCATTGGCTTGTGGGTGATATGGGGCTGACTTTCTATGACTGATCAGGAAAAATTCAGTGATGTTGTCTATGATTTGGTTTACAAAATGGGTCCCCCTATCACTTACTAGTTCAATTGGAAGTCCAAATCTGGTGATAATGTTTTCATATAGGAATCTGGCAGTAGTATGAGCATCATTCCTTCTTGTGGCTTTGGCCTCAGCCCACTTTTTCAGGTAGTCTGTAGCCACTATGATGTATTCAGCATGGGTTTTCTTTGTTGGTCGATGTATAGGTCCAAAGAAATCCAACCCCCATTTACTAAAGGCTCTGGCTGAAATTAATGGAACTAAGGGCATATAATTTCTTCTATTTGGTTGACTCACCCTTTGACAGACATCACACCTTTTTACATAAGTTCTTGCATCAGGAAATAGCGTTGGCCACCAAAAGCCAGAATATAAAATGAGTTTAGCAGTTCTGTCACTCGAGAAGTGTCCTCCTGCCACTCCAGAATGTGCCATTTCCAACATTTCCAAATATTTATTCTCAGGCACACAAATTCTTAGGTATCCATCCATTCCTCTCTTATACAACTGTTCTCCATCCATCCATTCCTCTCTTATACAACTGTTCTCCTATCAATTGATATTCTTCAGAGATTACTTGTAGATTTTTTGAATCTGTACCAGCTATCACTTGTTTTCCTTTCTTCTTCCTATTCAATTCCTCAATGATATTTTCACTCCAATCTGGATTTTTCTGGAACCAATATAGAGTTATGAATTCTGAATCTTGCAGTATTTGGCACTTCCTGCAATTAGCAATGTATTTTGTTACATCTTGAATTTTATTAGGCCAATGTACCCCCATCCTATTGAGATTACTTAGGGTGACTACCCTAGAAGCATGAGTGCAAGGGTTCCAATGATGAGCTCTCCTCAGATATTCTTGTTGCTCTTCCTCAGGAGTGCAATATTCCAATATGCCTGTGTGGTGGAGATGGTACAAATGCCCAGCTAGTAACATAAAGTTCCTGCTTTGTAACACTAAGTGTGCATTGTTCCCAACTGTTCTGCAAGGTCCCAAGGTTAATAATGGTACTAAAGTCATGGCCCACTCAGGAACACTCTCTACCTTAAACAGATAAGTGTCTGGCAGATTGTCATCTAAAGGTGAACTGGGTTCTTTAGACTGAATTCGAGATAAATGATCTGCTCTCAAGTGTGTTTTCCCTTGTCTGACCACCACTTCAAACTCAAATTCCATTAGTAAAAGAAACCATCTGACTATTCTCCCAGTGTGACAAGGTTTATTTACCAAATATAACAAAGCTTGATGGTCTACAAAGAACTTAAACTTGTTGGCCAAAAGGTAATGTCTGTATTTTTTTACAGCAAATACCATGCCCAATCCCTCTCTTTCAGTGGTTGTGTAATTTTTCTCTGCTAGATTCAATTGCCTACTAGCATAAGCCACTGGAAAATCTAACTTGCTTCCTTCTATTGGTTGTGCTAACACACATCCTAAAGCATAATTTGAAGCATCCACATGGACATGAAAAATTTTATCCCATTGAGGTGTTTTCAAAATTGGGGCTGTTACCAAACAAGTTTTTAGAGTTTCAAAGGCTTGATCACACTCCTTAGTCCACTCAAACTTTGTAATTAGGGCATATAAGGGTTTGGCTATGTCAGCAAATTTGTGTACAAATTTCCTATAGTATCCACAATGTCCCATGAAAGTTTGAAGTTCCTTTACACTTGTTGGTCTTGGAAGCTCTATTATGGTCTTTATTTTCTTCTCATCAGTTGAAATTCCATTTTCAGAGACTATGTGACCTAACATTCTTCCTTGTCTTACAAAGAATACACATTTTTCTGGATTTAAACATACACTGTAGGTTCTGCATTTCCTAAATATATTTTCTAAATCTTGCAAGTGATCTTGTCTTTTTAATGAAAAAGTACAAAGATCATCTACATAGATTTCCATTACCTTTCTCAGGAACTCTTTGAAGATATGACACATCAATCTCTGAAAAGTTGCTGGAGCATTGGTTAACCCAAAGGGCATTACCCTAAAAGCATAAATTCCCCATTCTGTGGAGAAGGCAGTTTTATGTTGGTCTTCCAATGCTATGGGAACCTGGTTGTATCCTGAAAAACCATCTAAAAAACTATAAACCTCCTTCCCTGCAACTCTTTCTAGAAGATGATCTGTTATAGGCAGTGGATAGTTATCCCTTATAGTTGCTGCATTTACCTTTTTCAAGTTAATGCATACCCTAATTCTCCCATTCTTTTTTGGTACCACAACTATAGGAGATATCCATTCTGTATACTCAATTTCATAGATGAAATTGGCAGCTAATAGCTTGTCAATTTCTTCCTTTATTTTAGCAGAGTATTTATCATTGAATGTGTAATGTCTCTGTTTACTAGGTTTTGCTTCAGGTGTAATAGGAATCTTATGCTCACAGATTTTAGGATCAATACCTTTCAAATCCTTATAGCTATAAGCAAATACATCCCTATAATTTCTTGCCAAGTTTCTTAGTGCCTCCTCTTCTTGAGTTGTCATGTCATCAGCCACTACAATGTGTCTTTCTTCTCCCTCCTCCTGAGTGATCATGATCTTTTTAGTTTGTTCCTCATTATCATAAGCCTCTCCTTTCTTCTTTTCCCTCTTTGGTTTCCTTTTGAGAAGTAATCTGTTTTCCACTTCATAAGTCTTGAAATTTTCTGGTACATCAAACTGTTGATCTTTGTTCGTTTCCCTTGTCTTCTTCTCATCCTCCTGATTTTCTTCTATTTCCTTGTGTTTGTTTTTCTTGTACTTGCCTGAGATTTTATCTTTAATAGCATCTTCAGCTTTTACTTCCTCCAAAAATTGTGTCTTCCCTTTTTCTAGTATCATTTCTTCTTCTTTGTCTTCTTCTGTTCCGGATACCTTTATCATTTGAATTCCAATGTGAAAGACATCATACCCTTCTTCATTTTGAAATTCCACTCCTACATATTCATCACTAGCTAGATCCATGGTAGCGAAAATTTGATTCCACCCATAGGGCTCAAATTCCTCATCCTTGAATTGTTGTGGTACATAGTTCTCATCTTGTAACTTCCTTCCTTCCTTCCACACAATCCTCTCTTCTTAATCTCCTTTTCCTATTGGTAAGATTTCTTATCATATTGCACTTCCATACTGATGATTCAGTTTCTTCCTGGTCTTCCATTTCTGATTCCTCACTCAACTCTTAATTCTGATGAATTTTATACCATTCTTGAGGAGCTATGTCACAGTAGTGCCCATTTCTTAGATTTACTTTGGTTATTCTTCCTTTGCTCTGCAGGTATAAGCAATCATTACCCCAATCTTGCACAATTTGCATTTGTCTCATGAATGGTCTTCCAAGGATAATTTCATATGAAGTGGATTGTGGGAATTCAACTATAGCAAAGGTATGTTCTATCTCTATCCCACATATGTCCACAATAACTTTTTCCCATATTCCTAGGGGTTTTTCTATGTGTCCATCTGCAAGTTGCAATCTCATTTTGGTGGGTAATAGTTCATTTTTTCCCCATTTCTCCCAAGTTTGTTTAGTCATAATGGCCACTCCTGATCCACTATCCAGAATAGCTTTGGCCTGGTTTTTACCAAATTGTATTTTTAAGATTGAGTTTCCCTCTTCTCCTTCACAATATCCTCCTATCTTATCAATGGGAATATACACAACTCCTCCATTTCCTGTAGTTGTGGGTGAAGATTTTCTGGTGTTGTTTCCCATTTTTTCATTTGGTTCTGTAGGTGAGGAGTTTGTTTCATTAACTCTTCCCACGTGGTATGATAAAGAATTGTGCATCGTTTATCTATATTCACCTGGAGTGTTACTTGTGGGTTTTCTTCCTTGATACCATTTCCTCTTGTTTTTGTTGTCTCAGATTCCTCAACTATTTTTTGAGAATTGTCTTCTTCCCCCATTTTGAGTTGCACTTCCCGTATGATTTGTTTACACTTCTGCATTCTTTCATGTTCTAAGTCCGGCATAGGATAAGCCATTGCATGATTAGTAGGGCTTGGTCCCTCTTGAATTCTTCCCTTGTATGCTTTTATTAGAGTGTCTAGACTTTGTGAATTTCCTATCTCCAACTGGGTTTGTGTCTTTTGAGAAGAAGTACTGCTTGATTGTTCCCTATTTTCTTCTTCAATATTTTTACTCATTTTTTGTTTCCTCTCCCATTTCCCTTTTTGTCTATTTTTCTTTACCTTTGAGATTGAACCTTCATTCTGTTCCTTAGTTGTTCTTTGTTGTTTTGTTTGTGACCTTGCTATAACATTTACATTTACTTGGTCAATGTCACTCAATTCTTCCTGTTCCATGATACTGACTGCTTTTAGTGGTATGTTATTAGGTGTGTTTTGTTGTTTTTGAGGATTTTTTGGGCAATCCTTTATCAAATGCTCCCTGCCACAATCCTTGCAATATGCTCCTTCTATTCTTAATGTAGGAGGTTGTGGACAGTCTCTAATGAAATGATCTCCCCCACACCTATAACAAGTTATCTTTGGTCCCCCTTTGAATTGAGGTCTTTGATTGGACATATAATTATTGGTTATATACATGAAAGTGGCAGTGTCCATCTCAATTCTTCCATTTCCCAAGTCTAGGGCTTGTAATTCTGGTTCTCTTGATTCATAACCTTCCCATTCTTCTTGATATCCTTCATTCCATTGATAATCCTCCTTGTATGGTGACTTTGTTCTTGAGTTTCCCGCCTCTATTGGTGTGTATTTGATTGGTACCACATTTGTTGGTATAGGAGGTTGTTGCCCAAGCACAGGTCTTGGTTGCTCAATATACACTGATTCTCTTTGGCTCCCATAGTCTCTCTCCTTTATGGGTTGTTTATTATAGAAGCATTCCTCCCTGGTATGATTTGTCCATTTCCTCTCTAGTGTACAATATTTAAGTGTTTTTCTATCTTGCAAATGTGGAGGCTTTTGATATGGGCAATGTTGTACCAGATGACTTTCTCCACAATTGTAGCATTTTTTATTTGTGTTTATCCTGGAGTTTATCAAATTGGTTTTAGTGCTTACTTCTAGGGCTTTAGCAATGGCCTGAGCCAATTCTTCTACTGGAGGGATTTTATCTTCATTTGATCTGGGTTGATCAAATGCTAACAGATCTTGGCCTCTGTTATCCTCCAAATCTATTGCTTCTTTTACACAAGCTCCTAGATTAGGGCATCTTCTGTAGTACACTAGGGTCCTTAACTGAGCACTTCTTAATCCTTCTATGAATAGGGATACTTGTCTTGCCATGGAATGTACTTCTTCTTTAGGACATCTGTCAATATATTGCTTAAATCTCCTGGCTGCCTCTCTGACATTTTCATCTTTTTGTTGTTTAAAACTGTGTATCAGAGTGGCTGTGCTATGTTTTATTCCAGTCTTTGAGAATTCCCCAATGAAGGCTTCTAGGAAGGATTCAATATCTAGGTACATTTCTTTTCTCAAAGGGATGAACCAAGATAATGTTGGTCCTGTTAGGGTTAGACCAAATGCTTCAAATTGAACTTTGTAATCTTCCACCTCCTCAGCTCTAATTAATTGCCTAAACTCTACAGCATGAGCATGAGGATCAGAATACCCTTCATATTGATTTTTCATGCATTTGGCTACTTGATATGGTCTAAGCATTCTGCCCTGAGGTTGCCAATGATGTCTTCTTCTTAGTGAAAATTCATTATATCCTTCTGGTTCCTTTCCAAAGGGATTTGGGGAAGCATGTGTCCTCCTCCCTTGTTGTTGCTCAGCACTAGTGTGGTTTTCATGTGGTCTAGGTAAATCTGGTTGTCCTATGTTATGTTCCCAAGGTCCTTTGTCAGCACATTGCCCTAAGTCATTTGTATTTTCTGGGTCTTGGGAGAAGATGTACACACACCCTTGCCTATCTTCATATCTACCATCTTTGAACTAAGCTACTGGTGTTATGTTTAGGGGAACTTCTAAGTTTCTCAATCTAATGAGAAACTTATGCATTCCATCCTGATATACATAGGTGCCAAACCTATTTGTATACATGTATTTGAGGATATTTCTATAGTCCCCAGTTTCAATGGGCTCATTTGTTTCATTTAAATTTTCCATGTTGTTTTCTTGCCCTAAATTTCTTTCTTGAACTTCCCTTTCCACTGACTCTATCTCCTTCCTACCTAAGTCTTGCTTAGTATATGAGTTTAGTTTGTTCCCAGACCTAAGGATCATTCACCTAATTTTCACGATTCTGTGGTCAGAATCGTGTTTTTCACGATTTTGTGCTCAAAATCGTGTTTCTCACGATTTTCTAACTAAGCTAGTGTTTTTTTCACGATTTTCTGACTAAAATCGTGTTTTTCACGATTTTCTACTCAAAATCGTGTTTTTCACGATTTTGTGTTCAAATTAGTATTTTTCACGATTCTCTACTGAAAATCGTGTTTTTCACGACTTTTTGTTCAAAATTGTATTTTTTCACGATTTTCTAACTAAATCGTGATTTTCACAATTTTGTGGTCAAAATCGTGATTTTCACGATTCTGTGTTCAAAGTCGTGTTTTTCACGATTTTGTGCTCAAAATCGTGTTTTTCACGATTCTGTGCTCAAAATCGTGTTTTTCACGATTTTGTGGTCTGTTTTTCACGATTCTATGCTCAAGATCGTGTTTTTCACGATTCTGTGCTCAAAATCGTGATTTTCACGATTCTGTGCTCAAAATCGTGTTTTTCATGATTTTATGGTCAAAATCGTGATTTTCACGATTCTGTGCTCAAAATCGTGTTTTTCACGATTCTGTGCTCAAAATCGTGTTTTTCACGATTTTGTTCCCAGACAATCGTGATTGCTCACAATTGTAAATAACACAATTTTCTTATGAAAATCGTGTTCTAGGAATCGCGATTTTGTCCATAGTTCAGAGAATCGCGATTTTGTGTTTGACTACAGAATCGCGATTCTGAACACTTTTTTTTGAAAATTTTTAAATAAAGATTTTTAAGGTTTTATTTCACCTATAGAATCGCCCTATCTATTTTTTAACATGCAATGAATGTGTTTACCAAAAACTTTTCATTTCTTTGCAAAAAAAATTCCAGAACTTAAAATCGCGATACCGTGTTTTTCTAATAACTACTATTTTCTATTTTTTATGATCACTACAATGTAACCAAATGTAAGAAAATAATATTGAGGCCCATTACCTTGCTTGCTTGATTGAAAACTTCCCCAGAATAGTTGGCTACAGAAAATCGCAATTTTTTTGCTTGCTCTCACTCTCTCTCACACTCACTCAAATGAATTTTTCTTTCAATTCCAGGTTTTTATAGTGTCCAAAAAATCGCGATTTTGTGTGATTTCCACTTTTCCTCACTCTTTCACTTGTCCAACTTCACTTACTCAATCTTGATGACATCTATTGCAATTATCTTTCTCCAAAAACCCAAATATGCTGAAAATTCCAGAAAATTTCCCTTACAGAAAATCACGATTTTGTGTAGAAAATCGTGTTTTTTCTATAATTCTTATCTTGTGCAAATTTGAGTATTCTTTTCTCTTGTTCTCTTTCAATACCCTCTACCCATTGCAATTCACCAGACTCCTGTACTTTTGCATCAAAATCACCACATTACTCAGAAAATCGCGATTTTGTGCAGAAAATCGTGTTTTTTCTATACTTCTTATTTTGTGCAAATTTGAGTATTCTTCTCTCTTGTTCCCCTTCAGTACCCTTTACCAACTCCAATTCAACAATCACCTGCAATTTTACCTCATAGTCACAACATTATTCAGAAAATCGCGATGTTGTTCAGAAAATCGTGTTTTTCAAATCTTCTCATTTTTTGACAAATTTTTGCTTTTCTTTCACTTGGTCTCTATTACTCTTATCCACAAAGCTTCAGTCCAACTTCCTAAGAAGAAAAGAAATTTTTTTGATTTTTTTTAATGAATTTTTTGCATTTTTTTAGTATTTTGCCCTAAATTAAGGTAAACACTTCACTTAGGGTTTCTTGTTTGATGATCTACTGATCCTGTGTTCCTTGATTGGTTATAATCTCTTATGGCTTAGCTATCAAAACAGTTCATGAGAAAAACTTTCCAAAGAAAATGTGCTATGAAATGCAAGTATCAATTTTTGCAAAGATAAACTCAAACACATTTTTTTTTCAAAATGCAAATCAGCTTTGTTTCTCAAGATTTATGCTTTGATTTGGTTAACAAATGAATCTTTTCTACTTGCATCTAGCTACTTTACTTGACTTTTCCTTAGTGCAACCATGTTATCTTCCCAAGATCAACAATATTGCCTAGTACTTGGTCAAAAAGAACTCTAAAAATGCAAGAATAGACACATGTTACCTCATCTTCAGCTTTCTTGATTCAAATTTTTCCCACACCTGCACTTTTACTTCAAAAAATGAAATGAGCAACTATCAATTTACAAAAATTTTAGCACTTCCAATTCTAAAAGATGATCTATTGCTTTCTTTTCCCAAAAGACAAACAAAAAGACATCTACCTTTTCATGTTCACATTTCTTGATTAAAGAGTATTACCTTTTCCATGTGTTTGTTACCATCAACAATAGAAGATCTAGCAAGGTCCAACTTCAATGAAGCTTTTGAAATACTCCCCGGCGACGGCGCCAAAAAATGTTTGTTATTGATCTTTGGAGTTGTCCTCTCTAATCATTTAGCATAAAGAATCAACAATACATCTTTATTTTGTCAATCGTGGAAGTATTCATGAGACCAAAGCCCCTTCTAGATGATAGAATCCAAGAAATAAGAGAATAATGGCTGGATTTCTGAGAATGGTGAAAATGAAGAGGAATTTCTAGGGTTTGGATTATCTTGAGCAAATCTCCACCATTTTCTACAATCTTGGTGTCTAATACATGCTATTTCATCAGCAGAACACAATTATGAAGTCAAAACTCAAAAATATTACCTGTACCATACAGACGAGACAATCGCGATTCTGTGAAAACAAACGATTTTCATCTCCAGCACCATTCTTCATCAACTTATCACTCAACACATCAGTATTCAGCTCTCTTCATACATATTCAATCAGAATTACACAATAGAAGCTCACAAATCTCCATAGATACACAAGAATTGGACTCACAAATCAAAGAAACCACACAAAGAGGTGAAAACACGATTTTCAGCAGAAAACTCCTTCTCTATTCACTTGGATAGCATCTAAACAAATGATTAACCAACCCCCTCATAATAGAGAAAATTATCTTATATACATTTTCAAGTGTCCCTTTTCACACTTGAATTTTGGTCCTTTCCTCTATTATTCTAAAAATATGCTATCTAAGAGTTTCCAAAAATTCTAGAAAAATTACATAAGATTCTATCCTACATAAGGAAGACTCTTCCTTATTTTTACAATAGTTGCATAAATATTTTTACAAGTTTTTGTCATTTTACAATTATTTTTCTTCAAAAAGGCTTCCAAAAATACATCTTCTAACAAGGTGCATGATCAAGAGTCAGGCTTTACCACATAGTTTCTAGCTTGAGGCTGTCATGTGTGCAGCATATGTACTGAACAAGTGTCCCACTAAAGCGCTGCAGTCTATCACTCCATATGAGGCTTGGCATGACCGCAAGCCATCTGTTGCTCACCTGCGTGTTTTTGGTTGTTTGGCATATGCATTAGTGCCTGAACAACATCGCAGAAAATTGGATGATAAGGCAGTAAAATGTATTTTTGTTGGGTACAGTTCTGAAAGTAAAGGCTATCGTCTGTATCATCCACAGACTAAACCCATTCTGGTTAGCCGTGATGTTGTCTTTGTGGAAGATGCTATTCAGCCATTGCTTTCATGTACTAAGGAGACATCTGTTAGCTCCAAAGGCATGTATGATACTTTGATGCCTCTTTTTACAGGTGGACAGTCTAATGCTGGTCCTAATGAGGCAACTTCTCAACCTTTGCAGGTTTCATATGATGATGCAGATCATTCCATTTATGATGCAGATTTACATGATGCACTTGTTGATGAGAGAGCTGATATTGAGCAGGCAAAAACTATGCCAAAATGGCTCGTGCAGACTTTGCGTGACAGCAAATTAGATGCACCTCTGTCATATCGTACTTGTTCAGGCTCTCATAGTGCCTCCTTTGCATCAGATTGCTATGCTATGGCTGCGTCTAGTCTCTGTGATGAGAATGAGCCTGTTTCTTTTGATGAAGCATAGAATTCAGAAAATTGGATGGTTGCTATGCAATCGGTATATGATGCTATAATGAAGAATGGTACATGGTCTTTATGTGACTTGCCTCCTGGCAAAAAGGCCATTGGCACTAAGTGGGTATACAAGCTGAAGCGTAAACCTGATGGTACAGTTGACAGGTATAAGGCTAGGCTTGTTGCAAAGGGTTATGCACAGGAAAGAGGCATTGATTTTGATGAGACCTTTGCACCTACATGCCGTATGACTACTGTTCGGAGCATTTGTGCACTTGCAGCCCATCATGGTTGGAATGTACATCAGTTGGACATTAAAACAACATTTCTGAATGGTGACTTGCATGAAGAAGTGTATGTTTTCAGCCCCGTGGCTTTGTGCATAAAGGGCATGAAAACCAGGTGTGCAGGTTAAAGAAGGCATTATATGGTTTAAAGCAAGCACCACATGCTTGGTATGAGAAGATACATGCCTATCTGATTGCACATGGTTTTGAGAACAGTCCAACTGAAAGCACCTTATATGTTAAGCGTGCTAATGATGTGCTTCTGATCATTGTTGTCTATGTTGATGACATGCTGCTCACTGGTCCTATTGAGAAGCATATTGCTGATTTTAAGGCTGATTTGCATGCCTCATTTGAGATGTCTGATTTGGGGCATTTGCATCACTATTTGGGCATTCAGTTTATGCAAGTTGATGGTGGAATGGCTTTGTGTCAAACAAAATATATTGACACATTATTGCAGCGTTTTAGCCTTGAGGACTGTAAGCCTATTGCCGCTCCTATGGAGACAGGTTTACGATTGAGTCTTCATGATGCTGGAGATGCATTTGATGCTGTTCTCTATCAGCAGGCTGTTGGATGCTTGATTTACTTATGCATTACTCGGCCAGATATTCAGTTTGCTGTCTCACAGATGAGCAGGTTTATGCATTGCCCAGGAGTCACGCATTGGAAGCGGTTAAGCGTATCTTTCGCTACTTGAGTGGTACTCGGCTACTTGGGTTGTTTTATCCCAAGGGGGGATCACTACCGCTAGATTTGCATGCTTTTTCTGACTCAGATTGGGCTGGTTGCTATGACACTTGTGTGTCCACCAGTGGTTTTTGCTTCATGCTTGGTAGATCATGTATATCTTGGTTGAGCAAGAAGCAGCCTACTGTGGCCACTTCCAGCTGTGAGGCTGAGTATAGGGCAGCTTTCATAGCGACTGTTGAGTGTGTGTGGCTCAGACGCCTTAGGGCTGATTTGGGTGTTGGCCAGTCTTCTACCACCACCATCTTCACTGACAGTCAGAGCGCATTGGCAGTTGCGAGGAACCCTGTGTTCCATGCTCGCACTAAGCACATTGAGGTGCATTATCACTATGTCAGGGAGAGGTTCTCTACTGGGGAGATCAGCTTGGCATATGTGCCCACGCAGGAGAACATTGCAGACCTTTTCACGAAGGCTCTGCCTAGGGAGAAGCTTGAAGCTTTCCGCAAAGCTTTGGGCTTACTTCCTTTTGTGGAGTGATTTCCACATAGCTTGGCACTTCCTTATACATGAGTGCCAGCTCCTTGTTCACCGCATCACTCCCAGGTGGGATTTGTTGATATATTTAGGTAGTGATGTGTGTGAACACATTAGGACCGCCGGGGCACTTTTTTCCCTCTTTAGGAGGTTTTTTTCCCCCGGCTTGTATATACGCCTATTGCCCTAATGGGCTACTTATCTTTGTACATTCTTTGGTAATACATTCAGTATTGTGTGTTCTGCTCCAAGCTTCTTCTTCTTCCTTGTGCTGTTCGCGTGCTTCCGCAGACATCTAACTCCAACAAGGCCCAATAGATAGTTTAGGACAACTTGCTCATGTTTCTCAAGAGCTTCCACCTAGTTTTGAAGTTACATCAAATTTACAAGAGGAAGAAAGAACATAGTGGGATAATAATTTATCATTCGAGATCACTTAGTAGAAGATGAAGAAACTTTGGACCTCAGTGATAGAGGACTTGATATTGACTTTGAATTTAGGATCAATTGGAGAAGACTCTACAAGAATTTGATGCAGCATCACAAGAAAAACACTCAAAAGATCTAGAATCTACATTAAAGGTAGTGTAAATAGTGATTCCCAAAGAGAAAGAGAATCTTCTTCAAGTTGGAAAGACAACTTATGATCAAGACAAGGAGGGCAAAAATTCAAATTGTCATAGCTAGAAACCCATAGTAGTACACACTCCCATAGGTGCATCACAAAGTTTTCAAGGACCACTCAAGGAACCTTCTAATGAAAATCATGAAAAGTAGAAGTTGATCCTATGCAACTACCAAAGAAAAGGGCCAAATCCAAGAAAAGGAAAAAAAGAAGAGAGAAGAAGTTGAACACTTGTCAATCTTTGTATAGACCCTATTATAGTACAATAATGCAAATTTGGTGGACAAAGAAGGTTTCTCAATCCCATGCACAAGGAAGACTCAGATGGATACCTATTTAACTTAAGCAATTAGGCTAGCCAGCCTTCAAGCAAAATATCAAGATAAAGACGCCCTCAATCTCATCAACATTCTCTCAAGAACAAGGCTGAAAAATCCCCATAGGAGCAGTATTGGTGGGGGCCCAATATATGTCATATTTGGGTAGCAAAACAATTAATTATGGCTGAACACAATCATGCTTAAATCTAGATTCCTAAGATCCATAGTTCCACTTCAAGCAAGGGAATTCAACCATTAGATAGTGAACAATAGAAGAAGAAATGAAGGAAGTAGCTAGCTCCTACAAAGAACCAAAAACAAAGGAAAAACGCTAAAAGAAATTGAGACAATGAGTGAAGCAATAAAGCACAATAAAGAAAACATGGATTCCCAAATCCCAGATGTGAGTTCACAAGAGCAAACAACAACTTGAAAGTTGACAAACAAAAAGCACACAAAGCCCAAAGAAAGAAAAATAAATGCTGGCAGCTAAGTCTGAAATTCAATCAACAAAATATGAGAAGATATATTTGTAGGCCCTATCACAAGGAAGGAGATAAGGAAGAGAGCTCACTCACACACTCTCACACTCAAAGATGAGCACACACAAAAATTGAGGCAAGGAAGAATGATCTTCTTCTTCTTCTTCTATTACATAAAAGGAATATACAAGAATGACATAATACAACAATACAACTAGTGCAATATATAAAGAACAATACATGAGAAAAAACCCAATGTCCACGAATGAGTGAGTTGGCAAGAAACAAGTGTGCCATCATTCTAGATAGATGAATCAAATAGAACTTATAGGCATGCAATAAGTGCAATAAAATGCACTATGTACTTTGGAGCATCAAGGAGAAAGAGTTGATACAAAATAGATAGGTTTGCACAGATATGTACTTTGGAGCATCAAGGAGAAAGAGTTGATACAAAACAGATAGGTTTGCTAAAAAAACTTACTATCGTTGGATGAGACAATCAGCTTCAAATGATCATAGTAGCCAACATGCTTACAATTGGAAAAAAGCCTTTTGGAGGAGTGATACACATAGGGTTGAGAGTATGGAATGCACAAGAGTACAAGAAATAAGCAAAATATGCTTTTGGAATGAATTAAACACTCAACACTGGTACCTCCTATTTTTTAAGAATGCACAGAGATAGACCCTGAGATAGAAAACCTGAGATTTCTCCCAATCTACTAAACCAAATGATTTGAAAAGTTATACACATAAACTAGACACTAATACCTTTCCAATGAGTCTTAGATATCCAATTTGGAGGTCTATAGAGAGAGCAGTAGCCTCCACAAGCTTGCTGTTGTTGAAGAAGATGATGCAGAAAAATGGAGCAAGACAATGATGGCCACAAGTGTATGTATATTGCTTCCATTTAATGTACAAGTGATTTGAAGTCTTTATATAGACTCTTGAAGTTCTTCACAAATTTTTCAAGCGTATTTTGAATTTAAATGAAGGGGGGGATTAGTTGTTGGAGGGAATCAATTCACTTTCCTACAATCTATGAAAAGTGAAGATCTAGTTCGATCTACTTTTAGGTGATTGATTGATTCATTGATTGCAACTCAAGCACCTCAAATCCATGGAATTTTGGCTCTCTTTTTCTAATTTTACATGTGTAAAGCTCTAGGCTTTTGTAATGGTAAATGATCCATAAAAATTCTTTTAAAAAGATACAATAATTGATCATAGGTAAAAGAATGCTTCAATGGATATCTTGGCATAATCCAAACCATAACTTTTTTGATGTAGATCAAATCCACCTCAAACATAGTGTAAGCTTGATATTCCAATAGCTCCCCCTCAAGTAAAAGTATTCTTGAGTCTTCATTCTCTAATAGGTTGAATACCTTCCACTGAGTAAAATATGCAAAGCTTTATTGCATCAAGTGCCTTCGTCATCATATCTGCTACTTGTTTTTCAGTTGGAACAAAAAAAATGTCAATCTCCTTTTCCATGAACTTCTCCCTGAAAAAGTGGTAATGAAGCTCTATGTGTTTGGTTCTTGCATGAAAAATAGGGTTTTCTCCTTGATGCATGGAGCTTACATTATCTCCAAATATGTGAGATTTGGAACTCACAAGTCCCAAATCTGTATACAATGCTTTTAACCATATTGCCTCTTGAGTTGTTATGGGAAAACCTCTCTACTCTACTTCAGTTGAGGATAAAGCAACTGTTGGTTGCTTCTTGGAACTCCACGACACTAGCTTTGAACCTACAAATGCTAAATAACTAGAGGTACTTCTTCTATCATCCTTAGCTATTGCCCAATCTACATCTAAATAGATTTTGATATCCAAACGGAAGAGTAAGGATAGAATATACCTTCATTGATTGTACCTTTGAGATACTTAAGTACTCTCTTAATTGCATCCATGTGTGGTCTTCTTAGAGAGTGCATGAATTGGCTTAGCACTCCTATGCTATACAAAATGTCTTCCCTTGTATGAGTAGCATATATCAAGCTACCTACCAAGCTTTGATATTCTTTAATGTCTTCAATTTTCTCACCTTCATAAACACTAAGTTTATGCTTCATCTCCAAAGGTGTACCTGCAAGATTTGTGTTCTCCATTCTAAAATTGAGAAGTAGATCTTAAATATATCTTATATGATTTAGATACATCCCTTCATCTATATAAATCACTTGCATACCTAGGAAATATGTGAGCTCACCTAAGTCACTGATTTTGAACTCCTCTTGCATGTGTCTCTTGATCCTTTGAATGCCATTCAGATCATCACTTGTCAGAATAATATCATCTACATATACACATAGATAGATAACCTCATTGTGATCCCTTTTGATGAATAGAGAAGGATCTGAGTTGCTAGGTTTGAACCCTTGATCTTGAAGGTATGTAAACAACCTATAATTCCAAGCTCTAGGAGCTTGTTTCAATCCATACAATGCTTTCTTAAGTCTGCAAACATAAGATGCATGATTAGGGTTTTCAAAACCTTGAGGTTGTGACATGTATACCTCTTACTTATCCAACCATTTTGAAATGCATTCTTTACATCAAGTTGGAGGAGTCTCCAATTTCTTGCAGCAGCCACACTTATCAATGTTCTGATTATAGTCACTTTGCAACTGTTGAGAATATTTTTTCCTCATAGTCTATACCATGTGTTTGTGAGCATCCTTTGGCAACTAATCTTGCCTTGTACCTACAAACTCATTGATCTGAGTTTCTTTTAACTTTATATACTCATATGCAACCAATTACCTTTTGATTGGATGGCATTGGAATCAAATCCCAAGTGTCCATCTCCTTCAATACATCTCTTTCTTCTTTCATGGCCTTTTCCCAATTAGGGTTTTCCTTTGCCTCCTCATCGGTTGAGGGTTCTTTTGAAATTGAGTCTTTTGCCAAGTACATTGAATGCTTTGTAACAAAAGTGGAATCGTAAGGTATGCATGGTTGTCTCTTCTCTCTTTTTGATCTTCTAGGAGCTTGCTTAGAGCATTCTCCACGCTCCTGCATCTTTGCTTTGCCTCTTGACTTCCATAGTTTGTAATAAATTTCCCTTTCATCTTGTTCATCATCTGTATCACTTCTTGGATCTTGGACTTGTGTATCATGCTCGCTTCCTAATTGATGAGAATCAAAATCAAGATCATATGGTAGAGTTACCTTTTGTTTGTCTTGATCATACCAAGACCTGTGTTCTCCAAACACATCTCTACTTGTAGTGAATTGCTTGGTTTAAGGACTATAGAACTTGTAACCCATCTGAGTTGAGTCATACCTAATAAACACTACCTTTGTTGCCCTTGATACCATGTAAGAAAATAACAGCACAGTGGAATAGACCTGTAGACAGAGTTGAGAGAAAAACGCAGACAAAGATAGACGGAGACTGAGAGATAGAGAACTCAAATTCTCAGATTGCCGAGCGTAATGCAGTTACAATGATGGTGCTATCCACCCGTGCGCTCCCACTATGGAGCTTAGATGGCGATCTAGATAGACTCTAGATGAAGGGCTTACTAGTGCGCAATGCTGTATAAAGCTCAACCTGGGCCGTGCTTATATAGCTTTTACAAGGCGGTTTCATATAGATAAATGTAGTCGGAAGATACAAAATAGCGGTAAAATATATGATGCGACAATATCTCCATGACCAGATGTCCTACCGTCTCGGCCCTACGGGCCGGGGGGATAGGCCCCCCGGACCTCGTAGAAGGGGGCAAGCCCCCCTCTGCACTCCCCCCATTAAGGTTCTATGGGGAAACCGCGCGACACCACAGGGCCTTTATTTTCACCTTAAATGGCAACCCAATGGCCTGGAAGTTTATGCCCTACCTAACCTAAC
Source organism: Ceratopteris richardii (assembly GCA_020310875.1). NCBI lineage: Eukaryota > Viridiplantae > Streptophyta > Polypodiopsida > Polypodiales > Pteridaceae > Ceratopteris > Ceratopteris richardii. The sequence goes on from CM035409.1 coordinate 189,043,134, forward strand.
GGCTAGGCTCACAAAGATCATCTACAACCATCAACGGTCACACATAGACCTCATCTAACTTGGAAGTTAGGGTTCCACAAATGTCCGGGCTCTCATAATGGCTTCTCCTCATAATGGGGGCCTTACAACTTAGAGCAACATGGATCATTTGTGGTCACATGAGGGTGGAGTATTGAGCATATCTAACACCCCCCCCCCCCTCAATGTCCACCTGATGGTGAACTACCTCCTTGGTCCAATCCCAAGCTTTGGAAAATGTCGAAGAAGTTGCTTTCTCCCAAGAGCCTTGGTGAAGATGTCTGCTCCATTTTCTTCAGTAGGGCAATAGGTTATCTCCACGACCCCGTCCTCAATCAACTCACGCACATAGTGATACTGGATTTCTATGTGCTTGGTACGTGCATGGAAAACAAGATTTTTGGCGATGGCCATGCAACTTTGGTTGTCACACTTCAACTTTGTAGCCTGCTATCCTTGTATTCCTATGTGCCATAGGATCCTCCTCAACCATACTACTTCACATGCTGCAACGCATGCAGCTTTGTACTCAGCTTCAGTAGAAGATAATGCTACAGTCGGTTGCTTCTTACTGATCCAAGAGAAAATCCCTGATCTTAAAGAAAAGCAACATCCAGAAATCGATTTTCTGGTATCAATATCTCCTGCCCAATCTGAGTCACAATATCCGACTAGAGATGATCCTTCTTCATAAAGAATACCATAATCAGTGGTTCCTTTCACATACGTGAGTATCCGCCTGCTTGCCTTCCAATGAGTTTGGCAAGGCTTATTAGAGAACCTGCTTACTACTCCAACAACATAAGAGATGTCTGGTCTACTATTGCACAAGTAGATGAGACTTCCAACTAATTTCCTGTATCTTCCAATATCCACTGGAGGTGAAGTATCTTCAATAGATAATTTTGTGTTGACCTCCATAGGTGTAGAAATTTCCTTGCAATCCTCCATGTCGAATGCCTTCAATATCTGCCTTGCATACTTTTGTTGAGAGATGAAAATCTTCCCTGGTTCTTGCCAAACTTCAAGACCTAAGCAATAATGCATTAAGCCCAAGTCTATCATTTCAAATTCTAAACTCAGGGCATCTTTTGTTTGTTGAAGAAGAGCATCATCATTTCTTGTAATCACAAGGTCATCTACATAGAGTACAAGCACAATTCTCTTCCCTTCTTTCTTTAGAACATACAAGTTAGCATCAGAAGCACATCTTTTGAACCCTAGATCCAAGAGATTCTTATCTATCCGTTGGTAGCATGCTCTAGGGGCTTGTTTTAGCCCATATAATGCCTTCTTCAGCTTACATACCTTGTTCTCTGAATGGGGAGCCTCAAAACCTGGTGGCTGAGACACATATATCTCCTCCTTGAGGTCTCCATTCAGGAACACTGATTTAACATCCATGTGATAGACTGGCCAATGCTTATGTGCAGCCACAACTAGTACTACTCGGATAGTAGTCATTCTTGAAGTCGGGGCAAATGATTCACAAAAGTCAATGCCTTCAACTTGTGATTAGCCCTGTGCAACAAGTCTTGCTTTATATTTTTCTAGAGTACCATCAGCCTTGTACTTTAGCTTCCAAACCCACTTGGTGCCAATGACTTTACGCTTAGTGCCTCTTCCACATTGGTTGGTTCCTTTGCTTCTTCTTGAATGAGATCAGCCATCAAGGCTGTGTTTACAATATGGGCGCTTGCCCGTCTCTGTTCCTCTATTCTCTGTGATCGCCTCGGTCCATCTGCAACCTGTTCTAGTGACTCTGGGATGGGGTTTGCAGAATCATAGAGCTGCCTCACCCAACGTGGAAATGGCTTTTCCACTTGGGTGTCGGCAGGTTGGTGACTTTCAGACTCATCATCTGAAGATGATGCTTCCTTCTCTTGTAAGGAAGATACATTTGATGCTTTTTGGTTGAAGCTTGTTTCTCTCTCTATCTGAAACATGTACATAACATTCACTTCCAAATACTTTGAAAAGGGAAACAGAAGGCTTTTTACCAGTGTAGGATTCTTGTGGAGTCTTTCCATCAAGTGCCTTGGTGTAGCTTCGATTCAACATGTAGACAACAGTGTTGACAGCCTCTGCCCAAAACTGATTAGGCAGACCCTTTCCTTTCAACATGCACCTTGCCATCTCCATGATGGTTCGATTTCGACCTTCTGCAACACTGTTCTATTGAGGACTATGTGCCACTGTGAGTTGATGCTTGATTCCCTTACTCTTGCAGAAATCTTCAAACTCTGTTGATGTGAACTCACCACCACGTCTGTCCTGAATTTCTTCATCTTCTTCCCTGTTTCAGTTTCAACAAGTTGAAGCCATTCTTTAAACTTACCAAAAGCTTCAGCCTTATCGCGAAGGAAGTACACCCACATCTTCCTGAAATAGTCGTCGACAAGTAACATGAAGTAGGAAGATCCTCCCAAGGCCTGTGTAGGCATTTTTTTGCACAAGTCAGCATGCACCAACTCTACAGGATAGCTTGCCCTGTTCTTGCTTTCTTGTGGAAATGCCTTCCTCTGTTGCTTGCCCATCATGCAAGCTTCACATGGTTCCTTCATTTCTGCAATCGATGGTAGGTGTGCAACCATACCTCTGCGATGCATCTCCTTCAGTACAGGGTATCCAATGTGGCCGAATCTCTCATGCCATAGCTTAGTTGTGCCCACGTTTGTAGTGGCTGTAAGAGCACACAACTCATACAGGTTGTTCCTCCTTATGCCAGTCCCAATGATGTTGTTGTTGCCGTCCATAATCTTAGCTCTTGTCTTACTGAAAGATACTTGGTGACCTTGATCAGTTATAGAAGCTATTGAAAGTAGATTTCGTTTTATTTGTGGAACATACAACACATTTGAAAGCTTTCTGATATCACCGTTAGAGTTAATGAAAGAAACCATACCTTCGCCCTCTGCATGACATCTTGCATTGTTCCCTACCTTTACTGTGATGGGTTCCTTTAGAGGCTGTAAGGAACTGTAAAGGTCTTTTCTACTCGTCATGTGACAAGATGCACCACTGTCCAACACCCATGAGTCATCTGTTCCTGAATCTTCAGCTGAGGAGCGCACCTCCTCTATCGTAACAAATAACTCAAGCTCTGTTTTTACTGTGTTGGCAGACTCCTTGCCCTTGCCACCTTTTGAAGAGCCACTCTTCTCTTTGGCCTTCTTGATGCGACAGTCTTGGATTCTGTGTCCCTTCTTCTTGCAGTGGAAACACTCTCCCTTGAACTTCTTTTTGTCGTTCTTCTTTTTGTCTCCATCTTTTGAAGAGTCTGTTTTGCCTCCTTTGGCATTTGCTGTGAATGCAACATCTCCTTTGCTACCACCACTCCTTGCCTTGAGCCGCAGCTCCTCCATGAGTAAGGCACTGAATTCTTCAAAAGTTAGTGGTTGAGGTCTAATTTGAGTGTTAAGAGTAGTTACCAAACCATCAAACTTAGGTGGACAGATTCGAAGACAATGTCGGGCTAGCTCCTCACTTGACTTTTGAACACCTGCTCCCGCCATTTGATCTTGTAGATTCTTTATGCGAGTGATAAACACCTCTGCAGTCTCCCCATCAGCAAACCGTTCTACTACAAGTTGATTTTCCAAGTTCTGAATCCGTGTCTGATTACGAGTTTCATATTGATTTCTCAATATGTTCCATGCTTCACATGCCTTCGTAGGATGCTGAATGAGAGTCAGAACACTATCAGAAGTACTTGTAACAAGAGCACAGAGTGCATTTGCAATTCTACATTTCCAAACACGTAGAAGATCAGCATCAGGATGAATCATTCGACCAGGATTATTTGGATCAAGTCTTTCTTGGGGCTCATGATTAGTCCCAAGAACAGTCTCCAAAAGCTCATACGAATCAAGAATAGAAGTGATTTTGAACTTCCACAAGGTGTAGTTTGTACCATCAAGTCTACCTTCTGTGAATGCTGGTGGCCGTATCCGCAATGTTGGGATGACTGGCATCATTGCTGCTCCTGCTTGTGCGCCACCTACTCCTGTTGATGAACCACCTTGGCCCCCAGTCGTAGATGATGACGCACCGCTTGACATCTTCTCTCTTTTGTTCTTCAGAACTCTGCAACCTCTGCGTTTCTACTTCTGCACCACTCAGAGCCTCTTCAGCTCTGATACCATGTAAGAAAATAACAGCACAGCGGAATAGACCTGTAGACAGAGTTGAGAGAAAAACGCAGACAAAGATAGACGGAGACTGAGAGATAGAGAACTCAAATTCTCAGATTGCTGAGCGTAATGCAGTTACAATGATGGTGCTGTCCACCCGTGCGCTCCCACTGTGGAGCTTAGATGGCAATCTAGACAGACTCTAGATGAAGGGCTTACTAGTGCGCAATGCTCTATAAAGCTCAACCTAGGCCGTGCTTATATAGCTTTTACAAGGCGGTTTGGTATAGATAAACATAGTCGGAAGATACAAAATAGTCGGTAAAATATATGATCCGACAATATCTCCACGACTAAAAGTCCTACCGTCTCGGCCCTACGGGCCGGGGGGATAGGCCCCCCGGACCTCGCAGAAGGGGGCAAGCCCCCCTCTGCACTCCCTCCATTAAGGTTCTATGGGGAAACTGCACGACACCACAGGGCCTTTATTTTCACCTTAATGGCAACCCAATGGCCTGGAAGTTTATGCCCTACCTAACCTAACGGCTAGGCTCACAAAGATCATCTACAACCATCAACGGTCACACATAGACCTCATCTAAGTTGGAAGTTAGGGTTCCACAAATGTCTGGGCTCCCATAATGGCTTCTCCTCATAATGGGGGCCTTACAACTTAGAGCAGCATGGATCATTTGTGGTCACATGAGGGTGGAGTAGTAAGAATATCTAACATCATCTAGTTTACCTCTTATTTATAATGATACATGAACATAAGCTAAACAACCAAACACCTTGAAATGTCCAAGACAAGGTTTTCTTCCATGCCATGCTTCATAAGGAGTCATACCTTGAAGTGATTTGGATGGTAGTCTATTGACAAGGTACACAACAGTTGAAATAGCCTCTACCCATAGATAATGTGGCAACCTCTTCTCTTCAAGCATTGTTCTGGCTGATCCAACCAATGTCTTATTTCTTCTCTCTGCAATTCCATTTATTTGAAGAGAGTACATGGTATTCACTTCCCTTTTGATACATTTATCCTAAAAGAACTCATCAAACTCTTTGGAGAAGTATTCTCCCCCTCCATCAGATCTGAGCTTCTTGAGTGATCTACTTGTATGATTCTCCACATGTGCTAGATACTTTTTGAAGAAATCAAACACTTCAATCTTACATTTGATAAAGTATAGAATAAACTAGATACTATGGTCATCAATAAATGAGGTGTAATACCTTGATGCTGCCAATAAAGGATCTTGACATGGTCCCCATACGTCTGTATGTACTAAGTTCAATACATTGTTGTGGATGTAGCCTTTGTGGTTGAATGTTTGTCTTTGTGCCTTCCCAATCTGACATGCATCGCATCTATTGATCATGTGTTGCTTTGATATGTTTGGCACTCCTAGAACACTTCTTTCATTCACATGAGCAAGTCTCTTATGCCACACTTCAGGCTCACTTAGGGTTTGAGACCCAAAAGTGAATAGAGCTATGTTCCTAGTTTCTCCTACTTCAAAAGTAAAGAGCCTACCATGCTTCTCACCTCTGGTTATCTTCTTGAAGCCTTGACATGGATCTTCCACAAAAGCTCCATGTTTGGGTGAACCTAACTTGCAAGCCTTTTTCAACTATTTGGTGTACACTTATTAGGTTTTTAGTGATAGTGGTTACATAGAGAACTTTATTGTTGACTATAATTATTGTTGATATTTTTGCACTAACATGTCTTCGTGTGGGGAATGTATGCTTGATTACAGGTACTCAGAGAGGAAAAGAAGTGTGTTATATGGCAAAGGAGCCCGACATTAATTGAGTAGATGAGGATATTTACATAATGGATATGGGCAAAAAGAGCTATGAAGAACTGTTGCCCTTCATCAAGAAGTTCATTACCACGGACTCTCGGGTTCTTATGGTCAGTTGTGGGGATTCATAATTTTCAATGCACATGGTAAAAGATGGATTCAAGGAGATTGTCAACATTGACATTTCACTTGTGGTGATTGAAGCCATGAGGAAGAAAGATGCTCATATACCTCCTTTGAAATATATGAGGATGGATGCCACAAACATGTCATGGTTTGAGAATGGATCTTTAATTGTGTCATTGACAAAGGTACTCTGGATGAAATAATGTGTGTAGTAGGTGGGCCTTATAATGTAGCGATGATGTTAGGTGAAATTACAAGAATATTAAAAACTCTGGTGTTTACATGCTGATTAGTTTTGCAAGATCATACATAGTTTTTCCATTGTTAAACACGGATGCTTTTGGACGGAGCATTGATTCTATGCTTTATATAGGCAGGGGATTAGGGGGGCAATGCGGTGGTCTGCAGTCTACTGGCAAATGTTGGTAGAGAAGGGGGGTATGCCCCTTCACTTTGCACACGAGGGGGGGTTTCTTTTTTTGCTGGTGGGTTTTACATGTGCAGGTGTGCTTTCATAAGAGAGTTTTTTTGGGGATCGATGTTACAAAAAAAGGGGGGACCTTTGTGAGTGGGACGCGGTAGAAGGGAGAAGGTGTTTCTAAGCAGTTATCATGGGAAGATTTCCTCTCTGGCGGGCCGGGACCATGCTCTGTTAACAACAGTGGGGAAGGGTTGTCGAGGGGGGGATTCTGTTGTGCAAACATGGAGAGGAAGGAGAGGGGAGAGAATGACCCTGAAAGTTTTTGGAGACTGTTGCTAAAAAGAAAAGAAGGTGTACGAGGAATGTTTAGATGAGAAATTTGAGTCAAGGGAGCAATTTGAATGATAAGGCTCGGATAAAGGAGATCGAATAGGTATGTTCCTAGCACTCGAGGATGATGACTATGGAATCAACGTTCCCTCTCTTTGGTTCATGTGAGCTTGTATCAAAAGGTTCCTGAAGCATATTAGGCGGGAGGTGCACACTATTTCCCAGTAACCCACTGTGAGTACTTCTAAGTGAAATTATATTTTCATAATGCTGGAAGTCCACGATTTTTTTGCTCATGTCTTCAACCAAGAACTCTGTCTCCATAAGTTAATCATAGATCAACCTTTTTTTGGTACATCCAGAAACGTTGCCAGGTGTCTGAGTGTGTGAGCTCCCTGTTGTCATATGTTGTTTTACTCGACTGTTAAAAACAAATCGTATATAATGATGGGTGAGTCAATCTTTTGTAATGTTGTTGATGGGCACATACAAAGATTCTTGTAATCCAAGTTTCTTGAGGTATGTTGCATATTTTTCATGCTTATAGTAGCCTTGAACACTAATTAGTTAAGAGAGTTTGAAATGTAAACTCCATCTAAACTTGGAATTATAAGAAGAGTATGCAGTTTAAAGAGTATGCAGTTTAAGGTTATGACGAACAAGGTCTCTGACCCATGGAGCCCCTGGGTGGCTCAAAATCGGGTTCACAGAGAACATGGGATTGGTGCATACATTAATGCTCAGGGGAAATTTGAGTTCTATCAAACTAAAGGTTCTTTCAAACGATAGCACGAGTCATCCGAAGCACTTCTAGAAAAGAAAGACTTTAGTTCCCTGTGACTTTAATTGATGAGGGCCAGAATCCGAAGTATTCCTTCAGGATATTGGCAATAGTCACTTACTGAAAAAAGACTCTAAGTACGTACGAGCCGAGAAAGGTATCGAATAGATGCCCGTTGGTGGAGCTCTTACTGTCACATTAATGAAGTTCCTACAGTGTGCAACCGTTATGGGTCCTATTCACCTGTCCGTAGAAGCAAATCCATGTTAGTCATTTATTTTCTGTGACTAGCAAACTCTTGGGAAAGTATCGAACAGTATTGTATCTAATTTGGGAAAGGTTGTTTCTCAATTAATGAGAGAAATGTAAAAAGGGACATTGTGTTTAAACCTGTTTGGGTAACAAGACCAAAATTTTTTCCACGCACATGCATTTTTGACTGAACTTAGTGTTTTCTCACTAGGTTTGGAGTATGATCACGCTTTTCCACCCCTAAGCATTCTAAACCATTGAAGAAGCCTTTACTCTTGCTTGAAGTTATTTTTTTCCTCTTTGGGATGATTTAAAGGAGGGAACATAGAAAATGGGGAAGAAAGGGAGGAAAAGAGTGTGTGGGAGAGTGAGTGCGCGTAAAAGGAGGGTGACAAAAAGTAAGGGAGTGGATGTGAATCCATGTGTGTGTGTGAAAGCATAGATGTGGGTATATGAGCATATGTGAGTGTGGAAGGGGAGGGATATAGAGCGTGTAAGGAAGGGGGAAGGGAAAAGAGAGAAGGAAGGGGTGGGAGAAATTGAGTGTGTGTGTGTGTGTGTGTGTGTGTGTAGATATGTGTGCACGACAGGAAAGGAGCTTGGAAGAGTGAGAGCACAGGTTTGGGTGTGTGCATAAGAGTGGGGAGTTAAGCATAAGGATAGAGTAAGAGGAAGAGAAATGGTGAGTAGGGAGAAAGTGAGATAGCAAAAGTGAATCATTGAATTTAGGTACCGGCTTGTATACATATTTGGGTTTTCACTCTTTCATCTCCTACACCGGTATTGACGCTTTATTGAGGACTTAGAAGGAGGAAGATAGGTCAATTCCAAGCAATACGGGCAACCCAATAGCATCCGCGTGCATCTTTTCCTTAGGCTTAGGAACCCTAACATTTTGGCGATCCTACTGGGGATCCTAAAGGAGAATAGATCTGAGGACAAGTGTGGCCTTAGTGCAAAAAGAAGGTGACATGGGCAAGGAAACTAGGCAAAATATAAGTGTGTATAAGGCACTTTCCCTTGGGTTTAGAGCTCAACACTTGTTGCATTTTCCACGAATAGCTTGGCACATCTCTATAAGAGAGTGCGATAGGTTCGCCTAGTGCCATAGGTTGGCCGAGATTGCAGACCTAGGATCTGGTACATGAGTGAGGGGAGTTTGTCCTCAAGAGGAACTTGAACGCAAAGAGAAGAGCGAGCTGCTCGTAGAGCCAAGGCTAAAGAGAGGAAAAGGTAGAAAACATATGAAGAATTCCGAAACACTCGTAGACAGTTCGAGGAAAGGAAATACTATCAAAGAAGAGTCGCTTTTCAAGTTTGGAGGCTCGAAGGAGTCATGAAACCTAGGGCTTTGGATTTCTGGGATCAGAGTGACATTGACATCACACCTTTGTTTGAAATGGCCTAGCGGATTCTCGTTCATTTGGGGGACTTCCCCAAGTTCTCAGGTGCTTGGGACGAGGATCGAGATAGTTTTATCCAGCTCTTTGAAGTTACTTGTGAAGCCAAGAAGGTAGTTGACCAAGGTCAAAGGTTGAGGATTTTTTTGGCTACTCTCTGTGAGGAGGCAGCCCACTGGTACGGAAACTTGACACCGCAAGAGTGAGGAACTTAACAGCTACTTAGGAATGCCTTCTTTGTGAAATTCAGAAGGCAAGGATTCCAGGATAGACTCGCCCAACAGATGGATTATCTACGGTAAGGGGTCAATGAGAGAATCAATAACTACATTCAGAGGATGGAGACCCTCATGAGAAAGATGGGCGTGAATGCTCGGAACGATGAGACACTGAAGAGGAGATTCTTACTGGGCTTAGGGATGCCACTACGTAGAAGCATATTAGTCTTACTTAACCTGCTACTTTGATGGTTGCTAAGGAACAAGCAAGGTTATGGGTAGAAGTACAATTATGTTAGCAAAGGAGGATAGAGCTCATGTACAAGCCAATGGGAGAACCAGGGAGCATACTTGTGAAAGATCCTGGCCAAGAAAAGCGTTCCACCCACACCTAGGTGGGAAAACATATAGGCTTATGGATACGGTGCTCTGGGTCAGGGAGGAGGATGTAGGTATTGCAGTGTAGAGGGCCACTTTGATGACGAGTGTCCAAAAAGAAGAGCCAATGCTGACAATGGAAAAGGAAAGGGGCCAGTAGGATCCTTGGACTATGTGGACACCCAAACACACCCTACGCCTAGAGCAAAAGAGAAAGTTCCCACGTTTGGAGTGGTGTTTAGAATGCCAAATCCTCAAGAAGGATCTAGTTTATCGATGGATTTCGTGGATGCTAACTAGGGAAAGGACGCACGAAAAGAGCTAATTGTGGTGGTAGTCACACGAACACAAGAGTATGTGAAGAAAAATACGAAAGGCAAAAGTGACAATGTCGGCAAGGAAAAGGTATCTGAGTGTGTGGAAGTGGAAAACCAAGTAAGAGGACTTGCTGAACAACAAGAATTTGAAGATGGAGATGAGGTTGAGATCCTTCCACCTGTAACCAAGAATTTTGTGCTAGGTATTGCTCCATTCCTTTAGAGGCTAAAGACTCCGAAATGTCAGAAGGAAAGGCAAGGTACGGAGGAAGTTGACATTGTACAATTGCTGACTGAAACGGAAGTCACGTTGGATATCGGTACATTTCTGAGATGTTTCTCGACATATAAGAAGCAATTTTACAATGAATATATCAAGAAACCGAGGAAAGCTCGAGATAAGAAGAGACATGAAAAAGAAGCCCAAAGTCTTATTCAGAGCATCACAATGCAAATCGACTCGAATACTCCTATTGTGATGGTCGAGATTAAAGGGTATGCAGTCCTAGGTGCTCAGTTGGATAGTGGAGCCGCTATCAATCTAATCACTAAGTATATGATGAAGGCTCTTGGCCTAAACCACATGGAAGAAACTTCGATGTCTCTAAGGATGGCCGATCAAATGCAGGTGAAGCCGGTTGGTCTTCCAAAGAATGTGAGCACAGTAGTAGGAGGATTGGAGTTTAGTGTTGATTACTTGATAGTCCAACCGAGAACCTTGGAAGCCACTTCCTCTATCCTACTTGGATGGCCATGGCTTGTGCAGGCAAATTGTGTGCACGACTAGCGCACGGGTTTCATTACGATTGGGCCAAAGACTGATCGAATACAAATTCAAGTATCTCCAAGCCTGAACGACAAGATGTCAACAACAACTGAGGAAATGGAGAGAAAGGCAAAGGAAAGGGTCAGCAAGAAATGGTGAGTGTACGATTTGCATTGATTACGGAGACTCACAAGGATCTTCTGCAGGACGGATTTAACTTGCAATTATTCAAGTTCCAGGATGCAAAAATGGGAGAGTACAAGAATCCATTGGAGTACAAAGATGACTCTGATCAAGAGTTATTAGGGTGGTTGGCGGGTGCAAGCGAGCTTGATTGTTATACGATGCAAATCGACTTGGTGGAGAATAGGATCAATAATCATCTAGTGTAGGATACCCTAAAAGATGAACCAAACCCTAAATCAGCCACCATAGTGGAAGCAGGATACATAAAGAAAAATTCAAAGTGCTGACAGCTGAGCTTGATGGCATATACCCAGGGATGGAACCAAGGATAAAAAAGAAATCCAGTGCACAGGAATGCGATGCGAGAGTTGCATTGGAAGAAGTAAATCCAACGTGAGAAAGAAAAGTTAAGAAATTGTTGATGAATAGTGCATGCTTATCATTAGGTCAAGAGGAAGCCACGATGAATAGAGAAGGGACAATAGAAATGGGAATCGCAAAGAAAGAGAAGAAAGTGAGCCAGGTAATCGATTCTTGTGCAAGGAGGGGAAACTCTTCGAAGAACGAGAGCAGCTCTTTTGAAATTCACGATCAAAAGTATCATCAAAAGTTGATAAGGAAACAAGATAGTCGGTTATCTTCTGGCACAAAGAGAGTACATGATGCCATGAGCAAGGATACATACAAGGGAGGCCACGAGGGCAAAGGTAGATCAAGGAGAGAAAAGTGGTGTGTGGACCATGAGGGTTCTAGTAAGGACTTAGCTGGTCAGAAGGAAAACCTCTTGAAAGGTAAAGATAAAGAGAACCAAGATAGTTGTGAAACAAGAATTCCCAGCCGTGACGAACTAAAGAAGGGATATGCATTAGAAAAGGAGCCAAAAAAAGGCACAGTGAATAAAGTGCTACATGCAAAGAGTACGTGTAGGAATGGTGGCAGCCTGAAGGAGTCTAGATTGGCTCGTGCCAAACATGCCAGAGTTATGCGATCGAGGTTTGTCAGGATAGAGAGTAGAGCATACAAGGGTCAATAGGGGATTATGCATGGAGAGGACTTCAAGCGAGCCATTGGATGATGGCACTTTTTTGCATGATTTGGGTGTTCTTACGAGAGCTGTGTGGTTGGATACGAGAAGAAAACAAGAGAGGCTTCCTCTATTTTAGCAAACAACTTACCTTCTATTTGTAGGAATTGCAGAAACTGGTAGAACAAGTGTGTTACTACGCAGGATCACTAAGGACTAGGCGACTGATGGTTGATCAGGTATAATAGAATGCTTTATTTGACCTAGTAGTATATTTTTCAGATCAAGCATTAGAAAGCATGGAGATGTCGGTCGAATGCTTGCGGACAGACTATGATGTGGAGGAGGGGCACTGGCTTGTACGCTTTTGGAATCAAGGTCTGGACATCGACTTCCTGTTTCCCCAATTCAAGGCAATCTATTGTGCTGCCCCAGTTATGTAGAGGACCGCTACTTGCACTACGACAATTCTCGAGGCACGCCTGACGAGGTAAATGGACTTGTTTAGGCTTGGGCCCATAAACTAGTCATATGCAGCGAGGATGAGGCTCTTGAGGTGGAGCCTGACTCACCGCCCAGAGAGCATTGACCACTTGCGGTGAGCGAGGCAAAGTAGGGATTCTTGAGGCCATCATGCTACATTAGGGTTGAAGAAGGGGCTTAGAGGTAGGATAGGGGAATCCACTCTGAGAGGCCTATTTGTGACTAGTCTGTTGTTTCATATATAATCGTTATGCAAGAGTAAGCAGAATGACGGATGATCGATCTATTAGCTCTACGTATATGTTTTTTGTATTTTTTGCATTTTTTAGTTGCATGATGTGCGGGAGGAGTTGGGGAGATTCTCCTTTCTGCCTCTCCCTAACTTTCAAGAAATGGGAGATTGGAAAAGTGAAAAAAAAGAAAAAAAATAGAAAAAGAAAAATACAAGTAAAAGCGTGTATATATATATATATATATATATATATATATATATATATATATATATATATATATATATATATATATATATATATATATATATATATATATATATATATATATATATATATATATATATATGCTATGACGAGCTAGTAGGTGGGCAGAGTCCTCCTGTCCGGGTGGTCAGGACCGTGAACTAATGCTAGTTTTGTCATAGGCCAGAACGGCTATGTGTGTATATCTGTTTTGGTGCTTTGCACCATAGTGGGTTGGTAGGTGAGTGGGACAATCTCGGTTGGGCGGACGAAACCATGAGCCGCACCCAGCTTCGCTATGGGCTAGCACATATATATGTGTGTGTATATGTCATGTGCATATACCTAGCCAAGTGGTCAAGGCCATGAGTTGCATCCGATTGCAGGACAACTCGTGCAAGTAAAAATAAATAAAAAGAAAAGGAAAAAAGGAATTTCCCACTCTTGAGGGGGAGAGATAGAGAGGAGGAGGGTAGTGATAGCCCGAACGAATGTGCTTTTGCATGTGTATGTTTATGAGATTGAGTGATTGGTTGCTGATAGATCGATCAGCTCGAATCTGACGCTGACGATGGCATAGCTATTATATGTGCCAGACCGGGTAGTTGTAAACGACGTGTTGGACTTGGTCTTTTCCTATGTTACTAACAAGTCCATTTTGGAAGCTCATAGTGGTGTGCATGTGCCTGGAGAATTCCCTACTTGTGTCTCGTCTCATCGTGCATGATTGGTTTTTTGGGAGTGTGTGTGAGGCGACGTTTGGGGTAGCCTCGTTTTAGCTTAGGCATGTATGCGATGAGTATATGAGCTTTTGATGCACGAATATATATATATATGTTTTTGATTCGCTGTGTTATATTTTTGGAATGACCGTTTTGTGGAGATGTAGGTGAGATGAATGCGATGATGAAGGACGAATTTACCAAGGTACTTCCGATATGCATATATTTGTTGTTGAATAATGATGTGGTGTGTTGGTTGTGTACAAGTTTGCATGATGATCTTGGAAATGACAGATTCATGATGAGATTGCGGGAGTCTGATTGGTCTTATGGGTTGCATTTGTGTTTTGGATTAAGTGACACATGGGGATCATATGTTTTATTGAGTTTGTTGTAGGATGATCTCGCGAGGATTGAAATTGAGACTAAATCTTGCATTTTGATTTTATGATGGTGTTGGGATGATGCGTTTTTATTGAGTTTTAGTTGCAGGACAACATGGAGCAGGAAAGGGTCGGACATGAGCAGATAATAAGAGCATATGAACTGTGATTACGGAGTATGTTGACTGCAATTATTGTTGATCTTTTTGCCCTAACATGTCTTCGTGTGGGGAATGTATGCTTGATTACAGGTACTGGGTTTATGTGGCAAAGGAGCCCGGCATTAATTGAGTAGATGAGGATATTTACGTAATGGATATGGGCAAAAAGACCTATGACAAACTTTCGCCCTTCATCAAGAAGTTCATTACCACAGATTCTCGGGTTCTTATTGCTGGTTGTGGGAATTCAGAATTTTCAATGCACATGGTAAAAGATGGATTCAAGGAGATTGTCAACATTGACATTTCACCTGTGGTGATTGAAGCCATGAGGAAGAAAGATGCTCATATCCCTCAGTAGAAATATATGATGATGGATGCCACAAACATGTCATGCTTTGAGAATGGATCTTTTAATTGTGTCATTGACAAGGGTAATGTGGATGCAATAATGTGTGTAGTAGGTGGGCCATAGAATGTAGCGATGATGTTAGCTGAAATTACAAGAATATTAAAAACTCTGGTGTTTACATGCTGATTAGTTTTGCAAGACCATACATAGCTTTGCCATTGTTAAACACGGATGCTTTTGGCTGAAGCATTGATTCTTATGCTTTATATAGGCAGGGGATTCAGGGGGCAAGGCGGCGGTCTGCTGCCTCCTGGAAAACGTTGGCAGAGAAGGGGGGTATGCCCCTTCACTATGCACGTGAGGGGGGGGGGGGGGGGGGGGGTTTTCTTTTTTTGCTGGTGGGTTTACGTGTGCAAGTGTGCTTGCATAAGAGAGTTTTTTTGGAGGGTCGATGTTTCAAAAAAAAGGGGGGAGGACCTATGTGAGCAGGATGATGTAGAAGGGGGAAGGTGTTTCTAAGCAGTTATCATGGGAAGATTTTCTCTCTGGCGGGTCGGGACCATGCTCTAGTAACAACAGTAGGGAAGGGCTATTGGGTGGGGGGGATTCTGTTCGAGAGGAAGGAGAGGGGAGAGAATGACCCTGAAAGTTTTTGGAGACTGTTGCTAAAACAAGGAGAAGGTGTATGAGGCATGCGTGGGAAGAAAACACCCTTAGGGAACTGTGATGCGGGAATGACGGGTCAATGTGAAGGATTTCAATAAGGACTTTTCATGTCGAGTGGAGTAAGGCTCCATGCTAGAGCTCGCAAATAGGAGCACATCTCGGGGTAGAGTTCTTAGATGAGAACTTTGATTCAAGGGAGCAGTTTGAATGATAAGGCTCCGATAAAGGAGACCAATAGGTATGTTCCTAGCACTCGATGATGATGACTATGGAATCAGCGTTCCCTCTCTTTGGTTCCTGTTGAGCTTGTATCAGAAGGTTCCTGTTGAGCATATTATGCAGATGGTGCACACTATTCCCCAATAACCCATTGTGAGCACTGCTAAGCGAAATTGTATTTTCATAATGCTTGAAGTCCACGATTTTTTTGCTCATGTCTTCAACCAAGAATTCTCTCTCCTAAGTTAATCATAGATCACCCTTTTTTTAGTACATACAAAAACGTTGCCAGGTGTCTGAGTGTGTGACCTCCCTGTTGTCATACTTTGTTTTACTCGAGTGAGTCAATCTTGTAATGTTGTTGATGGATGCATACAACGATTCTCGTAATCCAAGTTTCTTGAGGTGTATTGCGTATTTGTCATGCTTAGAGTAGCCTCGAATACTAATTAGATAAGAAAGTTTGAAATGTAAACTCCAGCTAAACTTGTCATCATAAGAAGAGTACACAGTTTAAGGTTCTGAGGAACAAGGTCTCTGACCCACGGAGCCCTTGGGTGGCTCAGAATCAGGTTCACAGAGAACGTGGGATTGGTGCATACATTAATGCTCTGGGGAAATCTGAGTTCTATCAAACTAGAGGTTCTCTCAAAGGACAACGCGAGCCATCTGAAGCACTTCTAGAAAAGAAAGGCTTTAGTTCCCTATGACTTTAATTGATGAGGGCCAGAATTCGAGGTATTTCCTTAGGATATTGGCAATAGTCACTTACTGAAAAAAGACTCTAGGTAGGTACGAGACGAGAATGGTATCGAACAGATGCCCGTTGGTGGAGCTGTTGCTATTTCATCAATGAAGGTCCTACGGTGTGCAACCATCATGGGTCCTATTCACCGTTCGTAGAAGCAAATCCATGTTAGTCATTTATTTTCTGTGACTAGCAAACTCTTTGGAAAGTATCGAACATTACTAGATCTAATTTGGGAAAGGTTTTTTCTCTATTAATTAGAGAAACGTTAAAAGGGACATTGCGTTTAAACCCGTTTGGTTAACAAGACCAGACTTTTTTCCAGACATGCATTTTTGACTGAACTTAGTGTTTTCTCACTAGGTTTGGAGTATGATCATGCTTTTCCACCCCTAAGCATTTTAAACCATTGAAGAAGCCTTTATGGTTGCTTTAAGATATTATTTTCCTGTTCGGGATGATTTAAAGAAGGGAACATGGAAAATGAGGCACAAAGGGAGGAAGAGAGTGTGTGGGAGAGTGCGAGTGCACATAAAAGGAAGGAGAGCAGAAGTAAGGTACATCCATGTGCATGTGTGTAAAAGCATATATGTGGGTTTATGAGCATATGTGAGTGTGGAAGGAGAGGCATATAGAGCGTGTAAGGAAGGGGGAGAAAGTAAGGAAGGGGTGGGAGAAAGGAAGGGGTGGGAGAAAGTAAGTGTGTGTGTGTAGAGATGTGTGCATGAAAGGAAAGGGGTGGGAGAAAGTAAGTGTGTGTGTGTAGAGATGTGTGCATGAAAGGAAAGGAGCTTGGAAGAGTGAGAGTGCAGGTTTGGGTGTGTGCATGAGAGCGGGGAGTTAAGCATAAGGATAGAGTAAGAGGAAGAGAAATGGTGAGCAGGGAGAAAGTGAGATAGCAAAAGAGAGAAGGAAGGGGTGGGAGAAAGTAAGTGTGTGTGTGTAGAGATGTGTGCATGAAAGGAAAGGAGCTTGGAAGAGTGAGAGTGCAGGTTTGGGTGTGTGCATGAGAGCGGGGAGTTAAGCATAAGGATAGAGTAAGAGGAAGAGAAATGGTGAGCAGGGAGAAAGTGAGATAGCAAAAGTGAATCGTTGAATTTAGGTACCGGCTTGTATACGTATTTGGGTTTTTGCCCTTTCATCTCCTACACCAATATCGGTGCCTTGTTGAGGACTTAGAAGAAGGTAGATAGGTCGATTTCAAGCAATACGGGCAACCCTATAGCATCCCCATGCATCTTCTCCTTAGGCCCAGGAACCCTAACATTTTGGGGATCCTATTGGGGGATCCTAAAGGATAATAGAACCAAGGACAAGTGTGGTCATAGTGCAAAAAGAAGGTGACATAGGGCAAGGAAACTAGGAAAAATATAAGTGTGTATAAGACACTTTCCCTTGGTTTTAGAGCTGAATACTTGGTGCATTTGCCGGGAATAGCTTGGCACATCTCTATAAGAGAGTGCCATAGGTTTGCCTAGTACCAAAGGTTGGCCGAGCTTGCGGACCTGGGATCTGGTACATGAGTGAGGGGAGTTCGTCCTCAAGAGGAAGTCGAACACAAAGAGAAGAGCGAACTACTCATAGGGCCGAGGATAAAGAGAGGCAAAGGTTGAAAACGTACGAGGAATTCCGAAACACTTGTAGATAGTCCGAGGAAAGGAAATACTACCAAAGAAGAGTCACTTCTCAAGTTCGGAGGCTCGAGGGAGTCTTGAAACCTAGCGCTTCAAATTTCTGGGATCAGAGTGACATCGACATCACACATATGTTTGAAATGGCCCAGTGGATTCCGGTTGATTTGGGGGACTTCCCTAAGTTCTAAGGTGCTTGGACAAGGATCGGGATAGTTTTATCCAGCTGTTTGAAGTTACTTGTGAAGCTAACGAGGTAGTTGACCAAGGTCAAAGGCTGAGGATTTTTTCGGCTACTCTTCGTGACGAGGCAGCCAACTGGTACG
Organism: Ceratopteris richardii; assembly: GCA_020310875.1. NCBI lineage: Eukaryota > Viridiplantae > Streptophyta > Polypodiopsida > Polypodiales > Pteridaceae > Ceratopteris > Ceratopteris richardii. The sequence goes on from CM035409.1 coordinate 189,061,462, forward strand.
GAAACTTGAAAATGCAAGAGTGAGGAACTTATTAACTACTCAGGAACGCCTTCTTGGCGAAATTGAGAAGGCAAGGATTCCAGGATAGACTCGCCCAACAGATGGATTATTTGCGACAAGGGGTCAATGAGAGCATCGATAACTACATTCAGAGGATGGAGACCTTGGTGAGAAAGATGGGCATGAATGCCCCGAACGATGAGACGCTGAAGAGGAGATTCATTACTGGGCTTAGGGATCCCACTACTTAGCAGCATATTAGTCTTACCCAACATACTACTTTGATGGCTGCTAAAGAACAAGCGCCGTTATGGGAAAAAGTACAATTATGTCAGCAAAGGAGGATCGAGCTCTTGTACGAGCCAATGGGAGGACTAGGGACCATAGCTATGAAAGACCTTGGCCAAGAAAGTCCCGCATTGACGACCTCGACTTTTGTAGCCACCACTAGTACGGGATTACCCTCAATATTCATGCGGGGTACCGGAGGGATCAAACTAAACGAGCCTCTCCTGTTTCTATTGGAGGTCCATAGAAGCAGCAATCAATAAAACTTCCCTATGCATATGTGCGCGGGCAGGGTTCGTTCTAGGGGTTAGAAATCTCCTAAATTCAAGTTTTTCTCTCCTGAGAAGAGGAAAGTAAGACGGACCCAAGCATGAAAAAAAATGCCAAAGAAAACAGAAATTCGCGGTATTTGACCCAGCCAGCCCCTACTTGGAATAGCCAAGTAGCCCTCAATTTCATGTGCCGAGATGCCTCGGTTCTACGCCAACGTAGGGGGGGGGGGCAAACAATATAAGGGGAACAGGCTCAAAAAAAAAAAGATCCTAGAGTGTATGAGGTTAGGTTAAGCCAAAAGGTTTTTTTGCCGCCTCCTTTTCTTTCCCTTCCATCGATCAAATGAAGTATATTTTTGCAAAGGTATTGTCATTGCCCTCAGTACGCCCGGTGAGGTGAAGCCTGTGTTGAGTCTTGACTGAGGAACGAATATTAGAGTTGGTGACTCAAGCCCAAAAGGCTTCCATGATGGCGTGTGAGAATTGCCATGGCTTCGGCCATGTAGCTACTGAGTGCCCCATAGTCTCGAGAGTGTTCGCGGATAGATCGCCACCTAGGATGCTTTGCACCTTTGTGGTAGGACAAATCACATAGAGGATCGATGTCATCATAAAATAACTTATGTAAGCCAAACCACACAATCAGTGAATACAAGAGAGCGTGCTTACACGGGGTTGTGTGCTCAGGGCATTCCACCCACACCTCGGTGGGAAAATAGATAGGCTTATGGATATGGTGCTCCTGGTCAAGGAGGAGGATATGAGAGAGGAGTTGCATATGATCAGAGAAGGGCTGGTCCGATCTAGTATTGGAGATGCCATGGATTGGGACACACTCAAGCTAGATGCCCAAACGAGAAGAAAATGGTCTACTACACCCCGTTGTGTAGGTATTGCACTGGAGAGGGCCATTTCGATAATGAGTGTCCAAAAAGAAGAGACGATGCTGACAATGGAAAAGGAAAGGGGCCACTAGGATCCTCAGACTATGTGAACACATAGGCACACCCTACGGTTGGAGCACAAGAGCAGGTTCCCTATTGTCATACTTTGTTTTACTGGAGAGTTAGAAACAAATTGTATATAATGATGGGTGAGTTAATCTTTTGTAATGTTGTTGATGGGCACATACAACGATTCCCATAATCCAAGTTTCTTGAGATATGTTGCGTATTTGTCATGCTTACAGCAACCTCGGATACTAATTACATAAGAAAGTCTGAAATGTAAATTGCAGCTAAACTTGGCATTATAAGAAGAGTACACAGTTTAAGGTTCTGAGGAACAAGGTCTTTGACCCATAGAAGCCTTGGGTGGCTCAGAATCGGGTTCACAGAGAACATGGGATTGGTGCACACATTAATGTTTAGGGGAAATCTGAGTTCTATCAAACTAAAGGTTCTCTCAAAGGACAGCGCGACCACTTCTAGAAAACAAGGGCTTTAGTTCTCTGTGACTTTAATTGATGAGGGCCAGAATCCGAGGTATTTCCTTAGGATATTGGCAATATTCACTTACTGAAAAAAGACTCTAGGTAGGTACGAGCCAAAAATGGTATCGAATAGATGCCCATTGGTAGAGCTCTTAGTGTTTCATCAATGAAGGTCCTACAGTGTGCAACCATCATGGGTCCTATTCACCTATCCATAGAAGCAACTCCATGTTAGTCATTTATTTTTTGTGACTAGCAAACTCCTCAGAAAGTATCGAATAGTACTAGATCTAATTTGGGAAAGGTTGTTTCTCAATTAATGAGAGAAATGTTAAAAGGGACATTGCGTTTTAAACCCGTTTGGGTAACAAGACCAAACTTCTTTCCACACACATGCATTTCAGACTGAACTTAGTGTTTTCTCACTAGGTTTGGAGTATGATCACACTTTTCCACCCCTAAGCATTTTAAACCATGGAAGAAGACTTTACGATTGCTTTAAGTTATTTTTTCCCTCTTCGGGATGATTTAAAGGAGGAAACATAGAAAATGGGGTAGAAAGGGAGGAAGAGAGTGTGTGGGAGAGTGCGAGTGCACGTAAAAGGAGCGTGCACAGAAGTAAGGGAGTGGATGTGAATCCGTGTGTGTGTGGAAAAGCATAGATGTGGGTACATGAGCATATGTGAGTGTGGAACGAGAGGGATATAGAGCGTGTAAGGAAGGGGGAAGGGAAAAGAGAGAAGGAAAAGGTGGGAGAAAGTAAGTGTGTGTGTGTGTAGAGATGTGTGCATGAAAGGAAAGGAGCTTGGAAGAGTGAGAGCGCAGGTTTGGGTGTGTGCATGAGAGCCGGGATCTTAAGCATAAGGATAGAGTAAGCGGAAGAGAAATGGTGAGCAGGGAGAAAGTGAGATAGCAAAAGTGAATCGTTGAATTTAGGTACCGACTTGTATACGTATTCGGGTTTTCATTCTTTCATATGCTACACCGGTATTGGCACCTTATTGAGGACTTAGAAGGAGGCCGACAGGTCGATTTTAAGCAATACGGGCAACCCAATAGCATCCCCGTGCATCTTTTCCTTAGGCTCAGGAACCCTAACATTTGGGCGATCGTATTGGGGATGCTAAAGGAGAATAGATATGAGGACAAGTGTGGCCTTAGTGCAAAAAGAAGGTGACATGGGGCAAGGAAACTAGGAAAAATATAGGTGTGTATAAGGCACTTTCCCTTGGGTTTAGAGCTCATCACCTGGTGCATTTGCTAGGAATAGCTTGGCACATCTCTATAAGAGAGTGCCATAGGTTCGCCTAGTACCATAGGTTGGCCAAGCTTGTAGACCTAGGATCTTGTACATGAGAGCGAGGGAAGTTTGTCCTCAGGAGGAACTCGAACGCAAAGAGAAGAGCGAGCTGCTCGTAGGGCCGAGACTAAAGAGAGGCAAAGGTAGAAAACGTATGAGGAATTCTGAAGCACTCGTAGACAGTTCGAGGAAAGGAAATACTACCAAAGAAGAGTCGCTTCTCAAGTTGGGAGGCTCGAGGGAGTCCTGAAACCTAAGGCTTTGAATTTCTGTGATCGGAGTAACATCGACATCACACCTTCGTTTGAAATGGCCCAGTGGATTTTGGTTCATTTGGGGGACTTCCCCAAGTTCTCAGGTGCTTGGGATGACGATCTGGATAGTTTTATCCAGCTGTTTGAAGTTACTTGTGAAGCCAATGAAGTAGTTGACCAAGGTCAAAGGTTGAGGATTTTTTTGGCTACTCTCCGTGATGAGGCAACCAACTGGTATGAAAACTTGACACCGCAAGAGAGAGGAACTTGTCAGCTATTCAGGAACGCCTTCTTGGTGAAATTAAGAAGGCAAGGATTCCAGGATATACTCGCCCAACAAATGGATTATCTGCAGTAAGGGGTCAATGAAAGCATCGATAACTACATTCAAAGGATGGAGACCTTGGTGAGGAAGATGGGTGCAAATGCCCTGGATGATGAGACACTCAAGAGGAGATTCATTACCGAGCTTAGAGATCCCACTACGCAGTAGCATATTAGTCTTACCTGACCTGCCACTTTAATGGCTGCTAAGGAACAAGCGAGGTTATGGGAAGAAGTATAATTATGTCAGCAAAGGAGGATCGAGCTCTTGAACAAGCCAATGGGAGGACCAGGGAGCATATGTGTGAAAGATCCTGGCCAAGAAAGTCCCACATTGATGACTACGGCTTTTGTAGCCACCAGTAGTATGCCCGATGAGGTGAAGCTTGCGTTGATTGAGGAACGAATATTAGAAATAGTGACTCAAGCGGTAAAGGCTTCCACGATGGCCCAAGAAGCATACATGGTGAAACAAGAGGCAGTCATGAATCCCAATCAAGGAGTATTCTGATCGAATATGTGGTGTGAGAATTGCCATGGCTTTGGCCATGTAGCTATTGAGTGCCCCACAGTCTCGAGAGTGTTCACAAATAGATGGCCACCTAGGATGCTCTGCACCTTTTGTGGTAGGACAAATCACACAGAGGATCAATGTCATCGTAAAATAGACTATGAAATCCGAACCACACAATCAATGAATAGGGGGCAGTGTGCTTACATGAGGTTTCCTCCTCACGGCGTTCCACCCACACCTCGGTGGGAAAATAGACAGGCTTATGGATACGGTGCCCCAGGTCAGGCAGGAAGATATTAGAGAGGAGCCACACATGATCAAAGAAGGGCTGGTCCGATCTAATGTTGGGGATGCCATGGATTGGGACACACTCAAGCTAGATGCCCAAACGAGAAGAAACCGGCCGACTACACCCTGTTGTGTAGGTATTGCAGTGGAGAAGGCCACTTTGATGATGAGTGTCCAAAAAGAAGAGCCAATGCTGACAATGGAAAAGGAAAGGGGCTAGTAGGATCCTCGGACTATGTGGACACACAGATACACCCTACGCCTAGAGCACAAGAGCAAGTTCCCTATTATCATACTTTGTTTTACTGGAGTGTTAAAAACAAATCGTATATAATGATGGGTGAGTCTATCTTTTGTAATGTTGTTGATGGGCGCATACAACGATTCCCGTAATCCAAATTTCTTGAGGTATGTTGCGTATTTTCCATGCTTACAGAATCCTCGAATACTAAATAGATAAGAAAGTTTGAAATGTAAACTCCAACTAAACTTGGCATTATAAGAAGAGTATGGAGTTTAAGGTTCTGAGGAACAAGGTCTCTGACCCACGGAGCCCCTGGGTGGCTCAGAATCTGGTTCACAGAGAACATGGGATTGGTGCATACATTAATGCTCAGGGGAAATCTGAGTTCTATCAAACGAAAGGTTCTCTCGAAGGATATCGCGAGTCATCCGAAGCACTTCTAGAAAAGAAAGGCTTTAGTTCCCTGTGACTTTAATTGATGAGGGCCAGAATCAAAGGTATTTCCTTCGGATATTGGCAATATTCACTTACTGAAAAAAGACTCTAGGTAGGTACAAGCCAAGAATGGTATTGAACAGATGCTCGTTGGTGGAGCTCTTATTTTTTCATCAATGAAGGTCCTATGGTGTGCAACTGTTATGGGTCCTATTCACCTATTCGTAGAAGCAAATCCATGTTAATCATTTATTTTCTGTGACTAGCAAACTCTTGGGAAAGTATCGAATAGTACTAGATCTAATTCGGGAAAGGTTGTTTCTCAATTAAAGAGAGAAACGTTCAAAGGGACATTGTGTTTAAACTCGTTTGGGTAACAAGACCAGAAGTTTTTCCGCACACATGCATTTCTAACTGAACTTAGTGTTTTCTCACTAGTTTTGGAGTATGATCACGCTTTTCCACCCTTAAGCATTTTAAACCATTGAAGAAGCATTTACAGTTGCTTTAAGTTATTTTTTTCCTCTTCGGAATGATTTAAAAGAGGGAACATAGAAAATGGGGCAGAAAGGGAGGAAGAGAGTGTGTGGGAGAGTGCAAGTGCACATAAAAGGAGGGAGAGCATAAGTAAGGGACATCCGTGTGCATGTGTAAAAGCATAGGTGTGGGTATATGAGCATATGTGTGTGTGGAAGGAGAGGGATATAGAGCGTGTAAGGAATGGGGAAGGGAAAAGAGAGAAGAAAAGCATGGGAGAAAGTGTGTGTGTGTTTAGAGATGTGTGCATGAAAGGAAAGGAGCTTGGAAGAGTGAGAGTGCAAGTTTGGGTGTGTGCGTGAGAGCGGGAGTTAAGCATAAGGATAGAGTAAGAGGAGAGAAATGTTCAACAAGGAGAAAGTGAGATAGCAAAAGTGAATCGTTGAATCTAGGTACTGGCTTGTATAGGTATTCAGGATTTCGCTCTTTCATCTCCTACACGAATATTGGTGCCTTATTGAGGACTTAGAAGGAAGCAGATAGGTCCATTTCAAGCAATACAGGCAACCCAATAGCATCCCCATGCATCTTTTCCTTAGGCTCAAGAACCCTAACATTTTGGCAATCCTATTGGGGATCCTAAAGGAGAATACATCCGAGGACAAGTGTGGCCTTAGTGCGAAAAGAAGGTGCCATAGGGCAAGGAAACTAGACAAAATAGAAGTGTGTGTAAGGCACTTTTGCTTGGGTTTAGAGCTCAACACTTACTCAGAATGTTTGTTCTGCCATTGGAAGCTTTGAGATTACCAATGTTCTCCACATTGTGCTTCGTATCATCCCCTATTGTACTTCATATCTATGCTTTGGAATTTCCAAGTGAGATAGAAGAGCAATGTTGCCTGCAACATGATTTGAACATCCTAAATCCATGTAGAACAAATGATCATCTTCTTTACCTTCTTTGTGGCTTAGATCCATTAGAAGCAACAAGTCTTCATGTGCTTGATCTTTAGAATAATTGTTGTAGTCCCTTCTATTATGGCCTCTATTATTATTGTTGAAGTTGTGTCCACCTCTACCTCTATTGTTGCCATACCGACCTCTTCCACTTTCTTTCTGGGTCTTCTCATTGAACCATCAATTCTGAGTGGTGTGGTTGGTCTTATCACAGATTGCACAAGGTTGAACATTCTGACCTTTGGCTTTGTCATGCTTTGGTCCTTTCTTTGTCGCTTTCCACTTACTCTTGCTTGCAAAGTTGGCTTGGGGAGTCTCCTCTTCATCTTCTTCCTTCTTCTTGCCTTTCAACGTCTTGTCCTTCTTATCTGCATATAGGGCACTAGTTGAATTACCATGATAGGAGTTACCTTCCTTTATGCTATTGTTGGCCTCTTGATCGAAGAGTTGTCCAAGAAAGATGTTGAAGTCTGGAGTTTGCACATCCATGATGAGATCATAAGCCGTGGTGAAGGATTGTCATTGCTTATGACTTCAAATACCATTGAGAATTTTCCTCATGATAGCCTCTTCTTCAATCAACTCTCCAATGGATGCTAGCTGATCTGCAACCTCCTTGACCTTGGTAACAAACTCTATGATGGTTTGTTTAGGTGTCTTCTTCATTTGGTCGAACTCATTCCAAAGATGATTCTTTCTTGCTTAGGTACTACCAGAAAAGAAAGCTCTAGGGCATCCCAAGTCTCTTGAGATGTCTTCCATCCTCTAATATGTGGTAATAGAAAGTCAGAGATAGTTTTTAGTATGTACAACCTTGCTTGAGCATCCCTTGCACACCAAAGTGTGATATTATCTGTCTCTTCTTGTGTGGGTCCTCCTTTGGATCTTGGAATAGGCATAACTTCATCACCTGCTACAATTCCATAAAGATTTCTACCTTGAAAATAGACCTCCATTCTGATTTGCCAAGCCATATAGTTGTGTCGATCAAGCTTCTCAATCATTTGTGGAAAGCCATCACCCATCTTGATCTAGCTCTGATACCATTAAAAGAGCTTGGAGAAGCTTGTTGGAGGTAGAAAAGTGAGTTGCGAAGCAACAAAGTTAGGTCCAACCAACTGGCACAAGACCAACCCTTGAGCCTATGGAGACTCAAATAGGCCTCATACACATGCGATAAGTGGAATAAAATGCACTATGTACTTTGGAGCATCAAGGACAAAGAGTCGATACAAAACAGATAGGTTTGCACATTGACTAGCTCAAAAATCTTACTATCTTTGGATGAGATAATCAACTTCAAATGCTCATAGCAGCCAACATGATTACAATAGGAAAAAATCCTTTTGGAGAAGTGATACACATAGGTTTGAGTGTATAGAATGCACAAGAGTACAATAAATAAACAAAATATGTTTTTGGAATGAACCAGACACTCAATTGTGGTAGAGAGAAAGCAAAAGCCTCTACAAGCTTGATTGATCTACGAGCTTGCTTGGAGGGAATCAATTCACTTTCCTACAATCTAGGAAAAGTGAAGATCTAGTTTGATCTACTTTTAGGTGATTGATTGACTCACATATTGCAACTCAACCGCCTCAAATTCATGGACGTTTAGCTCTCTTTTTCTACTGTTACATGTGTAGAGCTCTAGGTCTTTACAATGGTAAATGATCCATAAAAAATCGTTTAAAAAAATACAATAAATAAGCATAGGTAAAAGAATGTTTCAATGGATATTTTGGCATAAATTTTTTGATGTAGATCAAATCCATCTCAAGCAGTGTTAGCTTGATGTTCCAACATTATTTATGCTAGGGATCAACAAAAATCTATTGTCAATTTTGGTATTAGTCGAGATTGGCTTTGTTGGGGATGTAAGGGTCATGTGACCTTACCCCCATATTCATATATATACATCATATATAGAGCATTGCCTCAAGAGAGTTCATTATGTGGGTTTCGAGGCTCCCACGCATATCCGCGCATCTCTCCTCTCTTGTCTCTCCCTCCATCTCCTCCTTCCTCCTCTTCTTCTGCACACCATGGTCGACATCTAGCATGAGCGAATCCAAGAATGACTGCATAACTGCTGACTCCTCAGCATCTAAATCAGCCATGCTCACAACCAAGGATGTATCTAGCTGTGCATCATGAGAGCTAATATGCTCTACCATATACTGTGTACCATGAGAGCTATCGTGCTCTACCACACCAAGTGTATCATCATGCTCCACATGAGCTAACTCCACAACATCAACACCAAGATCAAACTGATGATCACACTCTAACTGAGTATCATCATAATGCTCTGCATGAGCATCCATATCATGCTCTAAAGCATCCAAATGATCATCCAAAGTGTGCTCTATAAGAGCATCCATATGATCAAAACAATCATGCTCTCCATAAGCATCATGAGCATCAAAAACATGCTCTACATGTGCATCCATCTGAGCATCTGAATCCTGCCATATATATGCAACATGAATGTCACTAGACCTATGTGTAGGTAGGCAAAATGAGATATGAAGAGTCTCACATCGCACATAAGGCTGAACTCCCACTGAGACGAGACTGTCTCTCACATGAAGTACCTGCAGTAGATACATGTGCCCAATCCTGGCACCTCTAACAAGCATAAGCTGTCCCAATTGCAACTGAAAATGATGCTCACCAAGGAATGCATAGCATCTGCTCTCTTGTAACTGGCTAACTGAAATCAAGCTCATAGGGAATGAAGGCACATAACGTACATGTCTGAGTATAAGTGATGCTCCACTAGGTAGCATAATGCATACATCTCCTGCACCCTCAATGTCATATGCCATACCATCAGGCATGTGCACACATCCACGACTCTCACCTGAGAATCGACAAAACCACTCACGATGTGGAGTAACATAAAAAATGGCTAATGCATCAAGCAACCAAGCCATATGTGTGCTATCCAATGAACAAGAGGAATCTTGAGATGAACCATAGGAGAAAGTGATATCACCATCACTAGCATAATCAACTACCATAGACTCTCTTGAAACCACTACCTGACCTACATCACGTGCATATCTCTGACATCATCGTCGCATCCGCCTGCAGCAACGTCGTCGAGTATGGCCCTCATGACCACAATGCCAACATCGAAGTCGTCGATGTGATCTATGTCTCATATGAGTCAATGGACTCGCATACATATCATGTAGTCTCTGCCATAATGCACTACTCGTCTCCTCATACATAACAAACTCATATATAGAATCCACAAGTTGTAATCGGATAGTGGAGTTGGCCAATGCATCCATATCCATCCATACGTGGTCAGGCATGTCACGAGGCCTCTGTGCATCTCTATGCACATACATGTGTAACCCTGCACGAACCAATGTATGCCACATCTGAGCTTTCCATCTCGGAAAGTCAGTTCCATCAAATCGAGAAGACACCATGCTGGCAATCCAAGAGACTAGCAATGTAATAAGAGACTAAAAACGATACTCTATCCTCAATAGGATCACACCTGCATATCCATATGCATAAGTCATATCACAAATGTCTCGATGGAGAAGGAACTATGTGAACCACCTGTCACATAACCATGCATCTAGCATGCATATAAAACCATGAGCATAAGCCTGCTCACCAAGTCTCCAAAGTGACCAAATAGATGTGAAAGAATCCTGGGAAAAATTCGATAGAGTATCCCCTGAAAACTGAGCAATCAAATAAGATAACCAATAGCAAAAGAACAATGAGTAACCTGTCACCACCTGTCACTGATCCAAGCAAAGATAATGGAAACTACATGTGCCAAAAAGCTAATGGCAATACACGCCAATACAATGGTGATGCACCTCCCACTGAAGAATAAATACTACAAGATGGTCCAACCTGTCACGAACAATGTGTGACCAAGTCCAAGTGAATGGAGATAATCAATGATCCAAAGCTATCACACAAGCTTCAAGATCCACTAGAGCTCCTTTCTAGCATAAAAGTCGATAAAATTTCGACAGCATCTCCTCTGAAAAATGGACTCTAGAACCAAAATAACCTGTGGGAATCACCATCCACAACATCAAATCAATGAACATTTGCTAATAGAATAGCAATCAAGGTGACTATAAGTGTGCAACTGAGGCTCCAATCTGGATCATGTACCTGCAAAGAAAATAAAGATACAAGTACCAACCAAGATCCACAATCAACTCTCACATAATTGTAACTAAATCCATAACCAAGTGGCATAAGCAAGATATAGACCACAATGCCACTATACATCCATGATCGAACTCATGATGACATAAACCTCAAAGAAGAGTATACCACAATGTCATCTTACATTCCAAACACATGACAAGATCATGCTCTACTCTCATATGGAGGAGCTACCACAGTGATCATACATGTACAATGCCTTGAAGCTCTAAAAATAAGAGCTTGCACACCAAAAATTCTCTCTCGAAGAAGTTCCAAGGCAAATTCAACCTCCAAGTGCAACTAGGGTTCTTATAGTGAAAATGTACTGCTCTGTGTTTTGCTGTTTTAGAGGTGATAACCTCTGAATCTGAACTTTTGCTCTTCACCAAACTTCAAGATCTGACTCTTGGCTACGTAACGAGATAAAGAACACCTCAATCGGAGGTGTGTAGCTCAAGATATGTTCAAAACAATCACCTGTTGTCAATTTCACTTTCACTTACAACAGTACTGCTCTGTATTCTGCAATTTCGGCAATCTAAAACTCAGAATCTGAATCTGAGTTCTTCTACAAAGTTGTAGCTATTTTTTCAAGCTACGTATAGCAAGTTAAATCATCGAATTCCGAGCTGTAGAACTCAAGTTATGACTCAAAAACCGACCTGTTGTCTTACTCAATGTAGATTCCCCTTCTACCATACTCTGCGTTTTTCGAATTTTCGGCACTTCAGAAGTCCGAACCAGGTTCTGCGCCCTTCTGTGAAGTTGTAGCTCTCTGTGTTAGCTACGTATAGAACTTTAAAACGCATCAATCGGAGCTTCGTAGCTCGAGTTATGACCGAAATACTGAACAGTTGTCAAGAGATGCCGACCTGCACTTCTACCTCTTCTCACCTAAGCTTCCATTGAAGCTTCTTGCACACCAGCCTTCAACATGCTCTGATACCAATGAAGGGCTTTGGTGTGCAGAAGAAGAGGAGGAAGGAGGAGATGGAGGGAGAGAGAAGAGAGGAGAGACGCGCGGATATGCGTGGGAGCCTCGAAACCCACATAATGAACTCTCTTGAGGCAATGCTCTATATATGATGTATATATATGAATATGGGGGTAAGGTCACATGACCCTTACATCCCCAACAGGCTTGGTTTTCAAATTTATTGATGATCGATATATAGTCCATGATCTCTCAAACAGCGATGATATTATTGCTTCTGGAATTTTCTGTTGGGCATGTATAAGCTTATAGGCTATGAAATTTTTTTTAATGATTCAACATGTGTAGTGCATGAATCTCAAGGGATCTCAGATGCAAAGCCTTGGTATACACACTTTGATCATCTAAATTTTGCTAGTTTGCTACACCTACAAAAATATGAAATGGTGTCCTCTCTGCTCAAACTTGAGGCGCCTGGTAAACATGTTTGTGAAGGCTGTATCTTGAGCAAAATGCAGCATCCCTCATTCCCAAAAGATGGTTCAGTTCAAGCTACTCAAAAACTACAATTTGTTCATAGTGATGTCTATGATCCTATGAAGACATCCACTTTTGGGAACTACCTTTACCTTGTGACTTTCATTGATGATTTTTCCAAGAATGCATGGGTATATCCATTGAAATCAAAGGCCGATGTTTTTATGTGCTTCAAATAGTTTTGGTTTTGGTTGAAAATATGTCAACATGTTAAATGGGAACCCTCAGTTTTGATTGAGGGAGGGAACATTTGTCATTTGATTTTAATGAATTTTTTACTAAACGTGGGATGACACATAAGTTTACAATGCCCTATACACCTCAATAGAATGGAATTGCTGAAAGGGAGAATAGGTCACTCATGGAGATGGCGAGGTGTATGGTCAAGAGTTAGGCTTTGCCACATAGTTTCTGGCTTTAGGCTGTTATGTGTGCAACATATGTACTTAACATGTGTCCCACTAAAGCATTGCAGCCTATCACCCCCATATGAGGCTTGGCATGGTCGCAAGCCATTTGTTGCTCATTTACATGTCTTTTTGGTTTTCTAGCATGTGTTAGTGCCTGAACAACAACACAGGAAATTGGATGATAAAGCGGTATAACATATTTTTGTTGGGTACAATTTTGAAAGCAAAGGCTATCGTCTATATCTTCCACAAACTAAACACATTTTGGTTAGTCATGATGTTTTTATGGAAGATGCAATTCAACCATTACTTTCATGTACTAAGAATACATCAGTTAGCTCCAAAGACGTGTATAAAACTTTGCTGCCTCTTTTTATAGGTGGACAGTCTAGTGCTAGTCCGAATGAGGTAATTTTGCAACCTTTGCAGGTTCCACATGATGATGCGGATGATTCCATTTCTGATGCAGATTTACATGATGCACTTGTTGATGAGAGGTCTAATATAGAGGAGGCAAAAACTATGCTTTAATGGCTAGTGCACACTTTCAAGATAGCAAAGTATATGCCACTCTATCATATCATACTCATTCACTCTCTCATAGTGCTTCTTTTGCATCAAATTGCTGTGCTATGGCTCCCTCTAGTCTTTATGATGAGAATGAGCCTGATTTGATTGATGACATGCAAAATTTAGAAAATTGGATGGCTGCTATGTAATCAGAATATGATGCTATTATGAAGAATGGTGTGATTTGCCTCCTGGCAAGAAGGCCATTGGCACTAAGTGGGTATACAAGCTAAAGTGTAAGCCTGACAAAACAATTGACAAGTATGAGGCTAAGCTTGTTGCAAAAGGTTATGCTCAAGAAAGAGGCATTGATTTTGATGAGACCTTTGCTCCCACATGCCAAATGACTACTGTTCGTAGGATATGTGAACTTGTAGCTCATCATGGTTGGAATGTATATCAGTTAGACATTAAGATTGCATTTCTGAATGGTGACTTGCATGAAGAAGTGTATGTTTTTCAACCCTATGGTTTTGTGCAAAAAGGCATGAAAACAAAGTGCGCAAGTTGAAAAAGGCATTATATGGTTTGAAGCAAGCACCATGTGCTTAGTATGAAAAGATACATGCCTACTTGATTGCACATGGTTTTGAGGATAGTCCAACTGAGAGCACCTTATATGTTAAGAGTGCAAATGATGTGCTTCTGATCATTGTTGTCTATGTTGATGACATGCTGCTCATTGGTCCTAATGAGAATCATATTGCTAATTTTAAAGTTGATTTGCATGCCTCTTTTGAGATGTCAGATTTGGGGCATTTGCATCATTATTTGCACATTCAATTTATGCAAGTTGATGGTGGAATAGCTTTGTGTCAAACAAAATATATTGATACATTATTGAAAACTTTTGTCCTTGAGGACTACAAACCTATTGCCAGTCTTATGGAAACATGTTTATAATTGAGTCTTCATGATGCTGGAGATGCATTTGATGCTGCTCTCTATTATTAGGCTATTGGATTCTTGATTTACTTATGCATTACTCGACCAGATATTTAGTTTGCTATCTTAGATACCAACAAGTTTATGCATTATCTAGGTGCCAAGCATTGGAAAGTAGTTTAGCGCATCTTTTGCTACTTGAGCTGTACCTGACTACTTGGATTTTTTTATCCCAAGGGGGGATCAATACGGCCAAATTTACATGCTTTTTTTGGATCTGGCTAGGCTAGTTGCTATGACACTCGTGTGTCCACCAATGTTTTTTGCTTCTGCTTGGTAGCTCATGCATATCTTGGTTGAGCAAGAAGAAGCCTACTATGGACCCTTTTAGTTGTGAGGCTGAGTATAGGGAAAGTTTCACAATGACTATTGAGTGTGTGTGGCTCAGACACCTTATGGATGATTTGGGTGTTGGTCAATCTTCTACCACTAGCATCTTCATTAATGGCTACAATGCATTGGTAGTTGCAAGGAACTGTGTGTTCCATGCTCGCACTAAGCACATTGAGGTGCACTATCATTATGTCAGGGAGAGGCTCTCTGCTGGAGAGATCAGTTTGGCATATGTGGTGATACAAGAGAAGGTTGCAAACCTTTTCACAAAGGCTCTGCCTAGGGAGAAGTTTGAAGCTTTTCGGAAAGCTTTGGGATTACTTCCTTTTGTGGATTGATTCCACATAGGTTGGAACTTCCTTATACATGAGTGCCATCTCCTGTTCACCACATCACTTTTAGGGGGGGTTTGTTGATATATTTTTTTAATGATGTGTTTGAACACACTAGGATCATCGAGGCACTTTTTCCCCTCTTTAGGGGGGCTTTTTTCCCTTGGCTTGTATATACACCTATAACTCTAATGGGTCACTAATCTTTGTACATTCTCTCGTTAATAGATTCAATATTGTGTGTCATGCTCCAAGCTTCTTCTTCTTCCTTTTGTTGTTTGCGTGCTTTGCTAGATGTCAAACTCCAACATTTATTATATTTTGGTATCTGATATAGGAGATATGTTCATTTTAGTGTTGGTTATTGTGTGTGTGTCAGATTACATGACTGAGTGAGTAGGAGATGGTGTGAGCGTGTGTTTACTTGCCTTAGGTGTTTCTTTGTCCATTCCATGTGCTAATCCATCATTAAGGTAAGTTCTTCTATGCTCCTAGCGAAGAGAGCTCTTGGTTTGAAAATTTAGTGTGTAGGTCAAGAAACCACTTGTTTACTCTCATAGGATATGTGATTGCTAGTTAGGATCATTTATCGATGAGTGCTTGTTAGGCTACCAGAAAGGAATATCCTTCTATTTAGTAGAATTGTAATTAGGGAAAAGACGCGCACCGAAAGGGTGTCGCACAAAAAGTTGTAACTCTTTTCTCATTAATAGAGCAGTGATTGGAAGAGAGCGACAGACACATCACCGGACTGTTTTGTCTGAGCGATCGACTGAAGTTTGATTTTGTCACAAGTTTGTCAAATTGTAGTGTCGTTTGTATGGTCATTGTTCAATATTGAAGTAACTAAGGTATTGTGTTAATATCTAATTGCATTATTGATGAAGTGCGAGTATAACAGTGATGTAAAGTGAACAGTAGAAGTTTCTGCACATGTGGATATGATAGTTGTTAGAAGTTGTTATGCGATGGAGAGTGGTAGTTGAATCGGTTGTAATTGTAAGAGGTAATGAAGTGATTGGGAAAATACATAAAGGGCCTCTATATTGCAGACCCCTGACCATCCCAAGAACCCACGTACAGACTTGGTAACACCAGATTAACAATTTAGATGAACACTAGCGTCGGCCATGGGGCATGGAGTAGCCAGTCGACGAACATATTAGGATTTGAGAAAGAATCCTATGATATATGCCTGTAATGCATTCCGAAGAATCGTAGCCAAAGTACAGAAGGGATCAACATCCTTGGAAAGTTCTCAGCGCATTGGGAACACCTCCTGGTGGTATTGGTGACGGACAATCGTCAGAAGGAAAGCGAGAAATATGGGCTAGTGGAGTACCACCTCAGCATTTCGTTGTGCAAGGATTACAACCTGAAGTGCAACCAATCCCATCTGTGGAAAGTAAGGTTGGGGAAGTAATCGCTGGTTCCGATGGAACTACCACCAATCGAGTGAAGGCATATCCCTTCCACCACCAAGATGCCATTTCTGTGGCGAGGTTGGACATATCCACCGATATTGCAAAGAGGCATCCGATTATGATAAACGACGAAAAGAACAACAACATCCAATGGCAAATATGGTATATATTTTAGTAGTAGATACCCAAGCGGCAGCAATTCAAACACGGTTTGGCAAGAAGTTACAACTGGCTGCTGAGATTTTTGAGCCTCGCATTCGAGAACAATAGAGAGTTTTTACCAAAGCTAGTATGTGGGCCAGTCAAGAACCAACTTTCTTCCCCAATCCGGTACTTGTGGTCTAGCAGACAGTACTGAATCTACCACCGGAAGAACCGAGTCCGATGAAAGTGTCATCGGAGAGTCCACCAAATTCGGTATCGGGTACGTCGAATCTTAACTCTCTGTGGAATATTCTATCGCAAGCATCTATTACAATGTCGTTGGGTAAATTGTTAGCCTTGGTTCCGGGTGTACGACAACAATTCCAACAACAAATTAGTCTAGGATCTTCGTGTACACCTTCTACGAAAACTATCACTCTAGAAATTGATTCTACGATGGACCATGCTATTCCTTTAATTACGGTATGGTATAAAAACCAAAAAATTACTCAAGTGTTAATTGACGGAGGCTCTAGTGTGAATATTTCTACAGCTGCACTTTGTAAACGGTTAGGATGGACTCAGATCGAACCTGTTCAATTTTTTGTGAGAATGGCGGATCAATCTAGGGTCCATCCAGTGGGTTTGGTACGTGATATACCCATTACTCTTCAGGGAGCGGTGTTCAAAATGAATTTTGTTGTTCTAGAATTACCTGACTCAAGTCTTGATTACAACTTACTATTCGGGAGGCCCTAGCTAAAACAAGCCAAAGTGCTGCAGGACTCGTATGCACACGAACTTATTTTCAAAAGCAATAAGCAACAATATGTAGTACCCTTGGATGAGATGAAGCCTTGCGACCTTCATGCTCGACCTTACGTGGCTGAACCTATGCATATGCTGGATGGACTTTCAGATGATGAAGAAGAAGCTTTTCTCAATGCTAACGAGGATCTGCTAGCCCTGGGTACTGTCGACTTACAAGGGGTTGCAGATAATTGGAATCCGAGCGTTTGTACGGTAGTTCTGCTTATCGAAGAAGTGGACCCAATTCTAGATCAATTTTTGAATGCCACGAATTTACACCAATTATTCTAGTCACCTGAGGATATATCCATGCCCCGACAGTTTTATGTACCGGAAGATCAGCTCATTACCTGCAATTTGGGAAATGAGGTTACACCGCGACCGGTCAAGCTTAAGGCTGGGTCATTGGAAACTTTTCAAAATGATCTACTACAATTGCTGACTGAGTTTCAAGATGTATTCATGTGGGATTATTGAGATATGAAAGGGTTGGACCCTCGCATCTATCAACACTGTGTGATGCTGAAACTAGATGTGTGTCCAATCAAACAACCTAGTTATCACATGAATCCCAATTATGTTGCTCAAGTGAAAGCTAAATTGGATCGTTTGCTGAAAGTAGGTTTCATTGTCCCCATTGACCATGCAGAATGGATCTCACCTATTGTCATTGGCCCAAAGAAAAACAAGCAGTTGCATATCTATGTGGATGACCAAAAATCAAATGTGGCGATAGTGCCTTCCCACTTCCCTTTTTGGATACGATGCTCAATGATGTTGCCAGATGAGAAATGTATTCCTTTTTGGATGGTTATAGTGGCTATAATCAGGTGCACATGGCTGAAATGGATATACCAAAGACTGCGTTTATTACAAACTGGGGCGTATATGCATGTACGGTGATGTGGTTCGGTCTCTGCAATGCTCCTAGTACCTTCCAATGATGCATGCAGGAAATTTTTTCCCCCTACTTAACCACCTTTATGCGGGCGTATCTGGATGATTTTTTGTTATCTAGTGATGTATCGGCTCACCTCTATCACTTACGGTGTTGCTTTTCTAAGTGTAGGGAGTTTCGTTTGTGCTTAAATCCCAACAAGTCGGTCTTTTCAGTTTTTGGTGGCAAATTGCTTCGTCATATTATTTCACAGCAAGGTATTCAAGTGGACACAGATAAAGTGCAAGCCGTGTTGAAGGCTCGTGCCCCTATGACACCAAAAGGAGTTATGCGATTCCTTGGACAGATACGCTGGCATGGACGAAATCTTCGGTGGCTCGCACATTTAGCTATATCCCTGAATCGGTTGATTACTAGCAATCCTCGACAATTTGTGTGGACTGAGGAGTGCCAAATTGCATTTGATCGACTGAAAATACTCTTAACCCAGGCTTCTATACTGCAAGCACCAAACTGGCAGCTTCCGTTCCATGTTTTTGTGGATGAATCGGACAGTGCAATCGGTAGTGTGCTCATGCAACAACAAGATAAGTGGTTCCACCTTGTTTATTGTGCTGGTAGATAATTAGCTGCTGCTGAATGGAATTATTCCGTCACTGAGCGCGAATGTCTGGGTTTGTTTTATTTGGTGAAGAAATTCTAGCATTATTTATTGGTACGACCATTTACCTTTCATGTGGACCATGCGGCTTTGGTTTATCATGTCCGCCAGCAACATTTAGGGGACAGATTAGCCAGATGGGTGCTATTGCTACAAGAATTTGATTATGAGGTTGTACATCATCCAGGGTCAACACATGCACTGGCTGATTTCTTATCTTGACTTGATTCCGGTGAACTTCCCGACAGAATTGATGATACTACCCCTGCTATCTACACGACTGATTTGATCTATGATGATTGTCAGGAGCTCCCTGTGGCACCTTCGTATTATGATACTCTTATGATCTTTCTCATGAGTGGAAGCTCCTCAACTAATACTTCTACTACGGCTCGCCGTAAACTGGCGATGTATAGTCGAAGATTTCGGATCATTGTAGGACAGTTGTATTACATGGATCCATCTGGTGCACTCTTATGTTGTATCCCTCCCCATGAATTTCCTTCGGTTATTGCCAGGGCCCATTCTACTCCTTTCGGTGGTCATTTTTTGGTAGATCTTACTTATCGGAAAGTTCTACATAGTGGCTTATGGTGGACCACTATGCAGCGTGGCATTGTTGCTTCTGTCAAACAGTGTGATGCTTGCCGATGATCGGGGCAGCCCTCACAACGACATCATTTCCCACTGTATCTTGTCTCTCCCCTTGAGCCTTTTAAAAAGTGGGGCTTGGATTTCATTGGTCCCATTACACCTCCTGCTACGGTTACTAATCATCGGTATATACTTACTTGTATTGATTATGCTACTCGATGGGCTGAAGCTTGGGCTTTACGGTCTGCAACTGCATCGATGGTGGTCAAATGTTTGATGACTGATGTTTTTCCTCGCTTCGGTCTTCCCTTAGAGATTGTTTAGGATCAAGGCACACATTTTGTTAACTCTTTGATGCAAGCACTTACCCGTACCCTGAAGATTGTCCATAAATTTAGCTCCTCATATTATCATCATGCCAATGGACTTGCTGAGAGCACCAATAAAACCCTTCTTAACATGCTCCGAAAACTAGTGCTAGAATGTCCGAAGCATTGGGATCAATTCCTTCCTTTGGTCCTATGGGCTTACCGTACTACTTACAAAGTGGCTATAGGAAATATGCCTTTTAAATTGGCATATGGACTGGAGGTCATTGCACCCATGGAGTTGGTGGTACCTAGTCTAAGGGTGGCACTAGATCATAAGCTATTATCGAAAGAGTCCTTTCCTTTCCGATTGGATGTGTTGCGGTCCTTGGACGAACAACACCTAGAGAGTTTTTTGATGCTGCAAGAAGTGCAACTGAGGCAAGCTAAGACAGATGATCGATTTCTTCGTACTCCCCTTTTTACCAAAGGACAATTAGTTCTATTGTATAATGCTAAGTCTAATCGTTTAGCGGGCAAGTTCAAACTTCGGTGGTTTGGTTCTTACCGTATTGCAGATCAGGTCGGACCCGGTACTTTTTGGTTATCCACTTTAAATGGTACTCTTCTTCATAAACCCATTAATGGGTCGAAACTTTGTTTGTATTATGACATGCCTTCCTCATCTTAATTACTTGTTGGTATTTTTTATTCTTCGTTCGATTTATATTGGTTTTGTCGCTTGACTTCTATTTCCATAACGCGCATTCTGATTGACCGTTTGACCGTAAAATTCTTGTTTTATTACATAACCATGATTAGCCGCTGCACTACACGTTTGGGATTTCATTAATGCATGAATGTCGTCATTATGCATGCATGTTCCCAACCACAGGTGATGATTGCGGTTTCTTCCTGCACTTCCATTTGGTTTTTTACTTAATCAAGTTCTTCACCCTCGTTTTTGCTATTGTGTTCTTGCGCTCTGTGTGTTCTTTGTTGTCTTCTGCATTCGCATTCTGTTGCTCGCCATGGAAGCTTTAGCAAACATCAATAACTTCTGGGCTGGCCTAGCTCCTGTTTTGAGCAAGTTTTTGCGCGCACATGGGCTTTTAGCATTCATCAAATTGCCATGGCATTCGGTCGAATGTCACCTATTTTTTGCTCAAATCATCTCTACTATAGCCGACATTCCCCAGACAGAGACGTGTTGGCCGGTTACCTATCTCAACCCGCACATTGTTGTGACCCTGAACACCGTAGACGAGGGATTCCATCTCCCTCAAGAGGGCAGTGTCGATGTGCCCCTCTTGCAGATGACAACCATGAAGCAACTCTTCCCGCGCTAGTCGTCTAATGAATTTGCCATTCTATGTCACCCTGAATGGGAGTGCTCAGCCCTACAATTCCTGGTGGCTGCACTCAACCTCCGAAAATGCACCTACGGCATTTCCTGTTCGTTCTACTCTATGATCGACACCGCTGCACGTGAAGCAGTTAATTGGCCGTTGTTTTTCTTCCGGTGTATTCATCGAGAATGTCAAGTGGTCTCCCGGCAGATTGCGAAGGGTGACATTCCTCGAACGAGACTGCCCCATCTTCTTTCCTTCCTTCTTCCGACGATTCAACATGAGTAGCCTCCTCCCATGCATACTCTTTTGTTCCATGAAGGATTCGTGCAGGTTATGGAGGTTGAAGACAACCACGATCTCCTGTAGTTCTTTCGGGGGAAGCGTCGTAAACTGAGCCCCTCACAGAGTCAAGTCGAGCCCTCCTCAACCGTCCATTTGTAGGATACCGCCTCTTCTGCGCCTATCCTCTCTGCCCCACCATCTCCTAAGGATCAAGCTGCTACTAACACAATAATGGAAGATGTTCAACCCGTCGATACAGTTGTTCAGCCACAGACCCACTCCCATGAGCAAGCGCCTGACACAGTCACGGAGGTTGTGCATCTCACGGAGCAAGCGCAAACCGAGGAAGTGTTGGTTCAGTCGGATGCGTAGCTTGTTACAGTAATCCCCCTTATCTCTCCTTCTTCACCCAAAGATACACCACCTCCTCTTTCTCCTTTCAAAGTGCCTTTATCTCC
Source organism: Ceratopteris richardii (assembly GCA_020310875.1). Taxonomy (NCBI): domain Eukaryota; kingdom Viridiplantae; phylum Streptophyta; class Polypodiopsida; order Polypodiales; family Pteridaceae; genus Ceratopteris; species Ceratopteris richardii. The sequence continues at coordinate 189,083,436 of CM035409.1, forward strand.
TAGTCCTCCTCTTTCGCCTCATCGTTCCGTAGCCATTTTCCATGCCCAACCCATCCCTTCCTCTCCCAATTACTCTCCCCCTTCCTCTTCCGCAACCGTTTTGGTTAATCCCTATAGACCCATATCTACTTCTATCGTCCTTGACTCCTTTGCTCAATTAGCCCAAATTGGGAACTTCCTTATCCACCTCTCCAAACAACTCCCTCACCAATTACAAGATACCCACTAGTCCCTGCGTACGGAATACCAGTCAAAAGTAGATTTACTCGAAGCTGATATCGCACCCCTCCAGGAAGAGGTCTTAGCTGCAAAAGGTGATGCAAGTCTGTTGCAGGAGCAGATTCAAATTTTATAGGGGAAATTGACAGAAAAGGATGCCATCATAGCAGCTCGTGATGATGAGATCAATCAACTCAAACAAACTGTGACTAACAAGGAGGATGCTATGCATACATTAGAAAACCAGTTAGACACCACCCGTAGTCAGTTCCTTACAGTAGAGCATACTTATCAAGTGCTGGCTGATAAAGTGTTATGTCACAATATCTCATGGAGTGAGCCTCCAAGAGCCTCCTCTTATGAGGAGAGTGTCACTTGACACATATGGGTAGAAGAGAAGAGGTGAGAGTTGATCATTACTCTCCCAAGTATCTTAAGAGGGGTCTCATGTAGGAGACTCTGGATAATACTTGGAAGGACAGCCGCTCGGGCGTGGCTGGGAGGAGAACACATCTCTCTGTGTGTGCATGGGCGACAGCCGTTCGCTAGTTGCCAAGGCAAAAGGAGAAGCACGAACTTTACACTGGTATCAGAGCCTAGTTGCAAAATCAGGCGTGACGGCGACGCGTCGCAGTGCATCTCAGGGTACATCCTATCAGGGTACACTTATTAGGGTACATCCTGTTAGACCTGCCAGGGTACATCCAGACAGGGTACACCCGTGGGCACTTGGAAGCGCTTATCCATGGTGAGTGTGAAACTAATCTTGGATGAAGGGACATGGGCATTTGGGCACCCACAGTTGGGGGTGGGATAGGTCCAAATTTGGTCCATGGGCTGGAGTTTGAGATTGGTGGAAGCACTCATGCATGGAAAGTGGGTCCAAGAGATTCAAGAAGGTCCACAAGGGAGCATTGAGGGCAATGCTCAGTCTAAGGGGGGAGGAATGTCACATAATCCTAGTAGGAGATGGTTGAACCACACCCTAAGAGAGAGGATTAGCAAGTAATCCTCAACCATGGCTTTTGGGGCAAGTGGTTAGCCCATTGCACTCCTAACCGGGAGGTTGTGAGTTCGATTCCCGACATGCTATATATTTGCAGGTCCTAAAGTGGTTTTTGCAGGTCTAAAGAAGGATTACTAATGCATTTTTTGACTAAAATTGCATTATTTTGGTAATCACCTGACCATACTTTATGTTTTGGGAAGTGATCCGATATTTTCGGACACTTCAAAGTTTATGTTAGAACCTGAGAAGGAAGGTGCAGAGGTCTCGAAGCTCATCGAGAAGGATTGGATGCATGCAATTCAAAAATCAAAACTATTCAGGGACGTATGCTTTATGTTTCTAGCATTTTACCTTATATTATGGCATGTTTGGTATGTACATGCATAGATTGGATTGCATACATCAAATGTTGATCATTGTTTAAATTATAAAAGTATGGATCAATGGGAGAGAAGCACACTTTTGATTGTTTGCAGGAAATAGGATTGCAGAAACTATATGGTTAGGCAACACAGAGAATGGTTGCCAACATTTATTTTTATGTTTTTGCAGGTCATGGAGTCCATATATGAATTTATGGCGTGCATGCCATGGGCCTGTTAAGCCCTATGTTATTGGGTGGCCGATGTGCCACTGAGCTTATAGTTTAAATTTTTTTTGGGATTCCATTTCCAGGGGAAATGCTGTCAAAAATTTTCCCCTCTCATGGCGTTATATATGCACTTTCCTTTAGGCAAGAATGTTATGGCATAGTAACATGCCTTTCTGCAAACATCAATAAGTTTTAGGCATGCTTATAAGCATGTATTTGATGGACTTAGGATAATCATAGTAGTATACATAAGGCAACTTCATTAGTAACATGATCCCTGCACATAATCCTTATGGATTTAGACCATAGGATTGCTAAGGGAAGGAGCTACACCTTCACCATTAGTAATGTGCACAAGCAATCCTATAGGTTATAGGAAGTTGCATACAGGCACGGGAGATGCATTTATGATAATCTCCAAGCTAGTGAAGATTCACTTATCTTCACAAGAGTCTCACAGTATGATTAGGAGACTATGGGGTATTATTAGGAATACCCAAAGAGTGATTAGTTTCACTGATATACCTCACTTGAGCAAGTAGTGAAGCATTTTTGCTACACTACTAAGGAAACCAAATTGGATGGGATCACACAGATGGGTTTCATGAGATAGCATCGACGGATGCTTATGTGATTCGAGTGATGATTAGGAAGGCCATAGGTATGGCACTAGCTCTATGGTATAGAGCAAAGATCCCTAAGTCAGGAATAGTTGGGGTACCCAATACATATATATATGTATATCGGGATCTACAGAAAGGTACTTAGACCTAGTCTTGGTACCTAAGAACAAGTTGGTTTGGAACAGAAGGGGATATCCATTGTCACATTGTTGACTAGAACCAAACTAACTAGTTCGAGGACATGGGACTCATTTGAGTTCATTGATATGATTTGAGGATATGGGATTCATTAGAGTCCACCTACATATTCCATTACATGGAATATATATTCGGTTTAGTGTAGGTATGACACCGTGAATTGGAAGAAGTTTTCATTGGTATGGGACGATGGAAATGACCTCCCTTTGAGCACTCTTCTTCTATGGCCAGGGAGAAAAGGACTCATCATTCATGGCGTCATGTCTCACTAAATCAGAGGAGAGCTCTTAGTAGACATCTCCTTAGGATTGGGGGTTATCCTTCATAGTTTCAGGAAGATTTATTCTTCCAGTAGTCAATGTGGTAGGTGATTTTATCACCATGGATATCACATACTCATCTTGTGGGTCTCAGGAAGGATAATTCCATTAGTTTGAATGGATCATATAGATCCATGCTTAGAGTATGGTTAGCACAGATAGCTCTTTAGTATGGATATACATGTGTTTATGGTATCATGTCATATCATTGTTGACCATTTAGCAGAGGGCTTTGACCCTTATAAGGAATTTATTTTCTCCACTCTTCACTATATACACCTTCATTAGTTAGGGGAGATCTGTTCTCCATCTTCATAGGAATATGTGTAATAAGGGATTATGCATTAGTTATGGAAGAGAGGACTAAATAAATTCATGAGTTTCTCTTTCAAGGAAAGGAGAAAGTGGGAATCAGCTCAGAGATCTATGAGATATCTCACTTTAGTTCAGTGGTCTCACTTTAGCTCCTGCTCATTGAGAGAGAAAGAAGGAAAGGAAAACATGATTTCTTCATAGCAGAAGAATAGAGAATGTTTTCCTTTAGTCAGAAGAGATGTTTGGGAAACATCTCTTAGTCTTTATGGAGAAGGAATTCATTTACTCTACTTTTCTATGTAATTTTCCTTCACATGGGAGTCTCTTTCTCCACTAGTTTTGAAGGAAAACATGGAGAACTTAGGTACAGGTTCTCAGTTACGAGCAGAGTAAATGAATTCAACAAAATCTCTTCCAAAGGGAAAGGGAAAGTGGAATAGATTCCACTACCAGGGCTCTTTTCCTTAGATGAGATTAGAGAGAGAGTTTCACTTTCTCTGGAGTAGATTGTCTACATAGAAGTGGCACTCTTCTATCTAAGACAAGAGGGAGATCAGTTAATCATGATGGTTAGATTGATTCTCGTATAGAGACTCTTGAGAGAAGTAGTTATTTTTACTTCCAGTGATGGTCCTTGACTAGATGAGATGATCTAGTTATTGACATTAGTGAGACTGGGAGTTGAGTATGACTATTCTCTTTAGGGTTTCTAGGAGATAGGGATATATCTAACCTATTGGGGTACCAAACTCTTAATTGGTGTTACATCATGAGTATAATGAGTAAACATTAGTTAGGAGGATGGGTATTAGGGATTATCTGAATCTCAAAGGGAATGCTTTCTGCATTCATCTGGCAAACTATAGGGAAGAGAAATATTACAGTTTGCACAAGTGCCAATAGATGCTCTTCCGAAAGAACTTAGTCCACAGGTAATGGATGAAAAACCACAGAATTCTTGGTTGGTGAAATGTAGAGATTGCATTTTACTACCATGAGCTAGATGATGGATTTGCATAGTTCACAAGATAGTTAAGTTAAACAATTACTTGTGATTACACTCAAGGTTAGGAAGACCTAGAGTGGTATGAGGGCAATCTATCATTTAGTCTTAGATGGGTTTGGAGTCACTTGTTACGGGACTTTGTTCTATATCTTAGAGGATTCTATGGTTTACTATCTCCATTATGATATGGTCAAGCCTATAAGTTTGGCACTTTTACACTTTTTTTACATACTATTACTCCATAGAGGATACATCATATGGACTTAGGTCATTTGGATGATGTTGTCTGTTATGGGAGTGATAGTTTGGAGGTGGAGTGTATACGGGAGATAGTAGGCACTACTCAGATGGTTTCCCACCTTTGAGATTGTTGATGTATGAAACACCACAAGAAATGAATTAATGTGACACTAGAGCACCTCTATGGTCACCATTAACTCATTGCCACTCCAAACTTTGAGAAATGATAGCCGAAACCAAGAACTTTGCTTCTTCAGATTTTTCTAGTCACTAAAATGACATACCTTTAGTATTTTGCTAATTTCTCTTATCTCAAGTATTATTTCTCCATGAAACTTTATAGGCTGAAACTAGAAGAGTAGAGCTTTCCAACAAGCTATCATATGCATCAAACGAATCTCTAGAACTCAAGTTATGACCTTCACAAGATCACCATGTATGACTTCCAAAAGTGGAATTTTTTCCTGTTTTAGTAATCCTGGGTGTCTAAAAAGAAAAAATTCGATGCCTAGCATCGAATTTCAGTCAAGGTCGATGCCGGACATCGACTTTGAGCTTTTTTACCCTCTTTTTCTGCACCAGAAATAGCTTCTTTTACACACACATGAAGAAGACCACTTGTATGCTAGAAGTCGATGCCGGGCATCAATTTTATGCTGAAACTTGATGCCAGGCATCGAGTTGCTCCACAAAATTCATGTTTTTAGAAGATTCAACAATAGGTAACACACAGAGAATGAAAACAATGACTTATCAGCCAAGATTCGATGCCAGGCATCGAATTGCTCAGAAAACTTAAACTTTTGAATTCATCACACAGTAGGCAAGCATGGAGATGATGGAGAGAGACTCATACACAGAACTTTACTCAGTTCTTTCTCATAGCTATGAAAACTCAGAAGTTTTACAGATGCTTTCTCACTCAGAGAAGCCCGACTATACTCAGTTGTATAAAATGAACTCCTCCTCTCTTTCTATCACTCTCTTCCACTTCTTCTCTCTCTCTCTCTCTGCGTCAGTTGATACAAACTAACTTATATAGATTTTCGTATTCTCGTGATTTTAAAAAACTTCTAGAACTAAAGTGAACTAACTTTACAAATATGATACACTTGTGAATTTGTCCCTTCACATAGGCATGGGGTTTTCTTCCTAAGATTTCACCTTCAAATATATGTCCAATTAGTGATTGTTTCTCCAACAGCTCCCCCTCAATCACTAATTGACATTCCATGTTTCTTCATATCATCTTCTTTTCTTTTACTCCTACCATGCTTTTGAATCTGCTGGTCTTCACACCATCCAAGCTCTTTGTCATTATGTCTGCTAACTGATCTTTAGTAGAAATGTACTCCACTTCAATCTCCTTCTCCATTACCTTTTCTCTGAGAAAATGATACTGTATCTCTATGTGCTTTGTCCTTGCATGAAATACTGGATTTGCTGCAAGATAAAGTGAACTCATATTATCTCCATGTATTGTAGGTGTACCTTGATCAATGCCCAAGCTTTTGAATAATGTTTGCATCCATATGACCTCCTTAGCTGCTTCCACAAGTCCTTTGTACTCTGCTTCAGTTGATGATAATGCTACTGTATGTTGTTTCTTTGAACACCAACTTACAAGATTATCACCAATGTATATCATGTAACCATGAGTTGATCTTCTGTCATCTTGATTACCTGCCCAGTCTGAGTCACTGTAGGCTCTCAACTTCAAATCAGATGTAAAAGGATAATATAATCCTTCCTTTATAGTTCCTTTGATATATCTGAGAACTCTTTGACCTGCAATCCAATGTGGGTCCTTTGGACAATGCATGAATTGTGACAAAACTCCCACTGCATAACTAAGATCAGGTCTTGTTAGTGTAGCATAAATCAAACTACCCACAAGAGATTGATACTTCCTCATATCTTTGTAGTCTGCACCATCATATTTACTGAGCTTGTGATTAACTTCAAAGTGGAGTTGAAGCTTCTCTGCAATTTTCCATATCAAACTTCTTCAACAAGTTCAGAAGATACCTTTCTTGTGACACATATATGCCATGATCTGTATAAGTAACTTCCATTCCAAGAAAGTATGACAACTTTCCTAGGTCACTGATCTTAAACTCTTTCTCAAGTAATCTCTTTACCTCCTTGATTCCTTCATCTGAAGTACCAGTGATTATAATGTCATCTACATAAATACAAATGTAGATTGTACCTTCCTCTGTTCTTTTGATAAGTAGACTTGAATCTGCTTTTGAACTTTGATATCCAAGATCATTGAGATACTTCACCAGTCTATAGTTCCAAGCTCTTGGAGCTTGCTTCAATCCATACAATGCTCTTCTCAACCTGCAAACAAAATTTGGATACCTGGAATCTATAAACCCTTGAGGTTGTTCCATGTATACCTCATCTGATATGTATCCATTCAAGAATGCATTCTTTATATCCAATTGACTTAGGGTCCATCCTTTTGAAGCTGCAATAGCAATGATTGTCCTTATAGTTGACATCTTAGCTACAGGACTGAATGTCTCATCATAATCTATGCCATAGGTTTGGGCATAGCCTTTCACCACCAGTCTAGCTTTGTATCTGGCTATACTTCCATCTGCAAGCTTCTTCACTTTATAAACCCATTTATTTCCAATTACTTTCTTACCATTTGGTTTAGGAACAAGTTCCCATGTCTTGTTCTCCTCCAGTGCATTGAACTCTTCCTTCATTGCTTCTTCCCATTGCTTCTTACCTTTAGCTTCATCATAGTTCTGAGGTTCTTCATCATCTTTCACCATATATGCATAGTTCTTCTGAGTTATGTAAGAAGTATCATAAGAATACCTTTCTGGTTGTCTTCTAGTCCTGCTTGACCTTCTTGGTTCACATTCTTCATAAGTTTTTGGATACACCTCTTCATCAAATATAGGAGCTTCTTCATTCCTTCTTGTTAATCCACTTCTGGATGTACTTGCTTGCATATAGTCTTCATCTCTATTTACCTGCACAATTGATTTTCCTTTCTCACATCTTCTTACCTCTTCTTCAAATTCTTCAGCTGTATTACTTTGATCTGCATACCAACTTTTCTATTCATCAAATGTAACATCTCTAGAAACAATAAATTGTTTTGTTAGAGGATTCCACAACCTGTAACCCATCTGCTTTTCATCATAACCAATGAACACATATTTTTCTGCCTTTGGTTCAAGTTTATGCCTAAGTTGTGATGGCACATAAGCATATGCAATTGATCCAAACACTCTAGTGTTGGTTTCTTACCCCATCAAGCTTCATATGGAGTCATTCCATTCAGAGCTGCACATGGTAATCTATTCACAAGATATGTGGCTATATTTACAGCCTCAGCCCAAAGATAATTTGGACAATTCTTCTCCTTCAGCATAGCTCTAGCAAACTCAACCAAAGTCCGGTTCCTTCTTTCTGCTACACCATTTTGTTGTGGTGTATACCTGCAAGTTATTTCTCTCTTAATACCTGCATTCCAAAGATAATCATTGAACTCTTGGGAGAAGTATTCTCCCCCTCCATCAGACCTCAATCTGTTAAGCTTTTGACATCTGACTCTCTCTGCATATGCATGAAAATGCTTGAAAGCTCCAAACACTTCTGATCTTTCCTTCAAAACATATAATGTTATCCATCTTGTAGCATCATCAATGAAAAGAACATAATACCTTGAGCCACTGATAGATCCTTCTTTTGTTGGTCCCCATACATCTGTATGAATGAGCTCAAGTATTCCATCATGTTTGAATCCTTTCTTTTGAAATGGTAACCTGTGTGCTTTACCCATTTGACATGCTTCACATTTATAAACCATATGTTGACTTTGCACATTTGGTAATCCTAGTACAGACTGATTAGCAACCATAGCTTTAATTCCTCTTTCATTGAAATGACCTAATCTCTTATGCCAGAGATCAAGTTCTGTAATCACTGCTTCACCATGTGTGAGAAAAGATTGACCAATGTTCCCTTGCACTCTTAAAGTAAAGATTCTATCTTCTTTCTTACCAGAGACAATCTGATTATATCCATTCTCTGGATCTTCCACAAATACTCCTTCATTTGTAAACCTGACTTGAAAACCTTTTTCAACTATCTGTCCCACACTAATCAAGTTTTTAGGTATTGTAGGAACAAACAAAACATTGGTTAGCAAATTTGCTCCACTCTTGCATTTCACTTTTCCAATTGAATGTACACTATGTCTTGTATTATCACCAGTTTGAACTGTATGACTAGAAATGCCTTTTTCCAATTTTGACATCAATTCTATGTTTCCTGACAAATGATTAGAACATCCAGAGTCAATGTAAAATACCTTTAGATCTTCTTTGTCTGATGTGCTGATTGAATTCATCATCAATGATGTATGACTTTCATTTTGTGTGTCATTTGCATAGTTGTAGTAGGTGGTGTTGTAGGATTGACTCTGTCCCCAACTTCTTCCTCCACCTCTACCATAGCCTCCTCTTTGACTTTGTCTAACTCTTTGAAAATTACTTTGATATCTTCCACCTCGGCCTCTACTATTGTTGTTTTGATTCTGGTTTGATCCTTGTTGATTGTGCCAACAGTCATGAGCCAAATGATTACTCAATCCACAAATCTAGCAAGCCTTCTTATTGTTATTTTGATTACCTCTACCTCTTCCAAAACCTCTTGGTCGTCCTCTGCCAGTGCCTTTACCTCTTGCATAATAAGCTTGAGAACTAGACTCCTCTTCATCCTTTGCTTTACCTTTATCTCCTTTCTTCTTGTTCTTCATGTACATTGCAGAACTTTGTCCTTTATCTCCATCTCCCTTCAAGTCTTGCTCATATGTGAGCACCAAACCAAGCAACTGGTTCAAATCTGGAACATAATGATTTAATGAAAGTTGTGTTGATAAGACAAAAGGTTTCCACCTTTCATCCCCTCTCAAACCTGCAAGTAATTGAGCAATCAATCTGTGATCTTCAACATCTTCATCTATGGATCCAAGACTATCTGCTAGATCCTTCATCTTAGTGACATAATCACTAATGGTTTGACTTGGCTTCTTCTTGAATGTTGTAAACTCTGACCATAGACTTGCTTTCCGTGCTTTAGTAGTACTTTGGAAATGATACTCCAATGCATTCCATATATCTTCAGATGATTCCAATCCTCTGATGTGTGGTAACAAATGATCAGAGATTGTATTGTAGATGTATGCTTTTGCACTTGCATCCTTCTTCTACCAATGCTTTAAAGCATCAAGTTCCTCTTTCTTTGGTCGGCTTTCATCTTCAAATACTGGCTTCTCTTCTTCACCTATTACATATACCATGAGATCCTTATAAGTAAGGCTTCCATTCTCATTACCCATGCGGGGTAATTATCTCTGTCCAGTTTGTCAATGGAGATATGATCTGCCATACTCCTTCCCTTCTGCTGCAACCTGTGAGCTTAAAGATAAAGGATAATACCTTTTGAAGTTCTTTTTGTATGAGGATACTTTTGAAGTAACCTTTTGATGCCTTGTGTCTTCAAATGCTTCACCTTTCAAACTTTAATGGAAAACTTTCCAAAACTTCTCGTACCTTTGCCGCCTTCTGCTCTTTAGGACCTTTCTGCTCTGATACCACTTGTTGATGTATGAAACACCACAAGAAATGAATTAATGTGACACTAGAACACCTCTATGGTCACCATTAACTCATTGCCACTCCAAACTTTGAGAAATGATAGCCGAAACCAAGAACTTTGCTTCTTCAGATTTTTCTAGTCACTGAAATTACATACCTTTAGTATTTTTCCAATTTCTCTTAGTTCAAGTATTATTTCTCCATGAAACTTTATAGGCTAAAAATAGAAAAGTAGAGCTTTCCAACAAGCTATCATATGCATAGAACGGATCTCTAGAACTCAAGTTATGGCCTTCATAAGATCACCCTATATGACTTCCAAAAGTGGAATTTTTTCCTGTTTTAGTAATCCTGGGTGTCTAAAAATAAAAAATTCGATGCCTGGCATCGAATTTCAGTCAAGGTCGATGCCGGGCATCGACTTTGAGCTTTTTTACCCTCTTTTTCTGCACCAGAAATAGCTTCTTTTACACACACATGAAGAAGACCACTTGTATGCTAGAAGTCGATGCCGGGCATCGACTTTATGCTGAAACTTGATGCCAGGCATCGAGTTGCTCCACAGACTTCATGTTTTTAGAAGATTCAACAACAGGTAACACACAGAGAATGAAAACAATGACTTATCAGCCAAGATTCGATGCCAGGCATCGAATTGCTCAGAAAACTTGAACTTTTGAATTCATCACACAGTAGGCAAGCATGGAGATGATGGAGAGAGACTCATACACAGAACTTTACTCAGTTCTTTCTCATAGCTATGAAAACTCAGAAGTTTTACAGATGCTTTCTCACTCAGAGAAGCCCGACTATACTCAGTCGTATAAAATGAACTCCTTCTCTCTTTCTATCACTCTCTTCCACTTCTTCTCTCTCGCTCTCTCTCTCTCTCTGCGTCAGTTGATACAAACTAACTTATATAGATTTTCGTATTCTCGATATTTTAAAAAACTTTTAGAACTAAAGTGAACTAACTTTACAAATATGATACACTTGTGAATTTGTCCCTTCACATAGGCATGGGGTTTTCTTCCTAAGATTTGACCTTCAAATATATGTCCAATTAGTGATTGTTTCTCCAACAGAGATGATCTCATATGAGACTTCTTAAGGGGAAGGATATGGGGAAACAACACACAGAGATGACCATGTACATAGAGTACATGGGGTTCAGGGGAGTCCGAGCACTTTCTTCTACCATTATGGACATTTCATTTACATTTCGAGGACGAAAATGTTCTCAAGGGGAAGGAAATGTCACAATATCTCATGGGTGAGCCTCCAAGAGCCTCTTCTTATGAGGAGAGTGTCACTTGACACATATGGGTAGAAGAGAAGAGGTGAGAGTTGATCATTACTCTCCCAAGTATCTTAAGAGGGGTCTCATGTAGGAGACTCTGGATAATACTTGGAAGGACAGCCGCTCGGGCGTGGCTGAGAGGAGAACACATCTCTCTGTGTGCATGGGCGACTGTCGTTCGCTAGTTGCCAAGGCAAAAGGAGAATCACGAACTTTACATGTTACAAGCAGAGACAGAGTTGAAGAAGGTAAGTGAAGAACTCTTCCAGAAAAGTAGTTCACTGGAAGATGAAATAGGATGGACCCTCAAACTGAAGAAAGACATTGAAGCTATCCAGAAGGAAAGACAAGATTTCTTCCACACTATGCAGTTCCAGTCCCAAGAATTAGAACGTCGGGAAAAGCAACTAGGTATCCAGCAGGAGCGCATCTCTCGCATCGATGCAGAGATTGAAGAAGCAAAGTTACGCCAGGATGCTGTAGTGGCGAACGACTTCTATTTGCAAGAAGCATTTCTACAAAATCAGGCTTCTATTTGCAAGAAGCATTTCTACAAAATCAAGGTGAAGTTTTGTTATCTCAAGTCATAGCTTCAAGCTCTGTGCAGACAAATGTGCACCTTGTAGAACCACAAATTTTGCAAGATATGTTAGAATCTTTAAAGCAAAAAATATCTCATACATTTAAATTAACCAGAACCATGTACATACAAGGAATCATTGATGATTCTTAGCCTTTGCAATTTTACCTACTAGGTTTGAGTCCATCGTGCGTGCTAGTGTTAGGCCACTAGAAAGGAATATCCTTCTATTTAGTAGAATTGTAATTAGGAAAGATGCGCACCGAAAGGGTGTCACACAAAACGTTGTAACTCTTTTCTCATTAATAGAGCAGTGATTGGAAGAGAGCGACAGACGCATCGCCAGACCGTTTTGTCTGGCGATCGACTGAAGTTTGATTCTGTCACAAGTTTGTCAAATTGTGGTGTCGTCTGTAGGGTCATTGTTCAATATTGAAGTAACTAAGGTATTATGTTAATATCTTATTGTGTTATTGATGAAGTGCGAGTATAACAGTGATGTTAAGTGAACAGTAGAAGTTTTTGCGCATGTGGATATGATAGTTGTTAGAAGTTGTTATGCGTTGGAGAGCGGTAGTTAAATCGGTTGTAATTGTCAGGGGTAATGAAGTGACTGCCAAAATACATAAAGGGCCTCTGTATTACAGACCCCTAACCATCCCAAGAACCCACGTACATACATGGTAACACCAGATTAACAATTTAGATTAACAGTGCTACATGTTTCAAAGAATGATCTTATTTGCTCACTAAGAACCCGTTATCTTGTAGGTATGTGAACAACATGTGGTTTCAAGCCATTGGGGCTTTCTTCAATCCATTTATTTCTCCTCTCTAGGGATAGAGGCCTCAGGCATATCACAAGGTGAAGCCATGGTGAATAATTGCACTAAATTGCAAAAGAGTTGTAAGCATTGATGCAACACCAAAAGAAAGAATTGGATGGTGAAGTATTTTACAAATCCCAATAAAAGATGTCTATTTGCAACTAAATTTTCTTAATTTTCCATGTTTTGGCTGAAGTATTTAATGATGATGTAGCATAGTGAAATCTTCTTCTTGAGAGCTCCACGATGATATGCTTGAAGTAGAAAAATAGAGCTCTAAACACCACACGCAATACCTACACAGAGGGGCATGAACACAAATTTCTTAGGTTTTCTAAATGTGCTCAAACTTACAATCAGTGGCTGACTAGGCCACTATATGTTTTATTTAAGAACAATGCAAAAGTGTCTGACAACCGTTTGGCCTTTCACATGGACATGAACGATAACAATCTCCCAGTAAAGGCCAATATGGCCAAAGTGACTATAGGAGAAAAATAAAGAATACCTGAGTGTAAGTATACAAACTATACCTCCCACCTGATGGGCATGTTACATTATATACAAGTAACTATGTAAGATCATGAATCAAGTAACCCCCATCAAGTGACAACAATGTCAAAAGTTATCTTGTGGTAGAGCTTTAGTCAAAGCATTTGCAACATTACCTCAAGTATGAACCTTCTCAATAATAATGCACTTAGTGGCTAAGCAATCTATAATGAAGTGATACCTCAAATCAATGTGCTTTGTCTTTGCATGATAGACTAGATTCTTAGCCAAAGCAATGGCACTTTGAGTATCACTGAGCAAACGAGGTAAATGTCGAGGTAGACCCATATCACAAGCAAGATGAGAAAGCCACAATGCTTCCTTACATGCCTCACTTTCTATAACATACTCTGCTTCTATGATGGAAGCAACTGTACATTCTTGAAGATAGATCTCCAAGAGATAGCACCTCCAAAAAAATGAAAAATGTACCCTGATATAGACTTCGGATTGTCTACACAACCAGCATGATCAGAATTTGTGTGACCAATAATGGATGCTTCCCACTATGTAAGCATAGACACTTGTCCTTAGTGCCACTTAGATATGTCAAAATCATCTTGACCAGTTCCCAATGCTTCTTGCTAGGATTAGACATATATCTACTCACAACTCCCACTGCAAATGCAATGTCTGGTCTCATAGCTACCATAGCATACATGAGACTACCAACAACAAATTGATAAGGAATTTTATCCATGAATTCCTTTGGGGCAATCATCCTTGCTATATTTCACATATGTGGGTAAGGTGTACTCAATGCCTTTCCACCCCACATATTGAACTTGTGAAGTACTTTGGATATGTAGTCACTTTGAAACAAGTATATGCATCTTTTACTCCTATCACGAGTAATGCACATGCAAGAATATGTTTGGCATCCCCCAAATCCTTCATATCAAATGTACAAAACTTCTTTTTTAGAATTGACAAGTCATAAGAGGACTTCCCATCAATCAACATATCATCAACAAAGTATCAAGCATATCAAGCTGCCATTAAAGCATCTCTTTGTGTAGAGACAATGATCCTCATTGCTTTGAGAATCTCCTTGCGACTTCATAAAAGCATCAAACTTTTGGTACCGTTTTCTAGGGGATTTTTTAAGTCCATACAAGCTCTTCTTCAGCTTACAAACTAGAATTTCTTTGCTAGGAACTACATAACCCTTTGGATTGGACCCCAAAGAAATATTTTGATTTTAAATGGCCCTTCATAGTGGGGAAGACATTTACCTCTGAAACTTGTTTCCAACTAAGGCCAATGCAATAAAACCAAATCTCTAATTATTTTTTCATAAATGCTTGTCATGCACTTTTTCCCTCATTCTTGGGTTTCACTCAATTTTGTTTTCCACTTTCACATACTTGATGTATCCTATTTTCATCTTCAGTTGCTTTTGTCCTAGGAGATCCCTAAAAGAACTCAAACGGTTTGATTGGATGCATCCCATATACTAATTTGAATGATTATTGCCTTCTAGTTTATAAGATGCTAATCTTGATGCCCATAAAGTCCTTAAATAAGTAGTAACCAAGATTCTTGAGTATAGATATCAATACCTTATTGGTGAAGTTTTCTTATCTGTCATCTCTCAAATAGTAAGAACAAGAGGTTCTTTGTAGAATTATGTATATATTAAGAACTTCATATGAGATCGTATTAGTAAAATGGGTTGCTTGGTTACTAAAACCATCTACTAAATAGCCACACATGTTGAAAATATTAGAGTACAAGAAATCAACTAGTTTTGCAGTACAACTCTCCAAGGCAATGGCCTCAATCATTACATACCATAGTCCATTCCAATAAGCATTTATTTTTCTTTTTTAGGGAAAGGAATAGTATAAACGGATCCAATGAAATCTAATCCCCACTTCTCTAATAGTTGCTAAGCAGTGGAGAGTATCAGAGGATTTTGTCTCTATTTGTTGGGCTTGGGATTGCATCTCTAACAAGCATCAAATTCCTTTGCAGATATTATAAGATCACAAAGTAGTGGCCACCACAATCTTGCATCCAAAATTCTTTATCCCATGATGTGCCCAAGGAGGTTCCCACCACCTAGACCTTCAAATATCATTACAATAATTTTCCTTGAATGTGGTTGCTTTTCCATATGTCTTGATACCATCCTTGAGTGCTAAAATCATAATTTACCATGTTCTCTTGTTTCTCAAGGATAACTCTATCTAGCCTATGAACAATTTCAAAATCAAATTCTTGGAATAAAAGAATTTGTATAACTCAGGAGGTTTCATCTAGTTTCAATGTTCTTCAATCCGGCTTTCGATGGATTCGATACTCCTAAACCATTTTCGATGGCGAGGTGGTCTAGAGTCTCATGGTCCTTCTTGGCTTTTGCAATTTAGCATTTACTTGGCTCAGCAACAAGCACAATCCAATCTTTCCATAAGTGTCCATTCTACATTTTATAGTGGTAGTAAAATCCCGATTCACCCCAATGGTGCTTGGCATTGTTTGTCACATTAATTGCACCCATCCTTTACATGGCTAGATATCCTCTTCCAACTGCAATGCTTTTTTGAAGGATGAACCAAATATTCCTGCATCTTCTCCCATGTGAAAAGGAAAGTCTCCTCGACAGCAAGTTGTAACAATCATGGTAAAATGTGGGGGCACATGGGAAGAAAGATATTGAAGTGCACTGGTGTGCAATACGAGTGTCATAGCACGAGTCCAATCAAAGTAAAAAACAAGCATGTAAATCTGGTGGTAGTGATCCCCCCTTGGGATAAAACAATCCAAGTAGCCAAGTACCACTCAAGTGGCGAAAGATGCACTTAACGGCCTACCAATGCTTGACACTTGGGCAATGCAAATTGCTCATCTTGGAGATAGCAAATTGAATATCTCGTCGAGTAATGCATAAGTAAATCAAGCATCCAACAACTTACTGATAGAGAACAACATCAAATACATCTCGAGCATCATGAAGACTCAATCATAAACCTGTTTCCATAGGAGTGGCAATAGGTTTGTAGTCTTCAAGGCCAAAACATTGCAATAATGTGTCAATATATTTTGTTTGACACAAAGCTATTTGGCCATCAACTTGCATAAAGCTATTTGACACAAAGCTATTTGGCCACCGAGCACTTTTTTCCTTGTTTAGGAGGTTTTTTCCCCCGGCTTATATATACACCTACTACCCTAATGGGTTACTTATCTTTGTACATTCTAGTGGTAATACATGAAGTAATTCGATGGCGATGCACCACGATGCACTCTCCTTATCGAGAGCTCCACGATGATATCCTCGGAGTAGAAAACGGATCTCCTAAGGCCGCATATGGTACTTCGCATAGAGACTGCAGAATATGCTGAAAACACAGTACACAGGGAGCATGAAGACATACCTCTTAGGTCTTATAAATGTGGTTGAACATACAGTCTGTGGCTGACCAGGCCACTATATGTTTTATTAAAGAACATATACAAAGAAGTGTCCCGTGGCCATTTGGCCTTTCACATGGACACTAATGATAACAATCTCCCACTAAAGGCCAATATGGCCAAAGTAACTATGGGAGAAAAATAAAGAATGATAAAGAATACCTAAGTGTAAGTATACAAACTATACCTCCCACCTCATGGGTATGTTACACAGTATACAAGTGACTGTGTAAGATCAAGAATCAAGTAACCCCCATCAAGTGACAACAGTGTCGAAAGTTATCCTGTGGTAGAGCTTTAGTCAAAGCATCAACAACATTATCTCGAGTGTGAACCTTCTCAAGAATAATGCTCTCAGTGGCTAAGCAATCTCTAATGAAGTGATATCTCACCTCAATGTGCTTGGTCTTTGCATGATAGACCGGATTCTTTGCCAAAACAATGGCACTCTGGCTGTCACTTAGCAAACGAGGTACATGCTGAGGTAAACCCAGATCACAAGCAAGACGAGAAAACCACAATGCTTCCTTACATGCCTCACTTGCTGCAACATACTCTGCTTTTGTGGTGGAAATAATTGTACATCCTTGAAGACGAGATCTCCAAGAGATAGGACCTCCAACAAAATGGAAAATGTACCCTGATGTAGACTCATGATTGTCTACAGAACCAACATAGTCAGAATCTATGTAACCAATAATGGATGCTTTACCTCTACCTGAGCATAGACACTTTTCCTTAGTGCCACTCAGATATCTCAAAATCATCTTGACTGCTTCCCAATGTTTCTTGCCAGGATTAGACATATATCTGCTCACAACTCCCACTACAAATGCAATGTCTGGTCTTGTAGCTACCATAGCATACATGAGACTACCAACGACAGACTGATAGGGAATTTTGCTCATGAATTCCTTTCCTCATCTGATTTGGGGCAATTATCCTTGCTCAATTTCACATATGTGGGTAAAGGTGTACTCAATGCCTTTCCACCCTGCATATTCAACCTGTGAAGTACTTTGGATATGTACTCACTTTGAGACCAATATATGCATCTTTTACTCCTATCACGAGTAATGCGCATGCCAAGAGTATGTTTGGCATCCCCCAAATCCTTCATATCAAATGTCTGACTCAACTTCTTTTTGAGAATTGACAAGTCATAAGAGGACTTCCCAACAATCAACATATCATCGACATAAAGTATCAAACATATCAAGCTGCCATCTGAGCATCTCTTTGTGTAGAGACAATGATCCTCATTGCTTTGAGAATAGCCTTAAGACTTCATAAAAGCATCAAACTTTTGGTACCATTGTCTATGGGTCTGTTTAAGTCCATACAAGCTCTTCTTGAGCTTACAAACTAGACTTTCCTTGCCAAGAACTACATAACCCTCTAGTTGTTCCATATAGATCTCATCTGTAAGATCTTCATGCAAGAAAGCAGTTTTCACATCCATTTGGACTAGCTCTAAGTCCTCCATTGCGACGAATCCAAGCAACATGTGCAGGGTAGTCATCTTGACCACTAGAGAGAAGATTTCCTCGAAATCAACACCATGTTGTTGCTCAAAACCCTTTGCAACAAGTCGTGGTTTATACTTCGGAGAAGCACTATCTGATGTCAATTTCAGCCTATATACCCATTTACATGGTAAAGCTTTCTTGCCATTTGGCAAATGTACTAAATCCCAAGTACCATTCTTGTGAATAGAATCCAACTCACTCTTCATGGCACGCTCCCACTTGACATGATCCTCTGTCTGCATAACCTCTTTGTAGCAAGAAGGCTCACTGGCATCTGTTAGCATAACAAAATCTAAACCTGGAACATATCTATCAGGTGGATGTGAGACACGTGCAGAATGTCTCAATGGTTGCTAAAGAGGAACATGTGCAGACTAATCTGAATGGAAATTCTTTTGAACATCCCTATGTGCAACATTTTTATGCATGCTAACCGAAGGACTAGTATCCCCAAACATCACTCTTCTCACTTCAACCTCCTTAATGGGCTGTTTATGGATCTTCGACTCATTGAAAATGACATCACTACTTTTGATCACTGATCATGTTTCAAGATCTCATACGCGATATCCAAATTGTCCTTCTCGACCATATCCAAGAAAAATGCATTTCTTTGACTTATGGTCCAACTTTTGTCTAAGATTCTTGGGTATATGAACATATGCTTCACAACCAAAAACTCGAAGATGATCATAATATGGTGGCTTCCCTGTCCATAACTCTTGTGCCACTTTTAGACCTTTGGCAGTACTAGGTGAAAGGTTAATCACATGAACTGCAGTCAATACTGCTTCTGCCCAAAAGCCTTGTGAGAGGTTTGCATGATGCACCATAGAGACAACTCTATCTTGAATAGTTCTATTCATCCTCTCAGTTACACCATTCTGTACTGGGGTATAAGGAGTTGTAAACTCTCTACAAATCCCTCTAGACTGACAGAAAAGGCTAAATTCATGTGAGGTATACTCACCCCCATTATCTAGCCTTACACTTAGTTCCTTTTCAGTCTCAACTGAAGCAAGCCATTTTTTGAAAGTAGGGAATACCCCATCCCTCGATTTGATAGGATATACCTAGACTTTTCTAGTAGCATCATCTATGAAAGTGACAAAGTAAAGAGAACCACCTAAGGACCTAGTGGGCATAGGACCACACACATCTGTATGGACGAGATCTAAAGGCTGAATTGAAGAGTCAATGTGCGTTCTATGCACATTTCTAGTTTGCTTTCCATATTGACAATGCTCGCAAAATGAAAAATCAGAGAAAGATAACACAGGTAAGTAGCCAGAACGAGAAAGATTTTCCATTCCACTACAAGATATATGGCCCAAACGACCATGCCAAATACAAGCCATAGGCTGTTTAGTAACAGCTAACAAGTGTTCTTTCTGTGATACAAATAAAGGATAAAGTGAGCCAACTTTGCTTCCTTTTGCAATAACCATATTGCCCTTTGAAAGGACTGAGCATAGAAGACTACCTTGTAACCAAGGTCATCAAGTTGACCAATTGACATAAACTACGTGATAACTGAGGTACATCGTGTACATTATGCATGGTAAATTTTGAACCATCAATGAACTGCACAACCACATCTCCAATCCCCACAATGTCACACTGGTAAGAATCACCAAGTCTCACGGTACCAAGAGACTTTGCTGCATAATTAGAGAACCATTCTCTGTGTGGTGTTACATGGAAAGAAGCACCTGAATCTAGCAGCCACGTGTGGGAAAGAGAGTTAGCCATAAGTGCCTCAGTTGGCAGAGTACTATCAAGTGTCAGCACATCAGCTGTTCGAGTTAGACGTCTGCGGAAGCACGCGAACAACACAAGGAAGAAGAAGAAGCTTGGAGCACAACACACAATACTGAATGTATTACTAGAGAATGTACAAAGATAAGTAGCCCATTAGGGCAATAGGCGTATATACAAGCCGGGGGGAAAAAAACCTCCTAAAGAGGGAAAAAAGTGCCCCGGCGGTCCTAGAGTGTTCACACACATCACTACCTAAATATATCAACAAATCCCCCCTGGGAGTGATGCGGTTGAACAAGTAGCTTGCACTCATGTATAAGGAAGTGGCAAGCTATGTGGAAATCACTCCACAAAAGGAAGTAAGCCCAAAGCTTTGTGGAAAGCTTCAAACTTCTCCCTGGGCAGAGCCTTCGTGAAAAGGTCTGCAATGTTCTCCTACGTGGGCACATATGCCAAGCTGATCTCCCCAGCAGAGAACCTCTCCCTGACATAATGATAATGCACCTCAATTTGCTTAGTGCGAGCATGGAACACATGGTTCCTCGCAATTGCCAATGCGCTCTGACTGTCAGTGAAGATGGTGGTGGCAGAAGACTGCCCAACACCCAAATCAAC
Organism: Ceratopteris richardii; assembly: GCA_020310875.1. NCBI lineage: Eukaryota > Viridiplantae > Streptophyta > Polypodiopsida > Polypodiales > Pteridaceae > Ceratopteris > Ceratopteris richardii. The sequence continues at coordinate 189,104,169 of CM035409.1, forward strand.
CATAAGGCGTCTGAGCCACACACATTCAACAGTCGCTATGAAAGCTGCCCTATACTCAGCCTCACAACTGGAAGTGGCCATAGTAGGCTGCTTCTTGCTCAACCAAGATATACATGAGCTACCAAACATGAATCAAAAGCCACTAGTGGACACACGAGTGTCATAGCAACCAACCCAATCAGAGTTAGAAAAACCATGCAAATATGGCAGTACTGATCCCCCCTTGGGATAAAACAACCCAAGTAGCCGAGTACCACTCAAGTAGCAAAAGATATGCTTAACCGCCTGCCAATGCTTGACTCCTGGGCAATGCATAAACCTGCTCATCTGTGAGACAGCAAACTGAATATCTGGCCGAGTAATGCATAAGTAAATCAGGCATCCAACAGCCTCCTGATAGAGGACAACATCAAATGCATCTCGAGCATCATGAAGACTCAATCGTAAACCTGTCTCCATAAGAGTGGCAATAGTCTTACAGTCCTCAACGCCAAAACGCTGCAATAATGTGTTAATATATTTTGTTTGACACAAAGCCATTCCACCATCAACTTGCATAAATTGAATGCCCAAATAGTAATGCAAATGCCCCAAATCAGACATCCCAAATGAGGCATGCAAATCAACCTTAAAAACAGCAATATGCTTCTCAATAGGACCAGTGAGCAGCATGCCGGCAACATAGACAACAATGATCAGAAGCACATCATTAGCACGCTTAACATATAAGGTGCTTTCAGCTGGACTGTTCTCAAAACCATGTGCAATCAGATAGGCATGTATCTTCTCATACCAAGCACGAGGTGCTTGCTTTAAACCATATAATTCCTTCTTTAACCTGCACACGTGGTTTTCATGCCCTTTTTTCACAAAGCCACGAGGCTGAAAAACATACACTTCTTCATGCAAGTCACCATTCAAAAATGTTGTTTTAATGTCCAACTGATGTACATTCCAACCATGATGGGCTGCAATGCACAAATGCTCCGAATAGTAGTCATATGGCATGTAGGTGCAAAGGTATCATCAAAATCAATGCCTCTTTCCTGTGCATAACCCTTTGCAACAAGCATAGCCTTATACCTATCAACTGTACCATCAAGTTTACGCTTCAGCTTGTATACCCACTTGGTGCCAATGGCCTTCTTGCCAGGAGGCAAGTCACATAAAGACCAAGTACCATTCTTCATTATTGCATCATATTCAGATTGCATAGCAGCCATCCAACTTTTTGAATTTTGTGCTTCATCAAACGAAACAAGCTCAGTATCATCACATAGACTAGATGCAGCCATAGCATAGCAATCTGATGCAAAAGACGCACTATGAGAGCCTGATTGAGTACGCTATAACAAAGGTACATCTAATTTGTTGTCACACTCATCAATAAGTGCATCATGTACATCTGCATCAGAAATGGAATTATCTGCATCATCACATGAAACGTGCAAAGGCTGAGGAATTGCCTCATTAGGACCAGCACTAGACTGTCCACCTGTAAAAAGAGGCAACAAAGTATCATACATGTCTTTGGAGCTAACAAATGTCTCCTTAGTACATGAAGCAATGGCTGAATAGCATCCTCCACAAAAATAACATCATGGCTAACCAAAATGCGTTTAGTATGTGGATGATACAAACGATAGACTTTACTTTCAGAGCTGTACCCAACAAAAATACATTTTACTACTTTATCATCCAATTTTCTGCGATGTTGTTCAAGCAACTAATGCATATGCATAAAGCCTGACTCTTGAACATACACCTCACCATCTCCATGAGTGACCTGTTCTTTCGTTCAACAACTCCATTCTGTTGAGGTGTATACGGCACTGTACACTGGTGTTTTATCCCACGTTCAGCCAGAAATGCATTAAAATTAGAAGCCATATATCCCCCCCTCGATCAGAACGGAGGGTGCCCATTTTACATGCTGAGAGATTTTCAGCCAAAACCAAAAACTGTTTGAAGCACATGAACACTTCAGACTTTGCCTTCAATGGATATACCCATGCATGCTTGGAAAAATCATCGATGAAAGTCACGAAGTAAAGATAATTCCCAAAAGAAGATCTCTGCATAGGACCACAGACATCACTATGTACAAGCTGCAATTTTTTAGTAGCCCGAACTGAACCATCTTTTGGAAAGGACGAACGCTGCATTTTGCCCAAAATATGGCCTTCACAAACATGTTTTCCAGGTGCCTCAAGTTTGGGCAAAGAGGAAACCATTTCAGATTTCTGCAGGCATAGCAAACTAGCAAAATTCAGATGACCAAAGCGTGCATGCCAAAGCTTTGCATCTGACATAGCCTAAGAATCATTTACTGCACATGCCAAATCATTTACTGATCTTTCATATTCTATGAGCTTATACAACCCACGACATAAAATGCTAGAAGCAATAATCACATCGCCATTTGACATATCATGAGTTGTCCACCTGTCACAAATAAAGCATCTGACAAAGTGAAAGAACTACCATCAACAGTAGTCAAAATGATCTATCCAACTCCCATAACAGGATAACAGGAGTTGTTGGTGCATGTAACAGTATTCCCTATAGGGGCAGGCTCGAGTGAAGAGAAGACACTACACTGCGAGGTAATATGTTTGGTTGCCCCACTGTCAAAATACCAAACATTTGAGTCTACTGCAGACATGCGCTGTTCATGAGAAGATGGGTCAAAACTACAGACAGTAGTAAACACCCATTCTTCTTCCTGCACAAGATTAGCAGACTCTGTTTTTGGTGTAGAGGCCTCTGCAACAACCATTCCAGGCTCTTTCTTCTTTGCCCCTTTAGCAGCGACTTTTGGACAGTTCTTTATGATATGATCATTCCCTTTACAGTACTTACAAAACAATTTCTGCTTTTCTGATTTCTTCTCATCTTTATCTTCCTTCTTCGAATATGCAGAATTAGGAGATTTCTGCTTTGCATCTGACATAGCCTAAGAATCATTTACTGCACATGACAAATCATTTACTGATCTCTCATAGTCTATGAGCTTATACAGCCCACGACATAAAATGCCAGAAGCAATAATCACATCGCCATTTGACAGATCATGAACTGTACACCTGTCATCAACAAATTTCACAATCAAGCCAATCTTGGATAATGCAAAAACAGATAACAGGTTCTTCTTGATCCCTAGCACAAATAAAGCATTTGACAAAGTGAAAGAACTACCATCAGCAGTAGTCAAAATGATCTATCCAACTCCCATAATAGGATAAGAGGAGTTGTTGGTGCATGTAACCGTATTCCTTGTAGGGGCAGGCTTGAGTGAAGAGAAGAAACTGCGCTGCGAGGTAATATGTTTGGTTGCCCCACTATCAAAAATACCAAACATCTGAGTCTATTGCAGTTCATGCACTGTTCATGAGAAGATGGGTCAAAACTACAGACAATAGTAAACTCCCATTCTTCTTCCTGCACAAGATTAGAAGACTCTGTTTTTGGTGTAGAGGCGTCTGCAACAACCATTCCAGCCTCTTTCTTCTTTGCCTCTTTAGCAACCACTTTTGGACAGTTCTTTTTGATATGATCATTCCCTTTACAGTACTTACAAAACAATTTCTGCTTTTCTGATTTCTTCTCATCTTTATCTTCCTTCTTCGAATATGTAGAATTAGGAGATTTTTGCTTACTAGTTGAAGAGCTCCATTTTCCTTTGCCCTTCTGACTAGCCAGGAAAGCTTGATCTGCAACTCGCATAATGGACTTGTTCTACCTGGACTGATCTTCCTACAATAGAACGGAGACTAACTCCTCAAATGATAAGGCATTTGGATTGCCTTTCCTCATCAACCGAAGAGTAGAAGCAAAACTTTGATATGAATCAGGAAGACCATTCAGAACGGTCTGCACAAGTGAGCTATCTGGTATAACCTCATCGGTAGAAATCACTGTTCCTTCAAGTCTTTGATCTTCATTAGGAAACTATCCATAGAATCACCTTCATTCATGTGCTCACTCTCCAACGGTTTTTGGAGGTAAGCAACACGAGCCTCACTCCTAGCTTGGTACAATGTGGTAAGTGTATCCCAAGCATCCTTAGTTGTTCTGCAAGAGTGAATGTGAGGAATAATGGCATGTTTGATAGACAAAGCTATCAATGCATGTGCCTGGGAATCTCTGCCATCCCAACAAATCTACTCTACAGTAGGTGCAACAGAAACTACAGCACGAACAGGAATATGCAGAATATTGTCATCTTCGACACCTTCTGCATCAGCTTCAGTACCTGTTGTTGTAACAGTTGTAGGTGTGATAGGACGTTTTTTGACACCCTGCACAATGTTCCACAATCCTTTTGTAACCAACACATGTCACATCATATAAGCCCATAACGGGTAGTTGGTACCATCCAACTTATCCTCAACAGCCAACATACAAAATACATCACTACTTTCAGCCATGGTCGGTGACTAAAATACCTTGATGCAGAAAATTGATTGTATCTAAAAAAGTTGAACAGAACTACCCAGACGAATTCTACTAGACCTGTAGCAGACTTCGAGATGCTTATACTGGCAAATAGAAACTAGTATATAGCTTTGGCAAAAAAAGACGAAATAGCCTACACAAGCGCTGTGATAGTGCGTTCGGAGGTCGAAACGAGCTGAGATCACGATTTCAGCACCACAGAGCAAAACCGTTTTGATCTCCTAAACACGTTGAGTATGCTCACCAAAATTTGTGCAATTCTGAGACTGCAACCGAAGGAGTGTCGACGGCGCCCTAGATGAAGCGACGACCTGCTCTGATACCAATTGTTGGAGTTAGACGTCTACGGAAGCACGCAAACAACACAAGAAAGAAGAAGATGCTTGGAGCACAACACACAATACTGAATGTATTACTAGAGAATGTACAAAGATAAGTAGCCCATTAGGGCAATAGGCATATACAAGAACCATTCTCTATATGGTGTCACATGGAAAGAAGCACTAGAATCTAGCAGCCAGGTGTGGGAAAGAGAATCAGCCATAAGTGCCTCAGTTGGCAGAGTACTATCAAGTGTCAGCACATCAGCATCATCAGAAATAGCATTAATTTCTTCAATCTTCACAGTCAAAGTAGATGGTGCAGGTAACTGTTTAACATGCCCATCAACATTTCGTCCTTTACCTTTAGCATTCTTTAATGCATAACAATCTTTCTTCATATGTCCTTTCTTATGAAAATAATGGCATTCCATATCCATCTTCCTTGATTTACTTCTACTCTTATTCCGTTCACCATTCTTTTCCTTGTTTTTGCTCCTGCCACGTTGTTGATTCTTTCCTTGGTAAGAATCACGAACATTATATGCATCTCCACTCTGAGTGCCAGCCATAGATTTTCTACGAACTCCTCACTCAAGAATGCTCCTAGAGGCAACCATAACATAGCAATGTGATACAAAAGAGGCACTATGAGAGCCTGAATGAGTATGGTATGACAGAGGTGCATCTAAATTGTTGTCACACAAAGTCTGCACCAACCATTTTTGCTCTTTGGGACCTTATTCTGCCCATTTGCCCACCCTCCCACCCCTTTCTTCTTCCTCATTGTGTAACCCTTTTACCCTCTTTGCCCATCGTCCCACCCTCTTTTATCACTTTTATCATTACACAATCATTATGAGTAGTTGTTGGACCTATTGTGGAGTTGCTTGAATATCTCAAGTCATTTAAAGTGTTTATAAACACATTTGTGGGTTCGTTTATGACGCCTTTCCATGTGTGTCTTGCATTGACTTTCTACGATATTGTGACGTTTATTATTTGACATTGGTGTTTTGCAGGATACTCCGACATGTATTCGCATGGATAGCCAGTCAGCCTTGGCCATCGCCAAGAATCTAGTGTTCCACGCTCGGACGAAGCACATCGAGATCTAGTACCACTTCATCCGTGAGAAGCTCATATCTTAGGAGATTACTCTGGAGCAGTGTACCTCTCAAGAGAACTTGGCGGACATGTTCACAAAGGCTCTACCTCTAGTTCCGCTTCAGCGCTTGGTGGACCTCTACAGCATTCAGCTGCTCCAAAATGGAGCTGCAGAGGGGTTGTTGACGACATGATTGCTCCTACCTCATCTACATTTGTATCCGCAAGAGTGCATCTCCATTTTGTATCCAGGAGGCACTCCATTTCTAGTCTATTTCCATTTTATATTGTATTTGGGTACCTTGCCATGTGTTTCTACCAGTTGTATTCATTCTCCTTTCAGGAGACTTATCCCACATATGATGTAGTTTTGAGAGCCCCTCCCAAATCTATATAAGGAGGGCCTCTCCCCTCATTTGTACTTGGTTAGAAGCTTGAGGAGCCTACTCCATGCTCTTGGCAAGCTCATTTCTAATCCACATGAGTTTACGCATTTCATGGTCTACTCATTTTGTGTCTCACACATTCTTTGTTTTGTGAGAGTACTTTACTTTTCATTTTGCTTCTGCGTGTGTACTCTCTACAGCTATTACTAAGTTGTTGATTCTAGGTTACTTGTTAGTAATTAGCTATTAATAATTGGCTTGTTACCAATTAGCTATTACTAAGTAGTTGGTCATTAGTTAGTTGTTAGAAATTAGCTATTAATAATTAGCTTGTTGCCAATTAGCTATTAATAATTAGCTTTTTACCAATTAGCTATTACTAAGTAGCTTGTTCTTAGTTAGCTTGTTAGTAATTAGCTATTACTAATTAGTTTGTTACTAATTAACTATTGCTAAGTAGCTTTTTTACTAATTAGCCATTACTAAGTAACTATTACGAATTAAGTATTACGAATTAGCTATTTCTTATTACCTATTACTAATTAGCTATTACAAATGAACTATTACAAATTAGCTATTAGTGACTAGTTATTACTAATTAGCTATTACTAATTAGCTATTACAAATTAGCTATTACTAATTAGCTATTATGAATTAGCTATTAGGAATTAGATCTCACAAAGTAGCTATTACAAATTAGCTATTACTAATTAGCTATTAAGAATTATCTATTATGAATTAGCTATTACAAATTAGCTATTCCTAATTAGCTATTACTAATTAGCTGATATGAATTAGCTAATACTAATTAGCTATTACCAATTAGCTATTACTAATTAGCTATTACTAATTAGGTATTACAAATTAGCCATTACTAATTAGCTATTACTAATTAGCTATTATGAGTTAGCTATCATGAAATAGCTATTCCTAATTAGCTATTACTAATTAGCTATTATGAATTAGCTATTAGTAATTATCTATTATTAATTAGCTTTTACAAATTAGCTATTACGAATTAGCTATTACTAATTATCTATTATGAATGAGCTATTATTAATTAGCTATTAATAATTGACTATTACTAATTAGTTATTACTAATTAGCTATTACTAATTAGCTATTATGAATTAGCTATTACAAATTAGCTATTATGAAATATCTTCAAATTAGCTATTAGGAATTAGCTATTACTAATTAGCTATTCCTAATTAGCTATTACTAATTAGTTAGTTATTACTAACTAGCTTGTTACTAATTAGCTATTACTAAATAGCTATTTCTTGGTTAATTGTTAGTAATTAGTTATTATTAATTATCTTGTTTACCACTTAGCTATTACTAGTTAGCTATTACTAATTAGTTATTAGTAATTAGTTATTAGTAATTAGCTATTTAGCTATTATTAATTATCTTTTTACCAATTAGCTATTACTTAGTAGTTGGTTCTTGGATACTTGTTAGTAATTAGCTATTACTAATTAGCTTATTGAAATTAGCTACTAAGGAGTTAGTTTTTTGGTTAGTTGTTTGTAATAATCTATTATTAAGTAGTTGGTATGTGGTTAGTTGTTTGTAATTAGCTATTACTAATTATCTTGTTATCAATTAGCTATTACTAAGTAGTTGGTTCTTGGGTAGTCACTAATAATTAGCTATTACTAATTAGCTTGTTACTAGTTAGCTATTACGAAGTAGCTGGTTCTTGGTTAGTTGTTTTGTAATTAGCTATTACTAGATAGTTTTTTCTTAGTTATCTACTAAATAGCTATTAGTAATTGGCTTGATCTTATGCATTTGTTATCAATTAGCTATTATTAAATAGCTTGTTCTAAATCAACTATTGGCTTTTTAGTAGCTAGTTAGGTATGCGTAGCTTTGACTATTACTTGTTATCTTGTTACTTGTTAACTAGGTATGCATAACTTCTACTATTAAATATTAGCTTATTGCCATAGTAGTTATTACTAACTAACTTGTTACTAGTTAAATTCTATATTAGTTAGTTTATGTTTAGTTACATATTTCTAGTTAATTTTTTACTATGACTTATTAGCTAAAACCATGAATTGACGATTGAAAATAGGATTACCAAAGATACATCAAGAAGGTGAACAGAGTGCTCCAAATATTGATTTCTGCTAAGTTGGGTCCTGCTTATATCCTTCTTATTTGGTGACACCCTTCTCTCTATTGTCCAAACCAGGATAATCAGATCCTTGACCTCTTGTGTGATACATATGGTACATGTTGATCTACTACTTGTCTTCAAAAAGCTATGATCAGACTCAACTACAGTTAACCATCCAATTGTATCATAGATGACTTTCCTACTTTCTCCCAATACCTAAAAAGCCTTGAAATATTTATCTGATTCGTTGATGAATACGCATCACTATTTAGAATCATCATCAATGTTGATGTCTTCAACACAAGGTCATCAAAATCCTTTCTCATGCTTTGTAGTGTATTTTGAAGATTGGTAAAAAGTGCACATGTTACATGATCTTTGCTTCTGACCATTGCATCAAAAATTTTCCCAATACATGGACCCTACAACATCCTATTTGGTGCCTCGATTTTATCTTCATAAAATAAGTGTCTAGTTTTATTGTCAAAATACTTGATGATCTTATACACGATGCCATCAAAGTTGCTTGAACTATGATTAGCATTACCCTCCACATTAGTACCCAACGTTGACCTTATTGTGTCTCTATATTTGCTTTTCTTTTCCTTCCAATAACATCTTAATGCTTGTTGATCACTATCCACTATTGGTATTATATTAACTTCCATCAGTTCGCTTGTTTGCAATTGCCCAGCATCAATACACTACAAATGAAGAAGAAACCATAAATGCAATAACATCTACCACTCATTGATCTACTTTCTTATATTGATTTTACATTGAGTATGCTCATCTGCTATCAATATGTGCTCCATCTCTTATGTATGTAGACTTGTTATACCACTTTTAAATCTGCAATAACCTTAGATGTTAGATACAATGAATGAACAATATGAAACTAAATGGACATTGTGAATCCACTTTTAAACCTACAACAAATCATCCACAACTTGAGATGTTACTCATATCTAACTTCCCCTTTTTTTTAGAGAACAAGAAAAAATGAGGGAATTTTACAAAATGTGAAGGGGCCAAGAGCCCACACATCACCATAAAATCAATGTCATCAATCTTTACAATAGTGATTCTGCGATAGTAATGCCTAATCTTTACAACATATTATTCAATGAGTAACTGCATGAAGGCATTGCTTCATCAATTAAGCAACAAACACAAACAAAACTCTTGACATACATTTTGTAATCTCAACTCTATCAGGATGTTGAAGACATATCACAAATGCAATTAGATTCATGTTTTTGACCAATATAAGACGATCATTTCAATGACTCACACTTTTTTTTGAAATACTTACCACACATCCAATAATAGCCCATAAAATCTATCATCTTCACCTGATATCGAGTATTTGAAAGTTACCAAGTTATTATGAATCATATGAATTAAAAACACGAGTTCATTACATTGCACCTTCATGTTTAAGTTGTTCATGGGTTAGCACCCTTTTCACAACTGTACCTGCACCATCATGTTCTCCCTTCTCGTGCCCCGACTCAAAGAAGTTCCATATCATAGTCATGCCTGATAGCCGTGCATATATTCTTACAAAGTAAAATGGACGTTTAGCCTTAAATTGAGAAGTTGCACCATCTGACCATACTGAATGTTGGCTTAAGTCAAGGTGTAGTTCTCTCAACCATTGCCAATGTAATTGGAAACAATGTTGCACAAAAAGGGTGTCATGCTTCTTGTCATTGGGTATGAAGAAGTGGATTACCTTTTTAGGAATGATCCCAAACAAAAATATGTGATATGCACAAAAATAGTTATGTGTACAGACCACCAATTCATAGATTGTATTTCATTTTGCTCATCGAACATATAGTTTTTTGCAAATCAACAAGTCATACCACAACATCGCTTGGGAATTCAAAGACACATCTTAAACTAGTTTGCTAAATAAATGAAATTCCAAAAGGTTTACCTAATCTGCATAGCTTGGCTCTCCTCCCTTTTCTTACTCTATACTAAACTCTGATGTTTCTTCTCATTTTGCAAACTTGCTCCTTGAAAAACAATCTCTCTCAATATTCCCCACTCAGGACATAGCACACATAAAAATTGTCAGGTGTCTGCCATGAATGCTCCTCCTTGAAAAACAATCTCTCTCAATGTTCCCCACTCAAGATGCAACACACATAAAAACTCCCAATAGTGATGGCACTTGACATGAATGCTACATGCTCCACTATACAATGTGCGTACGCTCGCCCCTTCCACTAATGCTTTTAATTTTCTCTTTCAAAAGTTATACACATAGGCTTAGCTAAGAAGGATCTACTTTTTCCAGCCAATTAACAATGTCCCGGACTTCACTTTTTTGTAAAATTAACATGCTTTCACCTCATGATCATTTCCTTTACGATATTTGCAAAACAATCTTTGATTTTTTGTTTTCTTCTCATCTTTGTCATCTTTCTTTGATTGTGTAGAATTATCATATTTTTGCTTACTAGTAGATGAGCTCCATTTACCTTTGCCCTTCTGACTAGCTAAGAAAACTTGATCTGCAACATGCATAATGGACGTATTCTGCATAGACTAATGTTCTTGCAATAGAACAGAGACTAACTCCTCATGTTAAGGCATTTGGATTGTCTTTCATCATCAATCAAAGAGTAGAAACAAAACTTCTGATATGAATCTAGAAGGCCATTCAGAACAGTCTGCACAAGTGAATTGACAAGCAAGACCATCAACAAAAATCAATTGCTCCTTTAAATCTTTGATCTTTGTCAAAAAACTGTCCATGGAATCTCCTTCGTTCATGTGCTCACTCTCCAACTATTTTTGAAGGTAAGCAATATGAGCCTCATTCCTTGCCAGGTATAAAGTGCTAAGTGTATCCCAAGCATCCTTTGCTATTCTGTAAGAGCAAATGTGAGGAATAATGGCACGTTTGATAGACAAGGCTATCAATGCATGTGCCTGAGCATCTATACCATCCCAAGGAAGTTGCTCTACAGTAGGTGCAGTAGGAACAACAACAGAACAAGAACCTGAAGAATATCACCATCTTCAATGCCATCTGCATCAGCTTCAATAACTGTATTTGTAGGTGTAATAGGACGTTTTTCAACACCTTGCATAATATTCTGCAGTCCTTTTTGCAACCAATACATGACACATCATATAAGCCCATAATGGGTAATTGGTACCATCCACCTTATCTTCAATAGACAACACATGGAATATGTCACTGCTTTTAGCCATGGTCACTGACTAAAATACCCTGATGCAAAAAATGACTATATCTTAAAAAGTTGAACAGAACTACCCTATCGAGTTCTGCTAAACATGTAACAAACTTTGAGGTGCTTATACTAGTAGACGAAACTTGTATATATCTTTGGCACAAAAAAGATGAAATTGCCTGTGCAAGCACTGCGATAATGCATTTGGAGGCTGAAATGAGCTTAGATCACGATCTTGACACACACAAAAAGGCTACTTTGAACTCCTATTTGCATTAAGTATGCTCACCAAATTTTGTGTGATTTTGAGATTGTGATCAGAGGGGTGTCGAAGATGCCCTAGATGAAGCAAAAACCTACTCTAATACGAATTGTTGGAGTTTGAGGTTTGTGGAAGCACACAAACAACACATGGAAGAAGAAGAAGAAGCTTGAAGCACAACACACAAATGTATTACCATGAGAATGTACAAAGATAAGTGACCTGTTAGGGTTATAGGCATATATGCAAGCCAGGGGAAAAAAACTCCTAAAGAGGTAAAAAAGTGCCCCAATGCTCCTCGTGTGTTCACACACATCACCACCTAAATATATCATCAGATGTGGCATAGTGGTTGGAGGGTCAAGACAAAACTTAGAAGAAAGTTGTTTTGTGGAAGGTGGAGCTAGAAGGTCTGGAAGTGGAAGACAACAGTAGGAAATATGATGAGTAGTGAAAAAGAAGGTTGAGAGTTATGCGCTCATGAAGCAGAGAATGCTCAAAGAGGGGCAGATGCAATCAATAGATTTTTGTGTGTACAAAGCTAGAGAAAGAGTGGAGCATTCCATCCCATGGTTAGTGGCTTTGAAGACTTGGCGAATGGATTTGCAATAGATTGCATCTTGAGGTGGTCTACGCATAGAGTACTAATGCATCATGAGGGAAGCACGTGGTGATGTGGATGACAAGTTGGTTGATGTTGTGAAAGATCTACGTTAGTGGTGATTGCTGAGATGACTAGGCATAGTGCGGTTGGCAGCATTCGTCTTCCTCTTTCTTTGAAACCTCCTACCCCTTTTCCCTAATGGTATGAGGTGGCAAGTTTCATGTGAAGCATTTGGGAAAATCATGAGATTAGCATGGGTTGGTGTTTGTAGCATCACTGAGGCCCAAAAAGGGAATTTATCTATCTTTATATTTAAGGAGAGTTTCCTCAGTTTTTCTTTTTTGCAATACTCTATATAGAAGATGTATTTGAAAAGGTTGGTGCAAAGAGCTATGAATTGCCCTCTGCTAAGCCAGTTGCCTTGTGTTCTGTTCATGTAAGCAGTGTTGCAATAGTTAATACATTCATGCATTTTGTCTTTGGTCTACCTTCTTGTGTATATTTAAACAAGTATGTGCCTTTCAAGTCTGTCAGCCTAAGTATAATTGTTACATAGTGAGGGAGCAAGCAAAGATGGCATCAAGGTAGGCAGCAAGTGAGCACAACATTAAAATTGAAAGTTTTATCTTTGTTTTGATTTTTGCAGTATAACGCTTCTCGAACCATATTCTACCATGATCGAGATCTATGAATTCGTGCTGAGTACAAAAGAACCACGTGAAACAATATCGACTCTATACAATTGCAGACTGCATTGTATATATTTTGCATGCTAGGTAGGGACCAAGGGCTTGGTAACCTTGATCATTTAGGAGTACTTAACTTCTCTATGACCAGAACTCGTTTGTGCCATATATCTCTTAGCCTCATATGCAGTATTATTGTTTGTAACAAGTCCAAGGAGAAACAATGACACATAGTAAAACTAGAAATGGTTCAAGGTGATTTAGCTTCCCTCTTGTCTCCTATTAATATCAATTTCCCCATATTTAAGGGAGCCTCTACAGAAGACCTTGATGATCATGTCACGTGTTTTCTCGCTTTGTGCAAGAGCCGTGGGTTGGAAGGATGGATTGATTCCGTCATGGCCTTATTTCTTGCAACTTTGGATGAATCATATGGAAAATGGTTCACTCTGTACGAAGAAGATCATTTCACAACTTGGAAAGCCATGAAAGATGAGTTCTCTTCTATGTTTTGGCATGCAAACTCAACCAAACAAGTGTTGGATGAGTTAAAGAATCCATGTTTAAGAAAAGGTGAATATTTTCTAGAGTTAATGATGAGGACCAAGGCTTTGGTGGCAAATTTCCTGCTACTCCCCGAGACTTTTCATTAAAAAGTGGCTCAAGAAGGTGCTTCTGCTTAGCATGATGCATAAACTACACAATTTTTTAGCACCAAGAACTCCATTGGAAGAATTTGTGGCCATGGATACTAGGATTGAGTATGTGCACTTCAATGACTCCACTTCTCACAAAGAATGATGGAATTACTTCCCTGGGAAACAAAGGTTTATGAGTGCCAAAGAAGATACTGTGGCAATGCTCAGGGAAGGATAGATGAAGACAAGCCTTTGGTGTACACTCTATCTCAATAGTGGCACCCACATGTTGGGAGCATGAGGCTTGTAGCTGCTACTATCTAAAGGGAATGGTAGATCCACAACCACTAGCTTATTGGCGGCGGCAAGCAATGATGTCACAACCCTTGGTTCCTATGACTCAACCAATGGTAGTGGCACCAGGATCTATCCTTGGTTATGTTCTTGGCATTCCTTCATTTTACTATTCTCTTGCTAATTTTGGCATGGAGACCAACCTTACTAATCAAGCTTCAACATTCAAAGATCGACCTCATTGTCCCATAATGTGTTATAGGTGCGGGGAATATGGTAATGTGCAGGCTCAATGTGTTTTGTGGAAAAATGTACTTCTATGCACGAACTATTCGAAGTTGCCTATACAAAGGACTTCTCCAAGTAGACTACTACGAACCAGGTAAATAACACTATCCATGTTTTGGTAGAACTGCTTCCCACTTGGGGTAGGCAACTACAATCACCCACAACAAATGTTGTGCAACTGAGAGAGATCTCCCCACTAAGGGTGCGAACTAGAGCTCAGTGGGTGGTGGAGGAAGAATATATGGTAGTGGAAAACAAAGGTGCTACCCTTAGCAAAGGAATGGTACTAGTGAAGCAGTGGTTCCAAAGCAACCAACTCCAATACACTGGCAGAAATGAGAGGAGCCATGCAATAATGGATCTTGTGTGGAGCGAGAACTTGTTGGATTAGAAAAGGTACCTACGAGACTAAAAAGGGAACTACTTAAAGTTCGTGGTTTAGAAGACTCATAGCTAGAATCTCTAGTGACTAACCATGCTGCAAAATCATGAAAGGAGTTAGAATAGAGTCAAGTGAGAACAATAGAAGATGCTTTCTAGATGGCCAAATAAGAAATGAAGAATATGGCTCCAAAGCTCACTGTAAGTGTACCTACAAATTCTTTTATGGTGAGTCAAATCTTGAAGAATACGTATCAACACGTAACTCTATATCAGTTGTTATGTATGGATGCTCAGTTTTAAATCAAGATGCTCAACATCATTGCTTCATTGGGAGCACTAGTTTTGGTGGGCAATAGTCTGAATAATTGTTTCCTAACACAATTTGGTACTTTGATAGTGGAGCAACCAAACATATTACCTCGTAGAATAGTTTCTTTATTTCATTTGAGCCTATCCCTATAGCAAATACTATCACATGCACTAACCAATCCTCTTATCCTGAATGGGAGTTGATAAGATCATTCTGACTACTACTGCTGGGAGTTCTTTCACATTGTTAGATGCTTTGTCCACATATCAAGAAAAATCTATTTTCAATATCAACATTAGTGAAGATTGGCTTGGTTGTCAAATTTGGCGATGTAATTATTGCTTCTTGATTTTATGTCCTGGGCTATATAAGCTCATAAACTATGCAAAATCTATCAATTATTCAACATGCGCAATTCAAAATTCTCAGGCTATCTTAGATGCAAAGCTTTGACATACACGCTTTGGGCATCTAAATTTTGCTAGTTGTTACACCTCCAAAAATCTAAAATGGTGTCCTCTCTGCCCAAACTTGAGGCACCTTGTAAACATGTTTGTGAAGGTTGTATTTTGGGCAAAATGTAGTGTTCATCCTTCCCAAAGATGGTTCAGTTCAAGCGACTCAAAAATTGCACCTTGTTCATAGTGATGTTTGTGGTCCTATGCAAACACCTTCTTTTGGGAACTACCTTTACTTCGTAACTTTCATTGATAATTTTTTGAAGCATGCATGGGTGTATTCACAGATAGGAAAGTTTGAAGTTTCTTTGTGCTTCAAACAATTTTTGGTTTGGGCTGAAAATCTATTAGCATGCAAAATGGGCTCCCTCCATTCTGATCAAAGGGGGAAATACATGTCTTATGATTTAATGCATTTTTGGTTGAATGTGGGATAAAACATCATTGGACAATGGTGTATAACCTCGACATAATGGAGTTGCTGAAAGAAAAAATAGGTCTCTCATGGAGATGGCAAGGTGTATGGTCAAAAGTCATGCTTTACGACATAGCTTTTGGCTTGAGGGTGTTATGTGTGAAACATATGTACTTAACATGTGTCCCACCAAAGCATTGTAGTCTATCACTCCATATGAGGATTGACATGGTTGCAAGCCATTTGTTACTCATTTGTGTGTCTTTGGTTTTCTTGCATATGCATCAGTGCCTGAACAACGCCGCAAAAAATTGGATGATAAAGCAATAAAATTTATTTTTGTGAGATATAGTTCTCAAAGAAAAGGTTATTGCCTATATCATCCACAAAATAAACGCATATTGGTTAGCCATGATGTTGTTTTTGTGGAAGATGCAATTCAACCATTACTTTCATGTACTGAGAAGACATCAGTTAGCTCTAAGGATGTGTAAAACCCTTTGTTGCATCATTTTACAGGTGGAGCATCAAGTGCTAGCCCAAATGAGGTAATTCCTTAGCCTTTATAGGTTTCACATGATGATGGAGATCATTCCATTTTTGCTGTAGATTGACATGATGCACTTGTTGATGAGAGGGTTGATATAGAGGAGGCAAAACCTATGCCCAAATGGCTGGTGCAGACTATAGCTGAGTGATGAATAACACCTCCTTTAATGTCAATCCAGGAAGACATGAGGATGGTATGGAGACCTTGAGCAAGTGATGTGCACAAGTGGTGATGGAGAAGCACACAAGCATGCACACACATACAACATCCCAATCGACTGGCCCGAGTATCTTCAGATGTGGCATGTGCAGCTTGTCTGAATGTAGGGCTTGCTCCACAGCAAATAAATATAGCAGATGAGAGGGTCTGGGTATGAATATTTCTGAGTGATACTCCCAGAACCCTATGATAAACATTTCTTCAAATGTTTGTTTGAAGCATGCTGGGAGATATTTGATACGAGCGTGCCATGCATATACAATATTGACAGATGGTGTGGTGCTCATATCATAGATGAGGTCGAGGTTGCCTTCATTAAAGCCTAGTGTCGAGAGGTGAGGTTCTTTGACATTTTTGAAGGTCCGGAATGTGACAAGCATGAGTTCGAAGATTTTGAGGCACATCTATGACATGACGTCAGGTACATTCTTGAAGCTAATGCCCCAATGTCAAATTGTTGAAATCATATATGCTACCATTGGTGGGCCATGAGGCGGTGCTAGATATACATAGTTCAACCATTTATCACATCCTTTGACTTTTTTCATTGTTTGAGTGAACTCAAGCCATGATCTTTGTCGAAACATAGGACAATAGCAAGGGTTATAATTAATGTACAAGGGCATGTTGTTCCATGTGTGCACCATTTCGGGGTAGGTTTCGAGTAACCATATTCTCCATGTAGGTTGAAAGATGTTGCCTTGCGCAGCTTTCTCAGGAATGTCGTCTAGGGCAAATTGGGTTGTGGAGGTTGGGTTTTTCCTTGTGCGGTGTTTGATCTCCACATTATAATCTGCTAATAAGATGCAAAATGGTACATACAAATCATCAGAAACACCAATCCATCGATGATGAGATAGGTTCTTGAAGTAGTCTGATTTGATGACGATGTCTTCCAGTCGAGCCAAGGACTGTATCTGCACTGCTACTCTCTCATCATGAGTTGGGCCTAGCTTTTCTAACCTTTGCATACATTCTGGAGCTCCAATCTCAAATGTATCCCTTCCTTCCTCTGTTTGTTTGCCTCTAGGTGCAAGCATAGGTTCATAAGGGTCCTCAAATGTCTCTTCTACTTCATTTGGAATGAGTTCTTCAGGCTCGGGCTCCACAAGGGGAGAAGGTTGACATTCATATTGGAGAAGATTATCCTGCAAAGCTATCAGTTGTGCTTTCAATTCTATCACCTCTTCAGATGCGACGTTTGTAGGTGCTGCTTCTTTCGGTTGCTCTCGTTGATTGGCCAATTGCTTCCGTCGGTCATCACATTCTTTTTCTAAGGTATCATATGCCTCTAGTAGGTAAGCATGGGTGTCCAATATGATCTGCATGTTGGCTGACGGATGGCTTTGAAGTGCTCTGGGTCGATCTCTTGTGGTGATCCTTCCATCACTGCTTCTAGATTTTCTTCATTCTATCTTTGTAGTCTTTTATTTTCTTCTAGTGCCGTTGACATGTGTTTCCTTAGTAATGTGAGGTTACGACAGGTTTTGAGATTGTCTGCTTGTTGGACACGGAGCATTTCCTCGAGTTGTTGTTGTGCCTATGAATCTGGTTGGGGGGGATTGGCCACTAATTCCTCACATTGTCTCTGCAAGATATCAGAATTCTATTGTAGTAGCCGCTTGTCCTTCTCCATGTTTGTGATTCGTTCTTGTAGTGTCTCATGGACTCTGAATAGGTTCGTATGTTGAGCATCTAAATGCTGGTAGTTCTACTGTAACTGAGACAAACATTGATACAAAGTGTTGAATACATTATTTACAGGGGTGGGTGTTGGGAAGGTTTGGAATGCAGAGGGGTAGGGAAAAGGGAAAGGGATGGTGGATGTTGTGCTTGAGAATGGTGAAGTGAGTGGTGGGGGAATGGGAGATTGTGGGAATATGGGGGGAGGGAGAGGTGTAGATGTGGGTGATATGTCCATGTGGTCGTGCGTGGATGTGATCATGGGAGTTACCATATACAGGGGAATGGTAGGTGTGGTGATGGACGTGAAGGTGTACACCGGTGTGTTTAATTGTGCATGTGGGACACCAAGAAATGTGACAGGAGGAATTGGATTTCTGGTAACCAAGGTTAGGGTTACATTGTTCGTGGTGGCAATTACAATAGTGGTAGTGTCAGATTGTGAGAGTTATGATGGTTGACTCACATTGTGTGCTTTAGTAAGGGAGGTGCAGATCGTGGCCGTGACAGTAGTGGTGACAGTGGTGGTATGAGGTGAGGGGGGTGGAGTTGGAGGGGAGGGTGGTAGGGGTGGTGATGGGGGTGCACTTGATGCATGGAGTTCTTCAGTGTGTTGAATGGAGTGTGCCTTGCCGATGGTTGTGGAGGTGGTACCATGTGGTTCTGATACTATAATATGTATTTCCTTCCCTGATCTTGGAGGGTGTCTCCCGTGTCTTTGATCAAATCTCTGAGAGTGTGCGAGGGCGGTGTGCACAATCTCTGGCACCCCCAATGCAGCAGCAATCATGTTGAGGGAAGCTCTGAATTGATCATCCACACCTTCTTCTTCAAGTATCTGGTTCATTAAGGTCTTCCTTGCTACCAAGGATAGTCTATGTTGTTCGTGAACCAAGTTTATAGTATCATACAATCTTTTTAATTGCTTTGTGTATGTCGAGGCTCCCACGAGTTTCGGTATGACATATTGCTCATATTCATGCTCCTCTTTGTCGGATGGTCCTCATGCTCCTCATCTAGTTCCTCTTCTTCAGTCTCCTCCTCATCTTCCTCTACTTTGACTACTACTGGTTGAGTTTGGTCGGGCCGATCTGTGATAGTTTGTTGTCCACTTAACTGCTCCGTTTCGATTTCCAAGTTAGTTGCATTGATTATCTTGGCTACTTCCTCATCATTTAAATTCTCAAGCGTGAAGCTGTGAGGAAACTCTAAATCTGTGGGGATCAGTGGGAAGATCAGATTATGCCCTTTTGCAATGTGCCTTGGTAATCTGATGGTGAAGGGTTGCACTTGCCTTTGGGGTGGTGGAGTCATGTCCGGTGTCAGGGTAGCACCTCGAGCCTATGCACATGGCATATGAACAACTCCTCTCATTTTCTTTGATCGGGGCCCTGTGGCTGACACTCTTCGCTGAAAGTCCTGCACCCTAGTCCAAATGAGTGCCCTTTCAATTGGCACATCGTATGCCAAGCATCGATATACAATTCTGGTAAGTGCACAGCATCCATAGAGCACTCACTTCTGTTTCTTGTACCAACGTTGATATGCAAGATGGATCTGGTCAATGATCCAATGTGGCATATTGATTGTTAGATTCAGCGTGTTTGCCAAGTATAAACTAAACCAAATCTTCTTGGGTGGTATCATAAATCTTTCTTGGGCAGGGAATGCAAAGTGCTGCATGCACATTTGGAGGTGGATGGCAATAGTTGGGGTCATTGCCACCATGTCCTTTAGCTTAGTTAGGTTCTTGTTCTTCATGTTGTCTGGGATCATTGTCTCCTTCTCTGTAGGGATGTCCATACCTCTCATTTCTAGAGCTTCCCTTACCAAATTGTTGGTTAATTTAAAGCGCTTCAGTTCATTTCCTCGTGTAAGAGAAGGAAGTACAAAGGTACGCGTCCCCTTTTTATCTTTGCTTGGAGTGAGTGTGCTAATTAGGTATGAACACCTCAGGAAGTCCGGCTTTGGTAATTGAGCACAGAAGTAATCATCCAATCTGGCCTTCTTCCATAATGGTCACAATCCTTCACTATTTTGAAGCTTTTCGAACTCTTGCATAAAGAAATGATACCGGCCCCACTGTCTATTAAACTCTATCTCAACCTCCCATAAATAGGTGCCATCCCCAAGGGGTCTTGCTACTTCACTGAACCAATGGGAGTTCTTGCTAACTAGTGATTTGTGCCCTTGGGGAGGATTTTGAATCGGTATGACATGTACTGCTCTTAATGCATGTGGCCATTCCTTCAACTCCTCCTGAATAGGGATACTTTCAATGTCCACTATTTGAGGACTAGTGCCTGCTTGGGAGCTCGTTCCTGCAACCTCTACCATGTTGAGGGAATCGGACGCAGGTTTTGTGAGAATATATAAATGAATGTTAACATTGCAGTTGACACAAAGTAACCCTGTGTCCTTGTTACAACATTAACTTGATGAATCGTGATGTGGTTAGCGGGTTACTTAGTGCACGTGTGATGATGAGTGTGAAGTGTGGTTAGTGGATGATGGGTTCCTAGGTGCTAATTGGGATAGTGCAATGTAATGTGTACACAGTTAGTATGTGGATGTGGTTTTACAGTGGGGTTAGGTGGTTTGTTACAAGACTTGGGCTACCAAACATAGTGTAGGGCTTTATCTCTTGATTTTGTGGAGACTTCAGAAGGCTTTACGAGAATGTCTACTTGGAAATGAGGCTTTTAAGGGACCCATTTACAAGTGATTCTACTCGTGCTTGTGGATGAACATGTAGTCGTGCATGTCGAGCAATTAGGGGGTATCGACTGTTCGAGTGTGTGAATACTAATTTACAATGTGTGGTTTTCGTGTGGCTAAACAAGCCTTAGGTACCCAAATTTATCTTGATTGGGGGTCAGCCTTCATTGACTTCTTGGGAACCCAAATAAACCTTACTTTTGTAGTTGAATCCTTGAAGGACTTCTCTCTAGTTTCCTATTGTCGATCACTAGAAGGACGTTTAGTCATTGGTTTTAACTTGGCCGCGATAGGATATTTGCCTTTCTATAGCCATACTTGCTTCTGTGGTTGAGACACCTTACTTCATATTCTCCTTTGGCCTTGAGTATAGGCTATCTGCTTCCTCTGCATTCGATAATCCTTTAGTTTCCATGTCTCTATCACTTTTGGAAAAGAAGGGAGTTCCATCGTATCCTTGCCTCCTTTGTTGAGAACATCATCCCTCTGCATCACAGAGTTTTGGACAAGAATAGCATCATCATCTTCATGTGTACTCCTAGAAGGACCAGGAGTTGGTGCCTTTCCTAATTCCTTGAGTGCTTCCTTTTCTAATTCAATTGTAATGCAATTTTGACTTACCCAAACTTGAAGAAGTCCACTTCTTTGGTTCAGGTTGACTGCATGATCATAGATCCAGTCTTGACCCAAGACAAGAGGCTCAATGAGATCCTTGTCTTGACACACTAGCACATTAACTGTAATTAGAACGTCTTGAATGTCAAGGGGAAGCTTCACATCGCCCATGCAAGGGGTTTCCACACCTCCCAATCCTATGAGGTATGCTTCTATAGGATTGACTTTTAATTTCAATTCTTGACATTAAGAAATTCTAACCACACTAGTGGCTGCACCTGAGTCAATCAAAGCCTGTACAATCCTTGCACTATTTCCTTGTCCTATTTCTAAGGTCACAAAAGGACGTCCGTCAATTATTCTATGGGAACTTACACCTGAGACTTCACACATAGCCATATGATATCCTAAAGCTGCATAGGAATCTAACCTAGGCTGATCTCTACCTTGTCTTTTCAATTTCATTCTTCGAATGCGTTCCAATGCTTCTGTCTGCGCTTCTTCTCGGATTCGTTTTTATTCTTCCTTATGTTTCTTGGCAGTGTTGAGTCGATTGAGCATTTCCTCAGCAAGGGGTTCTTGATATAGTTTGACTCTACATCCGCTAATGTAACTAGGGAGAACATCACCTTCTAGTGTAGCTAATTGAACTGCTCCACTAGTTGAGATCCTATTTATGATCATAGGTCCATAACCACGCTTCTCTAGCTTTCTTGCATGTTTTTTAGTGTAGACACCAAAACCAAGTCTCCGGCCTTCAAGTCTTTATCCTTCACATGGGCATCAAAGTATGCCTTTTGTCTTTTCTTAGGTGCATAAATCCCTGCGGTAGCTCTCACTCTCGTTTCACCTAGTCATTCAAGATCAAAGATCCTTGAAGAGAGTTCATGCCCTGTCCACTCATGCTCCCATGCTACTTTCAGTGTAGGCATCAAGAAGTCCAATGGTAGCACTGCATTTTGGCCAAATACCATCTGAAAGGGTGTGGCTTAGAGTACGGTTTTATAGGCAACTCTATATGCCCAAATAGCATTGTGTAGTTGTTTGTCCCAATTAGAGCATTTATTATTTACTAATTTGGTCAGCACATTGCATAGAATCTTATTGGTGCTTTTGGCTTGCCCATTAGCTTGTGGATGATAGGGAGGAGACTTCTTCTATATCACCAAGAACTCTTGAAGAAGATTTTCAATGACTTCATTCAAGAATTGAGTGCCTCTATCACTTACTAGCTCTATCGATAGCCCATATCTAGTGAACATGTTCTCAAATAAAAACTTAGCTGTCATTTAAGCATCGTTCTTCGTTGTGGATTTCACTTATACCCACTTGGTTAGATAGTCTGGGCCCACAATGATGTATTCATCATGTGAACCCTTAGCTCGGGGATTAATAGGACCTACAAAGTCTATTCCCAACTTAGAGAATGCACGTCCACCCATCATAGGTTTCAATGGCATCTCATCCTTGTGTATCGGACATTGAGTTTGCTGACAAATGTCACACTGCTTCACATAGGTATGCGCATCCATGTGAAGTGTTGGCCACCACAATCCTGCAAATAGGATTGCCTTAATTACACGGTCTGGTCCAAAGTTTTCTCCTCCTACACTTTGGTGATCAGTTTCCAAGATCTTGAGATATTCACTCTCATGGACACATAGCCTTAGGTAACCATCTTTACCACGCTTGTATAAGTTATCTCCAATGAGTGAGTAGTCTAGTGCCTCCTGTTCTAAGCTCCTTTGTCTAGCCAATGCCATCTCTTGAGGGAATGTTTTCATCCTCAGAAAGGCTACTAATGGTTCGCTCCAATATGGTATTAGAGACACTTGGTATAGTGTAGCGTGCTCCATGGGTGGTCTGATACGACAGACTGATCGTTCCTTACACAACTTATGGACATCTGCTTCCATAGTCGACCAGTGCACTCCGAGTCGTCTTAGTGTCTGTAAAGTTCTTGGCCTTGAGTAGTGTTGCTCTAATGCACCCACATATGCTAATTGCAACCATTTTACGTACTCCTCCTCTTCCAAACAACAAGCTAATATCCCTTGATCTGTATGCTTGTACATACTTCCTACCATGATATGGTACTTTTGGGCTTTTACTACCTCCCTATCTTGAGTGTTCATTACTGGGTGTTTTGGTCCATATGTCAATACTAGCACTAATGTCTTGGCCCACTGTGGTACAGCTTCCAAATTGAACAAGTAAGCATCAGGCATCCAATAGCATAGTTGGATGCATCCACATGCACATGGAATGGCTTGTTCCAATCTGGGGTAGTCAAGATTGGTGCCGAACATAATCGTCGTTTAAGCTCATTGAAGGAGTTCTCACATTCTGCCGTCCACTCAAAGTTAGTCAAAAGGGAGTATAGAGGCTTTGCAATGATCGCATACATATGAATGCAGCGACGATAGTAGCCACAATGCCCCATGAAAGCCTGTACCTCCTTGACATTCCTTGGCTTGGGTAACTCCACAATATCTCTCACTTTCTCCTCATCCATGGATATGCCATTCTTTGACACTATGTGTCCTAGAATCTTGCCTTGCCTCACCATGAAGACACACTTTTTTGGGTTGAATCAGACTTGATATTCTCTACATTTGTCAAAGATAGCTCTGAGCTCAGGAATATGGGCTTGTCTAATGTTGGAATGAGCACAGAGATCATCAACATAGACTTCCAAATTCTTCCTCAAGAATTCTTTAAATACATGACACATCAGCCTTTGAAAGGTAGCAGGCGCATTGGTTAGACCAAATGGCATTAGTCAAAAGGCAAATATGCCCCACTCTGTGGCAAAAGCTATCTTATGTTGATCTTACGGAGCTATGGCCACTTGATTGTGGCCAGAGAAGCCATCAAGGAAGCTATAGACTTCCTTACTTGCCACTCTTTCTAGTAGATGCTCAGTGATAGGAAGTAGATAACTATCTCTAATAGTGGTTGCATTAAATTTCTTCAAGTTAATGCATACACATAACTTTCCATTCTTTTTGGGCACCACTACAATGGGGGATACCCACTCAATATGCTCAATTTCGTAGATGAATCCAGCTTCAACCAAACGATCTATCTCTTCCTTGATCTTGGCAGCATAGTTATCATTATATGTGTATGGCTTCTGCTTAGAGGGTTTGGCATCTCAGGTCATGGGAATCATATGTGAGCATATGTCAAGGTCTACACCTTTCAAGTCCTTGTAACTCCAAGCAAATACATCTCTGTATTCTCTTAGCAAGGCTATCAACTCTTGCTCCTCATTCTCAGTCATGTCCAATATATGGCATTTTTCTTCTCCTTCCTCTATGGTTACAACAATTTTCTTGGTGGTTTCTTTTTTATCATAGGCATCTCCTTCTTGTGCATTAGGTTTAGGCATTCTTATCATGACCTCCTATCTTTTATCTCATACTTCTTAAAATTTTTAGGGACCTCAAATAAACATTCATCCTCCTCTCATGTGGCTTCTTTCTTCTTCCTTTTGTTGCCTTCATTCTTGGTGGTCACTTGTGTGGTTAATCTCACATCATTTATAAGCTCTTCATGTCTCTGAGGGTGAACTTCCACTTCGTAGAAATATTCCTCATTTGATGCAAAAGGTGGGTCCATAATGATTGACTCTAGATCGGAATCGCTTGCATCCTCGAATGCATCAGTGCTAGATTCACATTCTTCAATAACCGAATCACACATGATTGGCTCTATTGTAAAGACTGAAATGTCATAGCCATCCTCATCATAGTGGGGTGTCCATTGTTCTTCATTGATGGCTACATCCATTGTTGCTAAAATTTCAGCCTAACCATGAGGCTCAAATTCTTTGTTTGGAAATACTATAGGTGCATAGGTTGGGTCTTGAATTGATCTACGGGTTTCCTTCACACCTACCTCTCTAGCTATTTCTCTCTTCTCTTCTTCTACTGCTACTTTACACATCCACAGGTGAGTGTCTTCATGCATCCATGAGGATCCTGATCCTATGTAATGAACCGACTCAGTATCATCTTTAGCTCTATGGATGGGACTCCATTGAATAGGGGGTACGTCTCTATGAGAGTAATCTTTGAGATTGACTTTGGTCGTAACACCTAAGTGTTGCAAATACAAAGAATTTATTCCCCAATCTTGTACCACTTGCAACTACCGCATAAATGGTCTTCCCAAAATCATCTCATAGGCCTGATTCTTGCTAAAGTCACATATAGCAAAGGTATGCTCAAACTCTACACCACATGTAGTGAGAGTTATTCCTTCTAGCACTCCTAAGGGTCTCTCAATGTGACCATCGGCCATCTGCAATTTCATTCTCGTTGGCCTGAGTGCTGGCTTGCCCCAATGCTTCCATAGGGAAGTGGTAGCAATTGCTACTCCTGCACTTGAGTCCAAAATTGCCTTGGTGGTGTAACCTTGATGGGTAATTGGAAGATAGGTGTTTCCTTCTTCTCCTTCACTCATGTCACCTATCTTGTCCAAAGGTATTTGTGGCACAGTTCTATGAGATCCTACGGGAATGAGGTTTAGCTATTTCAGGCACTTGCTTGGATACATGTTTCCATAACTCTAGCCTAACCTTGAGTAGCTCTTCTAAAGTGAAATTGCACTGCGCTTTAGTGTTTTGCACTTCCTTTGTGTTCCTAGGTATGACCAAGTCTTTGTTTCTGATCATGACTGTGGGTGCTCTTATACAAGTAGGTTTAGCTTCCCATGGGCCTGTGAAATGGGGTAGTTCTCTTAAGGAATTAGACTCGAAACCTAATCTTTCCTGAGATTGGGAACTCTCCTGCTCCTCATAAATGGAAGGAATATCTTGTGGGAATTGATCATGCACGTCATCCACAAGTTCAATGGGAGGAGGAACTTCACTTTCTTTAGCCCATTTCCCTTCTTGAATCTCTCGCAGGAATTTTGGTGAATACCGATTCATAGAAGAAGATGTGTCAGGTTCTGTGGAGTTAGGCACATAAGCTTCCTAGGTGGGAAGGCTTATCCTTTCACTTGCCTTGTCCTTACTTTGAGAGGTGGGGTCCTTTTCAGATTTTGCAATTAGCCTCTCCAATCTTTCTAGCAATCCATCAAAGTGCCACTGTGTCTTAGCTGAACTAGAGAAATTAAAGAGGCGACTGGCTTCAAACATGGTTTGAGCCAATTCCACCATCTTATCACAAATTTTAGTTCGTTCAAGTTGTAGTTCAGCTCTAGGGTAACACTTTTCATGATCCATTACGTTTGGCCCTTCTTGAAGTCTGGCCTGATATGCATTAAGCATCGTGTCTAGGTCCTCGGGAGTGGGATATGCTAAGACTGATCCTACTCTAGGGGGTTGTGGGGTTGTGTGAGGTGGGTTGGGAGGTGCTCAATTGGAGGGAGATGGGAATGGTGGTGGTGGAGTAGTGTGAGAGTGAGTTTGAGATGTGAGTTCAATTATCTTGGCCTTTGTTTCTCTCAAGCTTTCCTCAAGCTCTCTCATCTTCTTTGCCCATTGCCTTTTCATTCTCTTGTGACTATCCTTCCAAGCTCTGGTCCTCTTCTTAGTTATGCTCTCAGTCTCACTAACCTCAAACTCTTTTCCTGTCCTAAACCCTAGTTTTGTTGCAAATCTTGAGCTCTAGTGACCACTTGCACAGGGGCAATGGAAGTCACACTTCCTGTAGAGTCTACCACTAACCCAATAACATTGATAGGAGTGATTTTCGACATATTATTGGGGTTTTTAGGACAATCTCATAACAGGTGCTCCTTTCCACAAGTTGGACACAAACGTTGAATTTTCACGGATTGGATTTGTGTGGGTGGAGGCATAGGGCAATCACGAATGAGGTGATCTCAAATGAGGTGATCTCCTTGACATCGGTAGCACAGTCCTCTAGGAAATGGGGGTCCTATCTGCTTAGGTTGGGGTCTAGAGTTGGGGTTTGCGTACATGACATTTGCATACTCTGGCTCCCAACTTGGTTCACTCAAGTCTTCATAATAATATGACTCATTATGCTCAGGTGCCTGCATGTAGTAAGCCTGTGGGCTATCAATGTGAGTAGAGTCAAAACTATGATCATTGGGATCACTTTCTGAAAGTAATGGTGTTACTAGTACTATGGCTCTATTCAGATTCTCTTCTGCAGCGACATATTTTACTAGAATCACATTGGCTGGAGGAGGGGGCTGCTGCACTAGAACTGGTTAATGTCTTTGCTGCCCTTGATAGGGTTGCTATGGCCTGCCATATTATTGTGGTGGGTACTAGTTCTGGTTTCTTCGCTGTTGTGGATATGGCTGAGGATAATTTTGTCTGACAGTTTGTTTGTTATAGGGACAGTCTTGTGCAGTGTGATTGGTATATTTCCGCTCTATGGTGCAGTATAGGCTACTAGGGTTTGCTTGAGGTGGAGCCATAATGGGACATACATTTGCCATATGGTCACCTCCACAAGTATAGCATCTTTTCAGTGGGGCAAACCTTGGTATTTGTTTGTTTCAGACTCCTAACTTCTGAGCTACTTTCTCTGCAAGTTCCTTAATAGATGTGGATAGATTTGAAATTGAGGCTAGTAGAGATATCTGAATCTTTGTAGATTTTTGAAAGCTCCAATCCTTCCCCTAGGTTATCCTTGTTGGAGTTAGACGTCTACGGAAGCACGAGAACAACACAAGGAAAAAGACGAAGCTTAGAGCACAACACACAATACTGAATGTATTACTAGAGAATGTACAAAGATAAGTAGCCCATTAGGGCATTACGCATATATACAAGCCGGGGGAAGAAGACCTCCTAAAGAGGGGAAAAAGTGCCCTGGTGTTCCTAGAGTGTTCACACACATCACTACCTAAATATATCAACAAATCCCCCTTGGGAATGATGTGATGAACAAGTGGCTGGCACTCATGTATAAGGAAGTGCCAAGCTATGTTGAAATCACTCCACAAAAGGAAGTAAGCCCAAAGCCTTGCTGAAAGCTTCAAACTTCTCCCTAGGCAAAGCCTTCGTTAAAAGGTCTGCAATGTTCTCCTGCATGGGCACATATGCCAAGCTGATCTCCCTAGCAGAGAACCTCTTCCTGACATAATGATAATGCACCTCAATGTGTGCTTAGTGCGAGCATGGAATACAAGGTTCCTCGCAACTGCCAATGTGCTCTGACTATCAGTGAAGATGGTGGTGGTAGAAGATTGACCAACACCCAAATCAGCCATAAGGCATCTGAGCCACACACACTCAACAGTCGTTGTGAAAGCTTCCCTATACTCAGCCTCACAACTGGAAGTGGCCACAGTAGGCTGCTTCTTGCTCAGCCAAGATATACATGAGCTACCAAGCATGAAGCAAAAGCCACTAGTGGACACACGAGTGTCATAGCAACCAGCCCAATCAAAGTCAAAAAAAGCATGCAAATCTCGCGGTAGTGATCCCCCCTTGGGATAAAACAACCCAAGTATCCAAGTACCACTCAAGTAGCGAAAGATGCGCTTAACTGCCTGCCAATGCTTGAAACTCCTCGGCAATGCATAAACCTGCTCATCTGTGAGATAGCAAACTGAATATCTGGCCAAGTAATGCATAAGTAAATCAAGCATCCAATCGCTTGCTGATACAGAACAACATCAAATGCATCTCCAGCATCATGAAGACTCAATCGTAAACCTATTTCCATAGGAGTGGCAATAGGTTTACATTCTTCAAGGCCAAAACAATGCAATAATGTTTCAATATATTTTGTTTGACACAAAGCCATTCCACCATCAACGTGCATAAACTAAATGCCCAAATAATGATGCAAATGCCCCAAATCAGACATCTCAAATGAGGCATGCAAATCATCCTTAAAATCACCAATATGCTTCTCAATAGGACCAGTGAGCAGCATGTCATCGACATAGACAACAATGATCAAAAGCACATCATTAGCACGCTTAACATATAAGGTTCTTTCAGTTGGAATGTTCTCAAAACCATGTGCAATCAAACAGGCATGTATCTTCTCATACCAAGCATGTGGTGCTTGCATTAAACCATATAATGCCTTCTTTAACCTGCACACCTGGTTTTCATGCCCTTTCTGCACAAAGCCACGGGGCTGAAAAACATACACTTCTTCATGCAAGAAATGTTATTTTAATGCCCAGCTGATGTACATTCCAACCATGATGGGCTGCAAGTGCACAAATGCTCCGAACAGTATTCATACGACATGTAGGTGCAAAGGTCTCATCAAAATCAATGCCTCTTTCCTGCGCATAACCCTTTGCAACAAGCCTAGCCTTATACATATCAATTGTTCCATCAGGCTTATGCTTCAGCTTGTAAATCCACTTAGTGTCAATGGCCTTCTTGGCAAGAGGCAAGTCACACAAAGACCAAGTACCATTCTTCATTATAGCATCATATTCAGATTGCATAGCAGCCATCCAATTTTTTGAATTTTGTGCTTCATCAAACAAAACAGACTCATTCTGATCACCGAGACTAGATGCAGCCATAGCATAGCAATTTGATGCAAAAGAGGCACTATGAGAGCCTGATCGAGCACGATATGACAGAGGTGCATCTAATTTGCTGTCACGCAAAGTCTGCACCAACCATTTTGGCATAGTTTTTGTCTACTCAATGTTAGTTCTCTTATCAACAAGTGCATCATGTAAATCTGCATCAGAAATGGAATGATCTGCATCATCACCTGAAACCTGCAAAGGCTGAGAAGTTGCCTCATTAGGACCAGCACTAGACTGTCCACCTGTAAAAAGAGGCAACAAAGTATCATACATGAATTTGGAGCTAACAGATGTCTCCTTAGTACATGAAAGCAATGGTTGAATAGCATCTTCCACAAAAACAACATCACGGATAACTAGAATGCATTTAGTAAGTGGATGATACAGACAATAACCTTTACTTTCATAATTGTACCCAACAAAAATATAGTTTACTGCTTTATCATCCAATTTTTTGCGATGTTGTTCAGACACTAATGCATATGCCAAACGGCCAAAAACACAAAGATGAGCAACAGATGGCTTGCGATCATGCCAAACCTCATATGGAGTGATAGACTGTAGTGCTTTAGTGGGACGCATGTTAAGTACATATGTTGCACACATGACAACCTCAAGCCAGAAACTATGTGGTAAAGCCTGACTCTTGACCATACACCTCGCCATCTCCATGAGTGACCTGTTCTTTCATTTAGTAACTCCATTTTGTTGAGGTGTATATGGCATTGTACACTAGTGTTTTATCCCACGTTCAGCCAGAAATGCATTAAAATCAGAAGACATATATTCCCCCCTCGATCAGAACGGAGGGTACCCATTTTACATGCTAACAGATTTTCAGCCAAAAACAAAAACTATTTGAAGCACATGAACACTTCACACTTTGCCTTCAATGGATATACCCATGCATGCCTGCAAAAATCATCAATGGAAGTCACGAAGTAAAGATAATTTCCAAAAGAAGGTGTCTGCATAGGACCACAAACATCACTATGTACAAGCTGCAATTTCTGAGTAGCCCGAACTAAACCATCTTTTGAAAATGAGGAACGTTGTATTTTGCCCAAAATACAACCTTCACAAACATGATTTCTAGGTGCCTCAAGTTTGGGCAAAGAGGACACCATTTCAAATTTCTACAGGCATAACAAACTTGCGAAATTCAGATGACCAAAGCATGCATGCCAAAGCTTCGCATCTGACATAGCCTGAGAATCATGTACTACACATTGCAAATCATTCACAAATCTTTCATAGTCTATGAGCTTATACAACCCATGACATACAATGCCAGAAGCAATAATCACATCCCCATTTGAAAGATCATGAATTGTACACCTGTCATCAACAAATTTCACAACCAATCCAATCTTGGCTAATGCAGAAACTGATAACAAGTTCTTCTTGATCCCTGGGACAAATAAAGCATCTGACAAAATGAAAGAACCACCATCAGTTTTGTCAAAATGATCTTACCAACTCCCATAACAGGATAAGAGGAGTTGTTGGCGCATGTAACAGTATTCCCTGTAGGGGCAGGCTCGAGTGAAGAGAAGAAACTATGCTGCCAGGTAATATGTTTGGTTGCCCCACTGTCAAAGTACCAAACATCTGATTCTACTACAGACATGCACTGCTCATGAGAAGATGGGTCAACATTGCAAACAGTAGTAAACACCCATTCTTCTTCCTGCACAAGATTAGCAGACTCTGTTTTTGGAGTAGAGACCTCTGCAACAACCATTCTTGCCTCTTTTGCAGACAGTTTAAGATAGTTCTTTATGATATGATCATTTCCTTTACAGTACTTGCAAAATAATTTCTACTTTTCTGATTGCTTTTCATCTTTGTCTTCCCTCTTCGATTGTGCAAAATTAGCAGATTTCTGCTTATTAGTTAAAGAGCTCCATTTTCCTTTGCTCTTCTGACTAGCCAAGAAAGCTTGATCTGTAGCTCGCATAATGGACCTGTTCTGCCTGGACTAATCTTCCTGCAACAGAACAGAGACTAACTCCTCAAATGACAAGGCATTTGGATTGCCTTTCATTATCAACCGAAGAGCAGAAGCAAAACTATGATATGAATCAAGAAGACCATTCAGAACGGTCTGCATAAGTGAGCTTTCTGGTATAACCTCATGTAGCTCAGTGATGAGTAGCACCTCCTTTAATGTCAATCCAGGAAGACGTGAGGATGGTATGATGACCTCGAGCAAGTGAAGGCACAAGTGCGTGAGTGAGAAGCACACTAGCATGCACACACATACACACAAACACGCACACAAGGCAAGACAAAGAGTGAGAAACAATGGAGTTCTTTGATTACTTTCAAAAAGCTCTTACAAGTTCAAATCAATTACAAGCTAAACTCAAAAATGAGCTCTCTAGCTCTATTTATAGTTTTTGACTAGGTTTTGGCCCTGTCCAGACCTAGTGTCCGGCCTAGTTAAAAATTAGGTTCCAGGGCCTATTTGAGGGCTTAAACGGAGTCTAAAAAATACGAAAATTGATATGTGGGTACTTCTAAAGCTCCACAAGCTCAAGGACTCCTTGGCTTGCACAAAATGGAGCTAGAAAAATATGAGATGGTATTTACAATGATGGTTAGTGATAAAAATCACTGTTATAAAGATGTTGATTTGGAAAAATTTGAAGGCCTATCTGCCAGATCTGCATCGACTGCTTTGTCTACTTAATCCTTTGCCTTGCTCTGACTCTCTCCACTGGCTTCCTTGTCTCCTCAGTCCTTGGGTGCCCATACTGCTCTCAACACCCCCCCCTCTCTCGCGTCTGTCGTCTCTGACAGACTCTTGTTGCTGGGAGTGCTGGATGTAATAGTCCACCACATGAGTGGCAAGTTGATGTTCTTGTATGCGTAGTCCTCGGGCCAAATCTGTCATCATGCGATCCCAATCAATTGGTCCTGGAATGTCCGGATGTGGCAGACGTAACTGATCTGCATGGATGGCTTGTTCTACTGCGAATAGATGTAGCAAATGTGTTGGTCTGGGAATGAAAATTTCCGAATGATATTCCCAGAATCCCGTAGAGAACATTTCCTCAAATGTCTGCTTGAAGCACGCGGGTAAGTACTTTATTCCTGCATGCCAGGCAAAGATTATAGTGACCGAGGGAGTCTGGCTCATGTCGTAGACTAAATCCTTGTTACCTTGAGAGAACCTAGGGGCAGAGATGTATGGAGCTTGTACCTTCCGAAAGGTTTTGAAGACAATGGTCATGAGCTCGAATATTTTCATAGACATTTTCGCTGCTATGTCGGGTACATTATTTAGACGAGTAGACCAGTGTCGAATTGTTGATATCATGTAGGCTACGGTTGGGGTCCCTCGAGGCGGAGCAAAATATGGATAGTTAACCCAAGCCAAGCATTCTTTATTGTTGCGTACCTTGATTGCAAATGCTTGCCAGGATCTGCGACGTACCACTGGGCAATAGCATGGATTATACTTGATATACAGTGCCATGGTTGCCCATGTGCTCATCATCTCAGGGTAATCGGTTAGTAGACGTGCACGCCAATTAGGTTGGAAGATTGAGCCAGCACGGGCATCTGCCGCTAAGTCCTCTAGCTCAAATTGAGTGGCGAATGTGGGCTTCTTCCCTGTATGCCTTTTAACTTCTGCATTATAATCATGTAGCAAGACAAAGTAAGGCATGTATTGCGTCTCTGATGTTGTGATCAAACGTTGGTGGGATAGGTTCTGAAAGTAAGAAGATCGAAGGACAGTTTCTTCCAGATTTGTGAGAGATTGAATTTGCACGGCAACACGATCATCATGTGTCTTTCCTACTTTCTCGATCCTTTTAACCCAATCTGGAACTCCTATTTCCAAAGTGTCCTGTCCTTCCTCTGTTATCCGACCGCCGGGTGTGGGCATCGGCTCGTACGGTTCCTCATAGCTGTCATCGACGGGGATTTCCACCACTGTTTCAGGTTCTGGTTCTTCAGTTGGCGAGGGTGGCCTTTCATATGGTAAGAGACGTGCTTGGAGTTCGGCCACCTGTTTCCAGAGGGTCTCTAATTCTTCTGTAGAGGATTGCAAGATTATTGGCTCCTGTTGAGCTGTGGGGGCACTAGCTATCTGCTTCCTTAGATCCGCACATTCAACCTCTAACTTTTCATATGACTCCAAGAAATTTGCATGCTCTTCGAGTAAGATGCGAATGTCTTCTGATGGGACTGCTTTATACTTGGTGGGGCTAATGGTTGCTCCTGCAGTTCCTTCCATAGCCGCTTCAAAGTTGTCTTGGTTTTGTTGTTGAAGCCTCTTGTTCTCTTCTAGTCCAAGATTGCGTCTAAGTGTAGCATTGGATATCATTTGGGACTCGAGCATACCTTCCAGTTCCTTCACTGCTTGATCATCCACTGTCGAGGTTTTCGATTCCAATTCTGTGTGAGCCTGTTGTAAGGTGGTATGTTCTGCTAGAAGCGTTTGGTAATCAGCTTCTAAAGTGTTAACTCTAGCCTGTAGGCACCGAGATTCTGCCTGGAGGGCGGCAGTGCGTTCTTCCAATTGATGATATTCTTGTTGTAGTTGATGTGCACACTGAAGTAATGTATTGAACGTGCTATTTACATTATGAGATGCAAGGGGAAAAGTTTGGAATGCAGGGGAGGTGGGAATGGGAAGGGAGGTAGTGAATGCTGTGTCTACCAATGATGTGTTGAGTGGTGAGGTGGGGGGTAGTGGAGGGGGAGATGGTGGAATTGTGGGGAGAGGTGCGGTGGTTGGTGAAATGTCCATTGGGTCAGACAAGGTGGTGTGTACAGGGGCTACCATGTAGGTTCGTATGGTAGGTGAAGTGAGTGTGGTGTTTGTGTAGATTGATGTCGTTGCGAATATGTGGGGAATGTGCGGCTGATACATTGGAGTGCGGATGAACTGCTCCACAAAGGATGGGTATTGGGGTGGTGAGGTTAGGTTGAATGAGGTGTAGGGGGAAGATGGGAAGTGAGGGTCATGGAATGGAGGTACCCGTATTGGGGGATAGGCTGGGAAACACAGGGTGCCTTCTGTGGGTGCAGGGTTTCCAACCACACTTGGAATTATGGGATGGCCAATTATGGGTTCGGAGGATAGAAGGGTTGAAGTGTACAAGCGATTGGTGACTAAAGAGAAGAGGGTTTTCTTGTGAGGTGGGTTCTTGAAATGAGAATGATGTGAATGAGGGTGGGTTATAAGTGAAGGTAGAGGTGATGACTGCCATTTCTTTCATGGTGGGAGGTAGTGGTGGGGGTGGAGAAGGTGGTGATGGGGGGTGTTGGGGTGAGATGGGTGATGTCTGAATGAAGGTTTCAGCAGAGAGGTCAATGGTGGTGGTGGGGGTGGCTGTGGTTTCAATGGTTAATTCTTGTGCTGTGACGGGCATCCTGATAGTCTTACCTGCTCGTGGTCATGTGTCAACTCTGCGCTTGTCATACCTCACGGACTTACTGCTATGTGGACAGCCTCCGGAACTCCTAAAGATTCTGATACTAATTTGAGAGTGTCAATGAAATGTTGATCCACCCCCTCATGTGATAGCATTTCTTGCATCAAAGCTTGACCTGACACAAGAGAGAGTTGATGCCTTTCTTGTACTCCTTTGATTGTGTCGTATAACCTTTGTAGTTGAGCTGTATATGCAGATGCACCTACAAGTTCTGGCACTTCTTGTTGCTCATCTTGATGCTCTTGATCATAATCCTCCTCATTTTCCTCCTGTTCTTCATCTTCATCATCCTCTTCATCCACTTCAACTGTGGTGACAGGTACTTGGGAGGTCGTTGCCTGTGTTTGCACATTCTCCACTTGTTGTGCCTCTTCTACCTCCAGCTCTATATCTTGTAATAATTGTTGGAAATCTTCATTCGTGAGTTCTTCCAAAGGTGCACCACCGGGAAATTCAAGATCAGTTGGGATGGGAGGGAATATCAAGTTAGGACCATCGGTACTGCGTCTTGGAAGTCGGAGTGAATGGTCGGACTCTTCGGGGTGGAGGGTAACCTCCGGTGTTAGGGTGGCTCAACGTGGTTGAGCACAAGGGACTTGGACAGTTCCTCTCATCTTCTTAGAAGGGGGTCCATTGGACGTCCTACCTTTGAACTGCTCCACTCGATTCCACATCAGAGCTCGTTGAATAGGGATGTCATAAGCCAAACATCTATAAATGATTCGAGTCAGAGCACAACATCCATATAAAACATGCTTCCACGGCCATCGTTTGTGAGCTAGTTGTATCTGATCAATTATCCAGTGGGGTAAGTTGATGGTGAGGCTCTGTGTCTCTGCCAGATACAAACTTAACCATATTTTTTTGGGCGGCATGGTGAATCTATCTTGGGCAGGAAAAGCAAAGTGTTGCATGCACATGCGAAGGTGTATTGCAATATTAGGCGTCATGGACACCATGTCCTTGAGTTTGGTGAGGCTTCGATTCTTCATGTAATCAGGCACTAGGGTCTCCTTCTCTGTAGGAATATGCATTCCGCGCATATCTAGGGCCTCTCTCACCAAGTTGTTGGATAACCTAAACCTCTTGAGCTCATTTCCTTTTGTTAGAGAAGGGATCACAAATGAGCTTGCACCTTTTGGGTTCTTGTTTGGAGTCAAGGTGTTGATGAGATAATAGCATCGCATGAAGTCAGGCTTTGGGAGCCGTGCACTGAAATATGCATCCAATCCTGCCTTCTCCCATACCGAACGTAGACCTTCTGCATTTTGTTACTTCTCGAATTCTCTTGTAAAGAAATGGTATTTACCTTGCTTCCCATTGAAGTCCAACTCTGATTCCCATAGGTATGATCCTTCCCCCAAGGGTCCTGCAACTTCACTAAACCAGTGGGAAGTTTTTCCTACGGGCATGGTATGGCCACTGGGAGGATCCGCTATAGGTATGATTTTGATGGCCTGTAATTCTTTTGGTCTTTCATTTGTCTCAGGCAAAACGGGTAAACTGTCTAAGTCCACAACTTGCTGGCTCATTTATGTTTGAGAGCTAGTTCCTGCCGCCTCATCCATGTTGAAAAATTTGCAGCCGGTTTTGTGAGAATATATGAATAAATGTTAACATTGCAATGGACACAAAAATGACAATGTGTCCTTGTTACAACATTAACATGAGCTTTTAGTGATAAGTCAGTCAGTCAGTGAGTGCGTGTGCTTGTGTGTGTAGTTAGGAATTGGGTAGACCTAGGAGCTAAGTGGAATGATGTAGTGTGAGAGTAATGTAGTTAGTAGGTGGGCATGGATGTACACCTGGGGTCTGGGGTTTTATTACAAGTTTTAGGCTGCCAAATGCAGTGGATGGGTTTTGATCTTGATTTTGTGGATCTGGAGAGTTTGATAGGAGTATCTACTTGAAAATGAGGCTTTTTAGGGACCCATTTACAAGTGATTTTACTTGTGCTCATGGAAGAATATGTGTGCGTGCGTGATGTGTAAGAATGGGCATCGGATGTTCGCGTGAGTGAAACATGTTGTACCGGGTGTGGCCTTGGTGTAGCTATTTGAGCCCGCAAGCAAGCCTTAGGCACCCAGATTTGTCGTGATTGTGTGCTGGCCTTCATCGACTTCTTGGGTATCCAAATAGACTTTACTTTCGCAGAAGAATTTATGAAAGACTTCTTATTAGTGTCGTGTCGTTGACTACTAATAAGAGGTTTTGGCCGTGGGGTTGGCCTGGTCGCAACAGGGTGTTCGCCTTTCCGCATCCATACTTGTTTCAACGGCTGAAACAATCTGCTCTGCTCCTTTTTTTGGCCTCCAGTATAGGTAGTACTCTGCTCCTTCTGTACTTGAACTGCCTTTGGTTGCTGCCTCCTTCTGGCCTTTGGAAAAGAAGGGAGTGCCGTCTTCTCCTTGAATCCGTTGTTGAGACAAGCCTCTTTCTGCATCATATAGTTTTGGACAAGAATAGCATTGTCAACTTCATGTGCGCCCCTGGAAGGACCAGGAGTTTGTGCTTTACCTAGTCCCTTAAGTGCCTCATTTTTCAATTCAATTGTAATTCGGCTATGATTTACGCATACCTGAAGAAGTCCACTTCTTAGGTTTAGGTTGACTGCATGATCATAGATCCAGTCCTGGCCCAAGACAAGAGGCTCAGTGAGGTCCTCATCTTGACACACTAGTACTTTGACTGTCATTACTTCGTCTTGAATGGAGATGGGAAGATCCACCTCGCCCATGCAAGGGGTTTCCACACCTCCCAATCCTATGAGATATGCTTCTATAGGATTGACAGTTAATTTCAATTCTTGACAGTAAGACAATTTGACCGCACTAGTGGCTGCACCTGAGTCAATCAACACCCTTACAGTCCTTGCACTCTTTCCTTGCCCTATCTCCAAGTTTATAAAAGGACGTCTATCAATTATCCTATGAGAGCTGATACCTGAAACTTCACACATAGCCACGTGATATCCTTGATCTGCATATGCATCTAGCCTAGGTTGCTCTCTGCCTTGTCTTCTTAGTTTCATTCTCTGTATGCGCTCTAAAGCCTCTGCTTGGGCTTCTTCTCGAATTCACTTTTCTTCTTCTTTGCGTTTCTTAGCAGTATTGAGTCGACTTAGCATTTCCTCTGTGAGAGGTTCTTGATACAACTTGACTCTGCATCCGCTAATGTAGCTCGGGAGAACATCACTCTCTAAAGTGGCTAGTTGTACTGCTCCACTTGTGGAGATCCTATTTATGATCATGGGTCTGTAGCCTCTCTTCTCTAGTTTCCTCGCATGTTGTTTCAAAGTGTAGACTAGTACTAGATTGCCTGCCTTCAAACCTTTATCCTTAACGTGGGCATCAAAGTATGCCTTCTGTCATTTCTTAGCTGCATATATCCCTGCAGCTGCTCTCAGTCTTGTTTCTCCTAATCGTTCAAGGTCAAAAAGTCTAGAGGAGAGTTCATGACCCGTCCATTCATGCTCTTGTGCTACTTTCAATGTAGGTATTAAGAAGTCCAACGGTAGCACAGCGTTTTGGCCAAATACCATCTGAAAGGGGGTGGCTTGGAGTACCGTCTTGTAGGCGACTCGGTATGCCCAAACAGCATGGTGTAGTTGTTTGTCCCAATCAGAGCGTTTATTATTCACTAATTTGGTCAACACATTGCACAGAATCTTGTTTATGCTTTTGGCTTGCCCATTAGCTTGTGGGTGGTAAGGGGCAGACTTCTTATGAACTACCAAGAATTCTTGGAGCAGATTTTCAATCACTTCATTCAAGAAGTGAGTGCCCCTATCACTTACTAGCTCTATAGGTAGCCCGTATCTTGTGAATACATTCTCAAACAAGAATTTAGCAGTTGTCTGAGCGTCGTTCTTTGTCGTAGCTTTTACCTCTACCCATTTGGTTAGATAGTCCGTGGCAACAATGATATACTCAGCATGGGAACCCTTAGCTGGGGGATTAATAGGACCTACAAAGTCTAATCCCCACTTAGAGAATGCACGTCCACCCATCATAGGTTTCAGTGGCATCTCATCTTTGCATATAGGATACTGAGTTTGCTGACAGACATCACACCTCCTCACATAGGTATGTGCGTCCATGTTGTTGATGTATAAAACACCACAAGAAATGAATTAATGTGACACTAGAACACCTCTATGGTCACCATTAACTCAAAATGATAGCTTAAAGTGAGAACTTTGCTTCTACAAAAATTCCTAGTCACCGAAATGACATACCTTCAGTATTTTGCTAATTTCTCCTAGCTCAAGTATGCTTTCTCCATGAAGCTTTATAGGCTGAAACTAGAAGAGTAGAGCTTTCCAATAAGCTATGATATGCATCAAACGGAGCTCTAGAACTCAAGTTATGGCCCTCACAAGATGACCCTGTATGACCTTCCAAAACTGGAAATCTTGCCTGTTTTAGTATTCCTGATGTCCAAAAATAAAAAATTCGATGCCTAGCATCGAATTTCAGTCCAAGTCGATGCCAGGCATCGACTTTGGGCTTTTTTTGGCTATTTTTCTACACCAGAAACACTCTATTTTACACACACATGAAGAAGATGACTTATATGATAGAAGTCGATGCCGGGCATCCATTTTATGTTGGAACTCGATGCCAGGCATCGAGTTGCTCCACAAACTTCATATTTTTAGAAGATTCAACAATAGTTAACACACAGAGAATGAAAAAATGACTTATCAGCCAAGATTCGATGCCAGGCATCGAATTGCTCAGAAAACATGAACTTTTGAATTCATCACACAATAGGCAAGCATGGAGATGATGGAGAGAGACTCATACACAGAACTTTACTCATTTCTTTCTCATAGCTATGAAAACTCAGAAGTTTTACAGATGCTTTCTCACTCAGAGAAGCCCGACTATTCTCAGTCGTATAAAATGAACTCCTTCTTCTACTTCTTCTCTCTATTCTCTCTCTCTCTCTCTCCGCGTCAGTTGATACAAACTAACTTATATAGATTTTCGTATTCTCGTGATTTTAAAAAACTTCTAGAACTAAAGTGAACTAACTTTACAAATATGATACATTTGTGAATTTGTCCCTTCACATAGGCATGGGGTTTTCTTCCTAAGATTTGACCTTCAAATATATGTCTAATTAGTGAGTGTTTCTCCAACAGCTCCCCCTCAATCACTAATTGACATTCCCTGTTTCTTCATATCATCTTCTTTTCTTTTACTCCTGCCATGCTTTTGAATCTGCTGGTCTTCACACCATCCAAGCTCTTTGTCATTATGTCTGCTAATTGATCTTTAGTAGAAATGTATTCCATTTCAATCTCCTTCTCCATTACCTTTTCTCTGAGAAAATGATACTGTATCTCTATGTGCTTTGTTCTTGCATGAAATACTGGATTTGCTGCAAGATAAAGTGAACTCATATTATCTCCATGTATTGTAGGTGTACCTTGATCAATGCCTAAGCTCTTGAACAATGTCTGCATCCATATGACTTCCTTAGCTGCTTCCACAAGTCCTTTGTACTCTGCTTCAGTTGATGATAATGCTACTGTATGTTGTTTCTTGGAACACCAACTTACAAGCTTATCACCAATGTATATCATGTAACCATGAGTTGATCTCCTGTCATCTTGATTACCTGCCCAGTCTGAGTCACTGTAGGCTCTCAACTTCAAATCTGATGTAAAAGGATAATATAATCCTTCCTTTATAGTTCCTTTGATATATCTGAGAACTCTTTGACCTGCAATCCAATGTGGGTCCTTTGGACAATGCATGAATTGTGACAAAACTCCCACTGCATAACTAAGATCAGGTCTTGTTAGTGTAGCATAAATCAAACTACCCACAAGAGATTGATACTTCCTCATATCTTTGTAGTCTGCACCATCATATTTACTGAGCTTGTGATTAACTTCAAGTGGAGTTGAAGCTTCTCTGCAATTTTCCATATCAAACTTCTTCAACAAGTTCAGAAGATACCTTTCTTGTGACACATATATGCCATGATCTGTATAAGTAACTTCCATTCCAAGAAATTATGATAACTTTCCTAGGTCACTGATCTTAAACTCTTTCTCAAGTAATCTCTTTACCTCCTTGATTCCTTCATCTGAAGTACCTGTGATTATAATGTCATCTACATAAATACAAATGTAGATTGTACCTTCCTCTGTTCTTTTGATAAGTAGACTTGAATCTGCTTTTGAACTTTGATATCCAAGATCATTGAGATACTTCACCAGTCTATAGTTCCAAGCTCTTGGAGCTTGCTTCAATCCATACAATGCTCTTCTCAACCTGCAAACAAAATTTTGATACCTGGAATCTATAAACCCTTGAGGTTGTTCCATGTATACCTCATCTGATATGTATCCATTCAAGAATGCATTTTTTATATCCAATTGACTTAGGGTCCATCCTTTTGAAGCTGCAATAGCAATGATTGTCCTTATAGTTGACATCTTAGCTACAGGACTGAATGTCTCATCATAATCTATGCCATAGGTCTGGGCATAGCCTTTCACCACCAATCTAGCTTTGTATCTGGCTATACTTCCATCTGCAAGCTTCTTCACTTTATAAACCCATTTATTTCCAATTACTTTCTTACCATTTGGTTTAGGAACAAGTTCCCATGTCTTGTTCTCCTCCAGTGCATTGAACTCTTCCTTCATTGCTTCTTCCCATTGCTTTTTACCTTTAGCTTCATCATAGTTCTGAGGTTCTTCATCATCTTTGACCATATATGCATAGTTCTTCTGAGTTATGTAAGAAGTATCATAAGAATACCTTTCTGGTTGTCTCCTTGTCCTGCTTGACCTTCTTGGTTCACATTCTTCATAAGTTTCTGGATACACCTCTTCATCAAATATAGGAGCTTCTTCATTCATTCTTGTTAATCCACTTCTGGATGTACTTGCTTGCATATAGTCTTCATCTCTATTCACTTGCACAATTGATTTTCCTTTCTCACATCTTCTTACCTCTTCTTCAAATTCTTCAGCTGTATGACTTTGATCTGCATACCAACTTTTCTGTTCATCAAATGTAACATCTCTAGAAACAATAAATTGTTTGGTTAGAGGATTCCACAATCTGTAACCCATCTGCTTTTCATCATAACCAATGAACACATATTTTTCTGCCTTTGGTTCAAGTTTATGCCTAAGTTGTGATGGCACATAAGCATATGCAATTGATCCAAACACTCTACAATGATCTAGTGTTGGTTTCTTACCCCACCAAGCTTCATATGGAGTCATTCCATTCAGAGCTGCACATGGTAATCTATTCACAAGATATCTAGCTGTATTTACAGCCTCAGCCCAAAGATAATTTGGACAGTTCTTCTCCTTTAGCATAGCTCTAGCAAACTCAACCAAAGTCCTGTTCCTTCTTTCTGCTACACCATTTTTTTGTGGTGTATACTTGCAAGTTATTTCTCTCTTAATACCTGCATTCCAAAGATAATCATTGAACTCTTGGGAGAAGTATTCTCCCCCTCCATCAGACTTCAGTCTCTTAAGCTTTTGACCTGTGACTCTCTCTGCATATGCATGAAAATGCTTGAAAGCTCCAAACACTTCTGATCTTTCCTTCAAAACATATAATGTAGCATCATCAATGAAAAGAACATAATACCTTGATCCACTGATAGATCCTTCTTTTGTTGGTCCCCATACATCTGTATGAATGAGCTCAAGTACTCCATCATGTTTGAATCCTTTCTTTTGAAATGGTAACCTGTGTGCTTTACCCATTTGACATGCTTCACATTTATAAACCATATGTTGACTTTGCACATTTGGTAATCCTAGTACAGACTGATTAGCAACCATAGCTTTAATTCCTCTTTCATTGAAATGACCTAATCTCTTATGCCAGAGATCAAGTTCTGTATTCACTGCTTCACCATGTGTGAGCAAAGCTTGACCAATGTTCCCTTGCACTCTTAAAGTAAAGAGTCTACCTTCTTTCTTACCAGAGACAATCTGATTATATCCATTCTCTGGATCTTCCACAAATACTCCTTCATTTGTAAACCTGACTTGAAAACCTTTTTCAACTATCTGTCCCACACTAATCAAGTTTTTAGGTATTGTAGGAACATACAAAACATTGGTTAGCAAATCTGCTCCACTCTTGCATTTCACTTTTCCAATTGAATGTACACTATGTCTTGTATTATCACCAGTTTGAACTGTGTGACTAGAAATGCCTTTTTCCAAATCTGACATCAATTCTATGTTTCCTGACAAATGATTAGAACATCCAGAGTCAATGTAAAATACCTTTAGATCTTCTTTGTCTGATGTGTTGATTGAATTCATCATCAATGATGTATGACTTTCATTCTGTGTGTCATTTGCATAGTTGTAGTAGGTGGTGTTGTAGGATTGATTCTGTCCCCAACTTCTTCCTCCACCTCTACCATAGCCTC
The DNA here is from genome assembly GCA_020310875.1 of Ceratopteris richardii. Lineage (NCBI taxonomy): Eukaryota > Viridiplantae > Streptophyta > Polypodiopsida > Polypodiales > Pteridaceae > Ceratopteris > Ceratopteris richardii. Next base: position 189,148,295 of record CM035409.1, read on the forward strand.
CTCTTTGACTTTGTCTACCTCTTTGAAAATTACTTTGATATCTTCCACCTCGACCTCTGCTATTGTTGTTTTGATTCTGGTTTGATCCTTGTTGGTTGTGCCAACAGTCATGAGCCAAATGATTACTCAATCCACAGATCCAGCAAGCCTTTTTGTTGTTATTTTGATTACCTCTTCCTCTTCCAAAACCTCTTGCTCTTCCTCTGCCAGTGCCTTTACCTCTTGCATAATAAGCTTGAGAATTAGACTCCTCTTCATCCTTTGCTTTACCTTTATCTCCTTTCTTCTTATTCTTCATGTACATTGCAGAACTTTGACCTTTATCTCCATCTCCCTTCAAGTCTTGCTCATATGTGAGCATCAAACCAAGCAACTGGTTCAAATCTGGAACATAATGATTTAATGAAAGTTCTGTTGATAAGACAAAAGGTTTCCACCTTTCATCCCCTCTCAAGCCTGCAAGTAGTTGAGCAATCAATCTGTGATCTTCAACATCTTCATCTATGGATCCAAGACTATCTGCTAGATCCTTCATCTTAGTGACATAATCACTAATGGTTTGACTTGGCTTCTTCTTGAATGTTGTAAACTCTGACCATAGACTTGCTTTCCGTGCTTTAGTAGTGCTTTGGAAATGATATTCCAATGCATTCCATATATCTTCTGATGATTCCAATCCTCTGATGTGTGGTAGCAAATGATCTGAGATTGTATTGTAGATGTAGGCTTTTGCACTTGCATCCTTCTTCTGCCAATGCTTTAAAGCATCAAGTTCTTCTTTCTTTGGTCGGCTTTCATCTTCAAATACTGGCTTCTCTTCTTCACCTGTTACATATACCATGAGATCCTTACTCATAAGTAAGGCTTCCATTCTCATTACCCATGCGGGGTAATTATCTCTGTCCAGTTTGTCAATGGAGATATGATCTGCCATAGTTCTTTCCTTCTGCTGCAACCTGTGAGCTTAAAGGATAAAGGATAATACCTTTTGAAGTTCTTTGTGTATGAGGATACTTCGAAAGTAATCTTTTGATGCCTTGTGTCTTCAAATGCTTCACCTTTCAAACTTTAATGGAAAACTTTACAAAACTTCTCGTACCTTTGTCGTCTTCTGCTCTCGAGAATCTTTATGCTCTGATACCACTTGTTGATGTATAAAACACCACAAGAAATGAATTAATGTGACACTAGAACACCTCTATGGTCACCATTAACTCATTGCCACTCCAAACTTTGAGAAATGATAGCTTAAAGTGAGAACTTTGCTTCTACAAAAATTCCTAGTCACCAAAATGACATACCTTCAGTATTTTGCTAATTTCTCCTAGCTCAAGTATGCTTTCTCCATGAAACTTTATAGGCTGAAACTAGAAGAGTAGAGCTTTCCAACAAGCTATCATATGCATCAAACGGAGCTCTAGAACTCAAGTTATGGCCCTCACAAGATGACCCTGTATGACCTTCCAAAACTGGAAATCTTGCCTGTTTTAGTATTCCTGATGTCCAAAAATAAAAAATTCGATGCCTAGCATCGAATTTCAGTCCAAATCGATGCCAGGCATCGACTTTGGGCTTTTTTTGGCTATTTTTCTACACCAGAAACACTCTATTTTACACACACATGAAGAAGATGACTTATATGATAGAAGTCGATGCCGGGCATCCATTTTATGTTGGAACTCGATGCCAGGCATCGAGTTGCTCCACAAACTTCATATTTTTAGAAGATTCAACAATAGTTAACACACAGAGAATGAAAAAATGACTTATCAGCCAAGATTCGATGTCAGGCATCGAATTGCTCAGAAAACATGAACTTTTGAATTCATCACACAATAGGCAAGCATGGAGATGATGGAGAGAGACTCATACACAGAACTTTACTCATTTCTTTCTCATAGCTATGAAAACTCAGAAGTTTTACAGATGCTTTCTCACTCAGAGAAGCCCGACTATTCTCAGTCGTATAAAATGAACTCCTTCTTCTACTTCTTCTCTCTATTCTCTCTCTCTCTCTCTCTCCGCGTCAGTTGATACAAACTAACTTATATAGATTTTCGTATTCTCGTGATTTTAAAAAACTTCTAGAACTAAAGTGAACTAACTTTACAAATATGATACATTTGTGAATTTGTCCCTTCACATAGGCATGGGGTTTTCTTCCTAAGATTTGACCTTCAAATATATGTCTAAGTAGTGAGTGTTTCTCCAACACATGTGAAGGGTCGGCCACCAGAAGCCCGCAAATAGTATCGCCTTGATCACCCGATCTGGTCCAAAGTGTCCTCCTGCTACACCTTGGTGAGCAATTTCCAAGATCTTGAGATATTCACTTTCATGGACACATAGTCTCAGGTAACCATCTTTACCACACTTGTATAGATTATTACCAATGAGTGAGTAATCTAGGGCTTCCTGTTCTAAACTCCTTTTCCTAGCCATAGTCATGTCTGGAGGGAATGTTTTCGTCACTCCAATCTGGCACTATGGACACTTGATAAAGAGTGGCATGTTCCACAGGTGGTTTAGTGCAGCAAATTGGGCATTCCTTGCACAACTTCTGGACATCAGCTTCCATCGTCGGCCAATGCACTCCGAGTCTCCTTAGTGTCTGTAGGGTTCGTTGTTTTGAGTAGTGTTGCTCTAATGCACCTACATGTGCTAATTGCAACCATTTAGCATACTCATCCTCTTCCACACAACAAGCCAAGATCCCTTGATCTGTGTGCTTGTACATACTACCTGCCATGATGTGATACTTTTGGGCTTTTACCACCTCTCTATCCTGTGTGTTTATTACTGGGTGGTTAGGCCCGTATGTCAATACTGGCACTAATGACTTAGCCCACTGCGGCACCACTTCCAAATTAAACAAGTAAGCATCAGGAAGGTCATCTGACACTCCTTGTGGGGCTTCTCTAGATGTGAGCCTAGAGAGATGGTCTGCTCTCAAGTGAGTCTTCCCTTTCCTCACCACTACCTCAAAGTTGTATTCCATTAGTAAGAGAAACCATCTTACTAATCTACCTGTGTTGCAAGGTTTGTTTACCAAGTACAACAATGCCTGATGATCAGTAAAAAATTTAAACTTATTTGCAAGCAAGTAATGTCTAAACTTTTTAACAGCATATACCATGCCTAAGCCTTCTCTCTCAGTAGTGGTGTAATTCCGTTCAGCTGCATTCAACTGTCTACTAGCATAGGCAATTGGAAGATCCATATTACCCTCACCGGTAGGTTGTGCGAGTACACATCCAATAGCATAATTGGATGCATCCACATGAACATGGAATGGCTTGTTCCAATCTGGTGTGGTCAAGATTGGTGCTGAACATAATCTTCGTTTAAGCTCCTGGAAGGAATTCTCACATTCATCAGTCCACTCAAAGTTATTCAGAAGTTTGTACATGGGTTTTGCAATGACAGCATACATGTGAATGAACCGGTGGTAGTAACCACAATGCCCCATGAAAGCTTGTACTTCCTTGACATTCCTTGGCCTAGGTAGCTCTGCTATGGCTCTCACTTTCTCTTCATCAGTGGATATGCCATTCTTTGACACTATGTGTCCTAGAATCTTGCCTTGCCTGACCATAAAAACGCACTTTTCGGGGTTCAGGCAGACCTGATATTCTCTACATTTGTCAAAGATTTGTCTGAGTTAGGGAATATGGGTTTGCCTAATGTTGGAATGAGCACAAAGATCATCAACATAGACTTCTAAGTTCTTCCTCAGGAACTCTTTAAACACATGGCACATCAGCCTCTGGAAGGTAGCTGGTGCATTGGTAAGCCCAAATGGCATTACTCTAAAGGCAAAAATGCCCCATTCAGTGGCGAAAGCCGTCTTATGCTGATCTTCTGGAGCAATGGCTACTTGATTGTAGCCCGAAAACCCATCTAGGAAGCTGTACACTTCCTTGCCTGCTACCCTTTCTAATAGGTGCTCAGTGATAGGAAGCGGATAATTATCTCTGATAGTGGCTGCGTTAACCTTCTTCAAGTTAATGCACACTCGTAATTTGTCGTTCTTCTTGGGCACCACTACAATGGGGGATACCCATTCAGTGTGCTCAATTTCATAGATAAACCCGGCTTCCACCAAGCGGTCTATCTCCTCTTTAATCTTGGCGGCGTAGTTTTCATTGTATGTGTAGGGCTTCTGCTTAGAGGGTCTGGCATCTGAGGTCATGGGGATTGTGTGTGAGCATATGTCTGGGTCGACACCCTTTAGATCCTTGTAACCCCAAGCGAATACATCTCTGTATTCTCTCAGCAAGGCTATTAGCTCTTGTTCTTCCTCTTCTGTCAGGTCATGGCCTATGTACGTGCATCTCTCTTCTCCTTCTTCCACGGTTACCACTATTTTCTTGGTGGTTTCTTTGTTATCATAGGCCTCCCCTGATTGCGCCTCTCGTTTAGGCATTCTGATCATGACTCTCCTGTCATCTATCTCATACTTCTTAAAATTTTCCGGGACCTCAAACAAAGATTCTTCCTCTTCTGGTGAGACTTCTCTCTTCTTTCTTTTCTTTCCTTCTTCCTTCGGGGTCACATGTGTGGCTAGCCTTACATCATTTGTAAGCTCTCCATACCTCTGGGGTTGAAATTCTACTTCGTAGAAGTATTCTTCATCTGATGCGAAAGGTGGGTCCATAATGATTGACTCTAGATCGGAGTCACTTGCATCCTCAAATGCATCAGGGCTAGGTTCACACTCTTCTAACACTGCCTCTCCCATGAGCAGCTCTATGGAGAAGACTGAAATGTCATAGCCATCTTCATCACAGTGAGGTGTCCATTGTTCTTCATTGATGGCTACATCCATTGTTGCTAGGATTTCTGCCCAGCCGTGGGGTTCAAATTCTTCATCAGGAAATACTACAGGTGCATAGGCTGGGTCTTGAATGGATCTATGGGTTTCTTTTGCACCTATCTCTCTGGCTTTTTCTCTCTTCTCTTCTTCTACTGCTACTTTGCACATCCATAAGTGGGTGTCTTCATGCATCCATGAGGATCCTGATCCTATGGAATGCACCGATTCCGTATCATCTTTGGTTCTATGGATGGGATTCCATTGGATAGGAGTGACATCTCTATGAGAGTAATCTTTGAGATTCACTTTGGTCGTAACACCTAAGTGTTGCAGGTACAAAGAATTGGTTCCCCAATCCTGTACCACTTGCAACTGTCGCATAAAGGGTCTTCCCAAAATCATCTCATAGGCATGATTTTTGCTAAAATCACATATAGCAAATGTGTGCTCGAACTCAACACCACAGGTGGTGAGAGTTATTCCTTCTAACAACCCTAGGGGTCTCTCTATGTGACCATCGACCATTTGCAATTTCATCCTTGTTGGGCCTGAGTGCTGGCTTGCCCCAACGCTTCCATAGGGAAGTGGTAGCAATTGCAACGCCTGCGCCTGAGTTTAGAATGGCCCTGGTGGTGTATCCTTGATGGGTGATAGGAAGATATGTGTTTCCCTCTTCGCCCTCACTCATGTTTCCTATCTTGTCCAAGGGTATTTCTGGCACTGTTCTCTGTGATCCTACCTAGGAACGAGGTTTTGCTATCTCTGGTACTTGTTTGGCTACATGTTTCCATAGCTCTGGCCTTACTTTGAGTAGCTCTTCAAAGGTGAGGTTGCACTGCACTTTAGTATTCTTTACTACCTCCGTATTCCTAGGTATGATCGAGTCTTCGTTTCTTACCATGAGTGTGGGTGCTCTCATGCACGTGGACTTAGCTTCCCATGGGCCTGTGAAGTGGGGTAATTCTTGCAGAGAGTTAGACTCAAAGTCTAATCTTTCCTGAGATTGGGTGCTCTCCTGCTCCTCATAAATGGATGGGATGTCTTGTGGGAATTGGTCATGTGCATCATCCACAAGTTCAATGGGAGGAGGGACTTCACTTTCTTTAGCCCATTTTTCTTCTTGAATCTCTCGTAGGAATTCTGGTGTGAACCGATTCATAGAAGATGATGTGTATGGCTCCGTAGAGTTAGGCACATAGGCTTCCTGGGCAGGAAGACCTGCCCTTTCACTTGCCTTGTCCTTGTGTTGAGAGACGGGTTCCTTTTCTGATTGTGCAATTAGCTTCTCTATTCTTTCTAACAGTCCATCAAAGTGCAACTGTGTCTTCGCTGAACTAGAGATGTTAAATAGGCGACTGGCTTCAAACATGGTCTGAGCCAATTCCACCATCTTAGCACAAATTTTAGTTCGTTCTAGCTCTAGTTCTGCTCGAGGGTAACACTTTTCATGATCAGTTATGTTTGGCCCTTCTTGGATTCTGGCCTGATAGGCTTTAAGCATCATATTAAGGTCCTCGGGAGTGGGATCTGCTAGGACTAATCCTACTCTTGGGGGTGGTGGAATTGTGTGAGGTGGGTTGGAAGGTGGCGGGTCAGATGGAGATGGGAATGGTGGTGGCGGGCTAGTGTGAGAGGGAGTTTGAGATGTGAGTTCAGTTATCCTGGCCTTTGTTTCACTGAGGCTTTCCTCAAGTTCACTCATCTTTTTTGCCCATTGCCTTTTCATTCTTTCACGACTATCTCTCCAAGCTCTAGCCCTTTTCTTGGTCATGCTCTCAGTTTCACTAGGCTCTAGGCTCTTTTCCTGGCCTACCCCTTGGTTTTGCTGCAATGCTTGAGCTCTAGTGACTACCTGTACGGGTGCAGTGGAAGTGACACTTCCTGTGGAATCTACCACTAACCCAATAACGTTAATAGGAGTGATTTTTGGCATATTATTAGGATTCTTAGGGCAGCCTCGTAAGAGATGCTCCTTTCCACACTCTTGGCAAAAGCCCTGGATCGTCATTGATTGGGTTTGGGTAGGTGCAGGCATGGGGCAATCACGAATGAGGTGATCTCCCTGACATCTGTAGCATGGTCCTCTAGGGAATGGGGGTCTTACTTGTCTAGGTTGAGGTCTAGGGTTGGCGTTTGCATACATGACATTTGTGTAATCTGACTCCCAACTAGGTTCATTTGGCTCTTCACTATAGTAGGACTCACCATGTTCAGGAGATTGCATGTAGTAAGCCTGGGGACTATCAACATGTGTAGAATCGAAGCTATGGTCACTGGGATCACTTTCTGAAAGCACTGGTGTTACAGGGACTATAGCTCTATTCAGGTTTTCTTCTGCAGCAGCATACTTTACCGGAATCACATTAGATGGAGCAGGGGGTTGTTGTGCTAGCACATGCTGAGGCCTTTGTTGGTTTTGGTAGGGTTGGTAGGTTTGTTGAGGCCTCACATACTACTGAGGTGGGTACTGGTTCTGGTATCTTCCTTGTTGAGGGTATGGTTGTGGGTACGTCTGCCTAACGGTTTGCTTATTGTAGGGGCAATCTTGCGCGGTGTGATTGGTGTACCTCCGTTCTATGGTGCAGTACTGGCTACTAGGATTTACTTGGGGTTGAGCCATAATGGGACATACATTCGCCATGTGGTCGCCACCACAAGTATAGCATCTTTTCACAGGGGCAAACCTTGGGATCTGTTTGCTAGTGACACCTAATTTCTGAGCTACTTTCTCTGCAAGTTCCTCAATTGATGTGGATTGCGTGGAAGAGAGGCTAGAGGCACTATCTGAATCTTTGTATATCTTGGAAAGCTCTAACTCCTCCCCTAGGTTATCCTCGATGTCAATGCACATGCGTACACACTCTTCTATGGTCCTAGGGTCCTTCAAGTACACATAAGATCTCAATTTGGTACTTAGCAATCCATCCAAGAATAAAGCCACTTGCTTAGCTGGTGTGGGTAGCTCCGAAACAGGGCATCTTTCTAAGTATTGCCTAAATCTTCTTCCTGCAAGTCTCACGGTTTCTTGAGGGGTTTGCTTGAAGCTGTGAATCAGCGAGGAGGTATTATGTCTTATGCCACTCTTGGAGAATTCAATCATGAAAGCCTCTAGGAGTTGGTCTATACTCCTGAATTGTCTCTCATTCAATGGTTGAAACCACGTAAGGGCTGTGTTCCTAAGGGTTAGACCAAAGGCATTGTACTGCGTGAATAGATCCTCCACTTGTTCAGCTCTCAAGACTTGCCTGAACTCAGCCACATGATCGTAGGGATCTCCAGTGCCATCGAAGTAGTTTTTCATGGACTTAACTAGTTGGGTCGGTCTCAGGGTCCTCGTGTGCTCTCTTGGTCTTGGTAGAGGGAATTCATCCGCATTTCTTCGGCTCCCTGGGGCTCTATGTCCCTCAAGTTCCACTCTATTTGTTTCCGTTCTCGTTCTTCCTCTTCCCAAGGAGTTGGCAAAGCTTACCTCAGGTCTGTCTCTCTTTATGTCTCTCTGAACTCCATGAGCATGGGACGTTCCAGCTCCTGGGTGGCCAGAGGACACGTTAGATTTTGGTTGGGGGAAAATAAACTCACCCATCCTAGTGTAAGCATGTCTATCATGTTCTGTAACCACAAAGATCCTTTCTGAAGCGTGATCTAGATAGGTCACTCTGCCTGTGCTATCTGGATCTTTAAACTCATAGATCAAAAATGTCCTTATATCAATTGGCCGATCAGATTTATACCTCCAAAAGGCTTCGTCAGTCTCTCGGTTCAGAAGCAGATCTATGCTCTTGTTGTCCTGGGGAACCCACTCGGGATTGAGGATTCTAGTAAGAACAGATTTCCCTCGAGGGGTCCTGGGCTCCACTCCTACGTTCCCTTGTTCTAGGTCATCTATGTCCGTCTCAGGGATCACATTCCCGAATTCATTTGTCCTCTCCGGGTGACTAGTGACCACGTATATGGTTCCCTCTTTATCAAGGTATGCACCATTTTCAAACTTGACAGCAGGGTGCTCTAGCCCAATAGATTGTTCTGGGTTTTTTATTTGGACCACGGATCTTCCTAGGCCGTCCTCATAGATGCTAGCACCTAATCGGTTGGTCCTAAGGTATTCCAGCTGCGTCTTGTACGGGCCTTCTACCCTGTGCAAGTATGGCACTCCTGAACTTCCCTTAGGTCGGTCCATGCCTTGAGACATCTCTGATTCACTAGTCTTAAAGCTAGGGTAGTATGAGTGGTGGCTCAACTGCTGGGCCCAAGACCTAGCAGTGTGGTTGACACTAGCCTCTGAAGACCTAAGACTTTGTCTATCTCTCCCTAGATGTCGCCCTGATCTAAGGTTCATAAGCCTAATTGAATAGCCCAAATTTGCCCAAGTACAACCTCGTTGCTGAGTTCTTTTGTATCAGTTACTTGATTCTTTTTAGTGGTTACCGTGTTTATGCTCTTGTCAGAAATCACGTCGTCAGGAATATTTGAGTTAATTTTCGCACTGTAAGTTGATCGTTCCACGTAGATTCTTTCCTTTAAGGTTATCGCATCACGAAGAGATTATGTTTAATCTTGAACTTGAGTGCATAGGTAGTCTTCAACTTGATTGATGCCTATCGTTGCCCTGACTTACTCCTAGCACTAGTCGTTCTTAGCCTAAGCTAGGAATTGATAGAGGATGTTGAGGATTTTCCAACCTTGAGTTTCTTTCCTTGTGTTGTTGCCCTGGTGTGCCCAGGACGCGTGTTCCCAAGCTTGCACTTAATCTTGCTTAGAATGACCTCCAGTGCCCTTACTGGTCCTGTAAAAGTCCCACGGTTAGCTCAAGACTTAGATTCAAATGACACAATAGACCACTTTCATGCATGTAACTCACAGAACAAATTATCCTTTGCCTTTATGGAAAACAATCCCAAGGATCCCTCAGTTTTCCTACCTCGGGGTATGGTCAACGAGCTTTCCAACAAAACAAGAATCACAGCAAACGGATTTCGTATGAGAAAGTTATGTCAATTCAGGCTTCAGGGATTAAAATAGGGTTCAAACAGGCTATCAGGCAAACATGACTTCTCAAGTTATTGTCTTATGGCCTCCTTATGTGCTCTAGAGTGAAATTTTCATGCCCAAGATTAGCCAAAATCCTCAGATTAAAAACCCTAAAAAATTGGCCGAAATTGGCTGTCAATCGCGATCGACTGGGCTGTCAATCGCGATGGACAGGGCTGTCCGTCATGGCCTGTCAGTCGCGATGGACACGTGTCAATCGCGATTGATGGGTGTCAATCGCGATGGACAGGGGGTGTCGGTCGCGATGGACAGAGGGTATCAGTCACGATGGACTTCTGTCAGTCGCGATGGACTGCTGTCAGTTGCGATGGACAGGAATTTTTGGGTTTTTCCGTGTTTATGTGTTGATCAGGCATCTGTATGTCGCGATGGTCAAGAATCTCGACGAAAAGGGTTGTCAATCGCGATTTTTCTGTCAGTCGCGATGGACTGGCTGTCCATCGCGATGGACACGTGCCCGTCGGGGTCTGTCAGTCGCGATGGACTGGCTGTCCATCGCGATGGACTGGCTATCCGTCGCGATGGACAGTGTCAATCGCGATTGATGCTATCAATCGCGATGGACAGAGAAAATGCAATTTTTTTTGAAATTTTTGTGGATTTGTGAAGTGCAAGGTCTCTAGTCTACTGTGGTGCACTCAGTTTTACCAGAAGATGAAGTTTTCTGTCAATCGCGATTGACAGAAAGTTGCGACACAGAGATAGTTCTGCACATGTCCGTACCTGCACAATGTGCTGGGGATGATGGGATAGCCAATACCTGCAAGCAAACTCAAGAAACATGCAAAAAATAGCACACAACAGTTCGCTCTCTCGCTCTCTCTCACAAGTGAAATGAGGGAAATGAAAAAAGGAAGGAGATATAGTCAAAAAACTGAAATTTTTGCGATGATGGAGATGGAGGTGGGAGATGGTGAGGATGATGATGGTGAAGAAAACACAAGAAAAAAGATAAAGGTGAAGATTTTACCTATGACTCCAACGCGTCATAACTCTACGTCTTACCATCACACGCTCGTCCTCAAGGCTCGATCCCCGGCAACGGCGCCAAAATTTGGTGTAGCTCAGTGATGAGTAGCACCTCCTTTAATGTCAATCCAGGAAGACGTGAGGATGGTATGATGACCTCGAGCAAGTGAAGGCACAAGTGCGTGAGTGAGAAGCACACTAACATGCACACACATACACACACACGCGCACACAAGGCAAGACAAAGAGTGAGAAACAATGGAGTTCTTCGATTACTTTCAAAAAGCTCTTACAAGTTCAAATCAATTACAAGCTAAACTCAAAAATGAGCTCTCTAGCTCTATTTATAGTTTTTGACTAGGTTTTGGCCCTGTCCAGACCTAGTGTTCGGCCTAGTTAAAAATTAGGTTCCAGGGCCTATTTGAGGGCTTAAACGGAGTCTAAAAAATACGAAAATTGATATGTGGGTACTTCTAAAGCTCCACAAGCTCAAGGACTCCTTGGCTTGCACAAAATGGAGCTACAAAAATATGAGATGGTATTTACAATGATGGTTAGTGATAAAAATCACTGTTATAAAGATGTTGATTTGGAAAAATTTGAAGGCCTATCTGCCAGATCTGCATCGACTGCTTTGTCTACTTAATCCTTCGCCTTGCTCTGACTCTCTCCGCTGGCTTCCTTGTCTCCTCAGTCCTTGGGTGCCCATACTGCTCTCAACACCTCATCAGCAGAAATCAATTGTTCCTTCAAGTCTTTGATCTTTGTTAGGAATCTGTCCATAGAATCACCTTCATTCATGTGCTCACTCTCCAACTGTTTTCAGAGGTAAGCAACACGAGCCTCATTCCTAGCTTGGTACAATGTGGTAAGTGTATCCCAAACATCCTTAGCTGTTCTGCAGGAGCAAATGTGAGGAATAATGGCACGTTTGACAGACAAAGCTATCAATGGATGTGCCTGAGCATCTCTGCCATCCCAATGAATCTGCTCTATAGTAGGTGGAGCAGAAACCGTAGCACGAATAGGAATATGCAGAATATCATCATCTCTGACACCTTCTGCATCAGCTTCAGTACTTGCAGTTGTAACAGTTGCAGGTGTGATAGGACGTTTTTCGACACCCTGCACAATGCTCCATTCCCTTGCCAAGGCCTAGAGAACACGTGAGGACCTTGAGACCTACACAACTAGTTAAGTCCATGAAGAATTGCTTTGATGGCACTAGAGACCCATACTATCATGTGGTAGAATTTAGACAAGTCTTGAGAGCCGAGCAAGTTGATGACCTATTCACGTAGTACAATGCATTTGGTCTAACTCTCAAGAACACAACCCTTACATGGTTCCAACCACTTCACCAAGGTCAGTTCAGGAACATAGAAAAACTTCTAGAAGCTTTCATCACAGAATTTTCTAAGAGTGGCATCTGACACAACACCTCCTCACTCATTCATAGCTTCAAGCAGACACATCAAGAGACGGTTAGACTTGCAGGAAGAAGATTTAGGCAATACCTGGAGAGATGCCCCATTCCTGAGTTACCCACACTGGCCAAACAAGTGGCTTTATTCTTGGACGGATTGCTAAGTACCAAATTGAGATCATATGTGTACTTGGACCCTAGAACCATCGAAGATTGTGTACGCATGTGCATCGACATCGAGGATTGTTGATATATTTAGGTAGTGATGTGCATGAACACTCTAGGACCGCCGGGGCACTTTTTTCTCTCTTTAGGAGGTTTTTTTCCCCCGGCTTGTATATACGCCTAATGCCCTAATGGGATAATTATCTTTGTACATTCTCTAGTAATACATTCCGTATTGTGTGTTGTGCTCCAAGCTTCTTCTTCTTCCTTGTGTTGTTCGCATGCTTCCACAGACGTCTAACTCCAACAATTGGTATCAGAGCAGGTCATCGCTTCATCTAGGGCGTCACCGACACCTCTCTGGTTGTAGTCTCAGATTCGCACAAAATTTAGTGAGCATACTCAAGGTGTTTCAGAGCTCAAAACAGCTTCGCTATGTTGTGCGAAAATTACGATTTGTGCTCGTTTCGGCCTCCGAACGCACTATCGTAGCGCTTGTGCAAGCTATTTGGTTGAGCAAGAAGTATCCTACTATGGCCACTTCTAGTTGTGAGGCTGAGTATAGGGAAGCTTTCATAGCAACTATTGTGTGTGTGTGGGCTCAGATGCCTTTTGGTTGATTTGGGTGTTGGTCAATCTTTTGCCACCACCATCTTCACTGATAGTCAGAGCGTATTGGTAGTTGTCAGGAACGTTGTGTTCCATGCTCGCGCAAAGCACATTATGATTATGTCAAGGAGAGGTTCTCTATTGGAGAGATCAACTTGACATATGTGCCCACATAGGATAATATTGCATATCTTTCCACAAAGGCTTTGTCTCGATAGAAGTTTGAATCTTTCTGTAAAGATTTGGGCTTACTTCCTTTTGAGGATTGATATCTTTCCACATAGCTTGTCATTTCCTTGTACATGAGTGCCAACTCCTTGTTCACCACATCAGTCCGAGGGGGGGATATGTTGATATATTTCGACAGTGTTGTGTGTGATTACACTTAGGACTACTAGATGGTTTTTTTCCCTCTTTAGGAGGTTTTTTTCTTTCGACTTGTATATATGCCTATAACCCTAAGAGATCACTTGGTAATACATTTTCACTTGGTAATACATTTAGTATTGTGTGTTGTGCTTCAAGTTTCTGAAGGTGCCCACTTTTCATCAGCAAGGATTCAGGATTCAGGAACGGTTCGTCCAGAACGGCGAATCTTTATGACTGCATGGCTGTAGCCTGGAGTGCCACATGGCGAGGAGCGCAATTTTGTTTTACATGGAAAAATATTTGAGGACGCTGAGAACGTGATGAGCTGATACTAAGGGATCAGGATACGGCTGTCAACAACGCGATGAAGGTTGAAAAACTAGTCACACAGGTTTCCTTCATATCATTAAGATAGTAGCTATCTGAAATTTAGTTATGGTTGTCAACATGTGATGTACATTGGGAAGGAGCCTCGTCATAGATCCAGCTTCAACGGCTTCTTTTGGTGCCACTTTGTCATGACGATCACAAGAGAAACCAGGAAATTGAGTGAATCTGCGGGTTACATTCATGGTCATATGAGGCATGCTGGATCCCTTAACTGAATGAAAAACATGGAAGTACGTGAGTACAGTAATTCCCAAACGGAAACTCTAGATCTGCAAGAACAAAAAAAGGGACTTCCATCTCCACACGTTGGCTTATGCAGTGTTGATAATCCTCAGAAAGTTTGGAAATAGTTTTAATAAAACAACAGCTTAAATGAGTTGTCAAGGTTCTAAAAGTACTGTCTGTATGATCTGTTTCAGGAGATTCCTCCACCTTCGCGAACGCGCTTTCACGACTTGAAATATTCAACTGTTTCTTTTCACAAAAGTCATGCGATGCTTTTTTCTTTTGCTTTGAGAAGTGGTGCTGAATTCAAGAAAGAAAACTTACAGGCCTGTGGGCTGCAAGGTTACTTTAAAAAGATTTACAGTCCTCAATCTGGATAAGCGACGGAACAAGGTAATATCCTCCATTTGATGCCTGCTCTAACTCCTATTGCATCCTTCTGTCCTCCGTTTATCATGTCTCGTCTCGCTTTATCGCTTCCTGATCTTCTCAGGACCATGATTCCAACATTCTTTCTCTCCGCCTCTCTCAATGTCACTGTCTCTCTGTTTGTGCGCCTGTTTCTTTAGTCCTTCATCGTTTCGATTTGAGATGTTGCGGCTTGCTACCACATGGGCCGCAAATTGCAATATTCGTTTTGATCACATTGGGTTTGTGCCTTTCCTTTCATCCGCAGTTCCGAGTTCTCTGATTCATTTCCATGGATTCAATGCAAGGCAAGCTCAAGAAGGCTCTAGGCGCCGTGAAAGATCAGACAAGTATCTCCATCGCGAAAGTCGGGAGCACAGGGTCGCCTGAAGTTGAGATCGCTCTCGTGAAAGCTACCAGTCACGATGAATCGGCTTTGGAGGAAAAATATGTGCAAGAGCTGCTCCTCCTCACTTCTTCGCGTCAGCATGTTGAGGCGTGCATCACAATCATGGGGAGACGACTACGGAAAACGCACAACTGGATAGTCGCAGTCAAAGTTCTGATGGTAGCACATCGTTTGCTTCGAGACGGAGACGCAGCAATTCAGCATGCGCTCGCATCCACTCGGAAGAAAGGTATGTGCGTTTTTAGTACATATGCTTTTCGCGACGAGTCGCATAGCAATGGTTGGGAGTTTTCTGCATTTGTCCGTGCTTATGGTATGTACCTGGACGAGCGGTCGGAGTACTCCAGTCCATCCCTTTCGCTCCCAAACTCTCACCAATCTTCGAAAGATGGTTCTCTGTACGATCAGGATCATCCTTATAATTCCTCATCTGCTTCTCCATCTGGAAATGATGACGATCGATCACGAGGCAAGCAACGAAGAAGGAGACCCGTAAAAAAGATGAGAACGTCCGAATTGCTCCAAAAATTTCCTTTATTTCTGCGCCTGCTTGAGAGAATCCTTGCTTGTAGGCCAGTTGGTGCTGCCAAGACCAATCGATTGGTGCTTTTTGCCCTTCATCCAATAGTCAGAGAGAGTTTTCTCGTCTATTCTGATATTCGGGACGGTATGTCCATTCTACTGGATGCATTCTTTGATTTGGAGGAGCTGGAGTGTTTAGGTGCATTCGATATCTACAGCAAAGCAGCAAAGCAGCTGGAGGAGCTGACAAGCTTTTACGGTTTTTGCAAGTCATTAGGCGTATGCAAGACCACTGAATATCCTGCTGTCGAGAAGGTTTCCAATGAGATGCTGCAAACAATGTCGGCCTCGCTTCGGCTAAGATTAGATTCAGATCGAGGAAATAATAGAAAGGCCAAGGCACACGAGGTGAAAGAGGAATTATCATGTGATTCTGACCATGCAAGCAAGGAAGCTGGATCTTCTCGGCCGCCTTCCTCTACACGTACTAGAATCATGACAAGTGATCCGGTATGTCCCAGGTTAGAGCAAGAAGAGACGCCAGAAGTCTCATCTGCATTAATAAACCAGAGCAAGGACTACCCGGATCTGCTTGATCTCGATGAGAACCCGACCCAAATGACCCACAAGAGGGGAGAGAACCCTACATCAACTATTTTTCCGGGCACAGGTACTAGGATTGACACGACGTGGCAAACGTTCTCTCACGGTTCGACTGGGAATAGCAGCTTGAATCTGTGCGACTTTGAAAAGAGTGGCAAACAGACAGCAGATTGGGAACTTGCATTGGAGTCAAACAGCAGTCTGTCAAGGTGGACTAGTGCAGATCTCGCGAGTGGCTTCGATCTTCTGCATTTAGACAGTTTATATGATTTAGGCTCGAACAATCAGATAAGGCAGGCACATGAATTTGGCAGTAGACGAAGTGTTAGCGTTATGGCGAGCGATCAGCCTTTGCAACCAGATTTGCTAACCTTTCCCGCTTCAAATGCTGGATCACTGAATGAACAGCTCCACGTCGTCAGAGACCCTTTTGCATTGTCAACCAATGTACCTCTTATACCTTGCGTCCTGATGTCGCATCCAAGGCAGGATCAGCAGCCTGGTATCGAAGAGCAGCAACGATGGCATGAGTGGCAGCAGCATTCACAGAATTTCAGTTATAGTGTTTCTCCGATCGACATCGTCACTAATCCATTTGCCACGCCCTTCCAATCTCCCGCGTGTACTGTACCTGATTCTCGGATGCAGTCTAACTACACGTGATTTGATGGATTATATTCAAATTGTGAGCCTCAATATTTCTCCCATTTCACTTTTTATCAACAATTTTCATGGTTTCTATGCAGAAGGTACACAGTTGTGCGAGTCGGGGGAAGGTGGTGTCAACTTGAATTCCCACAGTTCGAATATTATGTCGCAGAGTTTGCATAGTACCAGAAAAGCAAAAGTTTTCTACATACGAGCAATCTGTCACTCTGTTGTTACTTGAATAAGTTTAATGTTCCACGACAACAGCGGGTCTCTATATGCAATCGATTTTGTAGAAAGTTTAGGATATCGCGTCACTTTCATGAAACGGGGCATAAAAAACTTTTGTCTGTAGTCCATGCACGTGATATTTCATCAAAGTGTCTTATTTCTTCTAACGTATTTTGCTGCTTCTTTGGCCTTATTAGATCGTGAGTTTTGAAATCGCGCACTGTGTTCTACGCACATCATGAATCATGAGTCGTAAGTTAGACTGTCGGATGTCATTTTCTTGATTCGGAGCCTCCATGAAACGAAATACCAGAATGACGTTTCCTTGACAGCAAGTAGAAAAGTTCCTCCATATACCAGCGACACTTAAGACCGTTACACTTCTGTGTGCAAGGCAGATCGGAATAGCACGTCTGCGTGCAATTTTTTCAAAGAGAAACTGAAAAAGGAAAGTGAAATAAGAAGCTACAAATTGCTTCAAAAAGGACTGTCGCTGGTCCTTCAGGTCGTACAATATGGGCATCATACATTATATTTACATTATAAGGAGGTAGCGGAATAATCTATTGCTGATAAACTGTTGAAAATAACCGGCTAAAGGGAAGCTTTTGCATCAATGTGGTTTGAACGGCGGGCATGTTGTGAAACTAGCTTTTGTTTCAAACTTCGCACTGA
Source organism: Ceratopteris richardii (assembly GCA_020310875.1). Classification (NCBI taxonomy): domain Eukaryota; kingdom Viridiplantae; phylum Streptophyta; class Polypodiopsida; order Polypodiales; family Pteridaceae; genus Ceratopteris; species Ceratopteris richardii. The sequence goes on from CM035409.1 coordinate 189,165,809, forward strand.
TAACCTGACTGTTCAAATGAGTTAGTGTCTGTTCCTCGAATTCCCGTTACCCTTCGTGGGATTTGTGAAGCAAGCGGAAGCAGGGAGTATGTAGGAAAAAAACAGCTCTCTGCCGCCGGAGCAGGCTGAACTCACCCGTTAGCGAAGGTCACATGCCTCGTGGATAGGGGCTTGGGTTCTGCCATGAGAGATTTAACAGAGTTCTCCTTAGCTTCTCTATTTGCGTCCTGGATGAATTTCAATGATAGTTGCGGTAGCTGAGGATGTGGTTGGTTACGGCATTGATCAAGCCGTTCATAATTCAATAGGAATTTCTCCATCGAATGTGTTATAGAAGACCGGATAAGTTGTGATGTCAACTTAAAGTATATTACACACGCATTGGATGGAGCCTGGTGTCGCGAAAAAGTTTCTGACATGCTTAAGCCTCTGCTGACGTGGACTGACTGGTTAATTATACGCCTTGTGATCGGCCAGCATCCATGAAAAAAATACTTCTCTTTTGTTTTTGTGGAGCCCTCTAAAACGCGTGAAGTACAAAAAAAAGAAAAGGAAATCTTTGAGTCCTAGAGTAGTTATCACTGCCAGACATTGATGCAGATAGGAGACAGCTCATTGTGGACCACTTTTGTGAGGAGTTATCCAAATCATGGGCATCCAGCCGCAAATTGCAATCCTAGTCTTTGTAGTTTTTTCCCGCCATTTCCCAACTAGATGGAAGGAATCAGGGTCAGACGTGATTTGTCCTTAATAAGCGGAAGAACTATGGCGGATTCAGACTCAGGCTTTATTCACTTCGTCCCGTTAGTCTGCGGAACAGATATCGGAGATGAGGCCTTTTTCGTTCTTTGAGCTTGTATCAGCAGGGCTTGACTGCAGTGATAAGTAGTGAGTTTTAAAGAGGTTTCGTACAAACAGCATTAGACATTTCGTCTGCTCAATGGAGCCACGTTTTAGAGTCTCTTTTGCATAAGATGATATGACAACATCTCAGCAGAGTTTTCCTTTCACAATATCAGATTCGTTTTCCTCGAGGCACAAGGGAGATTGTTGAGGTCTTTCCACCTACAATTAGATTTCATGAATTTTATGGTGGTATAGTGACTTGATTGGCATCTAAATTGTTAATTTAAAGCTTAGTAACCTAGTTGGTGAAGAAATGTGACATTTGGAGATTGTCATGAACAGGATACAAAGGGTTAATTGTTAAGGTTTGAAGTGCGTGTGGATCATAGGTGCTTACATACACATACTAAACTTAGACACACTAACACATACTTAACTCAGACACGCTAATCTACCTACCGCAAGCAAATGACGGGGAAGAATAGAATGACGAACGGAAATGAATTCATCCTTTGGTGGGAAAATTTATCATCATTCAATCAATCGAATTGACCTTAACCTGAGCGTAAATTCATGAACTCAATCATACTTTCACATAAAATAGTTTAACATATGTTTCATGGAAGAAGCAATTAGGAAAGAAAGATGATTGTATATGTTTCATGTAAGAAGCAATTAGGAAAGAAAGATGATTGCAATAGAAGAGAAGAGAACATACTCAACAGAAATTGAAAATTCTCTTATAAGTAACAAATACAACAATCAGTGTAAGTTAGCCCTACCCATCAGTGGGTAGGTACTAAACTTTTGAATCCTTATGATTGTACCATAATTAGCTTGTATGCTTCCAATTGTCCTGCCATTAGGGCTAAACGTTGGGAGGAAATTGCCCAACTCGCTGGTCCCATCATCCTTGTTGGTGATTTCAACATGGTTACTTCCCTTTCTAATAGACTTAACAAAAAAGGGACCTCTATTCAAGGTCAAGAGTGGCAGTCTTGGTTGAGGCTCGTTGCCCACCATGACTAGTGTGATATATCTTACCTAACTGGTTTTACTTGGAACAATAAGCAACTGGGTATTAACCACCTGGCTGCTCATCTGGATAGATGCTACATCTCTACTCCTTATATTCAGCAGTTTTCGGACATCAAAGTCCCCACTAATATGTCTATATGCATTTCAGACCACATGCCCCTTTCCATCTCTTTGAAGTCCAATACTCTCTCTTCTAAGGTAGGTTGGCCTCATCTTGATTCGTCCCTTCTCCACATCCCATGTGTGATTGATAAAACTAAGACCATTTTTAGGTTTCACTTTAGATCTCATAGAAGCCCCTCTGTTGCTTGGGCTAAATCGGTCAGGGATGTCCAAGCTCTTTTTACTCATTTTAAACAGATCAAGAAAAGTATCAGAGCTAGGAGGAGACAACATCGTTAGCTTGAACTTGAAAAGATACTTTCCTCTCAGGATCCTCTTAAAATGGATAGAATTTTATCTCTTCAAAAGAGATTGAGATATGAGGAGTACCTTGAGGCTAGTAGCATTCTCTCTTCCTCAAGAGAATTTTGGGCTAGGAATATGGATAGGCCTACCAAAGCTATGTTCTCTCTACTCAAAAAGAAGAAGTGTAAGGAACTTGTGCCATTGCTCATGAAAAATTTTGGTGGTTTAGCTATCAATGCTAAGGGGAGCTTGCAGGATGCTACCAACTTCTTTACTAATGTTTTCTCTAGTTCTCCCAAGTGGGGGGGAGAATATCCGCGGTGCCAAAGCCCTTATTGCTCTTAAAAGGAAAAAAAACTATTCCTAGTCGCCTGGCTGCCCTACTGGACCTACCCCTCACTGCAGGTGAGATTAAAGAAACCATAGGTAAATTGAAACCCTCCAAGTCTCCTGGTCTTGATGGTCTTACTAATGAGTTCTTCATGTCACTGGCTGACTTCCTCTCACCCTTCATTCTCTTGATCTGGAAAGAATCTATTAGAAAAGGAACTCTTCCTATTGAGATCAATACTAGAGTTACAAAATAGAAAGGGGTCCCAAGGAAGATCTTAACAACTAGAAACCTATCACTTGCCTCAATACCATTTACAAAATTATAGCTTCATCCCTTGCTAGGAGGCTTAGCCCTCTCATGAATGACATTATCCTCCCTGAGCAAAAAGGATTTATCAGGGGAAGATTTATCCTTGATGCTATAATTTCCTTATGGGAAGGGATTGACTATGCCCAAGAGTCTAACCAGCACTACTACTTTTTCAAGGTTGACTTTGACAAAGCTTATGATAGAATAGAATGGGACTTTATCCTCCGGTCCCTCCATGACATAGGTGTTGGAAAGCATTTCATCAAAGTTGTTAGTACTCTCTTTGGTAATGCCTATCTAGAGTCTCCATCAATGGTTCCTTGTCTCCTCCCTTCAAAAGATCCATTAGGCAAGGGTGCCCTCTGGCCCCCCTTCTCTTTGTCATTGCTAGTGATGCCCTCGACTGGTTGATAAAGGATGCCCTGAATAGCAAACTTCTTGAAGGTATCCATATCCCTGGTTCTGAAAAACAACTCTGTTTGCAAGCTTCTGGTGATGAGACCAACATCATTGTTATTTTATGCCTAGCTAGTGGCTCCCACATCAATCACAAAAAAAATGTCTTTAGATCCTCCAATAATATTGTGCCTTCTTGCATCTCCTCCTTAGGGTGCGACATCATCAAGGAAGGGGAAATTTTTAGACTCCTGGGTATCCCTATGGGCTTCCAAGTGTCTCTCCACCAGAGATGGGATTGGGTTTTGAACAAATTCAAGAAAAAGTCTTCAGCTAGTATGGCTTTCAGTCTTCCATCTCTCATAGGGTCTTTGTGCTTAACCATTATATCTTGCCTTCTTTAACTTACTTTCTATCTTGTTGGATGCCTAATAAAAAGCATTATAATCAAGTGATTGCCCTAGCCAGAAGATTCTTGTGGGGAGCCAGCTCTCACCACAATGAAATCCCCAAGGTAGCTTGGAAGGTTTGCTGGCTCCCTAAATGTGAAGGAGGCTTGGGAATTCTTTGCCCCTAGAAAATGGCTGCCAACCTTGCTGCCAAATGGATCCTAAGATCTAGATTCCACTAACTTTTGGGCTATTCGTGTGAAGAGAAATACTCACAAATTCTACATTAAGGGTTATCAGGCTTAGAAGGAGCATAGCCTATGGGATCTAATTATCTCGCCTCAAACCTTCTGCCTTGTGGGAAGTAGCATAACCTATAGAATATGGCAAGCTTGGATGTGTGTTAAGAACAATTGCTCCCCTAGCCCCAAATTCTTTCAGTACTTTGATTTTTCTCTGTAGGAGAATATTTGGATTGGATGGCTCTCTCTCTGGAATAATGGGCAACTCGGCATAAAGGAGCACAAATGTTCAAAACTTGGTTTTACTTAGTGCAAAGATCTTTGGCTAGGAGATCAGGTAATGTCTGAAGAGAACATTAGTGAATCTATTGACATGACTACTGACTGCTTGCAGGTTTTGCTATACCATAGAGGTATGCTGGCTAGGAAGCTACCTGACTGTTCCCAGAGAAGATCTGTTAACCTGTTTGAGATAGCTACTAATATGTATAGAAAATTCAAAGGTGTTAGAGGCTCTCTCAACATGATCACTCCTAAACTCAACAAGCTTTGGAAGATCGGCTGGAATGCCTCTCAATGGAAACACAGGTTTAAAAGTCTTTGGAGCCTGCCATGCAACATCAAGCACTCTTTCCTCATGTGGCTGATCTTTCATCAAGCTGTCTGGTGTGGATCCAAAGCCAAAAAAATTGGATTAGATAATGGAGTTTGCATGTATTGTGGCACTATGGACAACATCCCTCATCTGTTCTTTACCTGTAGCCATGCTCAGTCTTATTGGTCTACTTTCCACAACATGAGCCAGTCTCTCAAAGTGAAGCTCTTTATTGAAGAAACTCTGCTCGGGTCCTACAACATATTTGAATTTACCTTATGGAATATCTGGAGGGGTACTACTCTTTGGTTCATTTGGAGATCCAAAAATCTGAGACTCTTGAATAATTGGAACACCTCATTGTATCATAAATTCTCTCACAGTATTAAAGTTTCAGGCCAGCAATGTATCTCACACACTACATCGGCTCTTGATGTAAATTTCAGCCTGTCTAACCACCTTAGGGTTACCACCCCTCAAAAGTGGAAGGATTCCTTGCTTAAGTTGTATTCCTCCTCTAGATTTGTGATGGTTTCTAGCCTTTTGTAATGTCCTCTTCTCCTGGGGGTCGGCCTTCTGTCTTAGCTTCAGTGGCCGATGTGTATCTGTGGTGATGGGGATGTCTGCCCTGTGTACTTACATACATTTCATTATCTAATCCAATTTTCCTGATTTCTCAAAAAAATAAACAATGATGGCATTGTCCACTCATGTGCTTTCTATTGACGGCATGATTTTTCCTATATCATTTACATTTTTATCTGCATGAGTGCATCTCCATTTTGTATCTAGGACTCCATTTTCATTTCATTTCCATTTTATATTATATCTCTTTTGTATTTGGGTATCTTGCCATTTTCCATTTGCCATTTGGGCACCTTGCCATTTACTTTGGAGAGTCCTCTCCAACTTTATATAAGGAGGGCCTCTCCCCCCATTTGTACTTGGTTAGAAACTTGAGGAGCCTACTCCATGCTCTTGGCAAGCTCACTCTAATCCATGTGAGTTTTCCCTTTTCATGGTCTACTCACTTTTGAGTCTCACACTCTTTCATTTTATGAGTACACTCATCTTTTCATTTTGCTTATGTGCATGCACTCTCTCCATGGTATCAGAGCTTTAGGTGGAGGCCTTGGTGGTGATTTTGGTTGTCGTTTTGGTGGTGGTGGTGCTAGAGTTTGGTGATGTTGCTCTCCACCCATTTGGAGAAGTCTTTTTCCCATCATTATTATGTTGATATATTTAAGTAGTGATGTGTGTGAATACTCTAGGACCATTAGGGCACTTTTTTCCTCTTTAGGAGGTTTTTCCCCCCGGCTTGTATAAACACCTTCTGCACTAATAGGTTACTTATCTTTGTAATACATTCAGTATAGTGTGTTGTGCTCCAAGCTTCTCCTTCTTCCTTGTGATGTTCGCGTGCTTTCGTAGACGTCTAACTCCAACAATTGGTATCAAAGTAGGTCATTGCTTTATCTAGGGTGTCGTCAACACCTCTCCGGTCACAGTCTCAGAACCATATGAAATTTGGTATGCATACTCAGGGTGATTAGGAGATCAAAACATCTTTGCTATGTGGTGCTGAAATCATGATTTGAGCTCATTTCAGCCTTCGAATGCACTATCACAGTGCTTATGCAAGCTATTTTGTCTTTTTGTGCCAAAGATATATACATGTTTCGGTCCACCAATATAAGTGTCTCGAAGTCTGCTATAGGTTTAGTAGAACTTATCAGGATAATTCATCTTTGTCAGATACATTCATTTTTCTGCATCAGGGTATTTTAGTCAGTCACCATGGCTGAAAGCAGTGATGTATTTCGTATATTGGCTGTGAGGATAAGTTGGATGGTACGAATTACCCGTTGTGGGCTTATATGATGCCTCATGTATTGTTTGTAGAAGGACTATGGAATATTGTGCAGGGTGTTGAAAAACGTCCTATTACGCCTACAAGTATAGGTACTGAAGGTGATGTAGATGGCATCGAAGATGGTGATATTCTACAGAATTCTGTTCATGTTGCGGTTCTTGCTGGCCTACTATAGAGAAAATTCATTGGGATGACAGAGATCTCAGGTACATGCATTGATAGCCTTGTCTGTCAAACGTGCCATTATTCCTTACATTCACTCTTGCAAAATAACTAAGGATGCTTGGGATACACTTACCGCTTTATACCAGGCAAGGAATGAGGCTCATATTGCTTATCTTCGAAAACAATTAGAGAGTGAGCACATGAATGAAGGTGATTTCATGGATAATTTTTTGACAAAGATCAAAGATTTGAAGGAATAGTTGATTTCTGATGATGAAGTCTTGCTTGACAGTTCACTTGTCCAAACTATTCTAAATGGTCTTCCCGATTCATACTAGAGTTTTGCTTCTACTCTTCGTTTGATGATGAAAGGCAATCCCAATGCCTTGACATTTGAGGAGTTAGTCTCTGTTCTATTGCAGGATGATTAGTCTAGGCAAAACAGGTCCATTATGCATGTTGCAGATCAAGCTTTCTTGGCTAGTCAGAAGGGCAAAGGTAAATGGAGCTCTTCTACTAGTAAGCAAAAATCTGCTAATTCTGCACAATCAAAGAAGGATGACAGAGACGACAAGAAAACACAAAAGCAGAAATTGTTTTGCAAGTACTATAAAGCAAATGATCCTGTCATAAAGAATTGTCCAAAACTGGCTACAAAAGAGGCAAAGAAAAAAGAGGTTGGAATGGTTGTTCCAAAGGCCTCTACACCGAAAACAAAGTCTACTAATCTAGTGTAGAATGAAGAATGGGTGTTTACTACTCTTTGCAGTTTTGACCCATCCTCTCCTAAAGAGTGAATGTCTATAGTAGACTCAGATATTTGGTACTTTGATAGTGGTGCAACGAAACATATTACCTCGCAGCGTAGTTTCTTCACTTCACTCGAGCCTGCCCCTACAGGGAATACTATCACATGCGCCAATAACTCCTCTTATCCTGTCATGGGAGTTGGTAAGATCATTCTCAGTACTACTGATGGTAGTTGTTTCACATTGCCGGATGCTCTATTTGCGCCAGGGATCAAGAAGAATCCGTTATCAGTTTTAGCTTTAGCTAACATTGTCTTTGTTGTGAAATTTGTAATGATAGATGTACAGTTTATGATCTGTCAAATGGCAACGTGATTATTGCTTCTGGCATTTTATGTCGTGGGCTGTATAAGCTCATAGACTATGAAAAATATATGAATGATTCAGCATGTGTAGTACATGATTCTCAGGCTATGTCAGATGCAAAGCTTTGGCATGCATGCTTTGGTCATATGAATTTTGCTAGTTTGCTACACCTGCAGAAATCTGAAATGGTGTCCTCTTTGCCCAAACTTGAGGCACCTGGTAAACATGTTTGTGAAGGCTATATTTTGGGCATTCTTCGTTCCTAAAAGATGGTTCAGTCCGAGCTACTCAGAAATTGCAACTTGTTCACAATGATGTCTATGGTCCTATGCAGACACCCTCTTTTGGAAACTATCTTTACTTTGTGACTTTCATTGATGATTCTCGTAGGTATGCATAGGCATATCCATTGAAAGCAAAGTCCGAAGTGTTTATGTGCTTCAAACAGTTTTTGGTTTTGGCTGAAAATATGTCAGCATGTAAAATGGACACCCTCCGTTTTGATCAAGGGAGGGGGGGTATATGTCTGGTGTATGGTCAAGAGTTAGGCTTTACCACATAGTTTCTGGCTTGAGGCCGTTATGGGTGCAATATATGTACTTAACAGATGTCCCACTAAAGCACTGCAGTCTATCACTCCCTATGAGGCTTGCCATGGTCATAAGCCATCTGTTGCTCACGTGCATGTTTTTGGTTGTCTGATGTATGCATTAATGCCTGAAAAACATTGCAGGAAATTGGATGGTAAAGTACTAAAATGTATTTTTGTTGGGTACAATTCTGAAAGCAAAGGCTATCATCTGTATCATCCATAGACTAAACACATTCTAGTTAATTGTGATAGTGTTTTTGTGGAAGATGTTATTCAACCATTACTTTCTTGTACTAAGGAGACATTTGTTAGCTCCAAAGACATGTATGATACTTTGCTGCCTCTTTTTATAGGTGGACAATCTAGTGTTGGTCCTAATGACACAACTTCTCACCCTTTGCAGGTTTGATGTGATGATGCAGATCATTCCATTTCTGATGCAGATTTACATGATGCACTTGTTGATGAGAGAGCTGATATTGAGGAGGCAAAAACTATGCCATAATGAGTGGTGCAAACTCTGTGTGATAGCAAATTAGATGCGCCTCTATCATATTGTACTCATTTAGGCTCTCATAGTTCCTCTTTTGCATCAGATAGCTATGCTATGGCTGCCTTTAGTCTTTGTGATGAGAATGAGCCTGTTTTGTTTGATGAAGCACAAAATTCTAAGAACTAGGTGGTTGTTATGCAATCAGAATATGATGCTATCATGAAAAATGGTACCTGGTCTTTATGTGACTTGCCTCCTAGCAAGAAGGCCATTGGTACTAAGTGGGTATACAAGTTGAAGTTTAAGCCTGATGGAACAACTAATAGATATAAGGCTAGGCTTGTTGCAAAGGGTTATGCACAAGAAAGGGGCATTGATTTTGATGAAACCTTTGCTCCTACATGTTGAATGACTACTCCTCACAGCATCTGTGCACTTGCAACTCATCATGGTTGGAATGTACATCAACTAGAAATTAAAATTACATTTTTGAATATTGACTTGCATGAAGAAGTGTATGTTTTTCAGCCCCATGGCTTTGTGCAAAAGGACATGGAAACCAAGTGTGCAGGTTGAAGAAGGCATTATATGGCTTAAAGCAAGCACCATGTGCTTGGTATGAAAAGATACATGCCTATCTGATTGCACATGGTTTTGGGAATAGTCCAACTGAAAGCACCTTATATATTAATCATGCTAATGATATGCTTCTGATCATTGTTGTGTATGTTGATGACATGTTGCTCACTGGACCTCATGACAAGCATATTGCTAATTTTAAGGCTCATTTGCATGCCTCATTTGAGATATTTGATTTGGGGCATTTGCATCATTATTTGGGCATTCAGTTTATGCAAGTTGATGGTGGAATGGCTTTGTGTCAAATGAAATATATTGGCACATTATTGCAGCATTTTGGCCTTAAAGACTGTAAACCTATTGCCACTTCTATGGAGACATGTTTACAATTAAGTCTTCATGATGTTGGAGATGCATTTGATGCTATTCTCTATCAGCAGGCTGTTGGATGCTTGATTTACTTATGCATTACTCAGCAAGATATTTAGTTTGTTGTCTCATAGATGAGCAAGTTCATGCATCGCCTAGCTGTCAAGCATTGGCAAGCAGTTAAGTGCATCTTTCACTACTTGAGTGGTACCCAGCTACTTGGATTGTTTTATCCCAAGGGGGGATCAGTAGCGCCAGATTTACATGCTTTTGCTGGCTCTGATTCGGCTAGTTGCTATGACACTCGTTTGTCCACTAGCGGCTTTTGCTTCATGCTTGGTAGCTCATGTATATCTTGGTTGAGCAAGAAGCAGCCTATTGTGGCCACTTCCAGTTGTGAGGCTAAGTATAGGGAAGCTTTCAAAGTGACTATTGAGTGTGTGTGGCTTAGACGCCTTATGGCTTATTTGGGTGTTGATCAATCTTCTGCCACCACCATCTTCACTGACAATTAGAGCGCATTGGTAGTTGTGAGGAACCCTGTGTTCCATGCTTGCACTAAGCACATTGAGGTGCATTATCATTATGTCAGGGAGAGGTTCTCTGCTAGAGAGATCATCTTGGCATATGTGCCCATGCAGGAGAACATTGCACACCTTTTCACGAAGGCTCTGCCTAGGGAGAAGTTTGAAGCTTTCCACAAAGCTTTGGGCTTACTTGCTTTTGTGGATTGATTTCACATAGCTTGGCACTTCCTTATACATGAGTGCCAGCTTCTTGTTCATTTCATCACTCCCAAGGGGGATCTGTTGATATATTTAGGTAGTGATGTGTGTGAACACGTTCTTCCACTATTGTACTCTTTATATGGAGTAGTTTTGCATCTCAATGCAAGATTGCATGTCTGCCATCTCTAGAATTAGATAAAAAAGAATTCCATAAAACATCATGCATCTTCTCAACTCCCCTATCATTGACACATAGATTTTAGAAGTTATTGATGATGGGCCTAGTGGTAAGCCCAGGCCTAGATAGTCTCACCAATGAGTTCTTCAAAGCTTTTAGGAGTGTTTGATTGAAACCATTACTTTTGGTGTGGAAGGAGGCCCTGCAATTTGGCACTCTTCCTAACTTTCTCAATGAAGGGGTGATTAAGCTAATTCACAAAAAAGACAAGAAAAATAGGATTGAGAACTCGAGACCTATCACTATGCTGCAAACTAGAGTTATAATATCTTAGCAAAGTCTCTTGTGAATAGCATTACCTTCCATCTGTGCTCATGGATCAATGAGGATAAAAAGGGATTCATTAAGGGTAGATCCATCTTGGAGGCCATTATTGATGTGTGGGAAGGCTTGTAATTCATTAAGGAATCTTCACAAGATGTCCTCTTCACCAACATCAATTTTGACAAAGCATATGATCGCATTGAGTAGGACTTCATTATGCAATCCTTCAAACATACCCATCACGACTTAGAGATCCATGATTGACAGGTATTCATGCAAAGACCCGAAGAAATCTTTCCATCACGATTGACATCCATCAATCGCAACCAACACCATCAATCACGATGGACACCCTATCCATTGCGATTGAAACCATCAATCACGATTGACACCTATCCATCGTGATTGACAAGTCATGATGGGAAGCTCTGTCCATCGTGATTGACAGCCTTGTTGATCGCGATTGATAACCAATTTTGGCTAATTTTTTAGGGTTTTTAAATTTGCAAGTTTTGGCTAGTTTTGGGCATAAATATCAAGCTATAGGAACATAGTGAGGCCTCCAAGCAAGTAATATGAGATTGTATGTTAAACGAGAGACGGACGAGACTTTTTGGAGGTATAAACCCGACTAGCCTAATGAAATGGGAATGCTTATAGTACATGAATTCAAAGATCTTGATACCCCAGGCAAAGTGACCTACTTAGACAATGCTTCAGAAAGGGTCTTTGTGGTCTCGGAGCATGCTAGGCATGCCTACACTTGGAAGGGTGAATTTGTGTTTCCCCAACCAATATCCAATGTCTCTTTTGGTCACCAAGGAGCTGGGACATTGCAAGCTCATGGAACTCAAAGGGACAGGAGTAGAGATAGACCCGAGGTAAGCTTTGCTAACCCAATAGGAAGAGAAAACGAGAATAGAGATGGATAGAATGGACAAGGAGAGACCTAGAAACCCAAGGAATCAAAGGAATGGAGATGAATTCCCTCTGCCAAGGCCTAGAGAACACACGAGGACCTTGAGGCCTACACAATTGGTTAAGTCCATGAAGAACTACTTTGATGGTACAGGAGACCCTTATGATCATGTGGTAGAATTTAGGCAGGTATTGAGAGTTGAGCAAGTTGATGATCTATTCATTCAATAACGCGCTTTTGGTCTAACACTCAAGAACATTGCCCTTACATGGTTTCAACCACTACACGAGAGGCAATTCAAAAACATAGACCAACTACTAGAAACCTTCATTACGGAATTCTCCAAGAGTGGCATCAGACACTATACTTCCTCATTGATGCATAGCTTCAAACAGAAACCTTAAGAGACAATGAGACTTGAGGATGAAGATTTAGGCAATATCTACAGAGATGCCCAGTGCCAGAGTTACCCACTCCAGCCAAACAAGTGGCTTTATTCCTAAATGGATTGTTAAGTACCAAACTGAGATGTTATGTGTACTTAAAGGAACCTAGATCCATAGAAGAGTGTGTACGCATGTGCATAGATATTGAGGATAATCTAGGGGAGGAATTGGAGCTTTCAAAAATCTTAAAGATTCAGATAGATCTACTAGCCTCACTTCCAAAAAATCCACATCTATCAAGGCACTTGCAGAGAAGGTAGCTCAAAATTTAGGAGTCTCTAGCAAACAAATACCTAGATTTGCCCCACTAAAACGATGCTATAGCTGTGGAGGAGACCACATGGCTAATGTGTGTCCAATTATGGCTCAACCCCAAGTGAACCCGAACAGCCAATACTACACTATAGAAAGGAGGTACACTAACCACACTGCACAAGATTGCCCATATAACAAGCAAGCGGCTAGGCAAAATTATCCACAACAATATCCATAACAAGGGAGATACTAGAATTAGTACCCACAAAAGTATGGTAGCCCACAACAACCCTACCAACCACCCTACCAGGCTCAACAAAGGCCTCAGCATGTGTTAGTCCAACAACCTCCACCTCTAGCGAATGTGATCCCAATGAAGTATCCAAGTGCTGAAGAAAACCTGAATAGAGCCTTAGTGCCAGTATCACCATTGCTTTCAAAAAGTGACCCAAATTGTCATAGTTTTGTCTCGACTCATATTGAGAGTCCACAGGCATACTATATGCAGTCATCTGAGCATAATGAAACATACTATTACGAAGACCCTAGATAATCTAGTGGGGAGCCTAAATACACTAATGTCATGTATGCAAATCCTAATTCTAGGCCCCAACCTAGACAAATGAGACCCCCAGCACCTAGAGCACTGTGCTACAAATGCCAAGGTCATCACTTCATTTGTGATTGTCCTCTACTTGCATCGATGCAACCCCAATCAGTGACAATTCAAGGTTTTTGTCAAGATTGTGGGAAAGAGCACCTTTTACGAGACTACCCAAAGAACCCACACAATGTGCCAAAGATCAATGCCATTAATGTGATTGGGTTAGTAATAGATTCTACTAGAAGTGTAACTTCCACTACCCCAGCGCAAGTGGTCACTAGAGCTCAGGCACTATAGAAGAGTGAAGGCTTAGGACATGAAAAGAGTTCTGATGTTAGTGAGACTAAGAGTATAACTAAGAAAAGGACCAGAGCTTGGAAAGATAGTCGTGAGCAAATGAAGAGACAATGGTCTAAGAAGATGAACAAGCTAGTGAAAAGCTTAAAGGAAACAAAAGCCAAAATAGTTGAACTCACATCTCAAACGCGCTCTCTCATACCACCACCACCATCCCCATCACCTTCCAATCCGCCACCTTCTAGCCCACCTCATACAACGCCACCACCACCTAGACTAGGATCCATCTTAGCAGATCCCACTCTCGAAGACATAGACATGATGCTTAGAGCATATCAGGCCAGAATCCAAGAAGGGCCAAATGTAACAGATCATGAAAAGTTTTCCCCTAGAGTTGATCTAGAGATGGAACAAACCAAGCTTTGTGCTTAGATTGTAGAATTGGCTCAAACCATGTTTAAAGCTAATCGCCTCTTCAATTGCTCTAGCTGAGCTAAGAGATAGTGGCATTTTGATGGATTGTTAGAAAGATTGGAGAGTTTAATTGCAAAATGTGGAAAGGAAGCCACCTCCTAGGTAAGGACGAGGCAAGTGAAAGAGTGAGCATTCCTGCGCATGAAGCTTATGTGCCTAATTCCACAGAACCAGACACCTCTTCTTCTATGAATCGATATTCCCCAGAAAGTGAAAATCCTGCTCCCATTGAACTTGTGGATGACTTACACAACCAATCCCATAAGACATTCCTTCCATCTATGAAGAAAAGGAGGATGCCCAATCTAGCGAGAGATTAGATTTCGAGCCTAATTCCTTGCACGAACTATCCCATTTCATAGGCCCATGGGAAGTTAAGTCTACTTGCATGAGAGCACCTATGGTCATGATAAGGAATGAAAACTCAATCATACCTAGGAATATAGAGGTAGTGAAGAACACTAAAGTGTAGTGCAATCTCACTTTAGAGGAGCTACTTAAGGTTAATCCAGAATTCTAAAAACATGTAGCCAATCAAGTGCCAGAAGTAGCAAAACCTCATTCTCAAGTAGGATGACATAGAACAGTTCCTAAAATACCCTTGGATTAGATAAGAGACATGAGCAAAGGAGAAGAAGAAGGAAACACCTATCTCCCCATCACTCATCAAGGTTATACAACCAAGGCTATTTTGGACTCAAGCGCAGGAGTTGCAATTGCTACCACCTCCTTATGGAAGCGTTGGGGCAAGCCAGCACTAAGGCCAACTAGAATGAAATTGCAAACGGCCGATGGTCACATTGAGAGACCTTTAGGATTGCTATAAGGGATAACTCTCACTACTTATGGTGTAGAGTTCGAGCATATTTTTTCCATCTATGATTTTAGCAAAAATCTGGCCTATGAGATGATTTTGGGAAGATGATGAGGCAATTGCAAGTAGTATAGGATTGGGGAACCAATTCATTGTATTTGCAATACTTAGGTGTTACAACCAAAGTCAATCTCAAGGATTATTCTCATAGAGATGTGCCCTGTATACAGTGGAATCCCATCCATAGAGCCACAAACGATACAGAGTCAGTGCATTCCATAGGATCGAGATCCTCATGGATGCATGAAGACACTCACTTATGGATGTGCAAAGTGGTAGTAGAAGAAGAGAAGAGAGAACTCGGAGATCACTTCAAGACCCATCCTATGCACGTAGTATTCCTAGACGAAGAGTTTGAACCTCATGGTTGGGAAAAAATTCTAGCAAAAATGGATGTAGCCATCAATGAAGAGCAGTGGACACCACACTATGATGAAGATGGCTATGACATTTCAGTTTTCAAGATAGAGCCAATTTTGTGTGATTCGGTTATTGAAGAATGCGAGCCTAGTATGGACGAGATTGATCAACAAAGTGACTTAGATCTAGAGTCAATTATTATGGATCCTTTTTGTGTGTCAGAAGAGGAACTCCTGTACGAAGTGGAAGCTCACCCTCAAAGACATAGAGAGCTTAAAAATGATGTGAGATTAGCTAGGCAAGTAACCACCAAGAGTGAAGGGAAGAAAAGAAAGAAGAGGGAAGCCTCACAGAAGAGGAAGAATCTTTGTTTTAGGTCCCGAAAATTTTCAAAAACTATGAGATTGAGGATACGAAAGTCATGATCAGAATGCCTAAACATGAATCAGTAGTAGGAGAGGCCTATGATTGTTGATGTCCATGCGACAAAAGCTTGACAAACTAAGCTTCGGAATTTTGCCACGTCACAACAAGAACTAAGCTAAAGTGATGTTAGAACACCTCTATAATCATCAGTGGCTTAGCAAGCTTCCTGAAACTCAAAACCTTATAACTGTATTTAGTGAACTCTGAAAATTCACTTTACAGAAAACTTTGCCTTTCCTTCAGGCTTCAATTCTGATCTGATTTACTTCAGTCTTTACAATTCTTCGTTAGCTTACTGTTAGATATACTTTCCATCACTTAGACGTATCAAAATTGTGGTTTAGACTCATCGGAATATCACCGGAACTTCACCGGACTGTCACTGTAATCTCACCGTAATTGTACCGGAATGTTACCGAAATCAACTGCAATTCTGTTTGTAGTTACTCCAAATGGTTGTAGATGAAGTAAAGAAGTAATACCTGAATTTCCTTCAGTGAATGAACTCTATCTGAAGTTTGAGAAAAAACTTCACCGGTTCTGGATGCCTTTATAGTCAGACACTATACTGTGTGTATGTGTCCCATTTCACAAAACTCTTTTGTCAGTTTGTAGTTGAGATTACTAGCTTCAAGATGAGCTATCACTCATGAAAAACTTTACACTGTACTGTGAGATATAACTTGCAAAAGTACCGTAAAACATGTATTGATATAACTGTAAATGTTAATTAACTTTCACAGTAACATGAAATCACTTAGATTTCTTCACATACAAAGAATGCGCCCAAATTCTTCCACATGAACATGTGTTTTCTATTAGAGAAGATGTGTACAAAATGGCTTGGCCTCTCTTTGCTCATAGCCATGGAAAACTCTCCTACACTGAGTAGTTCTTCCTTACCATCTCTCTTAGATGAATACCCGACTGTTCAGGTTCTATTATTCATCTCTACATACACACACTTGTGTCTACTACAAGTGCTTCTACGGCAGTACTCTTATATAGCAGCTCTCCTGCTCTCTCTTGTATATGATCTTCTAACTCATATATATATACAAGTTTGTTCCGAGATTCAAAACTCATATTCTGGAAGTTTCTACGAACTATATTACAGTCGTGAATTTGTCCCTTCACTAAGGCTTGTTTTTCTTAATGCTTTGTTTCTGCTTCTCTTTGTCTTTCTTCTTCCTTTGTATGTCTTCATGTCTTTATGTCTAATTAGTGAGTGAATCTCCAACAGCTCCCCCTCAATCACTAATTTGCATTCTCTGATCTTTCATATATTCTTCTTTTCTTTTATTCTTGCCATCTCTTTGAATCTGCTTGTCTTTACTCCATCCAAGCTCTTTGTCAGAATATCTGCAATCTGATCTTTTGTAGGAGTGTATACTATTTCAATCTCCTTCTCCATTACCTTTTCCCTTAGGAAATGATATTGAATCTCTATGTGCTTTGTTCTTGCATGAAATACTGGATTTGCTACAAGATACAACGAACTCATATTATCTCCATGTATGATAGGTATACCTTGATCAATTCCCAAGCTTTTGAACAAGGTCTGCATCCATATCACTTCTTTAGCTGCTTCCACAAGTCCTTTATATTGTGCTTCTGTTGATGATAAAGCCACTGTATGATGCTTCTTTGAACACCAGCTGACAAGCTTATCTCCTAGGTATATCATATACCCATGTGTTAACCTTCTGTCATCTTGACTTCCGGCCCAGTCTAAGTCACTATATGCTCTTAGCTTTATATCTGACGTAAAATGATAATATAATCCTTCCTTTATAGTTGTTTTGATATATCTAAGAACTCTTTGTCCTGCAACCCAATGGTGATCCTTTGGACAATGCATGAACTGTGAGAGAACTCCTACTGCATAACTAAGATCTGGTCTTGTTAGCGTAGCATAAATCAAACTTCCCACTAAAGATGGATATTTCCTCATATCTTTAAACTCTGCACCATGATATTTGCTGAGTTTATGATTTACTTCAAGTGGTGTTGAAGCTTCTCTGCAATTCTCCATGTTAAACTTTTTCAGTAAGTTTAGGAGATACCTTTCTTGCAAAACATATACGCCATGATCTGTATATGTAACTTCCATTCCAAGAAAGTATGATAACTTTCCTACATCACTGATCTTGAACTCTTTTACAAGCAATCTCTTTACCTCTTTGATTCCTTCATCTGAGGTACCTGTGATTATAATGTCATCTGCATAAATACAAATGTAGATCATACCTTCATCTGTTCTCTTGATGAGTAGACTTGCATCTGCCTTTGAGCTTTGGTATCCAAGGTCATTGAGATACTTCACAAGTCTGTAATTCCAAGCTCTTGGAGCTTGCTTCAATCCATAGAGTGCTCTTCTTAATCTGCAAACATGATTTGGGTAACTGGAACTTACAAACCCTTCAGGTTGTTCCATGTAGACTTCATTTGATATATATCCATTTAGAAATGCATTCTTGATATCCAATTGACTTCGCTTCCATCCTTTTGATGCTGTTATAACAATCAATGTCCTTATGGTTGACATCTTTGCCACCGGACTGAATGTCTCATCATAATCTATACCATGCGTCTGAGCATAGCCTTTGGCTACCAGTCTAGCTTTGTATCTGGCTATTCTTCCATCTGCAAGTTTCTTAACTTTGTAAACCCATTTATTTCCAATCACTTTCTTACCATTTGGTTTTGGAACAAGTTCCCAAGTCTTGTTCTCTTCCAGCGCATTGAACTCCTCTTTCATTGCTTCTTCCCATTGTTCCTTACCTTTTGCTTCACTGTAATTCTGAGGTTCTTCATCCTCCTTTACTAAGTAAGCATAATTTTTCTGAGTCAAATAAGAAGTATCATAGGAATACCTTGTTGGTTGTTTCCTTACTCTGTTTGACCTTCTTGGTTCATACTCTTCATGTGTATCTGAATACACTTCTTCATCAAATCTCGGTCCATCTTCATTCATCATAGTTGATCCGATCGTGGATGTACTTGCCTGCATATAATCTTCATCTCCATTCACCTGCATATGTGATTTACCTTTTTCAATCCTTCTTGCCTCTTCTTCAATTGTTTCATCACTATGCTCTTTATCTGCGTACCAACTCTTTCCTTCATCAAATGTCACATCTCTGGAAACAGTAAACTGTTTGGTTAAAGGACTCCATAACCTATAACCCAATTGTTTTTCATCATATCCGATGAACACATATTTTTCGGCTTTTGGTTCAAGCTTATGTCTAAGTTGTGATGGTACATAAGCATAAGCCACTGATCCAAACACTTTGAAGTGATCAAGTGTTGGCTTCTTACCCCACCAAGCTTCATAAGGGGTCATCCCATTTAAATTTGTACATGGTAATCTATTTATCAGATATGTTGTTGTATTTACAGCCTCAGCCCAAAGATAATTTTGACAATTCTTCTCTTTTAGCATTGCTCTGGCAAACTCAACCAGAGTTCGGTTTCTCCTTTCTGCTACTCCATTTTGTTGCGGTGTATACCTGCAAGTTATTTCTCTTTTGATACCTGCATTCCACAGGTAATCATTGAATTCTTGAGAAAAATATTCTCCTCCTCCATCATACCTTAGTCTTTTGAGTTTCTGTCCTATAAGTCTCTCAGCATAGGCATGAAAATGCCTGAAAGCTTCAAACACTTCTGATTTCTCTTTCAAAACATAAAGAGTTATCCATCTTGTTGCATCATCAATAAAAAGAACATAATACCTTGAGCCACTGATAGACCCTTCTTTTGTTGGTCCCCATACATTTGTATGTATGAGCTCTAGCAGACCATCATGTTTGTAACCATTCTTCTGAAATGGTAACCTGTGTGCTTTTCCCATCTAACAGGCTTCACATTTATGAATCATATGTTGATTCTTCATATTTGGTAATCCTCTTACGGATTGTTTCTCCACCATCATTTTGATTCCCTTTTCATTAAAATGTCCTAACCCCTTATGCCAGAGATCCAATTCTGTAAACACTTCATCACCATGTGTGATTAAGGCTTGACCAACATTCCGTTGCACTTTAAGAGTAAAAATTCTACCTTCCTTTTTACCATGGACAATTTGATTGTATCCATTCTCTGGATCTTCAACAAATACTCCTTCATTTGTAAACCTGACTTGAAAACCTTTTTCTACTATCTGTCCCACGCTGATCAGATTCTTTGGGATTGTTGGAACATACAAAACATTTGTTAGTAGGTCAGCTCCATTCTTACACTTTACTTTTCCAATTGACTTTACAATATGTTTTGTGTTATCACCTGTTTGTACTGTATGATTCGAAATACCTCCTTCCCATTTCTAATAACAATTCTATATTTCTTGACAAATGATTTGAACAACCAGAGTCAATATAGAATACCTTGAGATCTTCATTCTTTGACATGCTTATCGAATTCATCATCAGTGTTGTATGATTGTCATTCTGCGTATCACTCACATAGTTGTAGTAGGTAGTGTTGTGAGATTGATTCTGTCCCCAACTTCTTGCTCCACCTCTACCATATCTACCTCTTTGGCTTTGTCTTCCTCTTTGATATCTTCCACTTCTGCCTTTGCCATTATTATTTTGATTCTGACTTGATCCTTGAGAATTATTCCATCAATCATGAGCCAAATGATTGCTTAATCCACAGATCCAACAAGTCTTCTTCTTGTTATTCTGATTACCTCTTCCTTTTGTATTACCTCTACTTTAACTTCTGACATTACCTCTTCCTCTTGCATAATTTGCTTGAGTAGTCAATTCTTCTTCATCTTTTTCTTTTCCTTTATCACCTTTCTTCTTATTCTTTGCATACATAGCAGAACTTTGTCCTTTATCTCCATCTGTCTTCAAATCTTACTCAAATGTTAGCATTAGTCCAAGCAACTGATTTAAATCTGGTACAAAATGATTTAATGAAAGTTCAGTTGAGAGTATGAAAGGTTTCCACCTTTCATCTCCTCTCAATCCTACAAGCAATTGTGCTATTAACCTGTGGTCTTCAATATCTTCATCAATAGATCCAAGACTGTCTGCCAAGTCCTTCATCTTAGTGACATAATCACTAATGCTTTGACTTTGCTTTTTCTTGAACGTTGTAAATTCTGACCATAAGCTAGCATTCCTAGCTTTAGTAGTGTTTTGGAAATGATCTTCCAATGCACTCCATATGTCTTCCGCTTTCCAGACCTCTAATGTGTGGTAGTAGATGATCTGTAACGGTATTGTTGATATACGCTCTTGCCGTTGCATCTTTCTTCTGCCATAGCTTCAAGGCTTCTAACTCTTCTTTCTTCGGTTGACTGTCGTCTTCAAAAGTAGGCTTCTTTTCTTCTCCTGCCACATATATCATTAAGTCCTTACTCATAAGTAAGGCTTCCATTCGCATTACCCATGCGGGATAGTTATCTCTGTCCAATTTGTCAATAGAAATGTGATCTGCCATAATCTTCTTGTTTCTGTTACTGATGGTGAGTATAACGTTAAAAGATTTTACCTTTTGTAAATCTTTAACCTTGAGAATAACTTCTGAACGCTTCTCTGATTCCGTTTGTTGTTGATCTCATCAGCTTTCACCTTCCTTGTGAAGAATTCTTCAAATTCTTTTGTATCTTTACTTCCGTTTACTCTTGAGAACCTTTTCTGCTCTTCAAACCCTTTTCTGCTCTAATACCACTTGTTGATGTCGACGCAACAAAAGCTTGACAAACTAAGTTGCGGAATTTTGCCACGTCACAACAAGAACTAAGCTAAAGTGATGTTAGGACACCTCTATAATCATCCGTAGCTTAGCAAGTTTCCTGAAACTGAAAACTTTATAACTGTATTTAGTGAACTCCGAAAATTCACTTTACAGAAAACTTTGCCTTTCCTTCAGGCTTCAATTTTGATCTGATTTACTTCAGTCTTTATAATTCTTTGTTAGCTTACTGTTAGATATACTTTCCATCACTTAGCCGTATCAAAATTGTGGTTTAGACTCACCGGAATATCACCGAAACTTCACTAGACTGTCACCGTAATCTCACCGTAATTATACCGGAATGTTACCGGAATCAACTGCAATTCTGTTTGTAGTTACTTCAAATGGTTGTAGATGAAGTAAAGAAGTAATACCTGAATTTCCTTCAGTGAATGAACTCTATCTGAAGTTTGAGAAAAAACTTCACCAGTTCTGGATGCCTTTACGGTCAGACAGTATACTCTGTGTACGTGTCCCATTTCACAAAACTCTTTTGTCAGTTTGTAGTTGAGACTACTAGCTTCAAGATGAGCTATCACTCATGAAAAGCTTTACACTGTACTGTGAGATTTAACTTGCAGAAGTACCGTAAAACATGTACTGATATAACTGTAACTGTTAACTAACTTTCACAGTAACATGAAATCACTTAGATTTCTTCACATACAAAGAATGCGCTCAAATTCTTCCACATGAACATGTGTTTTCTATTGGAGAAGATGTGTACAAAATGGCTTGGCCTCTCTTTGCTCATAGCCATGGAAAACTCTCCTACACTGAGTAGTTCTTCCTTACCATCTCTCTTAGATGAATACCCAACTGTTCAGGTTCTATTATTCATCTCTACATACACACACTTGTGTCTACTACAAGCGCTTCTACGGCAGTACTCTTATATAGTAGCTCTCCTGCTCTCTCTTTTATATGATCCTCTAACTCATATATATATACAAGTTTGTTCCGAGATTCAAAACTCATATTCTAGAAGTTTCTATGAACTATATTACAGTCGTGAATTTGTCCCTTCACTAAGACTTGTTTTTCTGAATGCTTTGTTTCTGCTTCTCTTTGTCTTTCTTCTTCCTTTGTATATCTTCATGTCTTTATGTCTAATTAGTGAGTGAATCTCCAACAATGATAACAAAGAGAAAACTAAAAAAATCATTGTGACCATAGAAGAAGGTGAAGAGCAATGCACATACATAGGACACGACTTGACTGAAGATGAAGAGCAAGAGCTGGTAGCCTGTTGATATATTTAGGTAGTGATGTGTGTGAACACACTAGGATCGCCGGGGCACTTTTTTCCCTCTTTAGGAGGTTTTTTTCCCCCGCCTTGTATATATGCCTATTGCCCTAATGGGCTACTTATCTTTGTACATTCTCTAGTAATACATTCAGTATTGTGTGTTGTGCTCCAAGCTTCTTCTTCTTCCTTGTGTTGTTCGCATGCTTCCGGAGACGTCTAACTCCAACAATTGGTATCAGAGCAGGTCGTCGCTTCATCTAGGGTGCCGTCGACAGTCCTCCGTTTGCAGTCTCAGAATCGTACGAATTTTGGTGAGCATACTCAGGGTGTTTCCGAGATCAAAACATCTTTGCTCTGTCGTGCCGAAATTGCGATCTGACCTCGTTTCGGCCTCCGAATGCACTATCGTAGTGCTTGTGCAGGCTATTTTGTCTTTTTGTGCCAAAGGTATATACCTGTTTCTGTTTGCTAGTATAAGCATCTCGAAGTCTGCTACAGGTTTAGCAGAACTCGTCTGGGGAGTTTCGTTCAACTTTTTGAGATACAGTCAATTTTCTGCATCAAGGTATTTTAGTCATCGGCCATGGCTGAAAGCAGTGATGTATTCTGTATGTTGGCTGTTGAGGATAAGTTGGATGGTACCAACTACCCATTATGGGCTTATATGATGCGACATGTATTGGTTGCAAAGGATTGTGGAACATTGTGCAGGGTGTTAAAAGACGTCCTGTTACACCGGTAACAACAGGTACTACGAATACAGGTGTTGGAGCTAATGAAGATGGTGTCGAAGATGATATTGTGCAGATTCCTGTTCATGCTATTGTTTCTACTGCACCTACTGCAGAGCAGATTCGTTGGGATGGCAGAGATGCTCAGGCACATGCATTGATAGCTTTGTCTGTCAAACGTGCCATTATTCCTCATATTCGCTCTTGCAGAACATCTAAGGATGCTTGGGATACACTTACCACATTGTACCAAGCTAGGAATGAGGCTCATGTTGCTTACCTCCAAAAACATTTGGAGAGTGAGCACATGAATGAAGGTGATTCTATGGACAGTTTCCTAACAAAGATCAAAGACTTGAAGGAACAATTGATTTCTGCTGATGAGGTTATACAAGATAGCTCACTTGTGCAGACCGTTCTGAATGGTCTTCCTGATTCATATCAGAGTTTTGCTTCTACTCTTCGGTTGATGATGAAAGGCAATTCAAACGCCTTGTCATTTGAGGAGTTAGTCTCTGTTTTGTTGCAGGAAGATCAGTCCAGGCAAAACAGGTCCATTATGCGAGTTGCAGATCAAGCTTTCCTAGCTAGTTAGAAGGGCAAAGGAAAATGGAGCTCTTCAACTAGTAAGCAGAAATCTGCTAATTCTGCATATTCGAAGAAGGAAGATAAAGATGAGAAGAAATCAAAAAAGCAGAAATTGTTTTGTAAGTACTGTAAAGGGAATGATCATATCATAAAGAACTGTCCAAAACTAGCTGCTAAAGAGGCAAAGAAGAAAGAGGCTGGAATGGTTGTTGCAGAGGCCTCTACACCAAAAACAGAGTCTGCAAATCTTGTGCAGGAAGAAGAATGGGTGTTTACTACTGTCTGCAGTTTTGACCCATCTTCTCATGATCAATGCATGTGTGCAGTAGACTCAGATGTTTGGTACTTTGATAGTGGGGCGACCAAACATATTACCTCGCAGCACAGTTTCTTCTCTTCACTCGAGTCTGCCCCTACAGGGAATACTGTCACATGCACCAACAACTCCTCATATCCTGTTATGGGAGTTGGTAAGATCATTTTGACTACTGCAATGGTAGTTCTTTCACCTTGTCAGATGCTTTATTTGTGCCAGGGATCAAGAAGAATATATTATTAGTTTCTGCATTAGCCAAGATTGGCTTGGTTGTGAAATTTGTTGATGACAGGTGTAGAGTTCATGATCTGTCAAATGGCAATGTGATTATTGCTTTTGGCAATTTATGATATGGGCTGTATAAGCTCATAGACTATGAAAGATCTGAAAATGATTTGGCATGTGCAGTGAATGATTCTCAGGCTATGCCAGATGCAAAGCTTTGGCATGCACGCTTTGGTCATCTGAATTTTGCTAGCTTGCTACTCCTGTAGAAATCTGAAATGGTGTCCTCTTTGCCCAAACTTGAGGCACCTGGAAAACATGTTTGTGAAGGCTGTATTTTGGGCAAAATGCAGCATTCCTCCTTTCCAAAAGATGGTTCAGTTCGGGCTACACAAAAATTGCAGCTTGTACATAGTGATGTCTGTGGTCCTATGCAGACATCCTCTTTTGGAAATTACCTTTACTTTGTGACTTTCGTTGATGATTTTTCCAGGCATGCATGGGTATATCCACTCAACGCAAAGTCCGAAGTGTTCATGTGCTTTAAACAGTTTTGGTTTTGACTGAAAATCTGTCAGCATGTAAAATGGGCACCCTCCATTCTGGTCCGGGAGGGAATATATGTCTTCTGATTTTAATGCATTTCTGGCTGAACGTGGGATAAAACACCAGTGTAAAGTGCCGTATACACCTCAATAGAATGGAGTTGCTAAACGAAAGAACAGGTCACTCATGGAGATGGCGAGGTGCATGGTCAAGAGTCAGGCTTTACCACATAGTTTATGGCTTGAGGCTGTCATGTGTGCAGCATATGTACTCAACAGGTATCCCACTAAAGCACTCCAGTCTATCACTCCATATGAGGCTTGGCATGACCGCAAGCCATATGTTGCTCATCTGCGTGTTTTTGGTTGTTTGGCATATGCATTAGTGCCTGAACAACATCGCAGAAAATTAGATGATAAGGCAGTAAAATGTATTTTTGTTGGATACAGTTCTGAAAGTAAAGGCTATCATCTGTATCATCCATAGACTAAACACATTTTGGTCAGCCGTGATGTTGTCTTTGTGGAAGATGCTATTCAACCATTGCTTTCATGTACTAAGGAGACATCTGTTAGCTCCAAAGACATATATGATACTTTGATGCCTCTTTTTACAGGTGGACACTCTAGTGGTGGTCCTAATGAGGCAACTTCTCAGCCTTTGCAGGTTTCATATGATGATGCAGATCATTCCATTTCTGATGCAGATTTACATGATGCACTTGTTGATGAGAGAGCTGATATTGAGCAGGCAAAAATAATGCCAAAATGGTTGGTGCAGACTTTGCGTGACAGCAAATTAGATGCACCTTTGTCATATCGTACTTGTTCAGGCTCTCATAGTGCCTCCTTTGCATCAGATTGCTATGCTATGGCTACGTCTAGTCTCTGTGATGGGAATGAGCCTGTTTCTTTTGATGAAGCACATAATTCTGAAAATTGGATGGCTGCTATGCAATCTGAATATGATGCTATAATGAAGAATGGTACATGGTCTTTATGTGACTTGCCTTCTGGCAAGAAGGCCATTGGGACTAAGTGGGTATACAAGCTGAAGCATAAACCTGATGGTACAGTTGATAGGTATAAGGCTAGGCTTGTTGCAATGGGTTATGCACAGGAACGAGGCATTGATTTTGATGAGACCTTTGCATCTACCTGCCGTATGACTATTGTTCGGAGCATTTGTGCACTTGCAGCCCATCATGGTTGGAATGTACATCAGTTGGACATTAAAACAACATTTCTGAATGGTGACTTGCATGAAGAAGTGTATGTTTTTCAGCCCCGTGGCTTTGTGCAGAAAGGGCATGAAAACCAGGTGTGCAGGTTAAAGAAGGCATTATATGGTTTAAAGCAAGCACCACGTGCTTGGTATGAGAAGATACATGCCTATCTGGTTGCACATGGTTTTGAGAACAGTCCAACTGAAAGCACCTTATATGTTAAGCGTGCTAATGATGTGCTTCTGATCATTGTTGTCTATGTTGACGACATGCTGCTCACTGGTCCTATTGAGAAGCATATTGCTGATTTCAAGGCTGATTTGCATGCCTCATTTGAGATGTCTTATTTGGGGCATTTGCATCACTATTTGGGCATTCAGTTTATGCAAGTTGATGATGGAATGGCTTTGTGTCAAACAAAATATATTGACACATTATTGTAGCGTTTTGGCCTTGAAGACTGTAAGCCTATTGCCACTCCTATGGAGACAGGTTTACAATTGAGTCTTCATGATGCTGGAAATGCATTTGATGTTGTTCTCTATGAGCAGGCTGTTGGATGCTTGATTTACTTATACATTACTCAGCGAGATATTCAGTTTGTTGTCTCATAGATGAGCAGGTTTATGCATTGCCCAGGAGTCACGCATTGGAAGGCGATTAAGTGCATCTTTCACTACTTGAGTGGTACTCGGCTACTTGGGTTGTTTTATCCCAAGGGGGGATCACTACCGCCAGATTTGCATGCTTTTTCTGACTCAGATTGGGCTGGTTGCTATGACACTCGTGTGTCCACAAGTGGCTTTCGCTTCATGCTTGGTAGCTCATGTATATCTTGGTTGAGCAAGAAGCAGCCGACTGTGGCCACTTCCAGTTGTGAGGCTGAGTATAGGGCAGCTTTCACAGCGACTGTTGAGTGTGTGTGGCTCAGATGCCTTATGGCTGATTTGAGTGTTCGTTAGTCTTCTGCCACCACCAGCTTCACTGACAGTCAGAGTGCATTGGCAATTGCGAGGAACCCTTTGTTCCATGCTCGCACTAAGCACATTGAGGTGCATTATCACTATGTCAGGTAGAGGTTCTCTGCTAGGGAGATCAGCTTGGCATATGTGCCCACGCCGGAGAACATAGCAGACCTTTTCACGAAGGCTCTGCCTAGGGAGAAGTTTGAAGCTTTCCGCAAAGCTTTGGGCTTACTTCCTTTTGTGGAGTGATTTCCACATAGCTTGGCACTTCCTTATACATGAGTGCCAGCTCCTTATTTACCGCATCACTCCCACGGGGGATTTGTTGATATATTTAGGTAGTGATGTGTGTGAACACACTAGGACCGTTGGGGCACTTTTTTCCCTCTTTAGGAGGTTTTGTTTCCCCCGGCTTGTATATACGCCTATTACCCTAATGGGCTACTTATCTTTGTACATTCTCTAGTAATACATTCAGTATTGTGTGTTGTGCTCCAAGCTTCTTCTTCTTCCTTGTGCTATTTGCGTGCTTCCACAGATGTCTAACTCCAACATAGCCTTGCTATGAGAATACAGAGATGTATTTGCTTGGAGTTACAAGGACTTAAAAGGTGTAGACCCTGAATATGCTCACATATGATTCCCATGACCCCAGATGCCAGACCTCTAAGCAGAAGCCTTACACATATAATGACAACTATGCTACCAAGATCAAGGAGGAGATAGATCAGTTGGTAGAAGCAGGGTTCATCTATGAAATTGAGCATATTGAATGGGTATCCCCCATTGTAGCGGTGCCCAAAAGAATGGCAAGTTATGTATATGCATTAACTTGAAGAAGGTTAACGTAGCCACTATTAGAGATAGCTATCCACTTCCTATCACTGAGCATCTATTAGAAAGAGTGGCAGGCAAGGAAGTATACAGCTTCCTTGATGGAATCTTTGGCTACAATCAAGTGATCATTGCTCATGAAGATCAGCATAAGATGGCCTTTGCAACAGAGTGGGGAATATTTGCCTTTTGAGTAATGCCATTTGGGCTCACCAATGCCCGAGTTACCTTTCAGAGGCTGATGTGTCATGTGTTTAAAGAATTCTTACAGAAAAACTTGGAAGTCTACGTTGATGACCTATGTGCTCATTCCCACATTAGACAAACACATACCATAGCTAAGACAAATCTTTGACAAATGTAGGGAATATCAAGTCTGCCTAAACCCAAAAAAGTGTGTTTTCATGGTCAGGTAAGGCAAGATTCTAGGACACGTAGTGTCAAAGAATGGCATATCCATGGATGAGGAGAAAGTCAGAGCGATTGCAGAGCTACCTAGACCAAAGAATGTCAAGGAGGTACAAGCTTTCATGGGGCATTCTGGTTATTATCGACGTTTCATTCATATGTATGCAATCATTGCAAAGCCTCTGTACTCCCTTCTGACTAGCTTTGAATGGACAGAAGAATGCAAAAACTCCTTCAATAAGCTTAAGAGAGGACTATGTTCTAGACCAATCTTGACTACACCATATTGGAACAAGCCATTCCATGTGCATGTGAATGCATCCAATTATGCAATTGGTTGTGTAGTAGTACAACCTACTGGTAGGTAATATGAATCTTCCAATTGTTTATGCTAGTAGACAATTGAATGCAGCTGAACGGAATTACATCACCACAGAAGAGAAGGATTAGGCATGGTATATGTGGTTAAAAAGTTTAGACATTATTTGCTTGCAAATAAGTTTAAGTTTTTCACAAACCATCAAGCACTACTATATTTAGTGAACAAACCCTCCAATACTAGAAAATTAGTAAGATGGTTCCTCTTACTAATGGAATATGACTTTGAAGTTGTGGTTAGGAAAAGTAGGACTGACTTGAGAGCTGATCACCTTTCTTGACTCACTTCAGGAGAGTCCCCTCAAGGAGTATCAGATGATCTTCCTGATGCTTATTTTTTCAATCTAGAAGTAGTTCTTAAATGGGCCAAGAATATAGTGCCTATCCTCACCTTTGGACCTAAACATCGTGTATTGAGAGCCAAGGATAAAGAAGTAGTGAGGTCTCAAAAATATCACATAATGGTAGGCAGTATGTATAAGCACACCAATCAAGATATACTACCTTGCTCTATAGACAAAGATGAGCATTCAAAGTGGTTGCAAATAGCACATGTAGGTGCACTGCAAAAACATCACTCCAAACATCGAACTTTACAGACTTTGCAAAGGTTGGGGGTATATTGGCCAACTATGGAAGCAAACGTCCATAAATTATGCAAGGAATTCCCATCCTGTACTATAAGACCACCTTGCTATGCTATATCAAGTGTCTTTAGTACCATATTGGAGTGAACCATTGGTAAATTTTTTTGGGACAAAAACATTCCCTTGGGAAATGACATTGGCCAGACAATGAAGTTTAGAACAGGAAGCACTAGATTACACACTCATAGTGGTACTCTATACAAACAAGGAAAAGACAAATATCTTAGGTTGTGTGTCCATGAGAGCAAATATCTCAAGATGTTGGAGACTGCTCATCAAGGTGTAGCAGGAGGACACTTTGGACCAGATAGGTTGATCAAAGCAATACTATTTGCAGGTCTTTGGTGGCCAAACCTTCATGTGGATGCATACACCTACATGAAGAGGTGCGATATTTGTCAGTGAACTCAATATCCGATACATAAAGATGAGATGCCTTTGAAACCTATGATGGGTGGATTTGCATTCTCTAAGTGGGGAATAGACTTTGTCAGTCCTATTAATCCCCTAGCCAAGAGTTCACACGCTTAGTATATCATAGTGGCTATTGATTATCTGACTAAATGGGTAGACGTGAAAGCTACAAGGAAGAATGATGTGCAATCTACAACCAAATTTCTCTTTGAGAACGTATTTACGAGATATGGTTTGCCAATAGAATAGGTGAGTGATTGTGGGACCCACTTCTTGAATGAGGTCATTGAAAACTTGTTACAAGAATTCATGGTGGTTCACAAGAAGTCGGCTCCGTATCACCCACAAGCGGCACAATGGCTAGGCCAAAAGCACGAACAAGATACTCTGTAATGTATTGACAAAATTGATGAATAATAAGCGCTCTGATTGGGACAAACAGCTACACCATGTTGTTTGGGCATATCAATTGGCCTATAAAATGGTACTCCAAGCCACACCCTTTCAGATGGTATTTAAACAAAATGTAGAACTACCATTAGACTTCTTAATACCTACAGTGAAGGTAGCACAAGAGCATCAATGGATCGGCCATGAGCTTTCATCTAGAATTTTTTATCTTGAATGCCTAGGTGAAACAAGATTGAGAGCCACATCAAGAATTTATGTGGCCAAGAAATGACAAAAGGCATACTTCGATGCCCATGTGAAGGATAAAGGCTTGAAAGCAGGAGATTTAGTCCTAGTCTACACTTTGAAGCAACATGCATGAAAGTTGGAGGTGTGGCTATGGACTCACGATTATTAATAGAATATTCACAAGTGGAGCAGTGCAATTAGCTACCCTAGAAGGTGACATCGTACTGAGTTACATAAGTGGATGTCGAGTGAAATTATATCAAGAACCCCTCACAGAGGAAATGATAAACCAACTCAATACTATGAAGAAATGTAAAGAACAAGAAAAACGAATTCGAGAAGAAGCACAGGCAGAAGATTTGGAATGCATCCGATGAATGAAGTTGAGAAGACAGGGTAGAGATCAGCCTAGGTGAGATGGTTATGAAGTCCCAAGACATCATACAGCCATGTGCAATGCATCAAGTGTACGTTCCCATAGAATAATTGATTGACGACCCTTTGTGAACTTAGAAGTAGGACAGGCAGAGAGTGCAAGGACTATAAGAGCCTTGATTGACTCAGGTGCAGCCACCAGTGCAGTTAGACTTTCTTACTGTCAAGAATTGCAATTAAGCATCAATCCTATGGAAGCATCTCTGATAGGATTGGGAGGTGTGGAAACCCCTTGCATGGGTGAGGTGGAGCTTCCCCTCTACATTCAAGATATTTTTATGATAGTGAAGGTGCTAGTGTGTCAAGATGAGGATCTCACTAAACCTTTTGTCTTGGTTCAAGACTGGATCTATGATCATGCAATCAATCTGAACCTAAGAAGTGGACTTCTTCAGGTCTAGCTAAGTCACAATCCCATTACCATTGAGTTAGAAAATCAAGCACTCAATGAACTAGGAAAGGCACCAACTCTTGGTCCTTCTAGGAGTACACATGAAGATAAAGATGTTCTTCTTGTCCAAAACTCTATGATGCAAAAGGATGAGGTTCTCAACAAAGGAGTTAGGGATTCGATGGAACTCCCTTCTTTTCCAAGGATGATCGAGACAAAACAACCAAAGGAGTACATGAAGCATAGGAAGCAGATGTTCTATACTCATAATCAATGGAGAGCGCAAAGCAAGAGGAATCACAATGTGAAGCAAATTTGTATAGGCAAGGGTGAACAACCATCTGCTCTAGTGACAGATCCCCAATGGTGCACCAAACCAACTTCTAGGGCAAGGACTACACAGAAAGAGTGTTCCAAAATTCTCCCAAAATGGACCATTTCTATTTGGTTTCTGAAGCGATCGATGATAGTTGAACCCAATGCATGACAAATCTAGGTGCCCAAGACCTGCTTCCATGCTCAAGTACACTCACATAAGCTCACGTGCCTGAAATTCCACTCACAATCATTCACATCATACACTTCAGGGCACACATCTACATTCCAACACTCCACACATGCGACCAAACCTAGAACTACTTGGAAATGGGTACCCAAAAAGTCCCAAATCCAAGATGATATGATTCAGAAACATGAGAAGACTATTGTAGCCAAAAGAAACCATCTCACACATTTTGAGAGTTAGACTCTGTGACAAACTACCTAACCACACCATATAAACTATTGTGCATAGACATAGACGCATTTGAGTACATTGCACAATTGAATATGCATATAAGGACATCACTGATCTTCTAACTCTAACTCACACACACACAATATCCCACTCAACTAGCTTCTAACCCCAAAGAATGACATGTTGGTATTGTAGAGGGAACACATTATTATCATGTTTCCTACGCAATGCTAATGTGATTTTCTTCTTCCAACAGATAAGATCATTAGATGCTCCCAGTAATATCATGGCTGACATAGCAGGAACCAACTCTCAAGTAGGCACGAGCGAGCAAGTGGTTGATATGGAGAGTTTACGTATCATGCCTACAACAATTGAAAGACCGGAGGAATTGCAAGCTATTCAGATTATACCTATACAAGACCCCTCAAGTGGCCATACCATGCATGTAGGCAAAGCATCTCATTGGTTTAGTGAAGTAGCAGGACCTTTGGGAGAAGGATCATACCTCTGGGGGTCAGAGTTGGAATTCAATGGAAAGCAAGGAAAGTACCATTTCTTTACGAGGGAATTTGAAAATTACAAAATGTAGAAGCACTAAGCCTTGTATGGGAGAAAGCCAGATTGAACGCATACTTTGGTGCTCAGCTCTCAAAGCCTGACTTCATGAGATGCTACTATCTTATCAACACCTTCACTCCAAGCAAGCACCCCCAAGGTTCAAGCACATTTGTGCTCCCATCTCTAACAAAGGGATATGAGCTAAAGAACTTTAAGTTAACCTACAACCTAGTGTGAGAAGCCCTAGATATGTGAGGAGTGCACATACCCACAGAGAAAGAGGTCATGATGCCCCATAACATGAAAAATTGGAACCTCACCAAGCTTAAGGACATGGTAGCTATGACACCAAATATCGCAGTTCACCTTAGGATGTGCATGCAATAGTTTGCTTTCCCTACCCAAGATAGATTTACTATGCCACCCAAGAAGATATGGTTTAGTTTGTATTTGGCAGAGACACACAATCTCACCATCAACCTACCACATTAGATCATCGATCAGATACACTTGGCATGCAAACCATGGCCACGAAAGTCAATCTTGTATGGATGTCATGCTTTGACAAGAATCATTTACACATGTTTAGCTTACAAAATTCCTATTCAGAGGGCCCTAATGTGGAATAGAGTGCAGCAGTTCAAAGGTTGAACATCAAGTGAATCCCCTTTCGAGAGGATGAGAGGAGCCGTACAAGTAACTTGTGCTCAACCCCATGGAGCAACATTAACCCCAGACGTCACTCCCCCACCTCAAAGGGTCAGGCCATTCACACTATGACTTCCATGACGAAGCGCTGAAGGTCCCAATCTGATATTTTTGCTAGTTCCCAAGGACCTTGAATTCCCTAGTGAAGCACTGTTGGAAGATCTCACAAAGGAAGACTTTGAGCAAATTTTAAGGGAAGTAAATCTTGAGGCGGAAGAAGAACAATAAGGTGGTCAACTACAATCAAGAACATCACAAGTACCCATTACCACTATTGATGTGGATGAAGAAGAGGATGAAGATGATGTGGAAGATGAAGAATCTGAAGAAGGCAAGGAGGGGCATGAAGAAAGGCATCGAGATGAGCAACGAGAAGTACTAGAGCTCGTAGGTGCTCCTACATACACAACCTGGTTGCAAAGGCTATTCAACACAATGAAAGTCATGCAAGAAAGGCAGAGACTTTCATTTGCATTAGGCCAATCCCTGATCGAACATATGTTAGTAGAAGAAGGTGTGGACTAGCATTTCATCACCACCCTCAAATTAATGTCAGAATCCTTGGGAGTCCAGGAGGCAGTCCACACCGTAGTCCGCCAGTCAGTCCTGTATGACAAACATAGAGTCGACACCCTACCAAGGGTAGGCAAGAACATATGCATACCAGTATCTGAACTAGAGGCAACCATAGAACCAACAATCACCCCAACCGCTACCACCAACCTTACAACAGAAACTTTTGTACAAACATCCCCAATTTCACCCGACCAACCCCCATCTCCTCCCTCTCCTCCCTCACCCCCACCTCCACCACTAACCACTATACTAGTAACAACCATGACCCAAACCCTAGCCTCTTCAACCTCCTTTTCATTTTTTGAACCAACATCTCAGGCCACCCTCTTTTCTTCTGTTGCCAACCCTTTTTTCACTTCACCATTTTTGCCTATCGAACCCATCATTGGGTACCCACTTACCTAGCATAGAAGGACAACCATGCCCATTATAAGATAGTCTAGGTTTCCTTGCTTACCTATATTCACACATTCCCCTTTCCAGGGATCCATACTTTCCATCTGCCTTAGCCATGTTTCCCTATACCTCACTCGGCACAATCGCCCCACCTCATTACATATCCTTCATGGAACAATTCATTTGTGCTCCTTCTCCTCATATGCTAGGTTTACAAACACTCACAACCATGTCGCTATACACAAACACCACACTCACTTCACCTACCATACCCACATACATGGTAACGCCTACATGCTCCGCACTGTCGGATCCCATGGACATTTCACCACCCACAGCACCTCCCCCTCCACCCACTACACCACCATCTCCCATTCCCCTACCACCAATGGCACTTGTACCCACCTCTTTGTTTGACACTACATCCACAATTCCCATCCCCATTCCCATTCCCTCTGCATTCCAAACTACTCCCGTCACATCTCATAATGTAAATAATTCATTCAATATGTTAATTCAGTGTGCGTATCAATTACAACAAGAGTATCAACAAATGGGAAAAGCATAGTGTTGCCTTCTAGGCAGAGTCACACAGGTTACAAGTAAGAATCACCACACTAGAGTCCGACAATCAAACACTTTTGGCAGAATACACCACCTTACAATAGGCTCATACCAAATTGGAGTCCAAGATGTCTGCTATGGATGCTCAAGCAATCAAAGATTTGGAAAATATGCTCCAAGTGCAGATGCTCACCAATGCTAAACTAAGACACAATCTAGGTCTACTACAAAAGCATATGGCGACAGCATTAGAAGAGAACAAGAGACTCCAACAACACAACCAAGACAATCTTGAAGTAGCTATGGAAGGAACCTCAGGAACAAAAATTAGCCCTACAAAGTATAGAGCGGTCCCCTTAGAAGACATATGAATCTTACTTGAGGAGCATGCCAACTTTTTAGAGTCCTATGAAAAGATGGAATTAGAATGGGTAGATCTCAGGAAGCAGTTG
Organism: Ceratopteris richardii; assembly: GCA_020310875.1. Taxonomy (NCBI): domain Eukaryota; kingdom Viridiplantae; phylum Streptophyta; class Polypodiopsida; order Polypodiales; family Pteridaceae; genus Ceratopteris; species Ceratopteris richardii. The sequence continues at coordinate 189,201,178 of CM035409.1, forward strand.
GCCAATGCCAACACATCTCAACCCGAGCCTACCATCCCTCAACAGTCCACTGAAGAACTAGATGCCTTAAGAAAATAGGTCAAAGAATTAAAAGCCAGACTCCTACCATATGAGAGGCCACCCTCTCCTATTGAAGAATCGAAACCCGAAACCGTGGTGGAGATCCCGATCAAAGAGAGTTTTGAAGAGCCTTATGACCCGATGCCGCTACTTGGTGGGTGCGTCATGGAAGAGGGATGCGACACATTTGAGATCAAAGTCCTAGATTGGCTCAAGAGAGTCAAACAAATCGGTCAAACACATGATGATAGAGTGTTCATGTAGATCAAGTCCCTTTCCAATCTAGAAGAAACCCTTCTCAAGTCTTCTTACTTTCGGAACGTCCCATCAATGCCTGATTACCACATTAGAAGCGCAATATAAGCCCTACTTTGTATTATTAGCTGACTATAACATGGAGATTAAAAGGCATATAAGAAAAGATCCTACATTCACCACCTAGTTTGAGCCCGATGATCTACCAGCAGATGCATGCGCATGCTCGATTTTTCAACCCAATTGGTGTGAGCGATTGCTCATAGATTATCCAGAAATGATGTGTAAATGGGTCTCAATGCCATTATACATTAAATATAACCATGCTACTATCCAATAGTCCATTGTAGATCATGGCAAGCTTTTTCCATCAAAGTACACAATAATGAAGGATGCTCGGATTGGATTAATTATCCATATTTTTCTCCACCTAGAGCACCACCCATCGTAGCATACATGATCTCTACAATATGCCATTGTTCTGCATGCTTAAAGCATGTACCAGATATATCTGCCATGATGTGTATGAAAATCTTCGAGCTAATGATGGTTGTATTCAAGACCTTCCACAAGGTACATGCACCATATATTTTGGCCCTCGCTTTTCTGAAGGTAACAGAGATTTGGTCTGTGACATGAGCCAAACCCACTCAATCAACAAAATATATGCATGGCATGTGCGAATCAAGTATCTACCTGCTTGCTACAAGCAGACTTTTAAATAAATGTTCTCTACCGGTTTTTGGGGATATCATTCCAAAATTTTCATTCCCAGACCAACACATTTGTTATATCTCTTTGCGGTGGAATAGGCCATCCATGCATATCACCTTGCACATCCAAGAACATCACCTTGCCATTGATTTCGTCGAGTATTACATTCAGCATTCCCAACAACAAGGGTTTATCAAGGACCACAGATGCGAGAGAGGGGGGGTGTTGGTAGCAGCTAGGGGAGTCAAAGCCTTAATAGACAGAGAAGCCACTAAAAGGAGTCAGAACAAAGGGAGAGCCAAGTAGGATTAAGCAGGCAAAGCAATCAATGTAAATCCCATAAGTAAGCCACATAATTTTTCATGAAGAAATACTTCCCAAACAATGATTTTAGGCACTTCACACCATTGTAAATATCACTTTCCATTATTCCTACTCCATTTTGTGCAAGCCAAGAAGTCCTCAAGCTTGAGGAGTATTAGAAGTATCTATGTACCAATTTTCATAATTTTTAGAGCTTGTTTGAGCCTCCAAAATAGCCTAGGAACCTAATTTTTAACTAGGTCAGACACTAGGTGTGGACAAGACCAAAACCTATTCAAAAACTATAAAAAGAGCTAGAGAGCTCAATTTTGAGGTTAGCTTGTTAGAGTTTTGAGCTATTGTAAGAGACTTTTTGAGTAATACAAAGAACTCAATCATTCCTCTCTTTGACCTTTTGTGTGTGTGTGTGCGTATGTGTGTGTGTGTGTGCATGCTTGTGTGCTTCTCACTCATGCACTTGCACCATCACTTGCTCCTAGTCATCATACTAGTCCTCATGTCTTCACAGATTGACAATTATGAGGTGGATCTCTTCACATTCGTACTTGCCATTGTGCTAGAGTAGCAGCGTCGGAAGCAAATCGTCGGTATGGGCATCGATATGGGCATCGGTATAAGCGTCTGAATTTTTTATGCTTATATCGATGCCCATACTGGCACCTATACCGACACCTATTCTGGTGCCTATACTAATGTGTTATTGGGCATATCGTTGCCCATACCATCGATTATGTTGGAAGTATCATCGCGCATGCCGACAACCATATCTGCAAAAAAATTTTAGGGCAAAGTGTGTTGTCTCTTGTTCTAGCAACATTACCATGATAGTTTGTAGCAAAAGACAATACACTCTACCCAAAAAAAAAGAGTACATGTGATGTATACTCTAATGGCAACCGAAATATGATTTCATAAAGCAAAATACCATCAGACACAAAAGAGATGAGCAGAATGAACCATGAACCATGTACAAAAAAAATTTATATATATACAAAATTCCGGTGCACCACTGCTATATATGAGCCAAATACAAAATTGTGGCACACCACTGTTATACACATGCACAAAAGGACCGAAACATCTATATCAGCAATCTTGCAACAAAGAACATTCATGAAATGAGATAAATTGACATGATATCTACAAAAAACAAGTAAAAACCAGTTTTCTAACTTCATCACCTCATCATAGATGCTCCCATGAAATGACCACACTCGTTCCTCCAAGTCCTCCAATAGTGCAAGCAATCCATGATGATATCCATAAGCCTCCTCCATTTGTATTAGCGGATGACCCACTACCAGCTCTTGCAACAAATATGCAGAATATTAGATGAACATATATGACATGCTTAACACAAACAAACTCAATAAACCAAATGATACTTACAAATTTGTGACGCATAATGTCATATCCGCTGCTGCCCAAATGTGATGGTCCAATCGTATCTAGACGTGTGGCTTCGGCATCTCGCTGCTGGCAATATCAGTTAGGAGTCTACTGCTGCTCGTCACGAATCATATCCCAATTCTCATGATCTAACCATATAGGCTTTGGTAAGCCTGCTCTAAAAGCATCATGAGCCTCGGATCGTGGATGGGACATAACTTCATGTGCGGTGTGCTAAATCCACTTGGAGCTAACAACAGGATGCCCATGTGTTGGTCAGAACTCCTGATAGATCATCTCTGTGATATATTTTTTATGATCTTTATCTTGTTCACTCCATTTAAACATGACAGAGTGTCCAAACTGTATGGAGCAAAGGTGACATATACGTTGACACATGGCCTTTCCAGTCGCATCCATCATCGGAGCTCCATCATGGATACTATACACCTTGGAGTCATCATGTTCGTGAGCACACCAAGGTGTACGTGGTGTACCACATGGCATACCTACATTTGAGGTACTCCCTTTAGGAGTAGAAGTGAGCAACACAATGTCCGTCCCACTACCTCCACAACATCTGCCCCTCTAGAGCTACCTGTAGATCCACTCCTAGAGCCTTCTCCTCCAGAGCGTGAACTCAACCTGTGTTGCACTGAGGTGTCGTGCTCAGGTGTCAAATGCACACCTCTACTACTAGAGCCACTAGGGGATGGCTGAGAACATGGTCATGGTGGATTCATAAAGCTAGGAGACATACCTCCGACAAGAGTAGCACCGCCCATAGGAGTGACGCTGGTAGGAGTGACGCCGACGGGTGTGAGGCTAGCAAGAGTGAGGCTGGCAGGAGTGAGGCCAGGAGGAGTGAGGCCGAGAGGAGTGCTACCACGAGTGATCCAGTACTGTGACGCAACAGCCATATAAATGGGAGGCACCTGAGATATAAGCTCCAAGTACTGCTCCTCTGTCATGGAACGTGGAGTAATTGGAGGATTGTCTCTCATCATGCTCTGTAACAAAAAAAGTCAAATAATTAGCATATGATAATAAAGGTAATATAGAGAAATAGTAGTGTACAAAAAACATAGCAAAAAAATAAAAATAAATTAGTACGTACAAGTGTTTGATTCAAAAATCCTCTATTCTAGCATCCTCTTGGAGATCTGATGCACAGAGAATATCTATCTCTATATTGGCGACTTTTAAATCTTTTGGTATGCTAGCTTCTTCTTGATCATCATTTGTTGCTTCATCGTGTATCTTGTCTTCTTCAAAGACCTCTTCATCTCAGACAATGATCTATTCCTCCTTGACTACTGAATGAATCTCAAACTCCACTACAAATGGCTATGAAGAGAGTAACTTCATAGAAAAGTCTACTGCACATTACTTACTCATTGACTGATCAAATGTGTAAAGTTTCTTATGAAAACTTTGTACAAGTGCCGCCTAAAGGATGCGCACCTTCTCCAAGTTAAAACATCTCAAAAATGTTTAGTAGATTATGAGAAATGATCCAAACAATCTACCTATGTCTGAAACTGCCTTCTTGTAGAGTCGACTTTGACACCTGCAACTTCTAACACATAGTAACTTCTAACACATAGTTCTCCCAAAGTAGAACCCATTTAAGCAAATGCTTTTAGCCATAGATGGCTTACCTTTCAACTTAGATTTTGACTCCTCATTTATGCAAAACTTTACACTATGCAATGAGAACTCAATTCTTTGACCATCAAGATTGCACTTGTTTCAGAAGACACTCATCACTTCTTCACATATAAATGTTCCTACACATAATTCTCTCCGCATGTTTGCAATTAGGCTCTCAAATTTTAACCATAGATGCATTGACTATGGAATTAGATATGTACAAAAGGATTTCTGATATAATCAAACACGGAAGGAGAAATGGAGAAAAGATTGACGTGCAATTCTCTGAAAATTCTTTCTACTCAACTCATCATACATTTGATGGATCATACACACAATACTCATGATCTATTCCTTTCTATCTCATCTATATTTCATCTCTCACTCTAATACGACCATATATATATATATATATATATATATATATATATATATATATATATATATATATATATATATATATATATATATATATATATATATATATATATATATATATATATATATATATATATATATACATATGAGTATTGATTCGTCATTACTTCAAGCATTTTGAAGTATTTACAAAACTAATGTACATATGTTTATAGAACTTTTCTTCATGAACCTTCTCTTCACTTCATGAACTTAGACTTCAATCTTTCCTTCATGTCTTCATTTCTAAGCTTTACCACCAACTTTTTATTGTCTTGCTCCAACAGCTCCCCCTCAATCATCAATTGTGATTACGTGCATCTTCTTTATTCCTGCCATATCTATAAACCTCTGCAACTTTGGTCGATCCAAGCTCTTTGTCATCATATCTGCAAGTTGATCTTTTGTAGGAGTATGTATAACTTCTATTTCTTTATCAACAACCTTCTCTCTCAAAAAATGATACTAAATCTCAATATGTTTAGTTCTAGCATGAAACACAGGATTAGCTGCCAAATATAAGGAACTCATATTGTCTCCACAAATGATAGGAGTACTCTGAATGATATCAAAACTCTTCATAAGAGTCTTTAGCCATATTACTTCCTTTGAAGCTTCTACCATGCCTTTGTATTCTGCTTCTATAGATGATAAAGCAACTGTATGTTGCTTCTTAGAGCACCATGAAATTAGCTTATCTCCCACATAACACAAATATCCATGTGTTGATCTTCTATCATCAGAGTTAGCTGCCCAATCTGCATCACTATATATCTTGACTCTTGTTTCTATAGTAAACCCATAATACAAACCTTATTTAAGTGTGCCCTTGATGTACTTAAGTACTCTTTGTCATGCAATCCAATGTTCCTTTCTAGGATAATGCATGAATCGAGATAAAACTCCAATTGCATATGATAAGTCAGGCCTTGTTAATGTAGCATAAATCAAGCTACCCACCAAACTCTGATAAAGCTTCATGTCTTTGAATTCTTCTCCTCTATATCTACTCAATCTATGATTCACCTCCATTGGAGTTGGTGCTATCTTGCAATCTTCCATTTTAAATTTGATTAGCAAATTTTTCAAATACCTTTCTTGGGTTACATATACTCCATGTTGAGTATATGAAATCTCCATTCCCAAGAAGAATGACAAATTTCCCAAATCACTGATTTTGAATTCTTTCTCCATCTGCTTCTTAATCATGTGTATACCTTTGTCATCTGTTCTTGTAAGTATTATTTCATAAACATAAATACAAACATAAATAAATCCATCCTCACTTGCTTTGACTAGCAAGCTACTATCTGCCTTAGATGCTTGAAACCCAAGTTCCTTCAAGAACTTTACAAGCCTATAATTCCATGCCCTTGGGGCCTGCTCCAAACCATGCAAAGCTCTCTTGAGCTTACACACATGATCTGGATACACTTGATCTTTGAAACCATCTGGTTGTTCCATTTAGACTTCATCTGAAATATAACCATTCAAAATGCATTCTTCACATCTAATTGAGATAATTTCCAACCTTTGCAAGCAGCAATTGCTATGAGAGTCCTTATGGTTGTCATCTTTGCAACGGGACTATAAGTTTCATCATAGTCCACACCATATGTCTGTGCATATCCTTTTACAACAAGCCTTGCTTTGTACCTAGATACACTTCCATCTGCAAACCTTTTTGTTTTGTAAACCCATTTACATCCAATGATCTTTTGACTATTTGGTTTAAGAACCAAATCCCATGTTTCATTCTCCATCAATGCATCATATTCTTCCTGCATAGCTTTTTCCCAATTCTCCTTTCCTTTGGCTTCATCATATGTGGATGGATCTTCATCTGCTTTTATCATATAAGCATAATCTTTAGTAGTCAAGAATGAAGTATCATAGATATACCTTGTAGGTTGCCATTTGTGCCTAGATGACCTTCTGAGTTCTCCACTTCTTGAAGTTTCTGGTTCATCATATTCTGGATCAAGACTTGGCCTTTCTTCTACTTCAACTTGTCCTTCATTACTCTCTTCTTCATCACATATTTGAACCTTTGATTTACCTTTCTTTTGATTCAAAATTTCTTCATCACCTGCATGAACATTAAGTGTACCTGCATACCAAGTACCTTGCTCATCAAATGTAACATCCTTATACACAAGGAATTGCTTTGTGGATGGACTCCACAACCTATAACCCATCTGCTTGTCATCATAGCCAATGAACACATACTTTTTTGCTTTAGGTTCTAATTTATGCCTCAACTGAGATGGCACATATGCATAAGCCAAACATCCAAATACTTTGCAATGATCCAAAGTAGGTCTCTTACCCCACCAAGCTTCATATGGTGTCATACCCTGCAAAGCTTTACATGGTAGCCTATTGACCAAGTATGTAGCTGTGTTTACAGCCTCAACCCACAAGTAATTTGGACAATTTTTCTCCTTCATCATTGATCTTGCAAACTCAACAAGAGTTCTATTTCTTCTCTCTACTACCCCATTTTTTTGAGAAGAGTACCTGCAAGTAACCTCTCTCTTTATACATGCATTCCACAAATAATCACTGATTCATTTGAAAAATACTCTCCCTCTCCATCTGATCTTAACCTCTTCAATTTTTGTCCTCTAATTCTTTCTGCATATGCATGATAGTGTTTGAATGTATTAAACACTTCTGACTTGTCTTTGATCACATAGATAGTGATCCACCTGATAGCATCATCAACATATATGACATAATATCTTGAACCATTTATACTAAAGTCCTTTGAAGGACCCCACACATCTGTATGTACCAATTCAAGTTTTTTTGAGTACATAAAACCATGCTTATTATATGATTGCTTATGAGCCTTACCTAGCTAACATGCTTCACATCTGTATGTCATGTGTTGACCTGCAAGATTAGGTAATCCAAGTACTGAACCATTATTAACCATCTCTTTCATTGAAATGTCCAAGTCTTTTATGCCAAAGATCCAATTCAGACACCTTTTGCTCTCCATATGTGAACATATCATGTCCAACATTACCTTGTATCTTTAGTGTGAAGAGCCTTCCTTCCTTCTTTCTTGTAACAATTTTCTTATACCCTTGGCTAGGGTCTTCAACATAAACTCCATCATTAGTGAACCTTACCTCATATGCTTTTTCCACAATCTGTCCTACACTAATCAAATTCTTTGGAATTGTAGGAACATACAAAACTTTACTCAAGAGAGTACTTCCATCTTTGGCTTTAACTGAACCAATTGACTTCACTTTGTGCTTTGTATTATCTCCTGTTTGAACTGTGTGATTGACTACCTTATGATCTAGAACAGTCATGAAAGCAATGTTTCCACTCAAATGATTGCTACATCATGAGTCAATATAGAATACTCTCATGTCTTCATGTAATGCTTCACATGTTGCATTCATAATCAGAGTTGAATCTTCTTTTTGATCTAATGCATAATTGTAATAGGTGTTATTATAGGATTGATTTTGGAAGTTTGTTCCTCCACTTCTTCCAAAGAAATTCCTACCACCTCTACCTCTGAAATTTCATCTCTAATATCTGCCACCTCTTCCTCTTTGATTAAAATTCTGATTAGAATTACCATTGCTTTGATTATTATGCCAACATTTATGAGATATTGGTTTTACCACATATCCAACAATCTCTATTATCCTTGTTATTTCTGCCTCTTCCTCTACTTCTGCCACTTCCTCTTCCTCTTAGGAAGTTTGATTGACTTGGAGTACCTTCATCTTCAATGGATTGTTGATTTCCTTTGTTAGCTTTCTTCTTGTCTTTAGAATACATTGCATGACCTGCACTCTTATCAACATCTCTTTTGATATCATTCTTAAAAGTTAGCATATGTCCTAGCACTTGATTCAAATCAGGAGTGAAATGATCTAATCAAAGTTCTATAGACAATATAAAAGGCTTCGACTTCTCGTCTCCTCTTAGCCTTGTGAGAATTTGTCTTACCAACTTATCTTCTTCAATATCTTCATCAACTGCACCTAAAGAATCAACAATGTCTTTCATCTTTGTCACATGATCAGATATTGATTGTGAAGTCTTCTTCTTGAATGTAGTAAACTTTACCCATAATGATGCTTTCCTTGATTTGGTTGTATTCTGAAAATGCTCTTCCAAAGCACTACATATGTCACTTGCACTTTCAAGTCCTCTGATATGAGGAAGCAAATAATCATTCACTGCCATGTAAATTATGCTCCTTGCTTGAGCATCCTTCTTCATCCAAATCTTTAAATCTGCAAGCTCCTCCCTAGTTGGAACACTAGGATCTTTGAACTCTGGCTTTTCTTCCTCTCCTGTGATGTATCCCATCAGATCTTTGCTCATAAGATGAGCTTCCATCCTCATAGAACAATCTTGATAGTTCTCTCTATCCAACTTCTCAATTTCAAGACTATCTCCCATCCTTTCTTCACCTGTACTATCAAATCTTTAACCTTATAAGGAATGAATGTACCTTAGCTTCAAATTTTACTCCTTCTTATCCTTATTATTGCTCCTGTGCGTCTCCCTTCAGGTTTTCTTTCACACTTTGTCTTTTTGAATCTTCAAAGTTTGAATTTTGTATATCTGCAGTAGTCGGGGTCTTCCTTTCCTTCAAATCTGATGAATCCTGCTCTGATACCACTAGTGGAGAGTGTTAATCCCCAAAAGACAAGCTACCCTTGATGTTAGATCACCTCTATATCAAGAATAACTCTAAACTTCAACCAATTTTGGAAGACAAGTGCAAAACTATCAAGACTTTAGCTAACTGTGAAGAGAGTCACTTCACAAAAAAGTCTAGTGCACATTACTTACTCATAGACTAACCAAATATGTAAAGTTTTTTATGAAACTTTGTATAAAGTGTCATGTAAAGGTTTCACACCTTCTTCAAGTTAAAACATCTCAAAATGTTCACTAGATTATGAGAAATGATCCAAACAATCTACCTATGTCTGAAACTGCCTTCTTGTAGAGTCGACTTTGACACCTGCAACTTCTAACACATAGTTCTCCCAAACTAGAAGCCGTTTAAGCAAATGCTTTTAGCCATAGATGGCTTACCTTTCAACTTAGATTTTGACTCCTCATTTGTGAAAAACTTTACACTGTGCACTGAGAACTTATCAATTCTTTGACCATCAAGATTGCGCATGTTTCAGAAGACACTCATCACTTCTTCACATATAAATGTTCCTACACATACTTCTCTCATCTTGTTTGCAATTAGGCTCTCAAATCTAAACCATAGATGCATTGACTATGGAATTAGATATCTACGAAAGGATTTCTGATATAATCAAACACAGAAGGAGAAATGGAGAAAAGATCGATGCGTAATTCTCTGAAATTTCTTTCTATTCAACTCATCATACGTTTGATGGATGATACACACAATACTCATGATCTATTCCTTTCTATCTCATCTATATTTCATCTCTCACTCTAATACAACCATATACACGTATATATATATATACATATGAGTATTGATTCGTCATTACTTCAAGCATTTTGAAGTATTTACAAAACTAATGTACATATGTTTATAGAACTTTTCTTCATGAACCTTCACTTCACTTCATGAACTTAGACTTCAATATTTCCTTCATGTCTTCATTTCTAAGATTTATATAATCACCAATTGTTGATTGTCTTGCTCCAACAAATAACTCACTCCAATAAGGGAGTTCATGATCGACAACCATTTCATGCCAACAACTGGTGTTTTTGAATCCCACAGTTGTTTCCAATCACTAGCTTTCATTTGCCATTGTGCTTGTCGACCAATTTTCCCTTCACGTAAAACATGTCCATCAAGCAAATATCTATGATGTCCTTCATAGACAGTTTATGAAGTGCTTTGGAATAGCATGCTTCAAGTCATGGTCCACATAAGGAACAAGCATGGTAACTCAAAATTAATAAACATGAACATTCACCAGAACCAGGCCAATCATGTATCGTCCACATAAGTATGCCTTGCACTCGCATGTCTCCTCTTCTTATAGGTTGAGATATGTCACGTACACTAATCCCATCCCATAAAATGTGCAGCTCTTCCACAAGCGGTGGAAGGTATACATCCATGTTTTTAACCTTATACTTACCTGGAACAATAAGAGCTAATAATAAATGGCCCTTCTTTGTGTCTAGCCATGGTGGGATGTTATAATTGACCAAACATACAGGCCATGTGCTCTATGAAGAGCTACGTAAACCAAATGGATTTACTCCATCCATAGCTAGGCTTAGACGTATGTTTTGAGGCTCACTAGCAAACTCTGGCCACTTACTATCTTTGTGTTTCCAAGCATCATAGTCAGTTGGCACTTGCATTACACCACCTGTAGACCTGCTCTTTGCATGCCAGGACATTAACTCAGCTATGGATTTGCGTCTAAACATGATCTTAATTTTTGAAATGATAGGAAAGCAGCAAAGAACCTTTGTGGGGATTGCTTTGCCTACAAGGTCTTCTCTAAACCTATTTGCTCCACACTTTGGACATATGTGGAGATACTCATACTCCTTCCAAAAGAGGATGCAATCATTTGGACAAGCATGAATCTTAGTGTAGTCCATTCCAATGGATTGTAAAAGTTCTTTTGCATCTCCACATGTTGGAGGCATGTCATTGCCCTCTGGCAAAAATTGATCTTTAAGAACCCTGCAATAAACAATTAGAATGATATTAGTAAATAAAATTATTTTGATACAGCAATGAAAGTTTATTTCAGCTCCACTTACCTGAACAATTCATAGACACTACTATCTAGCCATCCATAAATGGATTGCAGATTGAGCATTGTGAGTCATGCACATAGTATAGATATCTTTGCCCCAGTGTACAGTGGTAAATGAGCTACTCTTTGCATGTTCTTGTATTCTTCATCAGCTTCTGATCGTGGAAATTCTGTTGTGTTCATGAAACTCACGATATCTTCTCCACCATTGTGATCTTTGTCCATCTCATAAAATGCTTCAAGCATTCCTTCCATCTGTTCATTCTATGTAATCCTATCAGTACCTTGTACTTATACCTCCCTTTTTGTTCTCTTCTATCCATGAGAGGTTACCATTGCAATGTCATTTGGGTCCACCTACTCACCAAGGCTACCATGCGAATGGTAGCATAGGTCTTGTAGTCGACTTTTATCAAAGGATCCATATTCTCTAACATGTGCAGTACAAATCCGTCATTTCCGATAAATTTGATACTTATACTGAGTGCAAGGACATGCCATCCCTCCGTCGGATCCCAAACTAGCCATCTGATACAATATGGACATTTTAGAACATTTGATTTTTCTTATTAAACCTAAACCCATAATCCTAAAGACCTAAACCTAAAATATGTATAGACCTAAAAAAATATATTCTAATTTTTTATTTTCTTTTTCTTATATGTATTTAATTTAACCAGAAAATGATAAACCCCTATTTTTATATATTTGATTGTACATATTTAATTATGTATATTTAAATTTATATATATATATATATGTTTATTTATTTATTTATTTATTTATTTATTTATTTATTTATTTATTTATTTATTTATCTATACTAAAGACCTAAAAAAAACCTAAAACCCTAATCCTAAAGACCTAGAACTAAAACATGTATATGTGTGTATGCATGTGTATATGTGTGTATGCATGTGTATATGTGTGTATGCATGTGTATATGTGTGTATGCATGTGTATATGTATTATATGTGTATATGTGTATATGTGTATATATGTTATGCAATTGTAAAAACCCTAAATCCTAATCATAACAACTTAGACCAAAAACTATATGTGTGTGTATGCATGTATATATATATGTGTATGTGTACATATATTATGTGTGTATATGTGTATATATGTGTATGCATGTTTAAACAGCCTAAAAATCCTAATTCTATTTTTATATATTTAATTTGATAAAAAACCCTAAAATACTAATTTTATATATTTAATTATTTATATTTAATTATATATATTTAATTGAAACACTAGCTATTCTGATATTTGTTTATCTATACTAAAATCCTATTTTTTATATAGATTTTATTATATATTCTAATTTTTTTATTTTCTTTTTCTTATATATATTTAATTTAATTAAGAATTATAAATCTCTATTTTTATATATTTGATTGTATATATTCAATTTTATATATTTAATTATATATATATATATATATATATATATATATATATATATATATTTATTTATTTATTTATTTATTTATTTATTTATTTATTTATTTATTTATCTATACTAAAGACCTAAAAAAACCTAGAACCCTAATCCTAAAGAATTAGACCTAAAACATGTGTATGTGTGTATGCATGTGTATATTTATGTATATGTGTATATGTATTATATGTGTATATGTGTATATATGTTATGCATGTGTAAAAACCCTAAACCCTAATCGTAACGACTTAGACCAAAAAAATGTATATGTGTGTATGCATGTGTATATTTATGTGTATGTGTACATATAGTATGTGTGTATGTGTATATGTGTGTATGCATGTGTAAACAGCCTAAAAACCCTAATCCTATTTTTATATATTGAATTTGATAAAAAACCCTAAAATCCAAATTTTATTTATTTAATTATATATATTTAATTGAAACACTAGCTATTCTGATATTTATTTATCTATACTAAAATCCTATTTTTATATAGATTTAGTTATATATTCTAATTTTTTATTTTCTTTTTCTTATGTATATTTAATTTAATTAAAAAATGATAAATCTCTATTTTTATATATTTGATTGTATATATTTAATTATATATATATATATAATTTTGTATATATATTTGTTTATCTATACTAAATACCTAAAAAAACCTAAAACCCTAATCTTAAAGACTTAGACCTAAAACATGTATATGTGTCTATGCATGTGTATATGTATGTATATATGTATATGTATTATATGTGTATATGTTTATATATGTTATTCATGTGTAAAAACCCTAAACCCTAATTGTAATGATTTAGACCAAAAAAAATGTATATGTGTGTACACATGTGTATATATATGTGTATGTGTACATATATTATGTGTGTATATATGTATATGTGTATATGTGTGCATGCATGTGTAAACAAATGTCACTCTAACACAATGACAAGCACCAACATGAGGACATCCACCTCATAAATGTCAATCTGCGGAGACGTGAGGACCGGTATGAAGACCAAGAGCAAGTGAAGTGCACAAGTGTGTGAGTGAAAGCACACAAGCATGCACACACATACACACACATGTGCACAAGGTAAGAGCAAGAGTGGAACAATGGAAGCACTTCGATTACCAAAGAAATCTCTTACAAAGCTCAAATCTACAACAAGCTTCCCCCTAAAAATGAGTTCTCTAGCTCTTTTTATAGTTTTTGAGTGGTTTTGGCCTTGTCCAAACCTAGTGTCCGGCCTAGTTAAAAATTAGGTTCCAGGGCTTATTTGGAGGCTCAAACGGAGTCTAAAAATTATGGAAATTGGTAGGATGATACTTCTAATAGTCCCAAGCTAGAGGACTCCTTGACTTGAACAAAATGGAGTTGCAAAAATGGAAAATGGTATTTACAATGGTTTTTAGTGATAACAATCACTATTTTTATACGGAATTCTTCTAAAAATTTGACATATGCTTCTTGGAGCTCCCTACATGCTCCTTCTTCGTGTGTGTCCACTTCCTTGATGTCCTTCCGTGCTTTGTCCTTCACTTTGAGTTTCAACACTCCCCCCCCTCTAGAGTCTATCGTCCCTGACAGACCCTTGTTGTAGTGGTTGTTCCATGCAGTGCTATAAGAGGTAGTGTCCGTCATGTATCAACAAGAGCGGTCCATCTTCCGAATGTAGCTTGGTCAATTGTCTGGTTCTTTAGTTTTCCACTACTAGCCTATGCACATTTGGTCCCGTTGTATGTACTTCTTCCTTGGATTTGAGCAGGATGGTGTATTGGTGTGCTTCCAAAGATTGTGAGTTGCTCCAAAGAGGTTGTCAATGTTGATCTTGAGCAATTGTCAATTGTGAGTTGCTTTATAGGTACTGATGTTGTAACACGGATGTCCTTTGGATCTTTTAAACATGGATTGCAAGTAGATGTGACCCATAATGAAGGATGGGTAAGTGTGTTAGTGCATGGGTTGAAGAACATATGTGCCTTGTGCACGGCCTTGTAATGTGGCCCTATGCATGCGTACTTGGCCAATGCATCAGAAGAAGTATGGTGCAAGAAATTTGGTCTTGAGCTAAGTGCTCAAGGGTATGCTCGCGAAGAGGTTTCCTAATATATCATGGTTATAGTGTTGTCGAAGGGCGATTACCATGGTGAAAGGTCGGTCTATGTTTATCTCTTCGTGTTGTACTCCCATCATGGTGATTGACCATTAGCTTGTCATTCTGTTGATGGATGTCCTTGTTGGTGGTTCACAGATGAGGTTCTTTGAGCGCCTGGTCCTGTTTCTTCTTCTTCTTCTTTTTTCTCTCTTTTTTGGAACAATGTCACAAGACAAGAAGAGGGTGTTTAGTATCAATAAACTATTTTACATATGTCAAATGTGTATAATGTGCCTGGGATTCTTAAATGGGTCTATGCATGGCCATGTAAGGTGGCCCTATAGTAATGCATACTTTGGGAAATGCATGACTTGAGTGGTGCAAAAGACAAGATTATGCCAAAGGCACATGGTTGTTGCATGTTGAGGCTTTCAATGTTTCTTGCAGATGTTGATGTAGCCTTTGTTGGAGGCCTCCATTGTATCCTTGAATGACAGTTGATCTTTCCTCCTGATATGGATCCATCTAAGAACTGTGTGTGGCTATGTATAGGTCACTTTTGATTTCTTCATGTTTGATTGGGTGCTTAAATTTTGTAGCCCTCGTGGTTGGCACTTTGGTTCTATGGGTGCTACTAGTGCTTTTGGCTTCCAAACCCATATTCTTGATGGTTGTCTTCTTATTATTGTCGAAGAGGTGAGTTTATCTTCATTTGGTCTCTGTGCTCGGTTCTTACCCTTTTCTCTCCTTGGCTTCTTTTTGGAGACCTTTCTTGTGAGAGAGATCAGTGGTGTTTGTGCATGTAAGAGTGCCTTGGGTACCCACATGTGTAATTGTCCTTGTTTAGCTGCAACTAGTTTCTTAGACACCCAAATTTGTACATTATTATGGTTGGCCTTCATCAATTGCTTTGGTGCCCAAATTTGTCGGAGGCCTTGGGATTGAGCTAGTCCTCATTTCGTGGAGTTCCTTTTAGCATGGTTGGCTTGCTTCGATGGGAATGGTTGCGGCAAAGCTGATGGTTGCTCTCCTTTTCGTACCCAAATCTGCCTCATGCCCTTAACTTCTTTCTTCTTGCACTTGGTTTGTCTATTTGATGTAGCCGTGTGCATGTATTGTTTTACTTGCCTCTTTGGTTGAATTGTTGTGGATGCAGTAGCCTTTGAAAAAGAAGAGGGGTCCTCTCTCCTTTGAGATCATTCTTTGATGATTGATTCCTTCTGGATCATAGCTTTCTTGACACATACAACATCTTCTTTGCTCAGATTGGGCCTAGAGGAACTAAGAGAATGCGTGCTACTTGGATTTGTGCTCATGCAATTCTCTAATTCTATTTGTGATGCATTGTTCATGTACCCAAACTTGAAGAAGTCGTCTTTTAAGGTTTAAGTTGATTGCATGGTCATAGATCCAGTCTTGACCCAAGACAAGTGGTTCTATAAGGTCCTCATCTTCACACACTAGCATTTTGATTCTCATTGGAACATCTTGAAGATAGGTGGGTAGCGCCCAAACGGGGGATTTCCACACCTCCCAATCCTATGAGATAGGCTTCAATGGAATGGATGTTCAATTGTAGATCTTCGCAGTATCAAGGTCTAACTACACTAGTTATTGCACCTGAGTCAATCAATGCTCTCACAGTCCTTGCATTCTTCCCTTGTCCTACCGCTATGGTCACAAAGGGATGTCGATCAATTATTCGAGAAGCAATTGCACTTGATGTTTGACACATGGCCATGTGGTATCTTGGGGCCTCAAGATTGACATCTAGGCCTAGGTGTCTTAACTTATTTCTCCTAATGTGTTCTTTAGCCTCTGTTTGTGCTTCTTCTCTAACCCTTAACTCTTCTTCTTTTCATTTCTTAGTAGTGTTGAGTCTCATTCGCATATCCTCTGTAAGTAGTTCTTGATATAGCTTGACTCAAAAACCACTAATATAGCTTGGTAATACATCCCCTTCTAGTGTGGCCAATTGAACAGCACCGCTAGTGGAAATTCTATTAATGATCATAGGTCCATATCCTCTTTTTTCCAATTTACGGGCATGTTGCTTTAGGGTAGAAACCAACACTAGGTCTCCCTCTTTCAATCCTTTATCTTTGATATGTGCATCAAAGTATGCCTTTTGCCTTTTCTTTGCAGGATAGATGCCTGCAGCCGCTCGTAGCCTTGTCTCACCTAAGCATTCTAGATTTAAGATCCTAGAGGATAACTTGTGTCCATTCCACTCATGCTCTTGTGCTACTTTTAAAGTTGGGATTAGGAAGTCCAAAGGTATCATAGCATTTTTTCCGATAACCATCTTAAATGGGGTAGCATTGGGTACCATTTTATAGGAAACTCAGTAAGCCCAAATAGCATGATGAAGTTGTTTGTCCCAATCAGAGCATTTGTTATTTACCAGTTTTGTCAATACATTACATAGGATCTTATTTGTGCTCTCGGCTTGTCCGTTAGCTTGTGGATGATAGGGGGCAAACTTCTTATGTATCACCAAGAATTCTTGGAGAAGATTTGCAATGACTTCATTCAAGAAGTGTGTGCCTCTATCGCTAACTAACTCTATTGGTAGTCCGTATCTGGTGAACACATTCTCAAATAAAAACTTAGCTGTAGTTTGAGCATCGTTCTTTGTCGTGGCTTTGACTTCTACCCACTTTGTGAGGTAATCCGTGGCTACAATAATGTATTCAGCATGGGAGTTTCTAGTTGGGGGGTTAATAGGACCTACAAGGTCGATACCCCACTTTGAGAATGCACGTCCTCCCATCATTGGCCTCAAAGGCATTTCATCTTTCCTTATCGGATATTGTGCACATTGGCATGTGTCACAATTCTTCACGTAGTTATGTGCATCCATATGAAGAGTGGGCCACCAAAGTCCTGAGAATAGAATGGTCTTAATTACTCGGTCAGGCCCAAAGTGTCCATCGGCAACACCACTATGTAAAGTTTCTAAGACTTTCAAATAATCTCATTCGTGAACGCATAGTCTTAAGTAACCATCTTTGCCTCTTCGATATAGGTTGTCTCCTACTAAGGCATAGTCTAGAGCCTCTTGTTCCATGCTTCGTTTTCTTGCTAGACTTTCCTCACTGGGTAGTGTTCCTGTTCTCATAAATTCTACCAATGGAGCGCTCCAATCTAGAATTAATGACACATGATAAAGGGTAGCATGCTCCATTGGGGTTTTTCCTGGCATCCTGGACAATTCTTAATCCACTCATGTATTTCTTTATCCATACTAGGCCAATATACTCCTAAACATTTTAGATTTTGCAATGTTCACTGTTTAGAATAGTGATTCCCTAGCAATCCTTCATGGGCTTGTTGCACCCAACTACTCTGTTCATCATCCTCGACACAGCAAGCTAGAACACCTTTCGTATCTTGTTTATACATGCTTCCTGCCAATATTTGATAGTTTTGTGATTGTACAATTTCATCCTTGTTTGTCTTCACATTCTTATTTGCAGGTCAATAGGATTGGTACCCACGTATTTGCCCATTTAGGAACAACTTCTAGATTGAACAGATAAGCATCGGAAATTCATCAGACACTCCCTACGGTGGCTCTCTTGAAGTGATGCGAGAAAGGTGATCCGCTTTGAGGTGGGTCTTACCTTTCCTAACAACAACTTCAAAGTCATATTCCATTAGTAAGAGGAACCATCTTACTAAGCGTCATGTATTGCAAGATTTATTGACCAAGTGTAATAAGGCTTGATGATGAGTGAAAAACTTGAACTTGTTGGCCAATAAGTAGTGTCTAAACTTCCTCACTGCATATACCATGCCTAAGCCTTCTCTTTCGATTGTTGTATAATTTCATTCTACTGCATTTAGTTGTCTGCTCGCATATGCTATAGGCAAATCTAGATTGCCTTCACCTATGGGTTGTGCTAGCACACATCCTATTGCGTGATTGGATGCATCTACATGGACATGGAATGGTTTATTCCAATCAGGAGTGGTCAGTATTGGTGTTGTGCACAAACGTCTTTTTAGCTCATTAAAGGATTTTTCACATTCATCGTTCCACTCAAAATTTGTCAGCAAGGCACAAAGAGGTTTATCTATGATTGCATACATGTGGATAAACCTACAGTAATATCCACAATGACCCATGAAGGCTTGTACCTCTTTAACGTTCCTTGGCCTGTTCAGCACTTCTATGGCTCTTACTTTGTCCTCATCTATTGATATTCCATTCTTAGAAACAATGTGACCTAAAATCTTACCTTGTCGTACCATGAACACACACTTTTCTGGGTTCAGATAAACTCGATATTCTCTACACTTGTTGAAGATCTGTTTGAGATCAGGGATGTGGCATCTCCTTTCTTGGGAATGAGCACATAAATCATTCACATATACTTCTAAGCTCTTTCGCAAGAACTCTTTGAAGACATGACACATGAGCCTTTGGAATGTTGCAGGTGCATTGGTGAGTCCAAATGGCATCACACGAAATACACAGATTCCCCACTCTGTGGCAAAGGCCGTTTTGTGTTGATCTTCTGGGGCAATGGCTACTTGGTTGTAGCTCAAAAATCCATCAAGGAAGCTATACACTTCCTTCCCTGCAACACGCTCCAATAAATGTTCAGTGATTGGAAGCGGATAACTATCTCTTATCGTGGCGGCATTAACTTTTTTAAGGTTAATGTTGGAGATAGACGTCTGCTGAAGCACGCGAACAGCACAAGGAAGAAGAAGAAGCTTGGAGCACAAACACACAATACTTAATGTATTACTAGAGAATGTACAAAGATAAGTAGCCCATTAGGGCAATAGGCGTATATACAAGCCGGGGGAAAAAAACCTCCCAAAGAGGGAAAAAAGTGCCCCGGTGGTCCTAGAGTGTTCAAACACATCACTACCTAAATATATCAACAAATCCCCCCTGGGAGTGATGCGGTGAACAAGGAGCTGGCACTCATCTATAAGGAAGTGCCAAGCTATGTGGAAATCACTCCACAAAAGGAAGTAAGCCCAAAGCTTTGCGGAAAGCTTCAAACTTCTCCCTAGGCAGAGCCTTCGTGAAAAGGTCTGCAATGTTCTCCTGCGTGGGCACATATGCCAAGCTGATCTCCCCAGCAGAGAACCTCTCTCTGACATAGTGATAATGCACCTCAATGTTCTTAGTGCGAGCATGGAACACAGGGTTCCTCGCAACTGCCAATGCGCTCTGACTGTCAGTGAAGATGGTGGTGGCAGAAGACTGGCCAACACCCAAATCAGCCATAAGGCGTCTGAGCCACACACACTCAAAAGTCACTGTGAAAGTTGCCCTATACTCAGCCTCACAACTGGAAGTGGCCACAGTAGGCTGCTTCTTGCTCAACCAAGATATACATGAGCTACCAAGCATGAAGCAAAAACCACTGGTGGACACACGAGTGTCATAGCAACCAGCCCAATCTGAGTCAGAAAAAGCATGCAAATCTCGCGGTAGTGATCCCCCCTTGGGATAAAACAACCCAAGTAGCCGAGTACCACTCAAGTAGCGAAAGATGCGCTTAACCGCTTTCCAATGCGTGACTCCTGGGCAATGCATAAACTTGCTCATCTGTGAGACAGCAAACTGAATATCTGGCCGAGTAATGCATAAGTAAATCAAGCATCCAACAGCCTGCTGATAGAGAACAGCATCAAATGCATCTCCAGCATCATGAAGACTCAATCGTAAACCTATCTCCATAGGAGTGGCAATAGGCTTACAGTCTTCAAGGCCAAAACGCTGCAATATGACACAAAGCCATTCCACCATCAACGTGCATAAACTGAATGCCCAAATAGTGATGCAAATGCCCCAAATCAGACATCTCAAATGAGGCATGCAAATCAACCTTAAAATCAGCAATATGTGTCTCAATAGGACCAGTGAGCAGCATGTCATCAACATAGACAACAATGATCAGAAGCACATCATTAGCACGTTTAACATATAAGGTGCTTTCAGTTGGACTATTCTCAAAACCATGTGCAATCAGATAGGCATGTATCTTCTCATACCAAGCACGTGGTGCTTGCTTTAAACCATATAATGCCTTCTTTAACCTGCAAACCTAGTTTTCATGCCCTTTCTGCGCAAAGCCACGGGGCTGAAAAACATACACTTCTTCATGCAAGTCACCATTCAAAAATGCTGTTTTAATGTCCAACTGATGTACATTCCAACCATGATGGGCTGCAAGTGCACAAATGCTCTGAACAGTAGTCATACGGCATATAAGTGCAAAGGTCTCATCAAAATCAATGCCTTTTTCCTGTGCATAACCCTTTGCAACAAGCCTAGCCTTATACCTGTCAACTGTACCATCAGGTTTACGCTTCAGCGTGTATACCCACTTAGTGCCAATGGCCTTCTTGCCAGGAGGCAAGTCACATAAAGACCATGTACCATTCTTCATTATAGCATCATATTCAGATTGCATAGCAGCCATCCAATTTTCTGAATTTTGTGCTTCATCAAAAGAAACAGGCTCATTCTCATCACAGAGACTAGATGCAGCCATAGCATAGCAATCTGATGCAAAGGAGGCACTATGAGAGCCTGAACGAGTACGATATGACAAAGGTGCATCTAATTTGCTGTCACGCAAAGTCTGCACCAGCCATTTTGGCATAGTTTTTGCCTGCTCAATATCAGCTCTCTCATCAACAAGTGCATCATGTAAATCTGCATCAGAAATAGAATGATCTGCATCATCATATGAAACCTGCAAAGGCTAAGAAGTTGCCTCATTAGGACCAGCACTAGCCTGTCCACCTGTAAAAAGAGGCATCAAAGTATCATACATGTCTTTGGAGCTAACAGATGTCTCCTTAGTACATGAAAGCAATGGCTGAATAGCATTTTCCACAAAGACAACATCACGGCTAACCAGAATGCGTTTAGTCTGTGGATGATACAGACGATAGCCTTTACTTTCAGAACTGTACCCAACAAAAATACATTTTACTGCCTTATCATCCAATTTTCTGCGATGTTGTTCAGGCACTAATGCATATGCCAAACAACCAAAAACACGCAGATGAGCAACAGATGGCTTGCAGTCATGCCAAGCCTCATATGGAGTGATAGACTGCAATGCTTTAGTGGGACACCTGTTCAGTACATATGCTACACACATGACAACCTCAAGCCAGAAACTATGTGGTAAAGCCTGACTTTTGACCATGCACCTCGCCATCTCCATGAGTGACCTGTTCTTTCGTTCAGCAACTCCATTCTGTTGAGGTGTATACGGCACTGTACACTGGTGTTTTATCCCACGTTCAGCCAGAAATGCATTAAAATCTGAAGACATATATTCCCCCCCTCGATCAGAACGGAGGGTGCCCATTTTACATGCTGATAGATTTTCAGCCAAAACCAAAAACTGTTTGAAGCACATGAATACTTCGGACTTTGCTTTGAGTGGATATACCCATGCATGCCTGGAAAAATCATCAATGAAAGTCACGAAGTAAAGGTAATTTCCAAAAGAGGGTGTCTGCATAGGACCACAGACATCACTATGTACAAGCTGCAATTTCTGCGTAGCCCGAACTGAACCATCTTTTGGAAAGGAAGAACGCTACATTTTGCCCAAAATACAGCCTTCACAAACATGTTTTCCAGGTGCCTCAAGTTTGGGCAAAGAGGACACAATTTCAGATTTCTGCAGGCGTAACAAACTAGCAAAATTCAGATGACCAAAGCGTGCATGCCAAAGCTTTGCATCTAACATAGCCTGAGAATCATGAACTGCACATGCCGAATCATTCACAGATCTTTCATAGTCTATGAGCTTATACAGCCCACGACATAAAATGCCAGAAGCAATAATCACATCGCCATTTGAGAGATCATGGATTGTACACCTGTCATCAACGAATTTCACAACCAAGCCAATCTTGGCTAATGCAGAAACTGATAACAGGTTCTTTTTGATCCCTGGCACAAATAAAGCATCTGACAAAGTGAAAGAACTACCATCAGCAGTAGTCAGAATGATCTTACCAACTCCCATAACAGGATAAGAGGAGTTATTGGCGCATGTGACAGTATTCACTGTAGGGGCAGGCTCGAGTGAAGAGAAGAAACTGCGCTGCGAGGTAATATGTTTGGTTGCCCCACTGTCAAAGTACCAAACATCTGAGTCTACTGCAGACATGCACTGATCATGAGAAGATGGGTCAAAACTGCAGACAGTAGTAAACGCCCATTCTTCTTCCTACACAAGATTTGCCGACTCTGTTTTTGGTGTAGAGGCCTCTACAACAACCATTCCAGCCTCTTTCTTCTTTGCCTCTTTAGCAGCTAGTTTTGGACAGTTCTTTATAATATGATCATTTCCTTTACAGTACTTGCATAACAATTTTTGCTTTTCTGATTTCTTCTCATCTTTATCCTGGTTCTTCGATTGTGCAGCATTTGCAGATTTCTGCTTACTAGTAGAAGAGCTCCATTTTCCTTTGCCCTTCTGACTAGCCAGGAAAGCTTGATCTGCAACACGCATAATGGACCTGTTCTGCCTGGACTTATCTTCCTACAACAGAACAGAGACTAATTCCTCAAATGACAAGGCATTCGGATTGCCTTTCATCATCAACCGAAGAGTAGAGGCAACTCTGATATGAATCAGGAAGACCATTTAGAACGGTCTGCACAAGTGAGCTATCTGGTATAACCTCATCAGCAGAAATCAATTGTTCCTTCAGGTCTTTGATCTTTGTAAGAAAGTTGTCCATAGAATCACCTTCATTCATGTGCTCACTCTCCAACTGTTTTCGGAGGTAAACAACACGAGCCTCATTCCTAGCCTGGTACAAAGTGGTGTTAGACGGTCGCCGGAGTGGGACAGACGTAATGACCGCCTGATATACCGGAATTATCAAAATCCGTGCAAAAAAGTTGGTACGCGCATCTTGAAAAAGATATATAAAGCAATGTAAAGAGAATGGAGAGAGACACTTGTGAGAAACGGTTTTCTTGGAATTGCCAGTTTATTCGCCTGATTATCTGTCAAATTATTATTACACTGTTACGAAGTCTGAGTATTGTTTGTGTTGATTTCTGTTCTGTTCTGCGTCTGGTTAGTCGTTTATTCACTCCGTAGTGCAGAGTGCGAATTAGTAATCTTGTGTTACGAATCTGTTCGGTAATGGTTGAGTGTGTCTTTGAATGTTAATAAGTGCAGTGTGTTACTTGTCAGTAGTATACTGAACGAGGAAGTATGGAAGTAGTTCCGAACTGATCGCATGTTAACCATTTTGGTAAGTGACCAAGTTCGATGCAGTCGTCTACGTTCACTGTTGATTCCGATCACAGGAAAAACTAGCATCTATAACGGTTGAAGTGCGAGTAGGTCATTGTTAAGTCTATAACAAGTCGATTGTTGTCAAGATATTTGTTGCTCGTAGTTGGTATACGATGAGTTGTAATTTCAGTATATATATATATGTGTTTGGTATACCTGTCTGTTCTGAAGAAGTACGTATTAGGTGATCTTCGTTTACTGAAGTAGATTATTATATTGGACACAAGTCACCGGACTACTGCTCAGACCATCATAGCAGGATTAGTTCATAAATTCTAAGTCCAGTACAACGAACAGTCATCGGTTGTTCAGAATTGCGTACGGAGCTAAGACGCTAGAAGTAATTATGATTGTGTAATAAGTTGGGAAAATAGTACAGGGCCTCTGTATAATAGACCCCTACCACTCCCAAGGACCCACGTGGCTAAGAGGTAATTTACGGTTAGGAAAGGTTCGGAAACGTATGAACTTGAAAGTATTTTGAGTCTGAAATTGGAAGTTTAACGATTTACA
Source organism: Ceratopteris richardii (assembly GCA_020310875.1). Taxonomy (NCBI): domain Eukaryota; kingdom Viridiplantae; phylum Streptophyta; class Polypodiopsida; order Polypodiales; family Pteridaceae; genus Ceratopteris; species Ceratopteris richardii. The sequence goes on from CM035409.1 coordinate 189,226,130, forward strand.
TTTAACATTTGGCGCCGTCTGTAGGAAAGTGGCATCAAGATTGCCAATCATCTGTCAGAATCAGATTATTGTTTGATTGTCAGTAGCAACAGAACCAGATTGTTGCAAACTGTTTCGTTAGTAATATTCCACGATTAATACGGAAAATGATAAATGCCGGTTACTCGGTCTGGCGAAACGTACCCCAAGAACCATCAGTCTGGAGTACTAAAGACAACTCTGGAAGGTAGAAGTACAACTAGGGCTGACCCAGTTGTCAAGAAAGTTCAGAACGTTAAAGCTGATTCCGGTCATATTCCGGTAGAACGTGTTACGTCTCTGGTACATTCCAGTACTATTTCGGCACAGTCTGTCGAAGATATAGTAATTCCAGAACCTACCAAGTCGCAGTTGGAAGCTAGTTTAACACTCTTGGAAAAGGATTTAGATTCACTTACGATTAGACACACCCTAGGCAAAGAAATCAGCGAAGGCAAAAAGACACTGCATTCGGGCACAAGTTCGGTTTATCCCGGTGATATTTCGGTAAGAGAATCTCAGTTAATCGGTGATGAATTAGCACTTTTTGCTGAATCTTCAGCCCAACTGCCGTTCTTGGAAGCAAGTTCTCCTACACTGGACACCAAGGAAGAAGGAAGGCTGTTTGACACAGAAATTTGTAGTATAGTAAGCAAGCTTATTTCACCGGAAAGTGTGCTATCAGACCATATAGATTCCGGTAGTTCAAATATTCAGACCAGAAATACAGACGAAAGTTATAATACATTGACGATGAATGGACAACAACAACAGCAACAGTTATGTCAACACAGGCCATCTCCAACAGGAGTGACATACACGAAGTTTGGTGGATTTCCAGGAGATGATCCGGATGCTCACGTACGCACTTTCGAGATAAGCTACGCCGTCCTCGACCATCCACCGGATCCGGTCTACAAAGCCATTGTCTTTCAATCTACACTTGTCAATGAAGCAGCCAGGTGGCTCACAGAATACGATATTAATCATTTCGGCACCTACGAAGCAGTTCGAGATGCTTTTTTGCAGCGATTCAGGTTAAAAAAGAATCCAGCCAAAATTTTTGATTATCTGCAGAATAATAGACAGAGAGTGAATCAATTTGTACAGGAATATGCTACCCTTTTCAGAACACACTTAAGGCAGCTACCACCGGCTCATGCTAACTTACCAGATGATGTTATTACTCAGTGGTTCATCAATGGCTTGGTTCCTCAACTTAAGCAGATCATGATCATAAGATGTGTCGGAGCTATGACACTTGATGCAGTCATCGCAATGACTCTGCAGCTGGAAAACAAAGTCGGCGGATTTACAGAAGATCTGGAGTGGGCAAAAACAAACAGACATGTTGCCGAAGATATGACCAAACAAGTATATTGCACCACATGCAAAAATTCAGGACATACCAGCACCAATTGCGCACTTAATCAGACATTCTGCGCTATCTGCAACATTGCCGGACACACCACCGAACACTGCGTATACAACGCTAGAGTACAGGGAACAGCGACTGTTAATGCAATTATCCAGGAACAAGGGCAGCCAGCCAATCATTATGTGCCTCCACAAATGAGAAACAATCAGCAGCAAGGATATCGAAATTACCAAGGACAGAGGAATAACAACTATAATCCAAATCGCTGGCAGAACGGGCCACCACCGGAAAATCCCAATTTACCACCACCACGCTGTCATTTTTGTGGTGAATTCGGGCACATTAGAAGATTTTGCAAGGATGCAGCTGAGTATGATCAAAGGAAAAAGGAGCGGCAAAACCTAATGGCCAACATGGTACAAATTACACCGGTAGAAATGCAAACTGCTACAGTCCAAACCCGATCAGGTAAACAGCTGCAGTCAGCAGCAGAAATATTCGAACCAGGGATACGAGAACAACATAGGATGTACAACAAGGCTAGTCATTGGACCGCAACAGAACCACCAGTGTTCCCAGAACCTATTCCGGTGACTCAGGCCTCGTCGACAAAGGAAGGAACCCAACAAAAGGAAGTAGCAGCGGAGCCATCATCAGCAGTAGACATAACAGCAGATACTTCTGCATCAACAGAAACCTCAAGTTTAAAGGAGCAGGACAAACAATCTCAACAGGCCTGGGAAATTTTATCCAAGGCATATATCACTCTGCCTCTCGGCCAACTACTGGCATTAGTACTTGGGATTCGACAACAGTTCCAGCAACAGTTCAGTCCGGTACCTTCTTGTATTCCGGCGACAGCAGCAGTTCAACCGGAACCTGATTCTACGGTTGATCATTCAGTTCCCTTAATTACAGTATGGTATAAGAAGCATAAGATCACGCAAGTATTGATTGATGGAGGCTCTGGTGTTAACATTGCGACCACAGCATTATGCAAAAGGTTAGGATGGACCGAAATCGAACCAGTTCAATTTTTTGTCAGAATGGCAGATCAATCTAGAGTCCATCCTGTAGGACTTGTGCGAAATGTACCCATCACTTTACAAGGTACGACCTTTAAAATGACCTTTGTTATACTAGATCTGCCAGAATCCACTTTGGACTACAACCTTCTTTTCGGTCGACCCTGGCTGAAGCATGCAAAGGTAGTACAGGACTGGTCTGCACAAGAGCTTACATTTAAAGATACCAATCATAGATATGTGGTAAAATTAGATGCTATACAACCTTGCAAACTACACGCTAGACCATATTTTGTTGAACCAGTCCACATGTTAAATGGACTATCAGATGATGAAGAAGAGGAATTTCTGAAGAATAACGCTGATTTAATGACCTTAGGGACTGTTGATCTACAGTCCGTGATAGATAACTGGAGTACTTCAGTTTGTATAATTGTACCGATCACTGGGAATTCTAAGCAGGAAGATATTGTTTCAACACATGACGACGAATTACAATCACTGTTCAAGTCAACAGACAATACAGAGAAACCACAACAGTTTTATGTCTCCGAAGACCAGTTGACCTCATACAATCTAGGAGACGTAGAACATCCACGACCTGTAAAGATAAGGCAAAACTTACTGGAAACATTTAAAGTTGATTTGATTCGACTACTTCGCGAATTCTCAGACGTCTTTGCATGGGATTACAAAGATATGAAAGGATTAGATGCGCGCATCTATCAGCACAGAGTCATGTTGAAGCCTGAAGCTAAACCGAATAAACAGCCCAGCTACCGGATGAATCCCAATTATGCATCATAGGTAAAAGCCGAACTTGATAGATTATTAAAAGTTGGATTCATCGTACCAATAGAACATGCTGAATGGATTTCACCAATTGTGATCGTGCCAAAGAAAAATAAGCAACTGCGAATCTGTGTAGACTACCAAAAATTAAACGCAGCAACAGTACCAGATCCTTTCCCGATCCCCTTTCTGGATACCATGCTTGATAGGGTAGCAGGACATGAAATGTATTCATTCTTAGATGGATACAGTGGTTACAATCAGGTTAGAATGGCTAAAGAGGATATACCAAAAACTGCCTTCATTACCAATTGGGGTGTCTTTGCTTGTACGGTAATGTGGTTTGGATTGAGAAACGCACCAAGCACATTTCAAATATGTATGCAAGAAATATTTTCTCCTTATCTGACTTCATTTATGCAAGTATATCTCGATGATTTTTCAATTTTCGGTAAGTGGATAGCACATCTGTTCCATTTACGGTGCTGCTTTCAGAAATGCCGAGAGTATAGACTCTGTTTAAACCCAAACAAATCTGTGTTTGCGGTTTCATGTGGAAAGTTACTTGGCCACATTGTATCTGCACAAGGTATCCAAGTAGATCCAGATAAAATTTCGGCAGTATTAGAAGCTTCGGTGCCCGCTACACCAAAAGAAGTTATGCGCTTCCTGGGTCAAGTGCGGTGGCATGGCAGACACTTACGATGGCTTGCTCATCTGGCTATACCACTGAACAGGCTAATCACAAAAACTCCCTGCCAGTTCGAATGGACCCAAGAATGCCAAATTACATTTGATCGACTCAAGTATCTATTGACGCAGGCCCCAATCTTACAACCACCGGACTGGGACAATCCGTTCCATGTTTTTGTCGATGCTTCAGATATTGCGATCGGCAGTATTCTGATGCAGCAAACACATAAGTGGTTTCATCCTGTTTATTATGCCAGCAGAAGGCTTGCACCTGCAGAAAGGAATTATTCTACCACCGAAAGAGAATGTCTAGGATTAATTTACTCCATCAAAAACTTCAGACATTATCTACTAGGCCGGAAATTCACATTCCATGTGGATCATGTTGCCCTCGTCTATCTAGTAAGACAACAACATTTAGGTGGACGCTTAGCACGATGGGTGCTACTCTTGCAGGAATTTGATTATGAAGTCATTCACCAACCCGGAAATGCACATGCCTTAGCAGATTTCTTATCTCGTCTAGATTCTGGTGAAGCTCCGGTAGGCATAGATGATACGACTCCAGCGATTTATAGTTCTGAGCCACTGACCGATGAGACTGCCGAATCACTAGCACCATCTACATATTATGATCAGATTCTAACTTTTCTCACCGAAGGATGCTTTCCATCCGAGACTGCCAAGGCAGTTCGAAGGAAAATTGCAGTCTTTAGCCGCCGATTCCGGTTAGTTGCTGGAGAACTATATTATGTAGATCACACCGGAATCTTACTTCGATGTGTTCCTCCGCATGAAATTAACTCGGTCATCACAATGGCTCATTCAACCCCTACTGGTGGTCACTTTGCCACAGATTTAACTCACCGGAAAATTCTGCAAGGAGGTCTCTGGTGGCCAACTATGTACAGAGATGTGGCCCAATTTGTCAAACACTGCGATACTTGTCAAAGGACTGGACAACCACTGCAACGACACTTCTTTCCCTTGCAGCCTATTATGTCACTCGAACCATTTCAGAAATGGGGATTAGATTTTATCGGTCCAATCACACCTCCAGCAGTCTTCAGTAACAACAGATACATACTAACCTGTACAGACTACGCAACGAGATGGGCAGAAGCCTGGGCTTTACGGTCTGCTACAGCGGTTGTAGTAGCAAAATGTCTGCTAAATGATGTCTTCCCACAATTTGGCTTACCACTCGAATTAGTGACAGATCAAGGTACTCACTTCGTAAATCAATTAATGAAGGTACTCACCCAATCATTCCAGGTGACACACAAACTCAGCTCTCCATATTACCCTCGCGCCAATGGTTTGGCCGAAAGTACAAACAAATCACTATTGAATATCCTCCGGAAACTGATCATGGAAGCACCGGAAAGATGGGATCAACTACTACCTGTAGTATTATGGGCATACCGAACTACATATAAGGTAACAACAGGTTTGACACCTTTCAAACTAGCTTATGGCTTAGAAGCAATAGCACACATGGAAATAGTCATCCCAAGTCTGCGTGTAGCAATCACTCAAAAGATGCTACCGGAAGATTCGCTGACAGCACGAATGGACGCACTCAGAGAACTTGATGAGCACCGATGGCTCAGCTTTTTAACCATGCGCGAAGTACAACTAAGGCAAGCCAAGACACACGATCGATATTTGAAGACTCCAATCTTTTTGGTAGGTCAGCTTGTACTCTTCTATAACGCAAAGTCGGATAGAGCAGCAGGAAAGTTCAAACTACGATGGTTCGGCCCTTTTAAGATCTCAGAGCAAGTCGGTCCGGCAACTTTTCGGTTGACTACGTTGACTGGAAATCCACTCGCAAAAGTCATTAATGGATCGAAGCTGCGGCCATATCATCACGCCACTAGCCCGCATTAAATTTTTCGACGATGGACCGCGTTTTGTTTAATCTTTTCTTTTTTTTTCCTTCTTTCTGCTTTTTATAAATAGCCGTGTTTTGTACAATCTTTATGTGACCAGCCGCCCCCTTACCAGTCACTCGAGTACGCACGCCTGCATGAAAACCAACATTATTCCCGCACTGCTCAATGATATCTAACCCCTTTCTCCTCCCCACCGTGTTGTTTCTACTTAACTCTGTCGACAACGCCGAAAAAAGCTATTGTGTTGTATGTTAGTATTCTGAGCCCTCGTGCATTCTGCATCCGTGTTCATTTTCTGTCTCAGTAAACGCTATGGAAGCAATAGCCAACTATGCTGCCTTCCGCGATGGTATCCCTACAGAGGTAGGTGAATACCTGCGTTGCAGAGGGTTGGCCAACTTCGCTGAGTTGCCTTGGCACTCAGTAGAAGCCCATCCTTTCTTCACGCAAATCATCACCACCATTGCTCAGTCCCCCGCCACCGAACGCCAATGGGTCTTCCTCTCGCTTCCTTCGCGAACAGTCATCACCTTCCAAGCCTTCGCTGAAGCCTACCGCCTCAATCCGCAAGGCCGTGAAAATGGCCCTAGTATTCCCCCCGCCCGCATGACCGAACTATTCCCCCGCTCTTCGTCCAACGAATACGCCATTCTCTGCCGCCTCGAACCCGAACGATCCGCCCTGCAGTTCTTAGTCGCCATACTCAACCTACAGAAGCTCACCTATGGCATCTCACGCCCATTCTATTCCGCTTTAGATTTAGCTGCCAGAGAACCCATAAACTTCGCCTCGTATTTTTTCCTTAGAATCCATAAAGAATGTGTAGCTATAGTAAAGCAACTCCAAAAGGGTACCACCCCGCGCTCTCGCCTTCCCCATATCATCTCATTCCTTTTCCCAGCCATCCTTGCCGCACAACCACCACCCCAAGGTCCCGTACTTAGGCTCGAAGAATCAGTCCAACCACTCGACGACGAGGAAGAAGAAGATGAGGAGATCAACCAACTCTTCCGCAATAAGAGAATTCGGATCAGCTCTTCAGAAAGCGAAGCACAAGGATCCGCCGGAAAGAATCAGGACACCCGAAACGAAGAACAAGAAGAGACCTTCCACGACACAGCCACTTCCATCCACAACGAATCATCGGCCGACCACCACGACCAGCAGAATCACACAGAAACAGAACCAATCTCAACCGAAGAAGCATCAGCACGACGAGAAGATGAACAGCAAGTGATCGACAGTGCACTCAACACCCTACTGAAGGCCGTAGAATCCACCATCGCCCACATTACAGGTGAACACCAACCCATCCATCCAGTAACTCACCCTGCATCCCCTGATCCTCAATCCCCACCAGTCAACCCTTTCCCGCCACCAATTCCCAAATCCTCTTCATCCTCCCCCAATTATTCACCCCCGACATCCCCCCAAATCCATACCCAAACCTCTACACCACCACAACACCCACTTCTTCTTTCCTCTATTCCGGTCTTTTCTGAACTGGCCGCCATGGGCCAAATGCTCATTACCCTCTCACAACAACTTCCAGTACAGCTGAGTGAGGTCGCAAATACCATTCGGCAAGACCTACAGCACAAAGTCGACCTCCTGGAAGCCGACATCACCCCACTCCAAGAAGAAGTCGACGCCGTAAAAGCGGAGAATCATCAATTACAGACACAATTAGCAGACCTCCAAGTGCAGTTTTCGGAACAACAGGCCTTGATACAGCAAAGGGATGCAGCACTAGAGTAGCTTGCTGCCAAAGATCAGCTATTACATGCAGCACACGAAGAAATCCGAGAATTAAAGACCGCACTCCAAGAAAAAGAAGACATCAGCTCATCCCTAGAAGAATTGGTCGAAGAAACGAAGGCCCAGTTACAGGAAACCATCCAGAAGAATCACGACCAACAGAGAGAAGCAGAACAAGTCAAAGACGAGCTACGAAGAGCCCAGGAATGCTTGGACGAGGTAAATAGAATGCTGAGACATCAATTAACCAGGGAAGCAAAATACCAAAAAGATCTAGCAAATACTCGAAGAGAACGCGGTGCATTCTCCAAAACGATCGAATTTTAGAATCAGCAACTCGAGCGACTGGATAACCAATTGCGAAATCAGAAGGATCGAGTCACGGATATGCAGCAGAAAGTCACCGAAATGAAGACATCCCGGAACGCTGCATTATCCAATGATTTTTATTTACAGAAGGCCTTTTTGCAAACCCTGGCCGAAATTTTGCTTACTGAAGCAATTGCACTTAGTTCCGTCAGAATAGATGCGCAGATTCTAGAACCCGACACTCTGAAGCAATTATTAGAAACCCTTAAGAAAAAAATAGCTCGTACATTTAGATTAGTCAGGAATATGTACCTCGAAGGCCTCATAGAAGAATAGTAAAATTTGGTCATGCGATTTCGCAATGTAATGATGAGTTCGAATTGAGTATGATACCAAGGTTTTGTTTCATGATACTTTTTCACACATGTAAAAGACTTGCTAGGTCGAGCATCGATCTACGAGATAAAATGCAGAATGATGATTTTTTATGTTACAGTTTTGGTAAGGAGAATGAAGTGTCATGTCCGAATGAAATATAATCATTCCAGCAAAAGGCAGTTCAAGCTCTGGTGCTTATAAAATGCGTATGACCAGCATAGTATTTTTTAGTATAGTATTCTTCGAGCTTTGGTGCTAGTTAACAAATATTCAACATATTATTTTTCTGCGAGCCTTACAACCATGCATGAATCCGATATACTAAGATGGCAACTCAGGAAGCGCGCAACTGCACAGAACCGTGTTGTGACTACAACAGACACTACATTACAGGATGATGAAGATGACTCAATGACTTCTGCAACATTAAAAGTTCAGCATAACAACATATTATTTTCCACAGAATTTAAAATAGAGCTCGACATCCATTCTAGGAGGAATGAGAACTGGCTACGGAGGATCGGACTCCTCCAGTTTACTAAGTTACCATGGGAGCAGTGGAAAGGTAATGAAGATGCAGAGAATCAATTACACAGCATGCGACGAACAAAAGGCCTCATTTTAAACCAGGTACAATTTTCACCACAGTTAGTTTCAGCCATATTTAAATTGCCGCTGTATGATGATGCACGTTTTCCTAAATGTTCAAATGATGATCTGAGAAAAGAATTTGGAAACTGCGAAGGCCGCAGAAGATATTACATGATGAAAAATGCCACATATAATCGCCGTGAACAATTCAAGTGGTATTTGGAAAGACTATGTTTCTTAGTTAAATTTGATTTGATGTCTAACGAAAATTTCTCACCATTAGTACATGCCGAAGGAGGTGGTAGAGTTAGCTGGACACACTGGCTATATAACCATCTCTATACACAAATCTTTGTCGGGGATAAGCAAAGATCCCAAACCAGTAGCAGAACAGCAGTATATTTAGCTGCTATATTCAAATTTGTGCAGTCGGTGAAAGAGCAGAAGCTGAGATGGTCCCAAGATATTAATTCCTGTGATCATAACATGATAGACACAGGACGTCCACACAGTGCAGAGCAAGAGGAAGCAGAACAAATTTCTACATCGTCTGAAAATTTATTTCACACAGATAATAGAGAACAGAACAAGGCAGTAGGAACGCCTTTTAGGCTGTCGACTAAACGCAAAATGGAAGACCACTTACAAATTGTCAGTCCAAGGAAGTTGCCGAATGACAATCTCCCACCAAATTATGTGACAGGGTTGCAAAATAAATTACAAGAAGTTTCTGATTATTTGCGTCAACAAGAACAAATGATTCAGCAGGAAAAAGAAATATTATTCGCTAATATGAATAATTCCAATTCATTATTAGAAAAGATGAAACAGATGCAAAAGGAACTGGATGACAAAGAAGGCTTACTGAAGGAGTTACAGAGTAACCAACGGCAATTAGTAGCGGAGTTGATTAACGCTAAAAAGTTTTTTCAAGAATTTAACCAGTGGCAGAAAAATATACAAAAACACATACAAGACGAAATGATGAGCTTTTCTATCATGAATGCCAACCTGCAAGCAGAAAATGAAGTTTTGCGTTCACGAATACAAGTTTTACAGGAAATGGAAACCCAGTTATTAAATAATGAAGGCGTTGAATTGGATGCCACGTTGATGACAAAGATAAATATCGAGTCACTGAAACAACAATTGTATAATCATGTACATGATACTTGGAAACTTTTTCGTAGAAGATGGCTGAGTATACTTGTTCCCCAAATTGATCAAAGGCGGTCCTGTTTTTTGTCCAACCATGAAAACGATCTCATGACAGTCATTAAACGACAAGAAAATCAGCTTGAAGAATACAAACAGACGATTAAAGAATTGCAAAAAGAACTGTTACAGGTGCAGACACAGGTGAATCGGGAGCAGAACACTGACACAAACAATCAGACGCACCAAAGTGGCGAAGAAAATACTGTTAGTTTACAGAATCTATAGGGTGCTCCCAATATCATCAATGAATCTGAACATAACTCTGTAAAAATTTTTGTGGAACTTGCGGGTTCGAGTCCACCGTGCGTGCCAGTGTTAGACGGTCGCCGGAGTGGGACAGACGTAATGACCGCCTGATATACCGGAATTATCAAAATCCGTGCAAAAAAGTTGGTACGCGCATCTTGAAAAAGATATATAAAGCAATGTAAAGAGAATGGAGAGAGACACTTGTGAGAAACGGTTTTCTTGGAATTGCCAGTTTATTCGCCTGATTATCTGTCAGATTATTATTACACTGTTACGAAGTCTGAGTATTGTTTGTGTTGATTTCTGTTCTGTTCTGCGCCTGGTTAGTCGTTTATTCACTCCGTAGTGCAGAGTGCGAATTAGTAATCTTGTGTTACGAATCTGTTCGGTAATGGTTGAGTGTGTCTCTGAATGTTAATAAGTGCAGTGTGTTACTTGTCTGTAGTATACTGAACGAGGAAGTATGGAAGTAGTTCCGAACTGATCGCATGTTAACCATTTTGGTAAGTGACCAAGTTCGATGCAGTCGTCTACGTTCACTGTTGATTCCGATCACAGGAAAAACTAGCATCTGTAACGGTTGAAGTGCGAGTAGGTCATTGTTAAGTCTATAACGAGTCGATTGTTGTCAAGATATTTGTTGCTCGTAGTTGGTATACGATGAGTTGCAATTTCAGTATATATATATATGTGTTTGGTATACCTGTCTGTTCTGAAGAAGTACGTATTAGGTGATCTTCGTTTACTGAAGTAGATTATTCTATTGGACACAAGTCACCGGACTACTGCTCATACCATCATAGCAGGATTAGTTCATAAATTCTAAGTCCAGTACAACGAACAGACATCGGTTGTTCAGAATTGCGTATGGAGCTAAGACGCTAGAAGTAATTATGATTGTGTAATAAGTTGGGAAAATAGTACAGGGCCTCTGTCTAACAGACCCCTACCACTCCCAAGGACCCACGTGGCTAAGAGGTAATTTACGGTTAGGAAAGGTTCGGAAACGTATGAACTTGAAAGTATTTTGAGTCTGAAATTGGAAGTTTAACGATTTACATTTAACAGTGGTAAGTGTATCCCAAGCATCCTTTGTTGTTCTGCAAGAGCGAATGTGAGGAATAATTGCACGTTTGACAGACAAAGCTATCAATGCATGTGCCTGGGCATCTCTGCCATCCCAACGAATCTGCTCTGCAGTAGGTGCAACAGAAACAGCAGCACGAACAGGAATCTGCGGAATATCATCTTCGACACCATCTTCATCAGCTCCAACACTTGTATTTGCAGTACCTGTCGTTACAGGTGTAACAGGACGTCTTTCAACACCCTGCACAATGTTCCACAATCCTTTTGCAACCAGTACATGTCGCATCATATAAGCCCATAATGGGTAGTTGGTACCATCCAACTTATCCTCAACAGCCAACATACGGAATACATCACTGCTTTCAGCCATGGCCGGTGACTAGAATACCTTGATGCAAAAAATTGACTGTATCTCAAAAAGTTGAACAGAACTGCCCAAACAAGTTCTGCTAGACCTTTAGCAGACTTCGAGACGCTTAAACTGGCGAACAGAAACTGGTATATACCTTTGGCACAAAAGGACGAAATAGCCTGCACAAGCACTGCGATAGTGCGTTCGGAGGCCGAAATGAGCTCAGAAGAAGCGACGACCTGCTCTGATACCAATTGTTGGAGATAGACGTCTGCTGAAGCACGCGAACAGCACAAGAAAGAAGAAGAAGCTTGGAGCACAAACACACAATACTGAATGTATTACTAGAGAATGTACAAAGATAAGTAGCCCATTAGGGCAATAGGCGTATATACAAGCCGAGGGAAAAAAACCTCCTAAAGAGGGAAAAAAGTGCCCCGACGGTCCTAGAGTGTTCACACACATCACTACCTAAATATATCAACAGTTAATACATACACACAACTTTCCATTCTTCTTGGGCACCACTACAATGGGGGACACCCACTCAGTATGCTCAATCTCATAGATAAATCTAGCTTCAATCAATCTGTCGATTTCTTCTTTTATTTTAGCTCCATAGGTGTCATTATATGTGTAGGGCTTCTGTTTGGTGGGCTTGGCATCTGCGATCATGGGGATCATATGAGAAAAAAAATTTGGATCTACTCCATTCAAGTCTCTATAGTGCCATGCAAACATGTCCCTATATTCCCTTAATAAGGCTACCAACTCTACGTCCTCTTCTTTACTTAGGTCATCTCCTATGTATGTACATCTCTCTTCATTCTCTTCAATGGTGACTACGATTTTTTTGGTCTTTTCTTTGTTATCATATGCGTCTCCTGTGGTGGCCTCTCTCTTAGGCATTCGTACCAAAATTTTTCGGTCCTCAACTTCATATTTCTTGAAATTTTCTGGTACTTCAAATAATGATTCCTCCTCTTCTTGTTTCATTACTTGTCTTTTCTTTTTTTTTTACCACCTTCACTCCCATCCTTTGAATTTACCGTTTTGATGCTTGTGAGAGGTTCTTCTTCTTTTTGGGTAAATACTCCTACATCTTTTAGATAGTGTTTTTTCAAGTTAAAGCAACTATCCATCACAATGGACTCTAGATCGTCATCATTCTCTTCTTCTTCTGCTAAGTCACTAGGGTCACATTCTTCTAGCAAGTGCTGACACATGAACACTGAAATATCATATCCCTTCTCATCACAATGAGGTTTCATTGTTCTTCATTGGCAACAATGTCCATGGTGGCTAAGATTTGTGCCCAACCATGAGGCTCAAATTCCTCATCTGGAAAGATCATCGGTGTATAGGTTGGGTCTTTAACTAGTCTATTTCCTTGAGAAGTTCCTTCTTCTCTTGCTTTTAGGCATTTTTCCTCTTCCTTTGTGACTTTGCACATCCACAAATGAGTATCTTCATGCATCCATGATGTATCATATGAACTCTTAGAATGCACAGAGAATGAATCTTCTTGCTCCTTGTGGATAGGATTCCACTGTAGGGGGGTACATCTCTGAAGATGTAATCCTTCAAATTGACCTTGGTTGTGACCCCTAAGTGCTGCAAGTATAAGAAGTTGGTTCCCCAATCCTATACAACTTGCAATTATCATAGGAAGGGCCTTCCTAGGATCATTTCGTAGGTATTAGTTTTACCAAAGTCACATATAGAAAAGGTGTGCTCAAACTCTACACCACAAGTGGTTAGAGTTATCCCTTCTAGCAATCCTAGAGGTCTTTCAACATGGCCGTCAGCCATCTGAAGCTTCATTCTAGTTGGTCTTAATGCGGGTTTACCCCATTGCTTCCACAAGGAGGTGGTCGCAATAGCAACACCAGCACCTGAATCTATGATCGCTTTGGTTGTGTAACCTTGGTAGGTGATCGGAAGATAAGTATTACCTTCTTCACCTTCGCTCATGTCCCCTATTTTGTCTAGAGGTATCTCCGATACTTTCTATTTAGAGCTTGCTTTTGGCATTTTGGAATCAAGTTCTGGAACTTGATTCGCCACATGTTTCCATAACTTAGGTTTTACTTTGAGCAGCTCTTCTAAAGTGAGATGACACTGAACCTTAGTGTTCTTCATGACTTCAGTGTTTCTTGGAACCGCTGAGTCTTCGTTTCTTATCAATATTGTGGGGGATCTGACCTCGAGAGATTCAGATTCCCATGGGCCTGTGAATTGTGGCAACTCTTGTAAAGAATTGGATTCAAATTCTAACCTTTCTTCTCCTTGTTGCTCTACTTGGTCTCCATAAATAGATGGAATGTCTTGTGAAAATTGATCGTTAAGGTCATCAATCTCAAGAACAAGAGGGGGAACATCCTTCTCCTTGGCCCATTTCTCTTCTTGTATTTCTCGCAAGAACTTTTGAGCATGTTGTTGAATTGAAAGAGGTTCTCCATCATCTATGGAGTCAGGAACATAGACTTTCTTTGGTGATGATCTTTCTCTTTCAACAGTTGGTTGAGCCTGTGGAGGTAAAGAAATTTGCGGTTTATTTACCAACTGCTCTAATCTCTCTAATAAGCCTTGGAAGTGCCACCGGTGTAATAGCATTTGTCTAATTGAACGATTGATTGGCCTCGAAATAGCTTGAGCTAGTTCCACCATTTTTATGCACATTTTTGTCTGCTCAATCTCTAAATCTACTCTAGGGTAGCTCTTGTCTAGGTTTGTAGGTGTTGGCCCTTCTTGAAGTCGAGCCTGGTATGCCTTGAACATCATGTCCAAGTGTTCTGGGGTTGGATCTGCAAGAACAGATCCTACTTTTGGTTTATTTACAGTGGTTGGTGGGTGGGGATGAGGTTGGGGATGAGGTGGCATGGATGGAGTTCTGACATGCGAGGGGTTTTGAGAGGCAATATCTTCCATTTTTGTTTTTGCATCTGCCAAGCTTTCTTCTAGTTCAGATAACTTTTTGGTCCACTTATGATTGGCCTTCTCTCTAGTATCCTTCTATGTTCTTGTTTTTCTCTTACTAGGCTCTCCTGAATCACTTGGCTCTGATTGCTCAGCTGGTTTAGCTTGTTGTAAGGCTTGTGCCCTGGTAACTGCCTGTATAGGAGCCACATTACTGCCACTGGAACTTGAATCCCCTACGAAGCCTACTACATTAACTTGTGTAACCTTGGGTGCACTAGAGGGATTCCTGGGAAAATCTCTTGGGAGTTGTTCCTTGCCACACCCAGGACAAAAGCCTTGTATTGTGATGCTCTACCCTTGTCCCGGAGTTGGCGGGTGAGGACATTTGCAAATAGCATGGTTGCCCTGATATATAAAACATGTCCTCTAGGGACTTGTGGTCCTGTTTGTTTCACTTGGGGCCTAGGGTGAGGACTTATATACATGAGATTTGCATGTTCTGGCCCATAAGGGTTTGCAAGTCCCTCATAATCATAGTATTGCTTCATGTAGCTCTTGTCATATTCCATCAGGCTTGCCTCATAATAGGGAGACTCTCCTTGGGCCTGATCAAAACCTTGATTTGATGTTTCAGAACTGATCAAAGGTGTCACTGGTACTAGGGCTTTTTCTAGGTTCTCTTCCAGTTGGGCGTACCTTACTGGAACAACATTTTGTGGGTGGGATGGTTGTTGTCCTAGTACAGGTTGAGGTTGGCCATATCCTCCATGTTCATACGATCTAATTGCTCCTCGAGGTCCTGGACATGGGTTATACCTAGGAACTTTTGTGCCTTGTTCTCTAGGAGGGTACCAATATGGTCTACATTGGTGTGGTACAAACGGTCATGGTTGTCTATTCATTGGATAGTTTTTGGTGTTGTGGTTGGGGTACTTCTGCTCTCTATAAGAGTACACTCCTGAGTTGGTTGTCTATCGTAAGGGTAAGGTTGTGATAACCCTAATCCTTCTCTGGTGCAAACATGAGATGGGTGATCTCCACTACAAAGTATGCAACTTCCTAACATTGGCACTCTCAAGGAGGAGTTATGGTAGTTCCTTTGTCCTTGTACTCCTAATTTCTCGGCCACTAACTCTGCCACTTCCTCCACATTACTCGAACTAGAAGTTTCATTGCTCCTAGGATCTTGTGTGGTTTTGAGATCCTCAGCTAAGCTATCTTCCAAATCTATGCACTCCTGAAGACACTCACTTAGGGTTTGCAACCGTTTTACGTATACTAAGATTCTCAATGTTTCATTGGTTAGACCTTCTAAAAATAGGTATATCATTTTTTGTTGAGAAGGTCTCTCTAGCACAAGGCATCGGTCTACATATTGATTAAATCTTCGTGCTGCATTTTTTACTATCTCATTAGGAGCTTGTTTGAAACTATGAAGTAAGGATGACAAATTGTGCTTGATCCCTCGCTTAGTGAATTCCCCAATAAATTCTTGGAGGAATTGTTCGATATGGCCAAAGCAACTTGGATCCAAGGATTGAAACCATGTTAAGGTTATTCCCATGAGGGTTAGCCTAAAGGATTCATATTGCACGAAAAAGTCATCCACTTGCTCCGCTCGCAACACTTGTTTGTATTTTGCAATGTGGTCATAGGGCTCCCCTGTGCCATCGTAATGATTTCGCATACATTTGGCCAATTGGATTGGTCTCAATCTTCTGTCGGGCTTTGGGGATCGAACTATGATGGGAACACCTTGGGGCGGTTCTGTCCTAAAGGTAGGTCTATTCATATTTCCCATTCCATCGCTAGTTTGGTTGTGGGAGTTAATTCCTGGCATGGTGAATTGTACTTGTGGTCCGTTGTGTATACTACATTGGCTTGTTTGTCCTGCATCGCATCTTCCATTCTTTGCTGGGTCTAGAATGGGTTTTGTGAGGTAGTTGCCTGATCTCAGTGAGGGAATATAGGCAAACCCATGTACTTTAATCTCGGCCCCTCCACTTCATCTACATGTCAATATATCTTTTGATTTTGGTCTAAGTACGTAACTCTAGATGGATTTTTCAGATCCCTTAACTCGTATATGGTTGTTGGGTTGATGCCTTCTCCTGGTGTCAGTGAATCAGTTCGGAGGAGTAGGTCTAACCCATGGATCAGGTATATGTCCAACAGGTAATCATTTTGAGGTATCAAATCCCCTCTCAAGACTTGACTCAACTCTCCTTTATCATTAATCTGATCAGGGTTTTCAATTACTACATAGATCTGGCCCATCTTGTCCATGTAAACTCCACCTTTGTACTTGACAACTGGTCTTGGAACTACTTCTAATTATGCAGTGTTTATCATTTTTGCCACTGATCTATGTAGACCATCGAGGTAGATGGGTATTCCTTGCAAGTTAGTGGATATGTATTGAAGAGACATCTGATATTCCCCTTCCACTACAAACATAAAACCTTCCCTAGGTACTAAACTATGTATGTCTTCAGAAGCCATGAGTCTCTCCATGTTAAAGGAAATTTCCGACTCGCTTGTCTGTGAACTCAGCACGTAGTGATAACCATTGAGTTGTGAGCCCATGACTTGGTTGTGTGGTTGACATTAGCCTTAGATGATTTGATACTTTATCTATCTTTTCCTAGGTGTCTAATTGATCTCAGGTTCATAAGCTTTGTCTACGATTCCAAATTTTGCCTTTGTATTGCTCAAAATCCTTTAGACCCCTTGCTTCCTAGTCCTACCTGAGGGTCCCCACGAGCTTTCCAACGAACCCAAAATCACAACAAACGGATTTCGTCTGAGAAAGTTATGTCAGTTCAGGGTTCAGGGGGTTAAAATAGGGAAACAGGATCTCTCTCAGAGTTCCTCAGAATAGGCGACACGATACCTCTTTTTCCATGATACTCGATACTACTATGGACGATACCACCTCAGATGATATGATACCACCAAGGCGATACCAACTTCCATGATATGATACTGCTATATCAGACGATACGATACTATTGGCAAGACCATATTATATCAGGGGATCTAAGGCACGATATGATACCAAATCACCTCATGATATGATACCTCACTTCTCACAATACGATACCACAAGGTGCACGATACGATACCTTTGATTGGCACGATACGATACCATCCTCACGATATGATATCAAAACAATCGATGATGCGATACTTGGTTTGCTAACGATACAATACCAGAAATCACATGATACGATACCAGGATAAGGGATGATACGATACCACCTTATACACGATACGATACCAAAACAGGACACGATACAATACTGAGTCAGCAATACAGTACCAACTTTTCACGTGATACGATACTGCTCGATCGACGATAGGATATCATGATCGACATGATACGATACCAGGTGGGCCGCGATACGATACCATGGGAGGACCGTGATCGTGATACCAACACTTGGCGATACATGATACTCAACAAGTATCGTGATACACAGAAGTTCCAGTATCACGATACCAAAACTCAACCGGACACGATACTTGGATTTTTTGACACCCAAATTCAAAAATTTTTGTGGATATGTGTACCTTATGTTCTCCTTGTCACGCCTATGTGCCTATAAAAGCAAAGTCACTCTCTAATCCCGCGATATTCCACTCACGATACCAGACGTAGGTCGTTTCACTTCGTGATACTGTCACTCAGATTTTTGGTGTTTTCATAGCGCGAACCTCTGTATTTCATACACGCTTCAGCTCTGACTCTCTTTGAACTTGTCGCACACCCAAGAATGAAGATGAAGAGGCAAACATAGGGAATGTACAGTCAAAAAAGCGAAAAAATGTGAGAAGGTGAAGATGGGAGGAAATGGTGGTGATGGTGAAGATGAAGATGAAGAAAAACTCAGAAACTGAACTAAAAATGGTGCTTTTTTACATTCCAATGTCGCTTCTCTATGTCTTACTATCACACACTTGTCCTCCAAGCTCTCTCCCCGGCAACAGTGCCAAATTTGGTGTCACTCTAACACAATGGCAAGCACCAACATGCGGAGATCCACCTCATAAATGTCAGTCCGCAGAGACGTGAGGAGCAGTATGAAGACCAAGAGCAAGTGAAGTGCATAACTGTGTGAGTGAAAGCACACACGCATGCACACACATACACACACACACAAGGTAAGAGCAAGAGTGGAACAATGGAAGGACTTCGATTACCAAAGAAATCTCTTAAAAAGCTCAAATCTACAACAAGCTTCCCCCTAGAAATGAGCTCTCTAGCTCTTTTTATAGTTTTTGAGTGGTTTTGGCCCTGTCCAGACCTAGTGTCCGGCCTAGTTAAAAATTAGGTTCTAGGGCTTATTTGGAGGCTCAAACGGAGTCTACAAATTATGAAAATTGGTAGGATGATACTTCTAATAGTCCTCAAGCTCCTCGGATTGAACAAAATCCTAATCCTATTTTTATATATTTAATTTGATAAAAAATCCTAAAACCCTAATTTTATATATTTATTTATTTATATTTGATTATATATATTTAATTGAAACACTAGCTATTTTGATATTTATTTATCTATACTAAAATCCTATTTTTGATAGATATTTAATTAGATATTCTGATTTTTTTATTTTCTTTTTCTTATATATATTTAATTTAATTAAAAACGATAAATCTCTATTTTTATGTATTTGATTGTATATATTTATTATTATATATTTAATTATATATATATATTTATTTATTTATCTATACTAAAGACCTAAAAAAACCTTAAACCCTAATCCTAAAGACTTAGACCTAAAACATGTATATGTGTGTATGCATGTGTATATTTATGTATATATGTATATGTATTATATGTGTATATGTGTATATATGTTATGCATGTGTAAAAACCCTAAACCCTAATCATAACGACTTAGACCAAAAAAATGTAATGTGTGTGTGCATGCGTATATTTATGTGTATGCATACATATAGTATGTGTGTATATGTGTATATGTGTATATGTGTGTATGCATGTGTAAACAACCTAAAAACCCTAATCTTATTTTTATATATTTAATTTGATTAAAAACCCTAAAATCCTAATTTTATATATTTAATTATATATATTTAATTGAAACACTAGCCATTCTGATATTTATTTATCTATACTAAAATCCTATTTTTATATAGCTTTAATTATATATTCTAATTTTTTTATTTTCTTTTTCTTATATATATTTAATTTAATTAAAAATGATAAATCTCTATTTTTATATATTTGATTGTATATATTTAATCATATATATTTAATATTTTATATATATTTGTTTATCTATACTAAAGACCTAAGAAAACCTAAAACCCTAATCTTAAAGACTTAGACCTAAAACAT
This sequence comes from Ceratopteris richardii, assembly GCA_020310875.1. Lineage (NCBI taxonomy): Eukaryota > Viridiplantae > Streptophyta > Polypodiopsida > Polypodiales > Pteridaceae > Ceratopteris > Ceratopteris richardii. The sequence continues at coordinate 189,246,168 of CM035409.1, forward strand.
GTATATGTGTGTATGCATGTGTATATGTATGTATATATGTATATGTATTATATGTGTATATGTGTATATATGTTATTCATGTGTAAAAACCATAAACCCTAATCATAACGATTTAGACTAAAAAAATGTATATGTGTGTATGCATGTGTATATATATGTGTATGTGTACATATATTATGCGTGTATATGTGTATATGTGTATGTGTATATGTGTATATGTGTATACGTGTATATGTGTGCATGCATGTGTAAACAACTGTCACTCTAACACAATGGCAAGCACCAACGTGAGGAGATCCACCTCATAAATGTCAATCCGTGGAGACATGAGGACCGGTATGAAGACCAAGAGCAAGTGAAGTGCACTGAGTGAAAGCACACAAGCATGCACACACATACACACACACGCACAAGGTAAGAGCAAGAGTGGAACAATGGAAGGACTCGGATTACCAAAGAAATCTCTTACAAAGCTCAAATCTACAACAAGCTTCACCCTAAAAATGAGCTCTCTAGCTCTTTTTATAGTTTTTGAGTGGTTTTGGCCCTGTCCATACCTAGTGTTCGACCTAGTTAAAAATTAGGTTCCAAGGCTTATTTGGAGGCTCAAACGGAGTCTAAAAATTATGAAAAGTGGTAGGATGATACTTCTAATACTCCTCAAGCTCGAAGACTCTTCTGCTTGAACAAAATGGAGTTGCGAAAATGGAAAATGGTATTTACAATGGTTTTTAGTGATAACAATCACTATTTTTATAGGGAATTCTTTTGAAAATTTGACATGTGCTTCTTGGAGCTCCCTACATGCTCCTTCTTCTTGTGTGTCCACTTCCTTGATGTGCTTCTGTGCTTTGTCCTTGACTTTGAGTTTCAACAACAACCTAAAAACCCTAATCCTACTTCTATATATTTAATTTGATAAAAAACCATAAAATATGAATTTTATATATTTAATTGAAACACTAGCTATTTTGATATTTATTTATCTATACTAAAGACTTATTTTTATATATTTATATGTATATATATATGATTATATATATTTAATTATATATATTTAATTATATATATATATACTAAATACCTATTTTTATATATATTATTTATTTTGATACTAAAGAACTATTTTTTATATGTTTAATTGTATATATTTATTTTTTATTATACGTATGTAAAAAACCTAAAACCTAATCCTAAAGACCTAGACCTAAAACATGTATATGTGTGTGTGCATGTGTATATATATGTGTGTATATATATTATGTGTGTATATGTGTGTATGCATGTGTAAACAACCTAAAAACCCTAATCCTATTTTTATATATTTAATTTGATAAAAAACCCTAAAATCCTAATTTTATATATTTAATTATATATATTTAATTAAAACACTAGCTATTTTCATATTTATTTATCTATACTAAAATCCTATTTTATATATATATATATATTTATTTATTATATATTCTAATTTTTCTCTTTTCTTTTTTATATATATTTAACTTAATTAAAAAATTGTGTGTACACATATGTGTGTATCTATGTATGCATATGCATGTGTGTATGTATGTATGCATATGTGTGTATGTATATGCATGTGTGTATGTATATGCATATGTGTGTGTATGCATATGCATGTGTATGCATATGCATGTGTATGCATATGCATGTGTATGCATATGCATGTGTATGCATATGCATGTGTATGCATATGCATGTGTATGCATATGCATGTGTATGCATATGCATGTGTATGCATATGCATGTGAATGCATATGCATGTCAATGCATATGCATGTGTATGCATATGTGTATGTGTGTATATGCATGTGTGTATGCATATGCATGTGTATGTATGTATATGCATGTGTATGTATGTATATGCATATGTGTGTATGTATATGCATATGTGTGTATGCATATGTATGTGTATGCATATGTATGTGTATACATATGTGTATGTATGTATATGCATATGAGTGTATGCATATGCATATCTATGTGTATGCATGTATATGCATATGTGTGTGCATGTATATGCATATGTGTGTATGCATATGGGTGTGTATGTATATGCATGTGTGTATGTAATATGTAAGTGAGTGTGTGTGTATAGGTGTGAGTGTTTATGTATATATGTGAGTGTGTGTGTGTGTATGTGTATGTGAGTGTGTATGTATATGTGTGTGTATGTATATGCATGTGTGTATGTAATATGTATGTGAGTGTATGTATATGTGTGTATGCATGCATGCATATGCATGAATATGTGTATGTGAGTATGTAATATGTATGTGTGTGTACGTATGTGTGTGAATGTATGCATGCATATGTTTGTGTATGTATATATGTATGTATGTGTATGTTTATGTATGTATATATTGTTGGAAGAGATGGATGGATACCTCAAGCAAGTGAGGTGGTACTGCTAAAACCTGCTTTGTACCATCCTGATGCACTTCAGAATAATAAAGTAGGCCCTTTTAGCTTGCAAATGACACCAAGAAAGTACCTGTGTACTTTGGAGTTGATGCTTGAAACAATTAATCCAAAACAGACTAGTGCAAGAATAGCTAGTGTTGAAAACTTGCTATTTTAATCCATGACCTGCTGGCTTTTTTACTCAGAGCTCACAATATAGTAAAAATTGACAAAATTCCTTTTAGGGGAATTCAATTAGTTTAGATATCTAATGATTGCAAGTAGAATCATTTAAAATGATCAATTATGCTCTGAAAAATCATTTTAAATCAACTCTTACCCCCGACTTTTTACGGACTAACCAGTAGATGATCAGTGAGCACTTCGAAGATGATTTCTCCCAGATGCCTGAACCAAATGCCTTGAAACTTTGAAGCTCTCAAATGAGGCACACCCCCATGAGTTTTACAAGACCTTTTTATAAGTATTTCTTATAAGTTTGAATTTTGAATTCAAACTTGGCTTCAATTAAAAAGTAACTCCTCTCATTTAGGAGACATTCCCTCATCTTGAATCTGTAGCTAATACTCCTCTTGACTCCACGAGATATAAGCTTTTACAAGATTCTCCAAGGATTCAATGATTTACAATGGTAAATGATCAACTAGTTACAAGCTATAGTTCACATGAATCATCAAGTGCTTCCACACAATGTCTTCCATGCTAAGCCAAATGTGTAGGCTTGTACATTTGCACCAATAGCTCCCCCTCAAGCCAAACATCTTAGCTTGCATTGCTTCATCAATCTTCTTGAATATCTTGTAATCCAATCATGGTTTTAAACTTGAAAAGTTTAGTACCATCAAGTGCTTTGGTTAACAAATCAGCACACTGTATATTTGTAGATACATATGCTAGTTGAATCTCTTTGTTCAAGAGTTTCTCTCTAACATAGTGACAGTGCACTTCTATATGCTTAGTTCTTGCATGATAAATGGGGTTGGTTGCAAGATGCAAAGAACTAGTATTATCACCAACGATCATTGGTGAATGAGTGTGAAGTCCCAAATCTAAATAAAGCAATTTAATCCGAATAGCTTCTTGTGTAGCATTTGCTAATCCCCTATATTCAGCCTCTGTTGAAGATAGGGCAATAGTTGGTTGCTTCTTAGAAGACCATGAGATGGGCTTATCACCTACAAAAGATAAATAGCCAGAAGTACTTCTTCTGTCATCCTTACATCCTGTCAATCTGCATCTAAGTACAACTTTATGTCCAAATCTGATGTGTATGTGAAGTAAAGACCTTGATTTTGAGTACCTTTGAGATACTTCAAGATTCTTTTAGCAGCTTCCAAGTGAGGTGCTCTAGGTTTATGCATGAATTGACTCAGAACACTTATTCCATAACATATGTCAATCCTTGTTAATGTTGCATAGTTTAGACTTCCAACTATGCTTTGATAACCTGCAATGTCTCAAGCAAATCACCTTCATGAGCACTTAATTTATGATTTACCTCCATAGGGGTGCTAGCTACTTTTGCATCCTCCAAGGGAACTTCTTCAACATGTCTTGCACATATTTCCTTTGAGTGATGTAGATTCGAGAGTTAGTGTATACCAACTCAAGTCCAAGAAAATATGTCAAAAACTCGAGATCACTGATCTTAAACTCCTACATCATCTTGTATTTTATTTGTTTGATGCCATTGGCATCACTACCTGTAAGAATGATGTCATCCACATATACACATAAATATATCATTTTTGAATTACTCCTCTTGATAAATAGAGAAGAATCTACCTTGCTCATCATGAATCCTTGGTCTTGAAGATAACTTGTTAACCTATGGTTCCATGCCCTAGGTGCTTGCTTCAAACCATAAAGAGCCTTTTTTAATTTTCATACATGATTTACCTTGCTTGGATCTTCATAGCCAGGAGGTTGAGCCATGTAAACCTCTTCTGAAATCCATCCATTGAGAAAACCATTTTTCACATCTAGTTGATACATATTCCAATTTCTAGATCCAACTACACTTACGAATACTCTAATGGTTGGCATCTTAGCCACTGGTGAAAAAGTTTCTTCATATTCTACTCCATGGGTTTGTGCAGAACCCTTAGCCACAAGCCTAGCTTTGTACCTGTTTATGGATCCATCTGAGATCATTTTGATTTTGTAAATCCACCTAGAACCAATTACCTTCAATGATGCTTTCTTGGGTACTAGCTCCCAAGTGCCATTCTCTTGGAGTGCTTCTATTTCTTCATCCATAGCCTCCTTCCATTATGCTTGGGTACTTGCTTCTTCATATGAAGAAGGTTCTTCAAGTGATAAATCATTAGCAAGATAAATAAAATGCTTAGTGACTAATGAAGTATCATACCCATATCTGATTGGCTTCTTACTCTCTTTTTGTGATCTCCTTAAGGCTTGGTTGGATGACTCACATATGTCCTCCAACGTCTTCATATTGACCTTGCCTTTTGATTTCCATGCTCTAAATTCTTCCAAGTTGATGGTGTCCTCATCATCTGATTTGATGTCTTCAATTGTGTTTGGCTCCTCCTTCGTGAGGCTTGGAAATTCTTCTTCCAATTCATATGGTAATTTGACTTTCCTGCATTCACTTTCAAACCAAGAGTCATTCTCATCAAACAAAACATCTCTATTGACCATAAATCCTTTGTAGGATGGATTATAAAGCTTGTACCCCTTTTGATTTATATCATACCCTATGAAAATGCATTTTTCTACCTTAGGGTCTAGCTTAGCTCTGATTTGAGATGGAACATGCACATAAGCAACACATCCAAATATTCTGCAATGTTCAAGCGTTGGTCTCCTACCATTCCATGCCTCATAGGGGGTCATCCCATCAAGGGACTTAGAGGGTAACCTGTTAATAAGATAAGTGGCAGTAGACACAGCCTCTGCCCACAAATAATTAGGCAACTTCTTTTCATTTAGCATAGATCTAGTTGCTTCCACAATCAATCTGTTCCTCCTCTCTGCTACTCTATTTTGCTCACGAGTATATCTAGTTGTGAACCCTCTCTTGATACCTCTGTCCTGCAAAAATGCATCAAACTCATTGGAGAAGTACTCACCTCCTCCATCTCACCTTATCCTTTTTAAACTCTTTCATGTTTGATTTTCCACAAGTGCAAGATACTTTTTGAAACAACTGAACACCGCATCCTTATGTTTCATGAAATACAAGATAGTCCTTTTACTAAAATCATCAATAAATGACACATAGAAGCTTGAGCCTGAAATTGAAGAGTCCTTGCTTGGTCCCCACACATCTGTGTGGACAAGTTCCAAGTAATCCTCATGCATATAGCCTTTCTTCGTAAAGGTTAACATGTGTGATTTACCAAACTAACATGCACCACATTTATAAATCATATGTTGCTTGGATATATTAGGTATTCCAAGTACACAATGATCTCTACATATCTACTTCAATGTTCTCTCACCAATGTGTCCTAGTCTTTTGTGCCATAACTCTAACTCAGACAAGGTTTGATCCTTATAATTATAAAGTGCAATGTTTCTAGTGTCCTCAAGTTCAAATGTAAACAATCTACCTCTTTTCTCTCCTTTTGCAATTCTCCTAAATCCATGTTGGGGGTCCTCCACAAAGGCTCCAAACCTAACCTGCAAACCCCTTTCCACTATTTGTCCAACACTCATTAAATTCTTTGTGATAGTAGGTACATAAAGAACTCTGCTCAGCAGATTCTTATTCCCATTAGAAGTTTTGACATTTCCTACCTTGAAAACTGAATGCTTGGTATCATCACCTGTCTGCACTTGGTGCTTTCCCTTAGGCTCTTCAAGATCAGAAAGGAGATCTATATTTCATGCTACATGGTTTGAACAGCCTGAGTCAATATAGAAGAGATGCTCATCATTCATACCTTGTTTTGAGGTCATGTTCATAATGAGAAGAGAATCCTCTTGATCCTCTGTATAGTTGTTGAAGTCTTTTCTTGATTTGTATCCTCCTTGATAATTGTTGTTGTAATTGTTGTTGTAGCCATGGTTGTAACCTTGATTATGGTTGAATCTTCTTCTTGATTGTGAGTAGCCACCTCTTTGGAATCCTCTTCCTCTCTGGTTCTTGAAGTTCCTATAGCACTCATCTGTTATGTAACTAGATAGTCCACATATATTGCATGGGAAAGAGTTGAAAGGTCTCCCCCTACCTTGCTTACCTCCTCTGCCCCTTCCTCTTGAATTCCTAACTCTCCCTGCATAGTTAGCTTGAGAAGTAGCACCTTCATCTTCAAATTTTTTACTCTTTCCTTTATCCTTAGACTTTCCTTTATCTGTATAGAGGGCAGAAGAATTGTTACCTCTTGATGGTTCACCATTTTTGTTGAGCTTGGCCTCATGGGTGAAGATTTGTCCCATGAGAGTGGTTAGATCAGGGATTTGCATATCTAAAGATCCATTGCAGTTGTGAAGGATTCCCATTTATCATCTGCCTTGATGCCATTGATTATCCGTCTCACTATTTGCTCCTCTTCAATCTCCTCTCCTACGCTTGCCAAGTGCTCAGCCACATCCTTCGCCTTAGTCACAAATTTTGAAACATTCTGCTTAGGTTGCTTCTTTTGAGTAGTAAACTCCATCCACAATTGATTCTTCCTAGCTCTTGTATTGGAAGAAAAGTATGAAGATAGAGTATCCCAAGTCTCTTGGGAAGTTTTGCAATTCCTAATATGAGGAAGAAGGAAGTCAGAGATAGAGTTAAGTAGATATGACCTGGCTAACGCATCTTTGGCACACCATGAGTTGAGTCTTTCTTTCTCCTCTCTTGTAGGTTGATCTTTGCTTCTAAATATGGGCATCTCCTCATCTTCTCATATGTATCCATTGAGACTTCTTCCTTGTGGATAGGTCTTCATCCTCAAAGACCATGCTGGATAATTATTCATATCCAATTTTTCAATGAAAGAAGGGAAACCATCTCCCATTTTACCTCAACTTGCTCTGATACCACTGTTGGAAGATGTGGATGGATACCTCAAGGAAGTGAGGTGGTACTGCTAAAACATGCTTTGTACCATCCTTGATGCAATTCAAAGTAATAAAGTAGGCCCTTTTAGCTTGCAAATGATACCAAGAAAGTACCTAAGTACTTTGGAGTTGATGCTTGAAACAATTAATCCAAAACAGACTAGTTCAAGAATAGCTAGTGTTGAAAAACTTGCTATTTTAGTCCATGCACCTACTGGCTTTTTTACTCAGAGCTCACAGTACAGTAACAATTGACAAAATTCCTTTTAGGGGAATTCAATTAGCTTAGATAGCTAATGATTTCAAGTGGAATCATTTAAAATGATCAACTATGCTCTGAGAAATCATTTTAGCAAATCAAATATTACCCCGACTTTTTAGGGACTAACCAGTAGATGACCAATGAGCACTTTGAAGATGATTTCTCCTAGATGCCTAAACCAAATGTCTTGAAACTTTATATCACAAAATAGACTTTAAGCTAGCTCCAAGAAGCCAAAGATTATGCAAAATGGTTGAGTATTCACTGAGATATGACCAAAAGAAGTTGACTGTTTTGAGTAGTCATAGCAGAGAAGTAGACAGAGATGTTCAATGAGCTATATGTATTATAGCACATGATTGTACAGATTCATTGGCATTATAATGATGCTCACTGATGATGAACTAAGTGAGCTATGTTTATGAGCTACTCAAGTTCTACAAATGATCAAGGAGAAAGCTCTCAAATGAGGCACATCCCCACGAGTTTTATAAGACCTTTTTATAAGTATTTCTTCTAAGTTTGAATTTTGAATTCAAACTTGGCTTCAATTCAAAAGTAGCTCCTCTCATTTAGGAGACATTCCCTCATCTTGAATTTGTAGCTAATATTCCTCCTAACTCCACGAGATATAAGCTTTTACAAGATTCTCCAAGGGTTCAATGTTTTATAATGGTAAATGATCAAGTAGATATAAGCTATAGTTCACATGAATCATCAACTACTTCCACACAATGTCTTCCATGCTAAGCCAAATCTGTAGGCTTGTACATTTGCACCAATATATACGTGAATGTGTGTATACTATGTATGTATGTATATGTGAGTGTGTGTATGTATGTATGTATGTGAGTGTGTGTGAATGTATGTATGCATGTTTGTATATGTGTGTATGTATGCATGTGTGTATATGTGTGTGTATGTATGCATGTGTGTATATGTGTGTGTGTATGTATGCATGTGTATATATGTGTGTGTGTATCTATCTCTATCTCTCTCTCATTCTCTCTCTTTATCTCTCTCTCTCTCTCCCTCTCTCTTTCTCTCTCTCCCTTTCTCTTTCTCTCTCTTTCTCTCTCTTTCATCTCTCTCTTTCTCTTTTTCTCTCTCTTTCATCTCTCTCTCTCTCTCTCTCTCTCTCTCTCTCTCTCTCTCTCTCTCTCTCTCTCTCTCTCTCTCTCAAGGTTGCCCTCTATCTCTCTCTCTCAAGGTTGCCCTCTCTCACCCATTCTCTTGGTCTCTACATCGACGAGATCATGGAGTATATACAGCGAGTAGGAGGGCTAGGCGAAGACCTCGGAGGTACGCTAGTACACATCCTATTATATGCTGATGACATTGTCTTGATTTCAGAGTCACAAGAGGATTGGAGTCACATTTATAGGCGCTCGATACCTTCTGCATAGAGAGGACTCACCGTGAACCTTGGCAAGACCAAGGTCATGATCTTCCATACCTCCAGGACAGTACGTTATCGCGCCTCTTTCACCGCAGCTGGAGGACAGATAGAGGTAGTGGACTCCTATGTCTACCTAGGTGTCACCTTCTCGTGCAGCACAGGAGTATTCTCCATGGCACAGGCAGCGACAGATAGATTGACGCGAGGCTATGTGGCACTTGCAGGATTGGAGAGACACATTTTCAGGAGCCCTAGACTAAGAAGTGGCTCTTTGACACTCTAGTGACACCCGCATTGATGTATGCGGCAGTAGTTTGGGCACCAGGGATCACGGAGGCGATGTGGATGCGGATTGAGAGGCCCCAGGTCACCATGATCTCACGCTTGCTGCGCAGCAAGCCCTCCGTTCCACATGACATTATACGAGTTGAGCTTGGCACACCACCGATGCTAGTGGAGGCCCCCTTCAAGGTGGTGACTTTTATTCTGAGAGTCAGAGAGCTCCCCACTAACCGACTCACCAGGCTTGCATTTGAGAGCTCTAGATATTTGGCAGATGGAGATACACTTGCCCCCCCCTCAGACTTATATTACAGATTTTTTCAGACCCACAGCCACTCGAGGACCCAGCTCGATGTGGGGTGTCACATTACACAGAGCAAAGGAGCCTAGACGACAGCGTCGACGATCAAGATCCCCACTCTGGAGAGCCCGTCCACACTAGAGAGAGATTCAGGTGATTCGCGCATGCCATGACATGGAGATACGGAGACGTCAGTAGTGCACCCCTGTCGATCTGGACATTCAGAGCATTTTGAGGATTGCCATGATGCCTTACCCACCGATGCATTATATCCTACACCCACTCCAGGCATTTAGAGGGTTGTGATACCATCGAGCCTCCCCTCCCTATGCATATCATATTTGTATTACACACATTGAGCATATAGAGTGCATACCCACAGCACCCCACACCCTTGATGCCAGTTATTATCCACTCCTTTTATACCCGTTTTTTTTGTACTCACACTTTATTTTCCTTTTGGGATCACAGTGGATTGGATCATACTGATGTATATGTTTTGTCTCATAGGCCGATTTTGGCCTCTAATAGATGTTAAAAAGTCTTCCTTTCTTTCTCTCTCTCTCTCTATCAATAGAGAATAAAACAATCACTCACATGTATGTCCCTCTTTTGGATCGTTGTCATCAAAGTGTAATGAACATTGTCTCTCGTTGAATTCCAAAGTATCGATGCCAAAAACCTCCTATGAAGCCAAAGAGAGGAGGAATTATAAAACAGAAATCATAGAGAAAGAGAGAGGGTAAGAGTATGCACACCACTTACCAAGAAGCGAGATCTAAAGAGAGAGAGAAAGAGAGTGTGTGTGTGTGTGAGTAGAGAGAGAGATCTATGTGTGTGTGTGCACAACACAATGCAGGTCACAATTCAAATTGCATGCACAAGTTCTACAGAAACAATGCTCAATTCGAATGATGTGCAAAATGTCCAATTTTTTCTCTCGGGTTCCCTGTATGTTTAAAACCACACCATCGGTACAAGTGTCAATACAGGCCTTGGTATCTGTGTCGGTATATGCATTGGTAGTTCTAGAAAATTACCGATGCTCATACTGATGCATATATCAACACCCATACCGATACATGTATCGATGGCTTGAACGGATATCGCTGATCCATTTTTAAACGATCATACCGACCATCAAATGACCGTCCATATGCGTAACAAGATCTTTAGAGATATTTTCAATGATCATACCGATGTCGGGGATGAACATCAGTATGGAGAGTGTTGGTATGCCCATCATATGTTGTAGTGAATCAACGTATGATTTTAAAGAAAAATTAGTTGCTTCTTCGAGCTCCATGTGATAGGTATGTTGTCTATCATGAATACATAACCTGAAGTGGATCTTCTATCTTCCTTCGAACCAACCCAATCAGCATCACTAAAGCCCTTCACCTGCAATTCTTCATTATATCTATAAAACAAGGCATGATTGAATGTGTGCTTCACATATCTTAGCACTTGTTTTGCTGAATTTAAATGTTCACTTGTTGGAGTTTGCATAAATTGAGAAAGAACTCCAACCATATAACACAAATCTAGTCTTGTGATCATAGCATAGATCAATGAACCTATAATACTCCTGTATATAGTTACATCATGTAACTTCTCTCCATCATTTAAGCATAGCTTCACATTTGTGTCCATAGGTTGAGTGAGTGGTTTGCATTCACTCATTCTAAATCTGAAAAGAACATCCAACAAGTACTTTCTTTGCATCAAGTAGATGCCATCCTTCCCATAGATTATTTCAATGCCTAAAAAATATTTCAGCTCACCAAGACTTGAACTTTTAAACTCCTTACCGAGTTTTCTTTTTATTTGTTGTATTCTTGCAACATTACTTCCTATTATGATGAGATCATCAACATATATGTAGATGTATACCTACTTGCCTTCTTCTTTCTTCATGTAGAGAGAAGCATCTGCACTACTTGGACTATACCCACACCTTGTAAGGTACTCAATCAATCTTTAGTTCTAAGAACATGGTGCTTGCTTCAGCCCATACAAAGCTTTCTTCAATCTCCAAACAAAATCTGGATACTTTTTATCTTCAAATCCAATCGGTTGACTCATGTATACCTCTTCTTGAATTTCACCATTAAGAAAAGCATTTTCCATGTCAAGTTGGAACGATGGCCATGTCCTTGCTGCACTCACTAAAATCGAGGTTCTAATTGTTCCCATATTTGCAATCGGGTTGAAAGTCTCTTCATAGTCTATGCCGTGAGTCTGCTTGAATCCTTTTGCTACTAGTCTATCTTTATGCCTAGCTAGAGAACCATCAGCATTTCCCTTTATTTTAAACACCCATTTATTTGGAACAATCTTCATACCTTTAGCCTTTAGAACTAGATCCCATGAGTGATTGTCCTTGAGAGCTTTTATCTCTTCTTGCATAGCTTGCTGTCATTCTTTTTGTGTACATGCTTCTTCATATGCATCCAGTTCTTTATCCTTGACCACCTGCATCATATATGCAAAATGCTTTGCAATAAAACTATCATAGCTTAGCCTTTGAATTGGAGACCTTGCTCTTGAAGACCTCCTTTCATTTCCTTTTGAATATTGCTTCTTCAATCGGTTCAACTTTACCTTTGGTGTAATCACCTCTTCATACCCTTCTTCAGTTGCATTTGAATCACTATTTTGGGCAGCACTTTCAACTCCAAATCTTTCATAACCTGATGTTGGTGATGAGGAATGAATCCTTAGTCTCCCCTTCCATGTTGAGCTTTCTCCATGTGATGTAGAATCTTCTCAACCTGACATTTGAGTGCTTGTTTTTTGAAATTTGTCTTGGACAACACCTCCATCATCTTCATAATCTTCTTCAAGAATCTTTTCTTTCCCTTTGTCTCCAAACTATGGTCTTTTCTCATCAAATACCACATCTCGTGAGACTCATAGCTCCTTTATCATTGCATTGTAGCACCTATATCCTTTTTGCATCGATTAGTATCGAACAAAAATACATTTTTCTGACTTTGGCTCCACCTTAGTTCTTGAGGAATGTGAACATAACACACACATCCAAAAACTTTGAGATTTCTAAGGTCAAGTTTCTTACCGGAATAGACCTCCTTGGGAGTTAAATTATGCACTCCAGTTGTTGTGCACTTGTTCATCAAATAAACAACCGTACTAGCTTCTCTAGCCCAATATTTTAGTGGAACCTTCATCTCGTTGAGCATGCATCTTGCAGCTTATGTGATATGTCTATTTTATCTTTCAGCAATTCTATTTTGCTGATGTGTATAACTACATGTAAATTGTCATTTGATGCCATTTTCATAAAGAAAATCTGAAAACTCTTTGGAGAAATATTATGCTGCTCCATCAGACCTCAAAGTCTTTATGTACCATTCTGTTTCCTTTTCTACCTGTGCTTTAAATCTCTTGAACATAGAGAACACATCTGATTTTTGTTTTATGCAGAAGATCCATACTTTTCTTGAATGATCATCAATAAAAGTGATAAAATATGTATTACCAACCATTGATGTTTGTTGTGATGGTCCCCATACATCCGTGTGTATCAAGTTGAGGACATTCTTTGCCACATAGTTGCTCTTCTTGAACGGTTGTCGAGTTTGCTTTCCTAGTTGTCATGCTTCACAAAACTCATGTAGTCCAGCATCATTGAATCTTGGAAGAACTCTTACCACTTCATGGTTACTTATGTCCTTGAGATTGGGAATGATGATATGTCCAAACCTTTTGTGCCACAAATCAATCTTAGCAATCCTCTTGTTTCCAAACTAAATATACATCATCTTTCCATGTAGTTGTTGAATGTCCAAAGTGAACATCCTACCTTCTTTCCTTCTTTGAGCAACGACCTTGAATCCTTCTTTTGGATTCTTTATAAAGAAACCTTTTTCATTGAAGATAAAATGATATCCTTTCTCTAACATTCATCCTACTGAAATCAAATTCTTTGCAATAGTAGGAACATGAAGAACATCACTCAATCCCTTCTTGTCTCCAAGCTTGATTTCTCCAACATGCTCAATTGTGTGTTGAGTGTCATCGCCGACCTCTACACATCCTTTTCCACTTTGAGCTTGTAGATTTGTGAATATATATCCTTGGCACTTCATATGATTGCTGCAACCTAAATCTATAGACCATTTTTTATCATCACTTCTCTGGCTATTGTATTCATGCTTCATGGCAAGCATGGTTTGCTTGTCTCCTTCACTTGATGTACTAGGATAGTTATTTTGGCTCCTTTGACTCCCTCCATTCGGCCTTCCATTCTTTTGCCGAAAATCATTTGCATAATGTCCTACTTTACCACAATGATAACATGTTATACCTTTATGAGGATTGTATGATGCTTGACCTCTTCCTCTATTTCTTCCTTGACCTCTTCCATGTGTGTTGTCATTTGAGTTGTCCTTGTTGTCCTCCAAGTTGTGTTGGCTGAAGTTTGTGTTGTTGTAGCTTCTTCCTCTTCCTCTCAAGCCTCCTCCTCAATTCCTTCCTCTACCTTGCCTTGCATATAACATTTGGTTATGGCTGTCCTTACCTTTATTTCTTTCTCTTTGTTGAGTAGCCTCTTCAGCCACAAGATTTGGTATAATCTCCTCAAATGTTGGTAGAGGATCACTATAAACAATGTTTGTGATTATGGGCTTCCACTTTTCTTCACTCCTCAAGCCATTCAGGGTTGTTTGGATGATGTCTTCCTCTTCTATCTTGCATCCAACTGATGTTAGCTGATCTCAAAGCTCTTTGATCTTCAATGTATACTTAGTAATGTTTTGGTTTGAGATTTTCTTCATGTTGTTGAGCTCGTTCGTGAGTTGCATCTTCCGAGACAAGTGGATCATCTCCAATAACTAGACTCTATAAACCCTTAACTTTATGGTAATTTATCATTCTATACCTCCAAGATTGAAAATTATTTTTGTCTAACTTCTCAACTTGCTCTCCTAAATCAGCCATTGAAAACTTCCAAGTTTGAAGTTTACCTCAAATATGTTGTGGCACTCTTTCTTGACTTTACGAATCTCCCCCTCGATTTGTAGCTTTTCCTTTGCTTTACTTCAGCTCCAATGCTTTGCCTCTTCAAGCTCCAATGCTCTATTGTCGAGCTCTGATACCAATTGTTGGAGAATTCCTCTCCTATGTGCAACAGAAAGTGTAGAAGACCTTCTGAGGATCAAGACTTTTACCTACAACTGAACATTAGAATGAACATTGGTATCAATTGAAGAACACAATGAACTTGAGCCTTTGTTCACTCAAACTAGAGACTAATAGCTTTGAAACGAGCTCTCAAACATTCAATTTGCAGTAGTTTTTGTTTGACAAATCTTTGCCTCAAAACAGGTTGCCTATCCACTTAGTTAGGCTGAAAACTAGACTTCACTAAAAACTGAATAACTCATAGAGCATGATGAATTTGACAAAAACTACTCTAGATAAAGGAAATACACAAAATAAGCGTTCTAACACATATGTAAAGTATAAAAATGGATACATACAATGAGATATATGACTCTTGCAATTAGGCTACCCAAAAATTGGTGAGCGGCTCACATACTCTATGAGATTGAAAGAAAACAAAATGACTGAAACTAAATGAACTACCTACAATGGGACTTAAGCACCTTCTTCTTCTGTTCTTGAGTGTCCTCCCTTGCCTCTTTTGTAGCTAAATGACCATGAGCTCTCATGATAAGTTTAAGAGCTCTTCACCATAACTCCTCCACTACTTTGAGCCGCCACTCTTCTCTTTCGGTTCAGTTTTTGGATTTGATTCTAATGCTTTCATTTTCCTTCTTTTTTAAGAAAATCTTTTTTTGTAAAATATATATGATATTGATTCTTTATTTTTAACACCATGTATGCTTTGTGCCATGTCATAGACAAGCTCATCAACCTCTATATTGGGTGCTAGACCAAAAATCAATCTGAATATTGCAATGCTTATTGCAACAACAGATGCCGCTTCATGGAAGACATGTTGGAATTGAGAAAGAACAGAAGCTATCAACCAATGAACAAGATCCCCCTAGGGAATTCTCTATAGGTGGCATGAAGGCAAGGAAATTCCTCTCTAGAAAAATCAACAATGCAACTAAGAAACATGAAACAGTGCACATTAGGAGGATAGTGTATGAGTAGTGGAGGAAGTTATATAATGTAGTTAAGGACCATGAGACTACATCACAAAATGCAAGGTAGAGGTTTGACATTCAGCAGATAGTATCTTCGAGATATGTGACAAGGGATCATGGTCAAGTAAGGATATCAAAGTCTTTGAAGTCCACCTTCACCAATTCCAAAACCTCTTCAATGTAGATTGGATAGGGAAAAACATAACACATTACATGGTATAGTTAGCATTATCTTTAAAAGAGATGTCATTTGGTACAAAATATGACTTTTGCATATGTTTATGTTTACAAAATTCTATTATGTGTATATGGCAACACATCATCTACAACCATTTTCCTTTCTTCATACAAGAATTGTTGAGTTATCAAGCTCAACATGTGATGATCCAAGATGACACAATAACCAAGACCAAGGTCACCATTAGAATCATATAGGAGGTAGAGGACAATTTCGACGAAGGGGAGCCAAAGAGGCTGCAAAAAATTTCTAGATAAATGATTCAGGTAATAACGGATGATGGAATTCTGGTAAACTTGGTCACTTTGAACGTGATTGCAGGTTGAAGAATGAAAATAACAGAGGGAAACAAAACAACTATGCATCAACAAGTGTAGATGATTCGGAGAACATGTTCATGGTCCAACATCACATGATGAATACGATGTCTTCTGATGTCTCAAAATTGAATGGTAATGTATGGTACGATGATTCAGGTGCTTCAAATCACATGACCAATCATACAAAATGGTTTAATATTTTGCACTTAGGGCAATTTAGGCTCTTGCGGTTCAAAATAAGAAAATTGGATCTATCAGGGATCCTTGTGTATTGGAAATCCTCTCAAGTTTCCCTTAAAAGGTGTATTCTAGCCCCTTTTAGTCTTAACAAAAATGGCCAAAAAATAGATAACATTTGACTTCCATTACACTTAGGAAAAATGATATGTGACAAGCATCAAGAAACTTCACTCATGACATCTATTAAATGTCGAGACACTTGGTAAATGTTGGTGATAATAGAATGGTGTTGCGATACTTGGTCAACGATACACGACATCTATGAGGTGTCGATGACACTTACCTTGATGACACCTAGAACTCATGACACATGACACTTATGAGGTATCAATGACACTTGCGGAGATGACACACAACAGATGATACCTAAGTGTTAGTCATAATAGACCCACAACACATAAATGTCACAACACCTAAGTTTCGGTAATACTAGATCCACTACACATGACATCTTAGAGCCTAAACTCTAATATTTAACTATGCCAGACATCAAGTCTAAAATCGGCCAAAGTCATTAGAAAACTATAAAAAGAGATAGAGAGATCATTTTTGAGGTTAGGTTCTAGGTTGCACTTCTTGGAGGAAGAAAGCTTGTGTATTCATTGAGAGCTATTGTAATAGAGAAGCTAATTTCATTCCATTGTGCTACTTCTCTTCTATACCTTATGTGTGTGTGTGTGTGCATTTTTCTTGCTTCTCACCATCACCTACCCGCACATCACTCGTTGGCCATTGTCATATCATCCTCATGTTTGCATGGATTGACAATTAAGGAGTGAAGCTTCTTGATGCAATGCTGATCCTTATCTAGAATGACACCCAACAAAGTAGATAAAGACTCTCGTTAGATTGAATATTGCAAATGAATAGTTGTAAGATATGAAACTTAAAGTTTTATAACCAAAAGTGGTGGATCAATTTATTCATAATAACTCGATATCCCTTGATCATGTCTAAAGTGAAATGGATGATAGTGGAATTAGTTAGAAATGCTACACATTCTTTTTAAAAAAATGAAATTTCCCTTGAAATCCAAAGGAATTACTCCAAAACTCTTGCCAACTATTAGTGATGTTTGGAGGCTATGAAGAAAACTCAATGGAAACTAAATGACTACATTGGTTTATCATACTATACAACTAAAAAATTCAAAGGGACAAAAGGCATTATACAATATGATGGGTAGAACAACATCCTCATGGACTTGGAGCTCTTCTAGAGATGGATGGTTGAGTTCAACAATATCAACCATGTCGAAACCAAAGGTGTTCTCAAATTTTTTTTAAAGATGGATGAGTGTGATATCCTTAATGATAAGAACATGAAAAGAGTAACCATAAATTTGATGGATGTAGAAATGGCAAACATAGCCAAGGACGATCCACTATACTTTTCAATATAGTTAGATATGAATGTGCGGTGGCTCGGATGTTTAGAAATAAATTATTGTGGTCAATTGTTAGCTATGATTTATTGAAATAATGATCTAATCATATGGTTGATGCATGGTTACCTTGTTTTCCTAGCCCTTAATTGGGGACTATGATGTTTTGCAATGGGTCTTTCATCAAACGCCTATCCCTAAAATTATTAGTCAGCAAATGCGACAACAATTGACTGTTTCTATTGAGGAACATGACACCTTTAAGGTTATTTCACACTTTTTCTCTAATCAGAGACATGAAAATGCTTTGCCTCAATTTGGAGTAGTTTTGGTTTGGCAACGCTTTGCCTCAAAACAGGCTGCCTATTCACTCAGTTATGCTAAAAACTGGACTTCACTAAAAACTAAATAACTCATAGATCATGATGAATTTGGCAAAACGGTTTATGATAGATGTATTATAAAAAATAATCTTTCTAAGACATATTTAAAATCTAAAAATGGATACATACATTGAGAGATATGACTCTCGCAATGAGGCTACCTAGAAATTGGTGAGCAGTTGGACATAGTCTATGAGACTGAAGAAAATGAAATGATTGAAACCAAATGAACTACCTACAAGGGGACTTTAGTGCCTTCTGTTGGGGTTCAGTTTCAACACATAACTACTCACTCCTTCAAATTCACACACAGGAAAATGAACTTGACCTCCAAATCTATTCTCACATCAAACGAGCAGACAATGTAGGTAAATATTCATGTAGACAAGAGATTCACATTGAAGACTTTCTGCATTATAGACAATACAGAATAGAACATCTACTCAAGAAGATAATTCATTCACATACTTGTGCACAACAGACGTAAGGAGAAGACTTCATTAAATTCTTCAGAAAAAACTTCAGAGTTTACAACTTTTGAATTCTATGTCAGAGATTTGATTTAACTTCTGACTGAGACTCTTACCTTCAGAATTGATGGGTTTTGATTCATTTCTATAGACCCCTCCTTTTGTTGCTACGAAAAACTCTCTTGTTTCCTTGCGTCTTCTTTTCTGGGACGCTTCTGCTTCGCCCTGACCTTTTACAAACCAAAACGTATAAATACCTTCATGCGATGCCGAAACACTAATTGACTATAATTGTTCATTAAAAGTCCGATTTTAACAACATCCGATTCACCAAAGTCCGATTCAGTAAAAATCTGAGTTATCATAATTTCGATAGAACACTTTTCGACTGATCAACTATCCTTCAACACCTGGCACTGCTCGGTGGGGAATTTTTACAAAAAATTGAAGTCGAATTCACAATTCCTTGATTGTAAACAACTATTTCCAATGATCTATGAGGAACCTCTACTTCTGTTGTAATTACCTCTTCAACTTGTACCAACTTCTGACATGCCTCTATCTGATCCTGCTTCACAACCAAGCCTATATCTGCAAATAATTGTAGTTGATCTACCAATGCATCCAACTCCTGTTCAACACTCTTCTGCACCAATTGTCCTTTCAGTTCCTTAATCATCTGCAAATGTTCTTCATTCTCTGCCTGATATCTTTCTATGACTTGAAGCAGTTCCTTTTCATGTACAGAAACAAAGCCATCTTGCAATTGCTCATAAGGCAATCTAATCAGAGTTTGTCGTCTATCCTTAACCACATTCCATATATCTTGCACGTACTTATGAATTTACGGTTTAATTATGCCCATATTCAATTCCGACGTCAAGATTGCATCAAGCTCAATTTCTTCATTATTCAATGTCTGCCGCTCTAAAACTAAGAATGGTTTCATCCTCGACTTAAGCACCACAATATCTGTTTGCAAACTAGAATTCAAAGCTGACAAACTTTTCATTTCAATTTTTGTCTTCTCTTGCATTTGCCTCATCCACAATTCAAATTGCTATAAGGACTTCTTTGCCCTTGATATGTCAACCACCTGTTGTTGTTTGCATTGATTGCTTAACTCCTCATATGCCTGACTTTTCTTGTTTAATTCATCTTGATGATTCCGAATTTGTGTCTGTAATGATTGGTGTTCATCAATGCTTATCATATCCACATGCTGGTTTTGTTGTGCTAACTGTTCTTCCTGCTTGCATAAAAACTTCGAAACCTCTTCTAACTTCTTCTACATTATTCCGACTTCTAAGCCTCTTTCCTTTTGTGACTGTTGATTATGATCATCTATCGATTTATCAACAACTGTTTGTAATTGAGGCTCTAATCGTCTTTTCTTTGAGAGTTTAAATGTCATCCCAACCACCCTGGATTGCTCCTCAGTGTTCGAGATATGGACCAATGAGTCATGAAACATTACTCCCTTAGATGATTCACCATTTAACTTTTGAGCTACAGATACTAACTCCTCCGTATTGTAACCAGCCTTATATAGATCACTATATACATCTTCCGGTTTCTCTGTCTCTTATCCAACACCTGTACTTGTTTTTTAGCCGTAGATGCATCCATCTGACCCGTAATCTCCTTTGACCATACTTGCTCGTGTTGCTCCACCTGTTGCACAAACTGAAACAGAGCTTCCAAATACATGGCCATTCAGCTATTAACTAAGGTTTTGCATCTATCTCCTACAAACATCTCACTGTGCATTCGCTCGTATACCTAGTGTGCCCAACTAATTCTCCCATTCACTTCTGCATATGCTAACGGAGCACAATTTTATTTTGACATGTAATCGTACTTAACAATAAAACACAAATGTTTTAAGTACCATTTTAATTTCTCACACCTTGCATATGTCACATTCTTTATCATGTAGTGTTACTGACTACCCTCTCGTGGCCCAAACTCCTTTTCTAATACCTCCTTTGAACATTTAGGAACTACAGCATCCTTATAGAAAGGTAGCTTAAACACCTCAACGACCAATTTTGGTGAAAATTTTACCTACATTGAGAGCAGTCCTTTGGCCTTCTTGATTATCTCTAGTTGACTCTTTGCGTAGTAATTATAGCACCAAGTTGACCAAGGAAGGGTTGCAAATTTGAGACACACCCACTGTAGCCATATAACATTGGAAGGAGAACTGCCATCTATTTCCATCTTAAAATCTGTGAAAGGATCCATTAACGCTTGTACAAACTTGCTTGCTGATGAGGGCGTCGCAATTTCCTCCTCCTCTTCTTGTAATAAGCTATCACTTTCCTCAGAAGTAGTTTCATCCTTACGAGCCACCACCTCTCGATGCTTACCGCGACCTCTCATTTCCACTGCTATCCTAGTCGGAACGATGGAAGTTACAGTGGTTGTCTTCTTCCACGGCATGAAGTAATATTCAACAAAATCCAAACGCAGGTGCCAAATTTCAAATCTGCTCTCAACTACCTGTACGATACCAGCAATCTCGCACGAAACAGTGAGTGTTGATGATGCTTGATCATAAGTGAATTTTAAACCCAATGATGTCGCATCTTCCTGCAATTTGATGGCATGATTTAAAAATCGTTTACGCATGAGTTTGAGCTCATCAACTCTTGTGCGCAAAAAAGAGCAATAAAATAATATTCTGACCACCTTTTACTAAATAGACACTTTCCGATCGAACATACTCCGAATAAGGAAACTCTAACCCAGCAAAGTCCGAATTGCTTACCACTGATCTGACCAACTCTGAGCCATGAGAAACTAATTGAACAAACTCCGACTTCTGGATATCCGACCAATGACACTCCGAGCGAACACAATTCTTTGAATCGTGCCCAGCTAAATGGGACTAAATTGTTGATATATTTAGCTAGTGATGTGTGTGAACACGCTAGGATTGTCGGGGTACTTTTTTCCCTCTTTAGGAGGTTTTTTTCCCCCCGGCTTGTATATATGCCTGTTGCCCTAATGGGCTAGTTATCTTTGTACATTCTAATGGTAATACATTCAGTATTGTGTGTTGTGCTACAAGCTTCTTCTTCTTCCTTGTGTTGTTCGCGTGCTTCCGCAGAGATCTAACTCCAACAATTGGTATCAGAGAAGGTTGGCACTTCATCTAGGGCATCATCGACACCTCTCCGGTTGCAGTCTCAAAATCGCATGAATTTTGGTGAGCATACTCAACGCGTTTCCAAGATCAAAACAGCTTCGCTATGTGGTGCGGAAATCGTGAGTTTCGGCCTCCAAATGCGCTATCATAGCGCTTGTGCAAGCCATTTTGTCTTTTTATGCCAAAGGTATATACCAGTTTTAGTTCACCAGTATAAGCATCTCAAAGTCTACTACAAGTTTAGCAGAATTCATCTTGGCAGTTCTGTTCAACTTTTTGAGATACAGTCAATTTTCTGCATCAAGGTATTTTAGTCACCGGCCATGGCTGAAAGCAGTGATGTATTTCATATGTTGGTTGTTGAGAATAAGTTGGATGGTACCAAATATCCGTTGTGGGCTTATATGATGCGACATGTATTGGTTGCAAAAGGACTGTGGAACATTGTGTAGGGTGTCGAAAAACGTCCTATCACACTTGCAATTGTTACAATTGCAGGTACTGAAGATGATGCAAAAGGTGTCAAAGATGATGATATTCTACATCTTCATGTTTGTGTTGCGGTTTCTGCTGCACCTACTGCAGAGCAAATTTGTTGGGATGGTAGAGATGCCCAGGCACATGCATTGATAGCTTTGTCTGTCAACTTTTGCTCAGTGCTCACAGTACAGTAACAATTGATTAAATTCCTTTTGAGGGAATTTAATTAGCTTAGATAGCTAGTGATTACAATTGGAATCATCTAAAATGATAGGCTATGCTTTGAGAAATCAATTTAGCAATCCAAAGGTTACCCCCGCCTTTTTAGGGACTGAATAATGACTGACTAGTGATCACATCGATGGCGATTTCTCTCTGATGGCTAACCAAAAACTTTTAAATTTTTATAGTAGAAAGTACACTTTAAGCTGCTTCCAAGAAGCTATAGATCATGCAAAGTGGTTGAGAAATCATTGAGATATGATCAGACAAAGTTCACTATTCTGAGTAGTCATAGCAAATAAATAAACTGAGATGATCAATGACGTATATCTATTATAGCACATGATTATACAAGATCATTGGCATTGAAATGATGCACAATGATGGTGGGATGAGTAAGCTATGGTGTAAGCTACTCAACCTCTACAAATGATCAAAGGAGAAGCTCTCAATGAGGCCACATACCGCGAGTTCTTCTGAGCCATTTATATAAGTTGTTCTCTCAAGTTTGAATTTGAAATTCAAACTTGGCTCCATCTAAAGGTGACTCCTATGATTGAGGAGTTATTCTCTCTTGAAAACTTGTAGCTAATTTCTTTCCCAACTCCACGAAATTTAGGTCCATACAAGATTCTCTCAAGGTTAAAACCTTTTACAAATGGTAAATGATCAAAAGATTACAAGCTAGGATTCACATGATCCATCAATTGCTTGTATAGCTTCATCAAACATCTTGGCTTGTATAGCTTCATCAATCCTCTTGAATATCCTGCAATCCAATCATGGTTTTAAACCTACAAAGCTTAGTACCATCAAGTGCTTTGGTTAACAAATCAAAACATTGCATGTTTGTAGATACATATGCAAGTTGAATCTCTTTGCTCAATAGCTTTTCTCTAACATAGTGATAGTGTACTTCTATATGCTTGGTTCTTGCATGATAAATGGGATTGGCTGCAAGATGAAAAGAACTTGTGTTGTCACCAAAGATCATAGGTGAATGAGTGTGAAGTCCCAAATCTGAGTAGAGCAATCTGATCCAAATATCTTCTTGTGTAGCATTTGCTAATCCCTTGTATTCAACCTCTGTTGAAGATAGAGCAACAGTTGGTTGCTTCTTTGAAGACCATGAAATAGGTTTATCACCTGCAAAAGATAAGTATCCAGAAGTACTTCTGTCATCCTTACAACCTGCCCAACCTGCATCTGAGTATAACTTAATGTCCAAATCTGATGTGTATGGGAAGTAAAGACCTTGATTTTGAGTACCTTTGAGATACTTCAAAATTCTTTTGGTAGCTTCCAAGTGAGGTGCTCTATGTTTATGCATGAATTGGCTCAAAACACTTACTCGATAACATATGTCAATCATTGTTAATGTTGCATAGTTCAAACTTCCAACTATGCTTTGATAACCTGCAATGTCTTCAAGCAAATCACCTTCATGAGCACTCAATTTATGATTTACCTCCATAGGGGTGCTAGACTGTTTGTAGCATCTGTGCACTTGTAGCTCATCATGGTTGGAATGTACATCAGTTGGACATTAAAACTGCATTTTTGAATGGTGACTTGCATGAAGAAGTGTATGTTTTTCAGCCCCATGGGTTTGTGAAGAAAGGGCATGAAAACTAGGTGTGTAGGTTAAAGAAGGTATTATATGGTTTAAATCAAGCACCACGTGTTTGGTATGAAAAGATACATGCCTATCTGATTGCGCATGGTTTTGAGAATAGTCCAACTGAAAGAACCTTATATGTTAAGTGTGCTAATGATGTGCTTCTGATCATTGTTGTGTATGTTGATGACATGTTGCTCGTTGGTCCTCATGACAAGCATATTGTTGATTTTAAGGCTGATTTGCATGCCTCATTTGAGATGTCTCATTTGGGGCATTTGCATCATTATTTAGGCATTTAGTTTATGCAAGTTGATGGTGGAATGGCTTTGTGTCAAACGAAATATATTGACACATTATTGCAGCGTTTTGGCCTTGAAGACTGTAAACCTATTGCCTTATGAAGTAGGGTTCACTAATGGTGGAGTTTTTGTGGAAGACCCTAGCAATGGGTATAAACAAATTGTTTCAGGGAAGAAAGAAGGAAGACTCTTCACATTGAAGATTCAAGGTAATGTTGGTCATGCCTTATTTACTTATGGAGGACATAAGATCTCTGAGTTAGATCTTTGGCATAAAAGGCTTGGACATTTCAATGACAGATGTATTAAGGATATGGTTAACAATGGTTCAGTGCTTGGATTGCCTAATGTTGCAAGTCAACATATGACATATAGATGTGAGGCATGTCAATTAGTTAAGGCTCATAAGCAATCATATTCTAAGCATGGTTTCATGTATTCAGAGAAGCTTGAGTTGGTACACACAGATGTGTGGAGACCATCACTCCTATGGAGACAGGTTTACAATTGAGTTTTCATGATGTTGTAGATGCATTTGATGTTGTTCTCTATCAACAAGATGTTGGATGCTTGATTTACTTCTGCATTACTTGGCAAGACATTCAGTTTGATGTCTTGCAGATGAGTAGGTTTATGCATTGCCTAGGTGTCAAACATTGACAGGTGGTGAAGCGCATCTTTTGCTACTTGAGTGGTACCAGGCTACTTGGATTGGTTTATCCCAAGGGGGGATCACTACCACCAGATTTACATGATTTTTTTGACTCTAACTAGGTTGGTTGCTATGACACTCATGTGTCCACTAGTGGCATTTGCTTCATGTTTGCTAGCTCATGTATATCTTGGTTGAGCAAGAAGCAGCCTATTGTGGCCACTTCCAGTTATGAGGGTGAATATAGGGCAACTTTCACAGCGACCGTTGAGTGTGTGTGGCTCAGATGCCTTATGGCTGATTTGCATGTTGGTCAGTCTTCTGCCACCACCATCTTCACTGACAATCAGAGCACATTGGCAGTTGCGAGGAACATTGTGTTCCATGCTTGCACTAAGTACATTGAGGTGCATTATCATTCTGTTAGGGAGAGGTTCTCTGCTGGAGAGATCAGCTTGGCATATGTGACCACAGAGGAGAACATTGCAGACCTTTTCACAAAGGCTCTGCCTAGGGAGAAGTTTGAAGCTTTCCCCAAAGCTTTGGGCTTACTTCCTTTTGTGGATTGATTCCACATAGCTTCACACTTCCTTATACATGAGTGCGAGCTCCTTGTTCATCGCATCACTCCCAGGGGGGATTTGTTGATATATTTAGGTAGTGATGTGTTTGAAGACACCAGGATCGTCAGGGCACTTTTTTCCATCTTTAGGAGATTTTTTTCCTCGGCTTGTATGTGCACCTATAGCCCTAATGGGTTGCTTATCTTTGTACATTCTAGTGGTAATACATTCAGTATTATGTGTTGTGCTCCAAGCTTCTTCTTCTTCCTTGTGTTGTTCATGTGCTTTCGTAGACCTCGAACTCTAACATCTACTAGTAAGCAAAAATTTGCTAATTTTGCACAATCAAAGAAGGATGACATGGATGAGAAGACAATAGAAAAGCATAAATTATTTTGCAAATACTATAAAGGAAATGATCGTCATAAAGAGTTTTCCAAAACTAGTTGCTAAAGAGGGAAGGAAGAAAGAGGCTAGAGTGCTTGTTGCAGAGGCCTCTACACCCAAAACAAAGTCTGTTAATCTTGTGTAGAATGAAGAATGGGCATTTACCACTGTTTGCAGATATGACCCACCTTCTCATGAACAATATATGTTTGCAGTGGACTGAGATGTTTGGTACTTTGATAGTGGGGCAACCAAACATATTACCTCGCAACACAGTTTCTTCACTTCAATTGAGCCTGCCTCTATAGAGAACACTGCCACATGCACCAACAACTCCTCTTACCCTATCATGGGAGTTGATAAGATCATTCTGACTACTATTGATGGTAGTTCTTTTACATTATTAGATGTCATATTTGTGCTAGGGGTCAAGAAGAATCTATTATCAGTTTTAGCTTTAGCCAACATTGGCTTGGTTGTGAAATTTGTTGATGATAGATGTATAATTCATGATATGTCAAATGTCGATGTCATTATTGCTTCTGGCATTTTATGTTGTGGGTTGTATAAGCCCATAGGCTATGAAAAGTTTGTGAATGATTTAGCATGTAAAGTACATGATTCTCACACTATGTCAGATGCAAAGCCTTGGCATGCATGCTTTGGTCCTCTAATTTTTGCTAGTTTGGTATGCCTTTAGGAATCTGAATGGTGTCCTCTTTGCCCAAACTTGAGATACATGGTAAACATGTACGTGAAGCCTGTATTTTGGGCAAAATGCAGCATTCCTCCTTCCCAAAAGATGGTTCAATTCGAGCTACTCAGAAATTGTAGCTTGTTTAGAGTGATGTTTGTGGTCCTATGCAGACACTTTCTTTTGGGAACTATCTTTACTTTGTGACTTTCTCGATAATTTTTCTAGGCATACATAGGTATATCAATTGAAAGCAAAGTCTGAAGTGTTTATGTGCTTCAAACAGTTTTTGGTTTTAGCTAAAAATATGTCAACATGTAAAATCAGCACCCTCCATTTTGATCGAGGGGGGAATATATGTCTTCTGACTTTAATGCATTTCTGGTTGAACGTGGGATAAAACGCTAGTGTATAGTGTTGTGTACACCTCAACAGAATGGAGTTGCTGAAAGAATAGGTCACTCATGGAGATGGCGAGATGTATGGTCAAGAGTCAGGCTTTACCACATAGTTTCTGGCTTGAGGCTGTTATGTGTGCAGCATATATACTTAATAGGTGTCCCACTAAAGCGTTGTAGTCTATCACTACATATAAGGCTTGGCATGGTCGCAAGCGATCTGTTGCTTGTCTATGTGTTTTTGGTTGTTTGGCATATGCATTAGTGCCTAAACAACGATGCAAAAAATTGGATGATAAAGCAGTGAAATGTATTTTTGTGGGATACAATTTTGAAAGCAAAGGCTATTGTGTGTATCATCCACAGAATAAATGCATTCTAGTTAGCCATGATGTTGTTTTTGTGGAAGATGCTATTAAGCCATTACTTTCATGTACGAAGGAGACATCTGTTGGCTCCAAAGATATGTATGATAGTTTACTGCCTCTTTTTACAGGTGGACAGTCTAGTTCTGGTCCTAATGAGGCAACTTCTTAGCCTTTATAAGTTTCATGTGATGATGCAGATCATTCCATTTCTGATGCAGATTTACATGATGCAGCTGTTGATATGATATTGAGGAGGCAAAAACTATACGAAAATGGCTAGTGTAGACTTCGCATGATAGCAAACTAGATGCACCTCTATCATATCATACTTGTTCAAGCTCCCATAGTGCTTCTTTTGCATTAGATTGCTATGCTATGGCCGCCTCTAGTCTCTGTGATGAGAATGAGCCTATTTTGTTTGATGAAGCACAAAATTCTGAAAATTGGATGGTTGTTATGCAATTTGAATATGATGTTATTATGAAAAATGATACCTATTCTTTATGTGACTTGCCTCGTTGCAAGAAGGGCATTGGCACTAAGTGGGTATACAAGCTGAAGGATAAGCCTGATGGAACAGTCTATAGGTATAAGGCTAGGCTTGTTGCAAAGGGTTATGTTCAAGAAAGAGGCATTTATTTCGATGAGACCTTTGCTCCCACATGTCGAATGACTACTATTCATGGAATCTGTGCACTTGTAGCTCGTCATGCTTGGAATGTACATGAGTTGGACATCAAAACTACATTTTTGAATGGCGAGCTGCATGAAGAAATGCATGTTTTTTTAACGTGTGGCTTTGTGCAAAAAGGGCATGAAAACCAAGTGTGCAGGTTGAAAAAGGCATTATATGGTTTGAAACAAGCAAAACGTGCTTGGTATGAAAAGATACATGCCTATCTGATTGCACATGGTTTTGAGAACAATCCAATTGAGAGCACCTTATAAGTTAAGCATGCAAATGATGTGCTTCTAATCATTGTTCTATATATTGATGACATGCTACTCACTGGTCCTCATGAGAAGCATATTGCTAATTTTAAGGCTGATTTGCATGCCTCATTTGAGATGTCAGATTTGGAGCATTTGCATCATTATTTGGGCATTCACTTTATACAAGTTGATGGCAGAATAGCTTTGTGTCAAACAAAATATATCGTCACATTATTGTAGCATTTTGGCCTTGAAGACTACAAACCTATTGCCACTCATATGGAGACAGGTTTATGATAGAGTCTTCAGGATGCTGAAGTTGCATTTGATGTTGTTCTCTATCAGAAGGCTATTGGATGCTTGATTTATTTATGCATTACTTGGCCATATATACAGTTTGCTACCTTACAAATGAACAAGTTTATGCATTGCCTAGGTGTGAAGCATTGGAAACTGGTTAAACGCATCTTTTGCTACTTGAGTGGTACCCGAATACTTGGATTTTGTGTACCTAAGTCATGAAGTCTTAGGGACGTGTCGATGAGACTGTACCTCATAATTTGAAAATTTTTGGGGGCTCCTCTCTTGTGCTTCTTTACTCTACAACACTCTCCCCCTCTTTGTCTCTGTCGTCCCTTCATAGGCTTTTCTTCTTTGTCTATGGCTTGCTTATAGCTCGTCAGTACACGCACCCAGTGTTCGAAGAAGCGATAAGGACTGTTAGTGAATTTGTTACCTTATCAGATCTAAGTCCCTTGCTTCTGTAATCCCCTTCTGTATTCCTTACATTCATAAATCTGGGTTGCTATGTTAAGTCGGAGTACGATATGACAGAGGTGCATTTAATTTGTTGTCACGCAAAGTCTGCACCAGCCATTTTGGCATAGCTTTTGCCTCCTCAATATCAACTCTCTTATCAACAAGTGCATCATGTAAATCTGCATCAGAAATGGGATGATTTGCATCATTTCATGAAACTTGCAAAGGCTGAGAAGTTGCCTCATTAGGACAAGCACTAGACTGCCCACCTGTAAAAAGAGGTAGCAAAGTATCATACATGTCTTTGAAGCTAAGAGATGTCTCCTTAGTACATGAAAGCAATGGCTGAATAGCATCTTCCACAAAAACAACATCACGGCTAACCCGAATGACAAGCTGCAATTTCTGAGTAGCCCGAACTGAACCATCTTTTGGAAAGGAGGAACGCTGCATTTTGCCCAAAATACAGCCTTCACAAACATGTTTTTCAGGTGCCTCAACTTTGGGCAAAGAGGACACCATTTCAGATTTCTGTAGGTGTAGCAAACTAGCCAAATTTAGATGACCAAAGCGTGCACGCCAAAGCTTTGCATCCGACATAGCCTGAAATCATGTACTGCACATGCCAAATCATTTATAGATCTTTCATAGTCTATGAGCTTATATAGTCCACGACATAAAATGCCAGAAGCAATAATCACATTGCCATTTGACAGATCATGAACCGTATATCTGACATCAACAAATTTCACAACCAAGCCCATCTTGGCTAATCAGAAACTGATAACATATTTTTCTTGATCCCTGGCACAAACAAAGCATTTGACAAAGTGAAAGAACTGCCATCAGTAGTAGTCAAAATGATCTTACCAACTCCCATAACAGGATAAGAGGAGTTGTTGGTGCATGTAATAGTATTCCCTATAGGGGCAGGCTCGAGTGAAGAGAAGAAACTGCGTTGCGAGGTAATATGTTTGGTCGCCCCACTGTCAAAGTACCAAACATCTAAGTCTACTGCAGACATGCACCGCTCATGAGAAGATGGGTCAAAACTACAAACAGTAGTAAACACCCATTCTTCTTCTTGCACAAGATTAGCAGACTCTGTTTTTTGTGTAGAGACTTCTACAACAACCATTCCAACCTCTTTCTTCTTTGCCTCTTTAGCCGCTAGTTTTGGATAGTTCTTTATGATATGATCATTTCCTTTACAGTACTTGTAAAACAGTTTCTACTTTTTAGATTTCTTCTCATCTTTGTCTTCCCTCTTTGATTGTGCAGAATTAGCAGATTTTTGCTTACTAGTTGAAGAGCTCCATTTTCCTTTGCCCTTCTGACTAGCCAGGAAAGCTTGATCTGCAACTCGCATAATGGACCTGTTCTGCCTGGATTGATCTTCCTGCAACAGAACAGAGACTAACTCCTCAAATGACAAGGCATTTGGATTACCATTCATCATCAATTGAAGAGTAGAAGCAAAACTCTGATATGAATCAGGAAGACCATTCAGAACGGTCTGCACAAGTGAGCTATCTCTTATAAGCTCATGAGCAGAAATCAACTGTTCCTTCAAGTCCTTGATCTTTGTTACAAAATTGTCCATAGAATCACCTTCATTCATGTGCTCACTCTCCAACTGTTTTCGGAGGTAAGCAACACGAGCCTCATTCCTAGCTTGGTACAATGTGGTAAGTGTATCCCAAGCATCCTTAGCTATTCTGCAAGAGCAAATGTGAGGAATAATGGCACGTTTGACAAACAAAGTTATCAATGCATGTGCCTGTGCATCTCTGCCATCCCAACAAATTTGCTCTATAGTAGGTGCAACAGAAACCGCAGCACGAACAGGAATATGCAGAATATCATCATCTTCGACACCTTCTGCATCTGCTTCAGTACCTGCAGTTGTAACATTTGCAAGTGTGATAGGACGTTTTTCAACACCCTACACAATGTTCCACGGTCCTTTTGCAACCAATACATGTTGCATCATATAAGCCCACAATGGGTAGTTGGTACCATCCAACTTATCCTCAATAGCCAACATATGAAATACATCACTGCTTTCAGCCATGGCCGATGACTTAAAATACCTTGATGCAGAAAATTGATTGTATCTCAAAAAGTTGAACGGAATTGCCTAGACAAGTTTTGCTAAACCTGTAGTAGACTTTGAGACGATTATACTGGCAAAAAAAAAAAGCTATATACCTTTGGCACAAAAAGACGAAATAGACTACACAAGTGCTGCAATAGTGCATTTGGAGGCCGAAACGAACTCAGATTGCAATTTCGGCACCACAAAGCAAAGCCGTTTTGATCTCGAAAACATGTTGAGTATGCTCACCAAAATTCGTGCGATTCTGAGATTGCAATCAGAGAGGTGTAGACGACGCCCTAGATGAAGCGGAGACCTGCTCTGATACCAATTGTTGGAGTTAGACGTCTGCGGAATCACGTGAACAACACAAGGAAGAAGAAGAAGATTGGAGCACAACACACAATATTGAATGTATTACCACGAGAACGTACAAAGATAAGTAGCCCATTAGGGCAATAGGCGTATATACAAGCCGAGGGAAAAAATTCTCTTAAAGAGGGAAAAAAGTGCCCCGGCCGTCCTAGAGTGTTCACACACATCACTACCTAAATATATCAACACGTAGCTCGTAGTCCACCAGTCTTGCATTTAAATTGGAAGATATTTTGACAAAAATCTCAGAGTCCATTTCAAAAAATCATGTAAAGAATGCTCCTTCATATGTCTACATGTATGAACTCGGTAGAAACATTAATCTCGAGTATGTTGCCATTATGGTTAGTCGACTTGGAGTAGTACATAAATAAAAAAATGATTGCATCTATGCCTTGATTAATGCCGATAAAATTCAAAAATGTATATTGAGCGTGTTGGAATACCTTCACAACTATAAGGAGCATGCTCAATATTTTATTGGTCAACTTGATGGCTAAGTTTGGCACTGTAGCATATCTTGATAACCAAAATTCTTAATGTCACATTAAGGGTGCACTGTAGTGCACCCTTAATGTCACATTTTTCTCTAAAAATTTCTGTCTCCATATCGGATCTGCCTCATCAAATTCATCTCGTGTACATGTAAACGTGTTCATGTTGAGCTACAGATAATGATCAGGCTCTTTATTTGTAGTTTTCTTGATATATTGTCGAGTTTCTTCTTTTAACAATCCGTAAGGTACATTGAATGGCTTGAAAATTTGTTCTAAGATTTTGCTTTCAATCTTTGCCTCTTTCATGACCTTCACTACCTGATCTTCAAATTGCTCTGTAAGCTGGGACACCAGTAGTGCCCGTTCATGTCGGCTTAGTTTTGCAATAGCCCGATTATGTCGTTCAATGCTTGGCTCTGCTTCCTCCCTTATAGGTGAATGATGCATGGGGGGAGAAAGAGGACGTATCTAAGTCTCGACAGTAGCCACTTTAGAGCTTGGAACTACTGGTGTCCCCATTGTAACTTGCTGTGCTATTTGAGCCTTTAACTTGTCAATGATTTCATCTTTTTCCTTGATCTCATTGGCCGCTTTCATGATGGCTTCTTTTTTCTTTGGGAGTTCTTCTCCTATTGTAGCCATTTGATTGCCATCTTCATTACATTGTCCAAGAAGTTTGTTCTCTGCCAACTTCCACCTTTTCCTAAGTTCATTCGTGTCATACACATATTTCTTTTCCCACTCTTTTGAGGGCTTGCTCTTGTTTTAGCTGATCTTCATACTTTGCAATTTGTGCTTCCAATGCTTGTGTATTGTTCGTTGTTACTTCTTGTGCCTCTATCGGTTGCAACCACATAATGGCATTCATAAGTTCTTTATTTTGGCTTCTTAGATTATCTGCTTCCTCCATGTATACCTTTATTTGTGATTCCAATAGTTTGCTTCAGGCAATCTTGCATGCCTTCTCGGCTTCATCGGCTTCATACTTACTTTGAAGCTCTTTGAGTTGGTCTTGTAGTTTCTGATTGTCAGCTGTAAGCACATTGCACTTCTCCATGGCTTCATTAACTTCTTTCTCCTTGGCAATAAGTGCATGTTGAACTTCTATCACCTGTGCAAAGAGCTTTTCACTTATTACCTGAAATTGATTGCGTTCCCTTAGAGCCTTGTCATAATCATTGTCTGCTTCTATCACCTGTTACTGAGTCTCCATGGCTTTTTGTATCATCTACTTTACCAGGGACTTGAGTTGAGCTACATCCACATTTAGCCATGTTTTTGGGATACTCAGTGCTTCCCCCGTGAGTACGTCTTTTCCCTTATTGACATGTATTGTCTCATTATGTGGTTGTCTAATTTGAAGATGTAACTGATTTTCTTTTTCTTCTTCTTCATGTGTTGTAGACTTCGTAGCACTTCCCTGAAATGTAACGTCCAATGGAGAAGGCTCTTCTACAATCCTAATTGGTTTGAATGGTTCTTGTTCCTCCACATCTTCTTGGTCTTCCTCTTTCTTTGGAAACTTCAATATAGCTTCTCCATCCAAGTGAGTTTCTGTAATTTGGATCTTTGTTTCTGCATTCATTCTTAATGTGTGGATTTCTCCTTATGCTGATCCTTTCTTTGGTGTGTCCGAGACTGTGTTGTCCGGCATGTTATCTGTTTTAGTACCTTCCATTTCAAAGGAATCCTCCACTTGATTTAATTAGTCCCATTTGCCATCATCGTTTGATTCATCTTTGATATCCACATTCATGGGGGATGATACATGATCTTCTTGGACTTCAGAGGACGAACTAGAGTTCACCAACCCCAGTTCTCTATATCTATGGAACTTTGTCAATCTTTTTCCTTGCAAAGTTTTTGCATGAGATTGATGGTAGTGGTGCCCTTGTACTAGCAGGTTGACTTGGCCTTCCATATATTGGTGAGTTTCTTCCATAGCTTCCTTTAGTTCTTCTTCCATGATGGGCTTGGTGTTATCAACGGTTGTTCTTGGAAGTATGTGTATCCTTTTTGAAGCAGGAAGCACTTCTTCTGCCTTTAAAACTTCTCTTAATCGATTTGATCCTCTCATTCTGGGTTGAGAGCTAGTTCCTGCTTCCTCGATCACTTATACTCCTTTCTTTTTCCTTGGTACAATGGCCAACTTTGCATACTTAGCCATTTCCATTGATGAAGGCATCTCCTTAAGATATTCCCGAATATCTAAGGCATGGTAGATCAGAATGGTCAATGCCACACTTCTATTCAATAACTTCTTGTGGCCCTATTGCTTCTTAGCTTTGAATAAATGCTTTTGGATGTAGGGCGTCAAGTTCACTTGATTACCAATTTGTTTTGTTGCATGAGATAAGAGTTGTACTATAATCTTCTGAGATGTTGTGTAGCGGTGCATGTTGGGAAAGCATAAGTGTTGGTGAATGAGTCTGACCTCTTCTTCAATATCCACATGATTAATATCCAATAATGTGCTGGTCTTCGTTCCTTGACTTTCATCCTTTAGATCTATGTTCCCATCTTTCTCCCATCCAAAGGCTTATTTAATTAATTTGTGAGTGAATTGAATAATTACCCATTCTCCTTTTGCATCTAGAACATTTGCTTCGGGCACTAATGGGTCATGTAGAGCCCATTGAAGAGTGTTCATCACCTGAGTACATCATTGAAAATCTGGCTTATAAATGGGTAGCTCGAAGTATTTTTGAATCCTTGCCTTTGTCATTACGTCCATGGTTGATGGGAGTTCATGTAAGACTTTGAAAATTTGGGACATGACAGGGAACTGATGGTACCAGTGTCCATGATCTTTCTCGTCACCAAGAATAGATGCCCCCCTGTAGGCTGGTCTTCTTGAAACCAATGACCTTTAGCTTTGGTTACACTTTGTAGTGGAAATTCCAACACCTCTTCTTGAACGGTTGCCTCGGAATCCTCAGAAGCCATCTGCACTTGTAATAAGGAAGGAATCAGCTTACAAGAGAAACTAATTCATGTGTTTCATGTGTGGTTCAGCTAATATTTCATTTCCTTTGTCGCTCCGTTCCCCCGTGCTTAAGTAAGTAAGGTCTCTTACCACACTTCTTTTGATTTTTAACCCGAAGCACTTATTTATTTACAATGTATGTCCATTCCTATGACAGTAGAAACTAAGACCTATTCCAATGATGGAAATGTGCATCACTAGTTTTATTGAAGAGATAATGTGTCGAACGCATGGCCTTGTAATGTGGCCCTGTCATGCACACTCTGTGTGAAATGGACTCTTCATGAGTGCAAGTAGAATCTCGTTGAGTTTGTTGTTTCTGTCCTTGCTGTCTTTTGGGTCTCCATATCCACTTTGTAGTTGGTGTTTGAGGCATTTGTTTCTGTCGAGCTTCTCATTCTGTGGTCCTTGTCTTCTTCCTACTAGAATTCTGAGGTTTAGATGTCGTGTTCTTCTAGTACCCTTGATGAGTCTTTTTGGACCTCTTTGCTTCACTTTGTAGGCATGGTATCTCATTAAGCCTTCCTAGTTTTTGATTTGTCGTTTGTATGACCTTCTTCAGGATCCATATACATTGCTATGTCTTCTGGGCCTCTACTAATGACTTTGGAAGCCATACACGAAGAATTCTTCGTGGGTCTGATTGCGATGGTGAGTAATGGTTGTCTCTTCTTGTCTTTACTGAGTGGCTGATCTGCTTTGTGTTGAGTTGTCTAGTTGAGTCCTTCGATCCTTCTGTACCCATTGTAGATGAGTATTACATGGGTGTGATGTTCAAACAGTAGATGTCCATGTGGGTTTTCTTCTTATAGTGTAGATAGGTTTAGAGGTAATGTCCTCACCCTCTCTCTTAGGTTCATCTCTCATGGGCAAGGTGGTCACACCATCAAGCAACACATCCTTATTTGCAGGCAATTCTAGATTAGGGCATTCTTGGGACACACTCATTACTGAATCATTTTCTTTCTCCTCCTCTATGTTTTCTCCCTTAGATTTGATGATCTTATGGACTTGAGACGGCCTTTCTTCCAGCAAACTAAAGATTTTCTTATGTCCTATTTTGGATGATATGTATCCTTGTGCCAGATGGATGCTCACTTCATTCTCAATAATCCAATCTTGCCCTAGAATGAGATTTTCAATCAGGTCTTTGTCTTTGCAGAAAAAAACTTTTTGCTCCATAGTGGAATTTCCTAAGTGAAGGGATATTAGGGCTTCTCCAACATAGACCTCGCCAATGGAAACCTTTCCAACCCACTCCTAAAGATGAGTCTATGCCTGAACCTATGCAAATAGATGTAACTAGGTTCCAAGCCCTAACACCACAAGATAAACAGAGAAGGAGAGATAACAAGTTATGCCTCTATTGTGGAAACCTTGGGCATATTGCAATTAATTGTTCCAACAAGAGAACAAACTCCAGAGTCATAGCCACCCTTGTAGAGCAGGGAATCAAGAAAGTCCAGTTGTAAAAGAGACCATACAAGTCGGACCATGATATAAGAAAGGGTCTCATACTTCCAGCTACACCCACAGAAACATGTCTTGCACCTGTCAAGTTAATCATGCCCACAAAGACCCTTTCCCTTACAAGCCTACTAGATTCAGGAGCCTCCTCATGTTTCATCGATGAAGGATTGGTTAAGAAACATGGAATTCCTGAACTTCAAAAGAACAAACCAGTAGTAGCTGAAGTAGTAGATAGACAACCTCTAACATCTGGGAATATAACCATGGAAACCACACCATTAAGAGTACACCTTGGCGACCATGAATCCCACATATGTTTCAATGTAATATCCAGCCGAATACATTATCATTGGAATGCCCTAGTTAAAGAAGAATAATCCAAACATCAATTGGGAAAAGAATAAAATCACCCGTCGAGATATCTAGAAGAACCCAATATATGTCGGAGCCGAGACCTTCATACATGCAGTAAGAAAGGAACTGACATATATGATCTATGCCATACCAGCTCAAGAATCCAAGAAAGATGATCTAGTGAAGCTACCCAATCAGTACAAAGGCTTTGAAGATGTTTTTGAAAAGAAGAATGCAGATATCCTCCCAGAGCATAGACATTATGATTGTCCCATAGATCTTCAATTAGAGGGAGCAGAACCACCCTTTGGACCAATCTACAGACTATCCCCAAAGGAACTTACAGAACTATGCAAGAACATTGATGAGAATCTAGCAAAGGGGTTTATCAAACACTCGAAGTCTCCAACACAAGCTCCTATTTTATTTGTAAAGAATAAGGATGGGACTCTCCGGATGTGTGTAGACTATCGTGGATTGAATAAAGCCACTATAAAGAACAGATACCCTCTACCACTCATATCATAGCTCTTGGAATGCCTTGGCAAAGCAAAATTCTTCACAAAGATTGATCTTCGAGGAGCTCACAACCTTGTTAGGATCAGAGAAGAAGACAAATGGAAGACATCATTTCGAACAAGGTATGGCCATTTTGAATATGTAGTTATGCCATTTGGTCTTACAAATGCTCCAGCTGTCTTCCAACATATGATGAATGATATCTTTCGAGAATATTTAGATGATTTTGTTGTCATATACCTTGACGATATCTTGATATTCTCCAAAAATCTAGAGGATCATGAATGTCATGTAAAGATAGTCCTAGAGAAACTAAGAGAAAAAGGATTATATGCAAAAGTGGAGAAGTGCTCTTTCCATAAGACAGAAGTGAAATTTTTAGGGTACATTGTATCAGATAAAGGAATTTTTATGGATCCTAAGAAGATTGAGACAATCCTTGATTGTCAACCACCTTCATGTGTTTGAGATATACAATGTTTTCTGGGGTTTTCTAACTTCTACAGGATATTCATTAGAGATTACTCCAAGATAGTGACACCTCTTACCAAGATTACAGGGAACTCCAAATTCTCATGGACAGAAGAAGCAGAAAAAGCTTTTCAGACCTTGAAATCAGCATTCACTACTGCTCCAATTCTAGTTCATCCTGATCCCAGTAAACCCTTCCTCCTAGAGACAGATGCATCAGTCTTTGCCCTAGGGCCATTCTTTCCCAATATGGAGATGCTGGACACCTACATCCAATTGCATATCATTCAAGGAAATTTTCCCCTCCAAAAATTAATTATGAAATTCATGATAAAGAGCTTCTTTCCACAATGGACGTGTTTGATACCTGGCATCACCATCTAGAAGGAGCAACTCATAAAGTTACTGTGTATATAGATCACAAGAACCTAGAGTATTTTATGACCACCCACATTCTCAATAGAAGGCAATCTCGATGGAGTAACTTTCTATCCAGATTTGACTTTGTCATCACATACCGTCCAGGACATCAACAATGTCAGTCAGATGCCCTGTCTAGAAGATCTTACCTTGCACCAAAGAAGGGTGAAGAGGCCTTTGATCAACAAGAGAGTGTATTACTCAAGCCTGAGCATCTCCAGTTAACAGTTATCTCTTCAAGTCATCATGAAGATTCAGCCTTGAATCATTTGATCCATGAGAATCTACCACAAGATGAATTGTTTTGTAACGTTAAGCAGAAAGCTCAAGAAGGAAAAGTCCAAGAGGTAAATGAATTTTAGGAAAAGGATGGATTACTACTCTATAAGAACCTATTGTATGTCCCTCTAGGAAATCCCAGGATCCAAGTACAAGTACTTGTGGCAGGACATTTTGGAGTGAATAAAACCATAGAACTCATATCAAGGGATTTTTGGTGGCCTCAAATGTGGAAGGAAGTCAAAGAATATATCCAAACCTGTGATACTTGCAATAGATCCAAGGTACCCAACATAAACCTCATGGCCTCTTGCAACCTTTACCTACTCCAAAAAGGGCATGGGCTTCATTGTCTCTGGATTTCATCACAGATCTACCTAAGTCAGATAAGTATGATGCCATTCTTGTTATTGTGGATAGACTTACAAAGATGGCACACTTCATTCCAACTACTAAGGCAATCACATGTGCAACCACTGCTAGACTTTTTCTTAGATACATCTTCAGGCTTCATGGATTGCCTGATGATATTGTCAGTGATCGAGGTCCACAATTCATATCTAGTTTTTGGAACAGTCTTTGCAAGCTCCTTGGTGTTCAAGTTAAACTATCTACAACAAATCATCCCCAAACTGATGGACAAACAGAACGGGTGAATCAAGTCCTAGAGCAATATCTTCGTTGCACCAGCAACTATCATCAAAATGATTGGTTTGATCTTTTGCCCTTTGCAGAGTTTGCGTATACCAATAGTGTTCATGCATCTACTAAGAAGACTCCCTTCTTTGCAAATTACGAAAAACATCCAAGAATGGATATACAACTCTCGAATCATGTCAAGAACCCAGCTGCGAGAGACAAGGCCCGGTACCTGATGGACATTCACAAAGAACTCAAGGAAGGGGTCCATAAAGCTCAAGAACAATATAAGTATTATGCAGATCAACATCGTGTTCAAAATCCATCATATCAAATTGGGGATAAAGTATGGTTACTCAGAAACAATTTGCAAACTTCAAGGCCTTGTGCAAAGCTAGATCATCAAAGATTTGGTCCATTCACCATCTTGGCCAAAATTAATCCATTCACTTTCAAGCTCTAGCTACCAAGTGCCATGAGAATACATCCAATTTTCCATGCATCCATGTTGGAACCATATCATATTTCACTAGTGAGGGGGGAGAGACCTAGTCCTTCACCACCTATCGAGATTGATGATCATGAAGAATTTGAAGTCGAGCATGTCCTAGATTCGAGAATATCCCGAGGAAGATTGGAATACTTTATTCATTGGAAAGGGTATGACATCAGTGATCGTACTTGGGAACCTGCAAAAAATCTTTAGAGACCACCAATCAAGGTTCGACAATTCCATAAGAGAAATCCAATGAAGCCGAGACCAGAGAACATGATTGCTCCTCGTCGAACTAGTCGCTTGAGGGGGAGGTGATGTCATGGACAAAGGAAACCATCCAGAACCTCAGATTCCATGTGAATCCTATATCCCATGATTGGTTCAGAATTAGGAGAAACCAATGCTTCCATTGCATCCGGAACGTGCCAAAACCCTAAGATCAACTGTCTATTTACTGAGTTCTGACATTTGGAGGTCTTGTTCGGTTTGTTGACATCATTGATGACATCATCATTCGCAACCGCCCTTGAAATCCTATATAAGGAGGCTTTGGCCACATACATACTCAGTCTTGCCAATACCAATCTTGGGAGCTCAAGGAGTCGTGACCGCCAAGTAAGTACTCTCCAAGTTCCTGTTCCAGTTCTTGTCTTGTTCCTTGTTCTAGTCTTGTCTAGTCTAGTTCTTGGACATCCTACCTAACGGGTCACTTATCTTTTTGTACATTCACTTGCTAATACATTCACTATTGTGTGTTGTGCTCCAAGCTTCTTCTTCTTCTTCTTCTTCATTACTGTTCGTGTGCTTCTTCACGCCTCAAACTCCAATGGTAGTGCCAATGTCTATTGTTTTCCATGAAAACATTTTGTTTTTGTTTCTTGTGAATTGCATACGTCATTTTTTTTGTTTAATACTTGAATTGCACATGCTCCTTCGAATTTGCACATGTCCAACTCAAATTCCATGAGATGCGAATGTGATACCTTGTTTAGAACGTCTATTAGACCACAATGCTTTCTCAACCTCTATTACGATGACTTTTAATTCACAATTGCTTTCATTGTCACATAGATTGAACGAATTATCTCTCTACATGCAATTCACATGATAGATGTATTATGGAACTTCCATTTTGTCTATACAATCCTCACTTCATGATCCAATAGATGGTCATGCATTTAGGTTCCATGTCATGATCAGATCATTCTCGAATCTTGTTCCAATTTCAAACTAAAATACTTCCTATTAGAAGATAGTATGTTTATAGGATATGCGTATGTTCGCATTTCATAGCCTTGATTGCTATTCATAAGGGATAACGATTCGTGTGTGTGAGGGTCCTTCACCAAAACTATATCACACCTTCCCAAGGGTTTCATTATTGGACGCCGTCGTAACTTTATTAAATTTGGACCACTTACGATTCCCATGCATCCCTCATTCCTATGCGGACATATTAAGAAAGTGTGAATCGCTAAGGAAATTTGCTTTCCTTACACACATAGAGAGAAAGCGGGAGAGAGAAAGAGAGGAAGATATGAGGCTCAATTCTTACAACTACAACATTGCTTATAGAACCTTGTGAGGATGGAACCTCACAAGGTTCTATAAGCAATGTTGTAGAACCTCACAATTGTACCCACCTAAGGCACTTCTTTTCTTTTTTGTGCACATGTTCACTTTGTCCCCCCTAAGAAACATACCTTTGTATTATTTCTTAAAATTTTTGTGAATAACGCACACAATGTGTGTGTGTGAGAGAGAGAGAGAGGTTTACATTTCTTTTCCATCAGCCTTTTCTCAAGCAATTGAAAAATACTTTTTTTTTAAATTGCTTCAAACTCTTGTCGAAGCATTTACAGTGGTTTGCTTTTTGTCATCGATGGAATTCCATCGGAATATAGTACCGATAATAGATGTGAGTTTTATTTTAAAAATTTATTTTATTTCAACGTGGGCGTTGTCTGGTCCAAAAGCGATAATGTATCATTTTTATGAAATTAGTAAAGTCAATGGTCCATTATTATGCATAAAGAATTCACCCTTCAAAGTTTGGAAAGCAAATCAATTAAAAACCATCAGAGCGGAGCGAGCGCCTACGTCTATTCTGCAGAGTTTCTCCTAGTCGTGCACTTCAAATTGTCAAAGGAAGGCAGTTCCTACAAGCCATGAGTTCGTCATCGCCGAAGGTCTTTGTCTCTCTTCCCACTTGGATTTGTAACATGAATATAGGCACAGACCAATATACATATTCGGCAGTTTGCAAACGTCTGTTTTTCTTTTTCTTTGCTCTTCCTTTCGACTGGTAATACTTTCTATTTCCGTTTCCATTTTCTTCAGTCTTCTGAACTTCCAATCTAAAATATTCTTCCTTTTCTATGCATTCCTATCATCCCTTTAGTAGCGGGCACATCTTTCGTCAAGTATTGTCAAAAATCATGAAAAGCGACGAGGCATCCTTCCACTCTTTTCACTCTATATTTTTGATAACAGGGCCTAAGTAGGATTGCAGCAAATAGGTTACACAAAGAATTAAAAGAATGGCAAATGAACCCCCCGGCTGGATTCAAGCACAAAGTTTCTGACAACCTGCAAAGGTACTTTTCTCCGGGTGAGTCTCTTATTAGGATGCACTTAGCGTACATGCCCGTGCTAGCATCATATGTGTACGTTATGTGAGTCATAGTTGCATACTTGCTAAAGAATATTCACATTTGTCTTAGGACATTGAGCAATGATGAGTCTTTCTTAAGCTGGGGCCAAGGATCAACATAGCATGCATTTTTTATAATAATTCATGGCTCTTGCAACGGATTCATTGGATGTATAAGACCGATATTTTTGGAGAAGTTTGAAAACCTCTTTGGTAAGTCTGCTTATTAGTGGAACTTAGGGTTCTTTTTTTTGAGGTCATCTCTTGTTTCTTTCTTCATATGGACCTGAGAGGAAGTGAATGTAGGTTTTTAGGAGTCTCTTGTTTATGGTGCTCTCTTGCATGTGCATTTCTCACCTCAGGTTCCCTTTATGTACAACCTCTTCATTTTCACATGACAAAATTTAACGAAGTTTTTGTCTGCATGTCTGGATTATTATCCTAGTTTTCATTCAACTCTTTCTCGCTCCGGTTTTTGGTTATTCTCTTGTACAACATATATTGGGTTTGGTTTCATGTTATCAGACTATTCACATACACACATGTATACTTAAATACGTACATACACACTTTTCTGTTTTACTGAGGGAAGGATTCCTTTATTTAAATCAAAGTTATAAGTAATCACTTATAGACCTTATTGATCTGGCTTAGAGCGTTATATTATTGAGATAAGGTTGTACCATGTTGCTTTCTATCTTGTTGAAGGTGATCTGTATGGCTAAGGGCATAAGTTTCATGAATTGTAAAGGCAAAGGAAGGAGAACATGTTGTTTGGTTCAAAAAGTGCTTTATTACTAACTTGTCAAGCGAGCCTCAGCATCGAATCATTGAACTGATACGTGATCTAGAGATCATCATCATTATGGTCAAACAATTAGAACATAACCTTGAAACTGCTGATGCTTGTGAGTGGGGGGCTGAACACCAGACATGCTTCTTGCCACCAAATTTGCAGTTTCAAAATGAGTCCTGTATGGTCTCTTTCTCGGTGCCATATCCAGGATACTTGAATTGCAAACTCTTGGGGCCTCTGCGGCCTACTGGTCAGACTTGTGTGTCTAATTATCAAAGAATCAAAACCTAATCTCGAATCTGCTGTTCCCTGTGAACTAGTTTGTGAACTCCATGCTTCTTGCCACCAACCATTTAATGTATTTACAATTCCAAAAGAAATTCTGTATGGTCTTTTCCTTGCTGCCACATCCAGGACACCTAAATTGCAAATTTGTGGGGCTTCTGCTACCTGCATCAAAACTTCAGTCTTGAACCTTTTCAAAAATGTTCTTCATAAAAAACAGGATTTTTCAATAGGGTATTTTCTTTTGGTACAGTTCTTACCCTATTCAACCGCCAATTGTTTGTTTTAAACAATTCCCATTCTTTCTAAATGCAAGGTCAAAACTCCAACTCTTTTTTGCATTTCATATAAATTAAAGCTCAAGAGCAAATCCGCCAATTATTACTGTTTCCCAAGGTCGAGTTTTTATGAATGCTAGATCCTTATGTATGCTAGATATTTACATTGAAATTTCATGCATATATACATTGTTCATACATGCATACACACATTCTTGCATGTTTACATCTCTACACATTGACATCTGTCTTTTGATCTGCACGTACATGCACAAAGATCCTTTCATTCATCCATACATATGCACATCTAGTTACATACATGCATGCAT
Source organism: Ceratopteris richardii (assembly GCA_020310875.1). Taxonomy (NCBI): domain Eukaryota; kingdom Viridiplantae; phylum Streptophyta; class Polypodiopsida; order Polypodiales; family Pteridaceae; genus Ceratopteris; species Ceratopteris richardii. The sequence goes on from CM035409.1 coordinate 189,290,520, forward strand.
CAATACTCGAGTTCAAAATATAATTGCAATTTTGAGAAATTAGATTTGTTCTAATTATGGATCATCGAGGACACTTTAATTGGGATTTTCTGAGATTTGTGCAGCTGGTTTGTTCTACTTGTTCATGAGAACCCAATAATCTTATACATACATGGTTGCATGCATTACATATATGGATCCATACACAAATATATACATACATGCATATATAAATACACACATACATACATCAATGCACATATATATGTGTTTATGTATATGTTTGTTTGTAAATAAACACTGACATAATATGTGCATGCAATGTGCATGTATAGTGATGTTACCAGAAACTTCATTCTTATTGTTCAAATTTTTGATTCCATGATGCTTGACAATTTCTCAATCTATTTTTCCAAGAAAGTTATCTGACTGTTGACTTTTTCGAATTAAAAGACTACAACAACAATAAAAATAGGTTTTTTTCTATAAGAACTCGAAACTTTGCTCTTACTGTTCAAATTTATGATGCCATGATTCTTACTTGATAATTTCTCAAATTATTTTTCCAAAAGAATTATTTGACTCCATTGATTTTTTTGAATTAAAAGATTAACAACAACAATAAAAATAAATATGTTTTTTTCTCTTTAAGGACACATCAAAATATGTTGTTAGAGTTGGGGATTGAAATGTTCATGGCTAGATGCTCTCTCTGTCTCTCTCACGAGTCACTATTCACGTTCATTGTTTTGGTCACGTCTCTTTGCTTTTGTTTTATTACTCTCTCTTTCTCTTTAGATCTAATTTTGTGCTGTATAGGCTCAAAAATAAATCATAAATTTTTCAATAGGAGTACGAATAGTGGTGTGATTAAAATTTTAAAGTTTTAATTTCTTATTTATTCATTATTATTATTATTATTATTATTTCAATATGTAAATGTTTTGTTGTTCTTGTGTGTTCAAGTATATATTATGTTTATCACATTAATTTAAAAAAATATAATCAATCTTCTTTTTAATTTTGTGTTTACTTAAAAAAATAAATTCTATTTTAGTGTTATTTATTTGTTTTTTTAACATAAATTCTGATTCTTATTTTTTATTATTCTTATTTTGTATTGTCTTTCCTCTTTGGTTGTCTTTTTCATGATATATATTGATCTTATGTTTTGTGTAGTCTCGTGCTTTGGTTGTCTATTTTTTCTCATGTGTTTGTGCTTGTGCACTTCATCTTGAGCTCCTAAGTTTGGATAGCTCTGAACTTATGAAGGTATATATATATGTTTCTAGCTTGTTAGATGATTAAAACTAGAAATCGACATAAAGTTCATCCAAGGGAAGAGTATAGGTAGTTCTTGCTTTGGCAAGTCATCAATCTGTGTTGATTCTTTTCCTCTCGGAGATGTTTCATGCAATCTTGATGTGTTGTGTACTCATACAAACAATACGTTACACTTACATAATTACGTACATGTATGTATGTGTGTATATGTCCATGCAAAGTTGTAGCTGTTTGTGTATTGCATCAAGCATGTAGTGCATTTCTCATTGTTGCGTTTTGTCATCGATACCAAAATCTGATCTCAAATATAGTTTGCATAGATCAAAGTTGTAAGAAATCATTCAAAAGGGCATTATGTTTTGGGAGAGGGAGAGAAGGTTGTAGATGCTAAAACATGTGATGATGAGAGGGATGAGGATGAAGCACCTTTTGCAAATTCAAAGCACAAGAGCATATTTGTGTGGAATTATTAAGTTCGTTGTGATTAGCTTCAAATGGCGAGGTCAATAGGGAGAAACCGAAAGAGGTAGCAGCTTTGATGGATCAAAATTGTCCTTGTAAGAGGCGAGCCATTGAATGTTCCCATTAATGTTATTGCTTGTATTCATTATCAAAGTTATGAAGTGCTTTTGTCTTTTGGACTCAATTTTAAGTTGCTAAGCACAATTTCGATACTAGCGTTGCCCAAGTCATTGTTATGTCTTTGTGAGACATAACTGTTAGATGTCTCTGTGAGACATAACAGTTAGATGTCAGTGACCAACCACAACTTTGATACTCCAACTTAGCTTTATTCAATTGGTGAAAGCATGCTCAATACCGTTTGGTCACCTGTGTGTATGACCAAAGATCTCGAGTCTAGACTTTCTAGGACGTCATGTGCTCTTGTGAACAAGTGTTGAGTCCTTTGACGTATGTTACACCGCTTCACGTAGGTATGTGCATCCATAAGAAGGGTAGGCCACCAAAGGCCTGACCAAAGGTATATTATCCTTATTCTTATAGAAAATTATTCTCATATGCAAAAGGGTAGTACAAGCATGATAATGCATATGAGTCACTAACTAGCTCCATCCTATACTAATGGGTGGGTGTAAGATATGGTACATAGGTGGAGGTGGAGTCGGGGCCTCCCTGACGATAGTAGCATGATCAAATTTGGGATCGTCTCTCCTCCATGGTCCCATGGTCACGAGCCTTGATCTGTGCAGTCCGGTATCGATGAAGATTCGGGGCCCAATATCCTATAGCATGGGGTCGTCCCCTAGCTCGAGAGGTGTGAGCCTATTGAAGAGTCACCCCTCTCGATGTGTGAGCTAGGGGGGGGCTGTTGCACGTCATAGAACAAAGATGTCAGTGAGCTCACTCTCTATCCCTCTTGTTTGGGGTGCTTCGATGGGCTTGAGTAGGGAATCTCTGTGACTCTTTATCTCTAGTAGGAATCGCCCGAGCTGTCGCCGATCTCTAGAGTCCATGATCTCTCGAAGGGTGGGCTGCCTTATGAACATAGACTCGTATCTGCCTCTGAAGTCATCATATGCACTACATCTGCATACAAAGTGCTTCTTATCCTCCATCTCTACTATGCATATCTTGCATATTTGCTCTCTCGGAATTTTTGCGGCTCTGCCAATCTCAATCTCTAGTCTGTGTGATGACACCCTCAACTGGCCAATCGCTACCCTCGAGCTATGAGGCATGAAGTATCCATGTAGCGTGCTCCCTAGATGAAATCGTCCGCTAGTATATCTAAGAACCGCTCTCGGTACTGTGATAGTTTCGATCTCACGTGTGGTGTGAGCCATGTTTGGCTAATGTAGAGCTGCTAGAGATCCTCTCTGAGCACAACACTCCTCTCACTACGGGAGAGGTGGATGTGAGGTGAGTAGGGGTCATACTGAAAGCGCAGCAATCTGTCCATATCAAGCCTATCAAACCATGCTCTTAACATGAGTATACCAAGCTCTCTCATATCCTAACTCTGATATCTGTATAGATGCCACAAATGCTTTGCATGTGAGTCTGTTTGTAGGGAGCTCCCTCATCCTTTGAATAAAGCAGATGGTCTTGAATAGTGCATCTACTACTATGGGTGGTGGAGCTAGCTCTGCTCTGATGATGTCACGTGGCAGTGACTTTCTCGTGAAATAGTTGCGAGATTATACGTACTTGTGGCCTCTAGATCACTCTCCACTCGGTGACTATGAGGCTTGGGGCCCAAACTGTTGGCAGCATACATCTTAGCTGGTCTGACAAGTGTGTCAAATAGCCACCCCTTCGTGCGAGGCTCCTGAAAGTGTGCGTGGTGACATCTCTGCTCTAACATGGCTAAAGATGCATAATGGCCACCTCAATCTGTTCGTCTGAAGCTATGAATACTGCCCCATTCCTCACCATGGGGGAGGTGTGGAAGATCATGACCTTGGTCTTGCTGTGGTCGTGTCGAGGTTTATTGTCAAGCTCGTCTGTGTACAAAACTCATCTAGGGTGTCCAGGTGGCCATTGTAATCCTCCATGTGGCTCTGAAATCAATACAATGTCATCGGCATATAATAAAATGTGGACATGTGTACTTGCGAGGTCTCCACCCTCTCCTTGAGCTCGGAGAATGCAGTCTTCAATCTCGTCGATATAGAGACCAAATAGAGTGGGGGAGAGTGGGCAGCCTTGCTTAACACTGATGGTGCTAGCAATGGCCTCAGACAACCCTCCTGGACATTGTACCCTCCCAGTCACCTACTCATAGAGTGCATAGATGACCCAAATCATCTTTGATGGTACTCCCAAGCTCGGGAGGCATCGGAAGAGCCTCTATCATGGTGCTGTATCATGATGTTCGCATATAGTTTGGCCATGGTGTGGCCAATCATGATGGTCTTGTAGTTCCCTGGGTCAAGGGTGTCCCCAGATTTGTGGATAGGCACAATGGTATGGCTAGTCCACTCCTCTGAGAAGCTCTCCCCTATAGCCCGGTCATAGTACAACAAGAGGTTTAAAAACGAGATTTAAATCGAGATTTAAATCGTTTCAATTGTAGAGATTTATAAAATCCAAAATAAAAATCGGAGTTTTTATTCACTCTTTAAGAGATTTTTATTTTTTGAAACAATAATCATGGTAAGGGTTTGGGGTTGGTTTCGGGCCAAGGTTAGGGTTAAGGTCAGCTAAGGTTTTGAGACCTGATGATGGCTAGCGCTCGGACAGCAGGGATCTTAAGGGGGCATCATGAACCCTAGATTGGTAGGGTAGAGTCTCGAGCTCGGAAAGCAGAAACCCTAAATATGCAGATGACCTCGGGCAGCAGTGACGCAGGGCAGGTGACGAGAGACGCAGGTCGGCAGATCCCGAACAGCAGAGGCAGAGGCGAGCTGCACGCAGATCTCGAACGCATGTAGAGGAGGCAGCATATCTCGAACGCACGCAGAGGAGGCAGCAGATCTCGAACGCACGCAGAGAGAGAGAGAGAGAGAGAGAGAGAGAGAGAGAGAGAGAGAGAGAGAGAGAGAGAGAGAGAGAGAGAGAGAGAGAGAGAGAGAGAGAGAGAGAGAGAGAGAGAGAGAGAGAGAGAGAGAGAGAGAGAGAGAGAGAGAGAGAGAGAGAGAGAGAGAGAGAGAGAGAGAGAGAGAGAAAGAAAGACTTTTTAAAGTCTATTAGAGGCCAAAATCGGCCTATGAGACAAAACATATACATCAGTATGATCCAATCCACTGTGATCCCAAAAGGAAAATAAAGTGTGAGTACTGCAAACAGGTATAAAAGGAGTGGATAGTAACTGGCATCAAGGGTGTGGGGTGCTATGGGTATGCACTCTATATGCTCAATGAGAGAGAGAGAGAGAGAGAGAGAGAGAGAGAGAGAGAGAGAGAGAGAGAGAGAGAGAGAGAGAGAGAGAGAGAGAGAGAGAGAGAGAGAGAAAGAAAGAAAGAAGAAAGAAAGTCATATTAACGTCTTCTGGAGGCCAAACTTGGCCTATGAGACAAAAAACCATGTACAAGTGTAGTAACCCTGTGTAGAGGATAAAATGAAATAAAAGGTATATCGCGACACAAAGATATATAAGGCTGGAAAAGGATGGGAAGACGTGGCTCTGACTCCGCAGATAGTGGCCACCTAATACATGGGGGACATGTGAGTAAAAGTGTGAGTAAAACACCCTAGCTACTGGTGAATGGGTGGGGGTGGGTGTAGTATGGGGTGTAGTATGTGGTACATCGGGGGTGGTCTGAGTGCCTCCTGAAGGAAGACAACCCATGGGGTGGTGGTGCGCCTATGCTCCATCATGTGGTCGTAGGCTGTCCTGATGCGTGAGATATCCTCCTGATATAGTCGTGGTCGATGATATCTGCCCATGCGTGGTCGGCGCCGTGCTCTCTGTGCTGCTTCCTGGTGGAGCGTGAGCCCTATAGGTGGACCTGTCTGATGTAGCTCAGCTCGCTGAAAAAACTGGGTAATGGTCTGCTGTGTACTCACTCGTGGCTGATGTGTGGGCTGGAGTGATCGATCTCGCCTCTCGTATGCTGCCACGAGGAAGCGTCCCAAGCGTCGCTGGTCTCCCATGGTCATGCATAACGGGAGTGACTCCTCTATCTGGAACTGTGCTCGTAGGTCTAAGTATGCTGGGCATCTGATAACAAAATGCTCCTCACTCTCTACCTCTGTCTCGCATACTGGGCACCACCTCTCCTCACGGGGGACTCCCCTGGATCGACCCCTCTCAATCTCAAGCTGGTGCGATGAGACCCGGAGCTGCCCAATGATGACTCGAAGGTGGTGGGGTAGATATGTCTGCATGTATCTCGGAATCTCGATGAAGCCCTCGTCCGATATATGTAGAAAATGCTCACGGTAATAGAGCATTTTCGGTGGCAATGTACCCCTAGGGCTCACCCATGTCCTCTGTATGTATGTATGCCATATCTCCTGACGAATGATCCTATTCCTCTCCTGATGAGAGAGCGAGTAGGTGGGTGCATGTGAGTCGTACTGTAGTGGTGGTAGCCTGTCTATGTCAAAGCCATGGTGGGCCAGCCAGTCTCGTGTCTGTGCATACCATGAGGAGGTGTCGCCTGCTAATGCCATGTCCCGTGATGCCTGGAAAGCCCGATAAGCAATGCGCTCTGTATCCATGCTGCCGAGTCTGTGTAATAGGCATGCTGTATGGAATAGTGCCTCAACTAGCATCGGTGGTGTAGCGAGCTCTGCTCTAATGATATCATGTGGTATTGAAGGCTTGCTGCGGATAAGTCTAGAAATCATGAGGATCTGTGGCCTCTCTAATGCTGTCCATACTGATGTGGCTAATCCTGGTCCCCATATGGCTGCCCCATACATGAGCGCTGGTGTAACCAAAGTGTAGAAGAGCCACCCCTTTGTGCGGGGCTCCTGAAAATATGCCTGGTGGCACTGTCTCTCCATCAAGGCAAGTGCTGCATACCCACGTGTGATGCGGTCACGTGCAGCCTGAGACATAGAGAAGACCCCTGATGCTGCTGTAAATGTCACTCCCAAGTAAACATATGATCGGACCACCTCAATCGGTCCACCCGCTGCTGTGAACAAACTATGTCTGCGTACCTGTGCTGATGTATGAAAGATCATGACCTTTGTTTTACCAAGGTTCACAGATAACCCTCTGTGTGTGCAAAAGTCATCTAGGCCATGTAGATGATGCTGTAGGCCTTCTGCCGACTCTGAAACCAGTACAATATCATCAGCGTATAAAAGAATATGGACAGTGGACCCGCGTACCTCAATGCCATCACCCCCCTGCTGCTGTATGTAGTCCACTATCTCATCAATGTAGAGACCAAAGAGGGTGGGTGAAAGAGGGCATCCTTGCTTCACCCCGATAGTGCTAGCAAGTGGATGAGATAAGCCCCCCGGAGAGAGAGAGAGAGAGAGAGAGAGAGAGAGAGAGAGAGAGAGAGAGAGAGAGAGAGAGAGAGAGAGAGAGAGAGAGAGAGAGAGAGAGAGAGAGAGAGAGAGAGAGAGAGAGAGAGAGAGAGAGAGAGAGAGAGAGAGAGAGAGAGAGACTTTTTAACTTCTATTAGAGGCCAAAATCGGCCTATGAGACAAAACATATACATCAGTATATGATCCAATCCACTGTGATCCCAAAAGGAAAATAAAGTGAGTACAAAACAGCATATAAAAGGAGTGGATAATAGCTGGTGTCGAGGGTGTGGGGTGCTATGGGTATGCACTCTATATGCTCAATAGGTGAGATACAAATATGATATGCATAGGGAGGGGAGGCTCAGTGGTGTCATAACCCTCTGAATGCCTTGAGTGGGTGTAGGATATAATGCATCGGTGGGTAAGGCATCGTGGCGATCCTCAAGATGCTCTTCACGTCGAGATCGGCAGGGGTGCGCTGCTGACGTCTTCGTATCTCCATGTCATGGCGTGTGTGAATTGCCTGAATCTCTCTCTGGTGGGGACGGGCTCTCGAGAGTGGGGATCTGGAGTGGGGGAGAGAGAAGAAAGTGTTTTTATGTCTATTAGGAGGCCGAACTGGGCCTATGAGACAAATCGATGTACATGGGGGTATCTTCTGTCAATCAGAAAAGATAGAAGTGATGAAAAGACTGGTAAAGTTGATATAGAGCTCCGCAGTATGCATGTGGAGATACCCATGAAAGTGGGAGGTGTATGGAATGCGATATCTATGATAGTCTATATGCAAAAGGGTAGTACAACAAGCATGAGCAATGCATCTGAAAGGACTAACTAGCTCCATCCTGTGCTAGTGGGCGGGTGTAAGATGTGATACATAGGTGGAGGTGGAGTCATGGCCACCCTGATGGATGCAGCGGGATCAGCCATGATCTGGGATCGTCTCTCCTCCATGGCGTGATGGGAAGGACCCTTGGGATCGTCTCTCCTCCATGACGTGATGGTCACGAGCCTGGATCTCCGCAATCTGGTTGCGGTGAAGTCTCGGGGCCTGATATCCTATAGCACGGGGTCGTCTCCTAGCTCGAGAGGTCTGAGCTTGCTGAAGAGTCACCCCTCTCAGTGTGTGACCCGAGGGGGGGTAGGGCTCCTGCACGTCGTGAATGGACTAAACTTGGCCTGTGAGACAAAATCATATACAACTGTGGTAATCTCTGTGTAGCAATGGAAAGGAAAAATACTCGCTACACAAAATTGTGTAGGGGAGGGAGGGAGAGAGAGAGAGAGAGAGAGAGAGAGAGAGAGAGAGAGAGAGAGAGAGAGAGAGAGAGAGAGAGAGAGAGAGAGAGAGAGAGAGAGAGAGAGAGAGAGAGAGAGAGAGAGAGAGAGAGAGAGAGAGAGAGAGAGAGAGAGAGAGAGAGAGAGAGAGAGACTTAGTTTAACGTCTTTCAAAGGCCAAACTTGGCCTATGAGACAAAACCATGTACAATAGTAGTAATCTGTGTAGAAATCAGAAGGAAAACTACTAGCTACACAAAACCATGTAGGCTGAAAAAGGCTGAAAACAGCGAAGGATGGTGTACTTAGTAACGAGGGGGTAGTGGGGATAGTGTAGTGGCGCATGGGTGGAGTGAGGCTTTGACTCTGGAGATAATGGCCATCTAATACAGGGGGGATCCATGGGGAAGTGAATGTTTATACCCTAAGTGCATATGATGGTTGGAGGTGGGTGGAGTATGTGGTACATCGGTGGAGGTCTGAGTACCTCTTGAAGGAAGGCCGTCCACGTGTGGTGGTGCACCTGAGCTCCATCATGTGGTCGTGGGCTACCTTGGTGCATGAGATATCCTCCTGGTGGGGCGTGGTCGTTGGTACCCAACCATAAGTGGTCGGTGCCGCACTCTTTGTGCGGTTGCCTCTTGGAGCGTGAGCCCTATGCCTGTGGGAGAGGGGTCCGTCTCATGTGGCCAAACTTGCTGAAAGAAGTGAGTAATAGTCAGCTGGGAACTCACTTGTGTCTGATGCGTGGATGGTAGCATCTGCTTTCGTCTCACATATGTCGTCGTGAGGAATCGTCCCACCTCCGCTGGTCTCAAGTGGTCATGAACAGCTCGAGTGACCCCTCTGGAGTGACCCCTCTATTTGGAACTCTATTCATAGGTCTGAGTATGATGGGCATCTGGTAACCAAGTGCTCCTCACTCTCTATCTGTGTATGGCATACTGGGCACCACCTCTCCTCTCGAGGGATTCTCCTTGCCCGACCCCTCTCGATATCGAGCTAATGTGATGAAATTGGAAGCTTCCCAATGATGACTCGAAGATGGTGTGGTAGGTATGCCTGCATGTAGCGCGGAGTATCAGTGAAGCTGTGGTATGAGATCCAAAAAATGCTCACAGTAGTGGAGCATTTTCGGTGGCGATGTATCCCTTGGGCTGATTCATCTCCTCTCTATGTATGTATGCCATATCTTCTGACGAATGATCCTATCCCTCTCCGAGTGGGAGAGCGAATAAGTGGGGGCTTGGGAGTCATATTGTAATGGTTGTAGTCTATCTATGTCAAATCCATGATGGGCTAGCCAATCTTGTATCTGTGCTTACCACGAGGAGCCGTCTCATGCTAGCCTATGTCGCGTGATGCCTTGAGTGACCCCTCTATATGGAACTCTGTTCGTAGGTGTGAGTGTGATGGGCATATGGTAACCAAGTGCTCCTCACTCTCTATTTGTGTATTGCATATTGGGCACCAGCTCTCCTCTGGAGGGACTCTCTTGGCCGGACCCCTCTCGATCTCGAGCTCATGTGATGAAACTCGAACCTTCCCAATGATGACTCGAAGGTGGTGTGGTAGGTATGCTTGCATGTAGCGCAGAGTATCAATGAAGCCTTGGTCTGAGATCCATAAAAAATGCTCACAGTAGTGGAGCATTTTCAATGGCGATGTATTCCTCGGGCTAATCCATGTCCTTTGTATGTATGTATGCCATATCTTTTGACGAATGATCCTATTCCTCTCTTGATGGAAGAGCGAATAAGTGGGGCCTAGGATGTTGATATATTTAGGTAGTGATTTGTGTGAATACTCTAGGACCGCCGGGGCACTTTTTCCCCTCTTTAGGAGGTTTTTTCCCCCGGCTTGTATATATGCCTATTGCCCTAATGGGCTACTTATCTGTGTACATTCTCTAGTAATTCATTCTATATTGTGTGTTGTGCTCCAAGCTTCTTCTTCTTCCTTGTGCTGTTCGCGTGCTTCCGCAGATGTCTAACTCCAACAATTGGTATCAGAGCATGTCTCCGCTTCATCTAGGGCGTCGTCGACACCTCTCCAGTTGCAGTATCAGAATCGCACGAATTTTCGGCCTTCGAACTCATTATTGCAGCGCTTGTGCAGGCTATTTCGTCTTTTTGTGCTCAAGGTATATACTAGTTTCGGTTCGCCAATATAAGAGTCTCAAAGTCTTCTACAGGTCTAGCAGAAGTGGGCAGTTCTGTTCAACTTTTTGAAATACAGTCAATTTTCCGCATCAAGGTATTTTAGTCACCGGCCATGGCTGAAAGCAGTGATGTATTCCGTATGTTGGCTTTTGAGGATAAGTTGGATGGTACCAACTACCCGTTATGGGCTTATATGATGCGACATGTATTGGTTGCAAAAGGACCGTGGAACATTGTGCAGGGTGTTGAAAAACGTCCTATCAGACCTGCAACTCTTACAACTGCAGGTATTGAAGCTCATGCAGAAGGTGTCGAAGATGGTGATATTCTGCATATTCCTGTTCGTGCTCCGGTTTCTGCTGCACCTATTGCAGAGCAGATTCGTTGGGATGGCAGAGATGCCGAGGCACATGCATTGATAGCTTTGTCTGTCAAACGTGCCATTATTCCTCACATTCGCTCTTGCAGAACAGCTAAGGATGCTTGGGATACACTTACCACATTGTAACAAGCTAGGAATGAGGCTCGTGTTGCTTACCTCCGAAAACAGTTGGAGTGTGAGCACATGAATGAAGGTGATTCTATGGATAATTTTGTAACAAAGATCAAGGACTTGAAGGAACAATTGATTTCTGCTCATGAGGTTATAAGAGATAGCTCACTTGTGCAGATCGTTCTGAATGGTCTTCCTGATTCATATCAAAGTTTTGCTTCTACTCTTCGGTTGATTATGAAAGGCAATCCAAATGCCTTGTCTTTTGAGGAGTTAGTCTCTTTTTTGTTGTAGGAGGATCAGTCCAGGTAGAACAGGTCCATTATGCGTGTTGCAGATCAAGCTTTCCTGGCTAGTTAGAAGGGCAAAGGAAAATGGAGCTCTTCAACTAGTAAGCAAAAATCTGCTACTTCTGCACAATCCAAGAGGGAAGACAAATATGAAAAGAAATCAGAAAAGAAGAAATTGTTTTGCAAGTATTGTAAAGGATATAATCATATCATAAAGAACTGTCCAAAACTGGCTACTAAAGAGGCAAAGAAGAAAGAGGCTTGAATGGTTGTTACAGAGGCCTCTACACCAAAAACAGAGTCTGCTAATCTTTTGTAGGAAGAAGAATGGGCGTTTACTACTGTTTGCAGTTTTGATCCATCTTCTCATGAGCAGTGCATGTCTGCAGTTGACTCAGATGTTTGGTACTTTGACAGTGGGGCGATCAAACATATTACCTCGAAGCACAATTTCTTCTCTTCACTCGAGCCTGCCCCTACAGGGAATACTGTTACATGCGCCAACTCCTCCTCTTATCCTGTTTTGGGAGTTGGTAAGATCATTTTGACTACTGCTGATGGTAGTTATTTCACTTTGTCAGATGCTTTATTTGTGCCAGGGATCAAGAAAAATCTTTATCAGTTTCTGCGTTAACCAAGATTGGCTTGGTTGTGAAATTTGTTGATGACAAATGTAGAGTTCATGATCTATCAAATGGAGACGTGATTATTGCTTCTTGCATTTTATGTGGTGGGCTGTATAAGCTCATAGACTATGAAAGATTTGTAAATGATTCGGCATGTGCATTACATGATTCTCAGGCTATGTCAGATGCAAAGCTTTGGCATGCACGCTTTGGTCATCTGAATTTTGCTAGTTCGCTATGCCTACATAAATCTGAAATGGTGTCCTCTTTGCCCAAACTTCAGGCACCTGGAAAACATGTTTGTGAAGGTTGTATTTTGGGCAAAATGCAGCGTTTGTCCTTCCCAAAAGATGGTTAAGTTCGGGCTACTCAGAAATTGCAGCTTGTACATAGTGATGTCTGTGGTCCTATGAAGACACCTTTTGGAAATTATCTTTACTTCGTGACTTTCATCAATGATTTTTCCAGGCATGCATGGGTATATCCATTGAAGGCAAAGTCCGAAGTGTTCATGTGCTTTAAACAGTTTTTGGTTTTGGTTGAAAATATGTCAGCATGTAAAATGGGCACCCTTCGTTCTGATCGAGGCGGGGAATATATGTCTTCTGATTTTAATGCATTTCTGGTTGAACGGAACGTGGGATAAAACACCAGTGTACAGTGCCATATACACCTCAACAGAATGGAGTTTCCGAACGAAAGAACAGATCACTCATGGAAATGGCGAGGTGTATGGTCGAGAGTCGGGCTCTACCACATAGTTCCTGGCTTGAGGCTGTCATGTGTGCAGCATATGCACTTAACAAGTGTCCCACTAAAGCGCTGGAGTCTATCACTCCATATGAGGCTTGGCATGACCGCAGGCCATCTGTTGCTCATCTACGTGTTTTTGGTTGTTTGGCATATGCATTAGTGCCCGAACAACATCGCAGAAAATTGGATGATAAAGCAATAAAATGTATTTTTGTTGGGTACAGTTCTGAAAGTAAAGGCTATTGCTGTATCATCCACCGACTAAACACATTTTGGTTAGCCGTGATGTTGTTTTTGTGGAAGATGCTATTCAGCCATTGCTTTCATGTACTAAGGAGACATCTATGAGCTCCAAAGACATGTATGATACTTTGCTGCCTCTTTTTACAGGTGGACAGTCTAGTGCTGGTCCTACTGAGGAAACTTCTCAGCCTTTGCACGTTTCAGGTGATGATGCATATCATTCCATTTCTGATGCAGATTTACATGATGCACTTCTTGATAAGAGAGCTAATATTGAGCAGGTAAAAACTATGCCAAAATGGCTCGTGCAGACTTTGCGTGACAACAAATTAGATGCACCTCTGTCATATCTTACTCGTTCAGGCTCTCATAGTGCCTCTTTTGCATCAGATTGCTATGCTATGGCCGCATCTAGTCTCTGTGATGAGAATGAGCCTATTTCGTTTGAAGAAGCACAAAATTCAGAAAATTGGATGGCTGCTATGCAATCTGAATATGATGCTATAATGAAGAATGGTACTTGGTCTTTATGTGACTTGCCTCTCAGCAAGAAGGCCATTGGGACTAAGTGGGTATACAAGCTGAAGCGTAAGCCTGATGGTACAGTTGATACGTATAAGGTTAGGCTTGTTGCAAAGGGTTAAGGAAGGAAAGAGGCATTGATTTTGATGAGACCTTTGCACCTACATGTCGTATGACTACTGTTCGGAGCATCTGTGCACTTGCAACCCATCATGGTTGGAATGTACATCAGCCGGACATTAAAACAACATTTGTGAATGGTGACTTGCATGAAGAAGTGTATGTTTTTCAGCCCCGTGGCTTTGTGCAGAAAGGGCATGAAAACCAGGTGTGCAGGTTAAAGAAGGCATCATATGGTTTAAAGCAAGCACCACGTGCTTGGTATGAGAAGATACATGCCTATCTGATTGCACATGGTTTTGAGAAAAGTCCAACTGAAAGCACCTTATATGTTAAGCGTGCTAATGATGTGCTTCTGATCATTGTTGTCTATGTTGATGACATGTTGCTCACTGGTCCTATTAAGAAGCATATTGCTGATTTCAAGGCTGATTTGCATGCCTCATTTGAGGTGTCTGATTTGGGGCATTTGCATCACTATTTGGGGATTTAGTTTATGCAAGTCATGGTGGAATGGCTTTGTGTCAAACGAAATATATTGACACATTATTGCAGCGTTTTGGCCTTGAAGATTATAAACCTATTACCACTCCTATGGAAACATGTTTACGACTGAGTCTTCATGATGTCGGAGATACATTTGATGCTGTTCTCTATCAGCAGGCTGTTGGATGCTTGATTTACTTATGCATTATTCGGCCAGATATTTAGTTTGTTGTCTCAGAGATGAGTAGGTTTATGCATTGTCGAGGAGTCAAGCATTGGCAGGTGGTTAAGTGCATCTTTCGCTACTTGAGTGATACTCGGCTACTTGGGTTGTTTTATCCCAAGGGGGGGTCACTACTTCCAGATTTGCATGCTTTTTTTGACTCTGATTGAGTTGGTTGCTACGACACTCATGTGGCCACTAGTGGCTTTTGCTTCATGCTTGGTAGCTCATGTATATCTTGGTTGAGCAAGAAGTAGCCTACTGTGGCCACTTCTAGTTGTGAGGCTGAGTATAAGGTAGCTTTCACAGCGACTGTTGAGTGTGTGTGGCTGACGCCTTATGGTTGATTTGGGTGTTGGTCAGTCTTTTGCGACCACCATCTTCACTGAGAGTCAGAGCGCATTGGTAGTTGCGAGGAACCCTGTGTTCCATGCTCGCACTAAGCACATTGAGGTGCATTATCATTATGTCAGGGAGAGGTTCTCTATTGGGGAGATCAGCTTGGCATATGTGCCCACGAAGGAGAACATTGCAGACCTTTTCATGAAGGCTCTGCCTAGGGAGAAGTTTGAAGCTTTCCGCAAAGCTTTGGGCTTACTTCCTTTTGTGGAGTGATTTCCACATAGCTTGGCACTTCCTTATATATGAGTGCCAACTACTTGTTCACTGCATCACTCCCAGGGGGTATTTGTTGATATATTTAGGTAGTGATGTGTGTGAACACTCTAGGATCGTTGGGGCACTTTTTTCCCTCTTTAGGAGGTTTTTTCCCAGTCTTGTATATACGCCTATTGCCCTAATGGGCTACTTTATCTTTGTACATTCTCTAGTAATTCATTCTGTATTGTGTGTTGTGCTCCAAGCTTCTTCTTCTTCCTTGTGCTGTTCGCGTGCTTCCGCAGACGTCTAACTCCAACATGGGAGTCATACTGTACTGGTTGTAGTATGTCTATGTCAAATCCATGATGGGCTAGCCAATCTCGTGTTTGTGCGTACCATGAGGAGCCATCTCCTTCTCGTGCCATGTAATGTGATCCTTGGAAAGCTTTGTAACTGATGCGCTTTGTGTCCATGCCATGGATCATGTGTAATAGGCATATTGTGTGGAAGAGTGCCTCTACTAGCATCCGTGGTGCCTCTACTAGCATCGGTGGTGCAACAAATTCTGCCGTGATGCTATCATGGGGTACCGAGGATTTGTTGCGGATGAGTCTAGCAATCATGAGAATCTGCGGTCTCTCCAATGCTGTCCATGTTGATGCTACTAACCCCGGTCCCCATATGGCTGCTCCATACATAGTGTTAGGGTAACCAAAGTGTCGAAGAGCCACCCCTTTGTCCGGGGCTCTTGAAAGTATGCTTGGTGGCAGTGTCTGCCCATCAAAGGCAGTGCTGCGTATCCTCGTGTGATGCGGGCTGCCTGAGACATGGAAGAAACCCGAGGGGTTGCGGTGAATGTCACTCCCAAGTAGACATATGATCCGACTACCTTGATGGGTCCGCTGCTTCTGTGAAAGAACTCTGCTTGCTCACATGTGCTGATGTATGGAAGAATTGAACCTTGGTTTTACCAAGGTTCATTGATAAGCCCATTATGTGTGCAGAAATCGTCCAGACCATGTAGGTGATGTTGTAAACCCTCTGCAAACTCTGAAACCAGCACAATATCATCAACATATAAAAGAATGTGGACAGTGGTCCCTCTTATGTTATTCCTCTCGGTGAGAGTGCTTAACTTTGTCTGAAGCACTGCCCCATATGACTTGGCTAGTATGGGGCCAATCATGATCGTCCGGTATATGGTTGGATCTATAACATCGCCTGACTCATGAATGGACACAATGGTATGCTCAGTACATGAGTCAGGGAACCCTTCAACCAATGCTCGGTTAAATAGGTGGGTAATGAGCGGTGCAAGAGCTTTGCATCCGTAGATGAGATGCTTTGCTTGTAAACCGAACTGGTCATGGGCCGTGCCATGCTATGGATGGGCAATGGCGCAGCTCACCATAGTTGATGTGAAGAAGTCAAAGGTAGTGGGACGTGAGCTCTGTGGCCTCAGGCCTGTCTGTACTCTATATGCTCAGGGGGTGAGATACAAATATGATATGTATAGGGAGGGGAGGGTGGGTGGAGTCATAGCCCTCTAGATGCCTGGAGTGGATCTAGGATTTAATGCATCGGTGGATAGGGCATGGGTGAGCCTCAGAATGCTCTGCACGTCCAAATCGGTAGGGGTGCGCTGTTGACATCTCCATATCTCCATGTCATGGAGTGCATGAATCGCCTAAATCTCTCTTTGGTGGAGACTGGCGCTCCGGAGTGGGGGTCTTGGTCGTCGGCGCTGTCATCTAAGCTCCTCTGCTCTCTGTAATGTGACACCCCGTGTTGGGCTCGGCTCCTGGGCGAATGTGGGTCTGAAGAAATCTGTAATATGAGTCTGGGGGGTCGGGTGTATCTCCATCCGCTAGAGAAGTGAGGCACAACGGGGTTGGAGCTCTACTAGGAAATGGCTTGGAGGGAGCTCGTCCTCCGTCTCCAGTATGTCCTGATCTCTCTGGGTCCCTGAAGAGCTGTGGGTAGCGGTCTCTGATATCGTCATATGCCTTGCATCTACATGTGTAGTGCTCCTCGTCCTCCACCACCTCTCGGAAGATCCTGCTTAATCTCTCGTCCCTGGGGGTGTGTGTCACTCACCCGGCCTCAATCTTGAGTTGGTGTGACGATACTCTCAGCTTCCCAATGGCCACTCTCTCTGCTGGTGCCATGTATGTGTCCATGTATCGTGGTCTTAGGATGAAACCATCAGCTGTCACTGTCAAGAAGTGCTCTCTGTAGTGTTGCCTCTTTGTGGGAAGAGGCTTTTGTGGTGCTATCCATGTCTCCCTGATGTGTATCTGTAGTAGGTCCTAACGGATGATCTTGTTTCTCTCCGAACGAGAGAGGTAATGTAGGGGGAAGAGAGGTCATATTGAAAACGGGGGAGGTCGGCAATGCTCATGCCATGGTCTGCCAACCATCAATAGGTCTGTGCATATCATACTCTCTCATGCCCTGTCTCTGCCAACTGTCTGGAGCTCTCAAATGCAATCCTGGTGAGTCGGCTGGTGGGGAGCTCCCAGACTCTCAGGATAGGTCACCCGTTGGAAGACGGCCTCCTCCAGCATTGGTGGTGTGCCAAGCTCAGCCCATATAATGTCATGTCGAACTGAGGGCTTGCTGCAGAGCAAGCGCGCGATCATGGTGACCTCGGGCCTCTCATTTTGCATCCACATCGCCTCCTTTATGCCTGATGCGCATGCTTCCACTGCGTACATCAGGGCGGGTGTCACTAGGGTATCAAAAAACCACCCCTTAGTCCAGGGCTCTTGGAAATGTGCCTAAAAGCAGCATCGCTCCAGTCCGGCAAGTGCCGCATCGCCTCGCGACAATCTGTCTCTCGTTGCCTGGGCTATGGAGAACATACTTGTATTGCCCGAAAAGGTGACACCTAAGTAGACGTAAGAGTCCACTACCTCTATCTGTCCTCCAGCTGCGGTGAAAGAGGCTCGATAGTGTACTGTCCTGGAGGTGAGAAAGATCATGACCTTGGTCTTGCCAAGGTTCGCTGCGAGTCCTCTCTCAGTGCAGAAGGTATCGAGCGCCTGTAAATGTGACTGCAGCCTTTCTTGTGACTCTGAAAGCAAGACAATGTCGTCAGCATATAATAGGATGTGTACTGGCATACCTCCGAGGTCTCCTCCTTGCCCTCGTTGTATATACTCCGACATCTCGTCGATATAGAGACCGAAGAGAGTGGGTGAGAGAGGACAACGTTGTTTCACACCAACGGTGCTAACAAGGCTGTCTGATAGGCCCCCGGGGCAATGTCCCCTGCATGTGATTCGTGCATACAAAGCATGGATGGCCCATAACATGTTTGACAGTAGCTGTAACTCTTGTAGTCTACGTAGTAGTCTCTCTCGGGGGACGATGTCGAATTCTTTGTGGAAATCCACAAAGCAACAGTAGTGTCTCCGCTTCTTCGCCTTCGCGCTCTTGATCAGGCAGCAAAGCACGAAGATGTGGTCGATGGTGGAGAAAGTGCGGTGGAAGCCTGCTTGGCAGACACACACACACCCACACACACGCGCACACACACACACACACACACACACACACACACACACACACACACACACACACAGAGAGAGAGAGAGAGAGAGAGAGAGAGAGAGAGAGAGAGAGAGAGAGAGAGAGAGAGAGAGAGAGAGAGAGAGAGAGAGAGAGAAAGAGAGAGAGAGAGAGAGAGAGAGAGAGAGAGAGAGAGAGAGAGAGAGAGAGAGAGAGAGAGAGAGAGAGAGAGAGAGAGAGAGAGAGAGAGAGAGAGAGAGAGAGAGAGAGAGAGAGAGAGAGAGAGAGAGAGAGAGAGAGAGAGAGAGAGAGAGAGAGAGAGAGAGAGAGAGAGAGAGAGAGAGATTTTCATAATATTATGTAATATTCATACTATGAATGCTCATTTGATTATATCCAAGGTATAATTATGTTTCCTTGTTTATTTCTTTGTTTTTTGGGTACACATGGGACATGAAATGTAAGTGGGAAATATCCATGCACAAGGAACATTGATAATGAATCTGTCGATGCTATCTTGAAATTCTGGCAGATGGATAGTTGAAGTGAATGGAGCACCTAATACATTATATGAAAATGAGACCTACTACCTTCAAGTGGATTTCCCAGAAAATTATCCAATGGAAGCACCTCAGGTAACCTTTAAGATAGTTAAGCTGTTTTATATGCTGATCACATTTTGACATTGTATACCTTTGAAACAGGTCATATTTACACACAATCCACCACTCCATCCCCACATATATAGCAATGGACACATATGCTTAGGTGAATTCTTTCTCAATGCTTCAAATCGTCATATTTGATCCGTGTATTTTTGAGATCAATATATCTATCAATGAATATCAGTTTTTAGTTGTTATATTCATTTTTCTTTCATTTTCTTGGTGCCATTCAGTTCTCAATAACTTTTTTATTCATGTGCTCAGTATGACAGCCCAAGTACGAAAGATTCACCATCTCTCCCTCTCCCCTTCCCACCTCCTTCCCTTCCTCACCCCCCCTCCCTTTTAAAAAGTTCACTCAGCCACCCATTCATGCCCAGTGCACTCACCTCCTAACAGTATTGTGCCCTTCTTCCTTGTCTCTCTTTGTGGTTCACCTGTCCTTAACATAGACAAGCGCATTGTCTTTTTAACCTTACACTTATATTCTCTCTCTCTCTCTCTCTCTCTCTCTCTCTCCAAAAAAAAAATAAAAAAAAAAATAAAAATTCTTCTGGTTAGGGTCTATAGTTGTATCTGAGGTCTTGTTTTTTGAAATTTGTTGTCAGGGGTCTTAAACAGCGATGGGTTTCTTCAAACTAATATGGAGTACATTTGTGCTGCTGTATATTTAGGCAAGAAGTCATCAGTGGTGTGTTTGGAACAGAGCCTAGATGCCAAGTTGTCATATTACAAAGGGTGGGATCACCCTTTAGGAGGTATGGGCATGGGTTCCCCATGGCACCTCATGGTGCACCTACCAGTTATGGGGTAGAAGGGAGAGTAGAGAGGGAGTCTTTAGACTCATGCAATGAGACAGGACATGGCTGGGCAGAGAGTGAGAGACTACTCTCTGTGTGTGTTTGAGAATTTATCTTGACAGGAGTTCGTGGTTGAAGATGTGAGCAGACATAGCAAAAAGAGCTTTGTTATATTGGTATTGGAACAGGTCTGATAGGGCATCCGACAAAGGCATGAAACAGGGCCGTTCCAAACCGCCTAATTGAGTTGTATAGACATAACAACGGTCGTTCGAATGCTGCAGAGCACCCACATATAGCAGCCCATGGGCGCACACACATGAGGGGGGAGGAGAGCAAGCCTCTGCTCCATCCCAAGACATGGGGCTAGTCTTTATATATGCTTTAAAGGATTAGATAAGGTGCACCATAAAGAGGGCTAAAAGGTATACTTATGGGATATTATTTGACTAATGCTTTCTTGGTTTGACAAGAAATTTGATTCATTTTCGTATGAACGAAGATCATAATATCTTCATTAGAGTCTCACAGATCTGTTATGGAGACTAGGGGGCACATGATATAGGAGCCCGAAGAGTGGGTGTGCTCAATCGACACTTGAGTGTTAGAAATAACTAGCTATTACTAGTTGTTTATGTAAACCACCAGGTTAGGAGATATCTACTACTGGTTTCACCTAGAGCATTGACATACACTTTAATAGATCAAGTGAATAACTCTTTGGTTGAGTAGAGATTCTAGATTAGAAGACTTATCAGGTACGAAAGGAATAAAGAAATCTTGAGAGGTACTTAGACATAGTCTTTGTACTTAGTCACTAGTTAGGATTGTGAATAAATGTGTCATCCGAAACCATGTTAGTTTATGTGTCGCAACTTAGTAACGAGGTTATGGGATTCATAAGAATCCACCTTATGATGTTTTGTAGAGCTCCATATCTGATGGAATTCATATATCTAGTATATTGAGAGGATATTTTCATGGATAAGAGATGAGAATTAGTGATATGGTATGGTGAGGATTATTCCCTTCGAGAACTCTTCTTCTATGGTCAGTAAGAAAAGGGCTCATCATTCATGAGAACCAGTTCTTAATACAAGAAGGATTATAGGAAATGATCACGAAAAGGATCATAGGATGTGATCATTAAAGAGAGTTTCCACTTAGTTGGGAACAAGTGTTTGGATTAAATTTCCATACAGTGATCTTTCCATGATTGGAGCTATGACTCTACCTAGGAATTCATTTACTCTACTTTTATTGTAATTTTTCCTCTTATGGGAGTTTGACTCTCCTTTCTTTAGAAAGAAAAAAGATGGAGAATCTATTGTATGATGTTGGTTTTGAAGGGGTTTCAAATCACTTTTCCTATGGGACTTTGTTTTATTTCTTAGAGGATTATAGGATTTATCATCTCCATTAGGACAATCAAGTTTAGCTAGCTTGGCATTCCACACTTATCTTTCACATTGTGTCTCCAAAGAAGAAACATTGTATAGACTTAGATCACTTTGATGATGTTGTTAGAAATGAACTTTCACAAGCCAGTTTATCCACAAAATCCACATAGACAGATTTTTTCAAGGTCAAAGGTTGATCAATAGGAGGTCAACGTTGGTCAAAATATGCAGAAATTTTATTACATGTTTGGAAAATACTACTCAAGAGCTATCCAATGATCTATTACATGTTAAATTTGGAGCAGATTTGAGGGTCTAAAAGTCAAATGCTAATTTTCAGACCAAAGTCAAATTTTATTAAAACGTCAATTTAAAAATCAATTGTAACTTTGATCTACAAGACACTTGGAAATGATCTACAAGACATTATCCAATGATGGATATTCAACCATTTAAAGAAAAAACAGCTACTCATATGTTGTTCTCGAAAGACCCATGGAAAAGAAACGAGATATCACCTTTTTTGATTTTCGAATTGCCTTTTCGTTGGAGAAAAGCATGGTTACAATTTTCTTATTCAGAGATTACTACTTGAACTAAGCTTAACAAGCTAAAGTTGCTACCTCATCTTCATCAACTGGAGGAGGAGGAAGTACCCAAGTAGGAGGGGCTACACAAGCAAGAGGGGCTACACAAGGACGAGGGGTTAACACTTCACCTAGAGATCAAGGACCAAGTGCAAAAGCTTTATATAGAAATAGAAAAGATTTGTTAACTATAGGTATGAGCCTAAGTAATGAATTCATCCATCATCTTTCAGACAGTAAAAGTTAAGGTGAAGCATGGATAAAGCTAGAAGGATTATTTGGCACAAGGACAAAACAAACTCTTATATCACTTCTTATATCTTTCTTCCAATTAGAAATAAGAGGCGCAACATCGGTGGTAGAGCATTTGAACAAATTTAAGAGCAACATAGCTCAATTGGCTTCAGGAGGTTCTTTTGAAGAGTTTACCTCCTTCATATAGTATGATTGTCAATATTGTACAACACCTCTTGTTCTAAGCTCCTTCGTCGGATTAAGTCCCGCTTTCCGTTACACAACCGGTCTTCGGGCCAACCTTTACTTAGTGCCACTCGCTCTCAGGTTACTTAAGGGGATTGCCTCTTTAACTCCATGGCTGTCTGTCTCCTTGTGGGTTAGGCAAAGAGGGCCTCCCCTTGGAGCGGACCCTCATAGGGGGAGGGACGGAAGGGGGGAGGGGCGGGACGAGAGGGAGGAACCCGGGGGGGGGGGGTAGGGAGGGAGGTAGGGAGAGAAGGGGGGGGGAGAGGGGGATGGGGGAGAGGGAGGGACCTAGGTTTTTTTTTTGGGGGGGAGGGCGGGTGGGGGGAGGGAGGGGGGGAAAGGGAGGGGGGGGGGAGGGGGGGAGGGGAGGGAAAGGGGGGGGGGAGGGAGGGAGAAAAGGGGGGGGGGGGGGAGGGAGGGAGAAAAGGGGGAGGGAGGGAGGGAAGGAAGGGAAGGGGGGAGGGTGAGGGAGGGAGGGAGCTAGGGAGGGAAAGGGGAGGCGGGGGTTTTTTGGAGGGAGGGCTATATTTCCTGCTTTAAAGGGAGGCAGGTCTTAAACTTTGCAATTTGTGAACGATGTAGAAGTTGCAGAAATTACCTGAGATGTTTAGCATACTAGGTACATGATGGATGTCTTATGATCGGTGGATATAAACAGTGATGATGTCTTAGATTGTCTACCATTTTTACCAGCACTCCATTTGTGTGTATTCTGCAAGTTGTATGACATCATGAAGATATCATCATCAGTAGTCGAATCCATTTACCTTCACTAATATGTATAAAATAGGAAATATTTTTGTGTTTTTCAGAGGTATTAGTTGAGGTGTTTTCATGAACTGTTGTGGCTCTGTTCAATTTCAGATGTAAGATTGATGTATCTTGAGCCTGGTGTCATTACTTACACTAGTAACTTTCTGGCAGATATTTTGTATGATTCATGGTCACCTGCTATGACAGTGAGCTCCATTTGCATAAGCATACTCTCAATGCTTTCAAGCTCAACTGAAAAGGTATTGTTCAGTACAATGGTTAATACATATCTTTGTTAGCAGTGGGACAATGCAGCCGTTCAATGTAGTGTTCCAAAAGCAAGTTGGGAACCATATTATCTCATGCATGTACAGGGCACTAAATATGGCCATTTCTATCATCATATACTTCACATATTGGATTTATTTCCACAATTCATGTGCAAGTGTGCTCTCTAAGGAGATGCGTTCAAAATCGAGTGAAAAGCTTTCTTGCAAAAATGGGAAGCATGAGCAGCATAAGAATGTAATATTTAATTGAAGAGGGGCTCAGGCTGCATGCTCCTGTGCGCTGTTGCAGACACATGCTTATGGGTACTTACTCAGATGTTTGTCTTGGAGTTAATATTCAAGCGAAGCAGTCATGCAGTTTTGTTTTTATTTGATAGTTAACGCAAAAGAGGAATTTCAATTCGTAGTTTTTATTTTGTATTGCTTTTATTTCATTCAATCATTTATATTAAATATTCATTGGGGAATTTAATTTTCTTTTTATTTCAGGCCAGACCTGTTGACAATGACAGGTATGTGCGTAATTGCCGGAATGGGAAGTCACCAAAGGAAACTCGCTGGTGGTTCCATGATGATAAAGTATAAATACTTTAATCGTATGCAAATATAGATGTTGACTGCACAATTGGCTACCAGCTAGGAGCTCAGGGGCATCAAGTTTTGAACCCTAGATCTATCCTTGTTTACGGTCAATATTGGCTTGAATTTAACTATGAGAATTTCCAAGTTACAATAGGGCTTGGGAGCATTCATGGATGGTTTGAAATTATGGTGTATTTTTTGATGAGGAATGTTATCAATTGTAGTGTATACTTGTGATTATATAAAATACGACAGCTAACTTTAAATAAATTTTGCAATGGAATATAATAAAAATTTGAGTGTACTGTACTTGTTTGATGAATTGCGTTATGCAGGTGCAAGCCTTATTGGCTGTAATGCTCTTCCTCTTTCATAATTGTGATGTGTTTGCTCGCTTCTACATATTTTGAGAAGTCACACAGAAAATGTTGGTAAATTGTTTAGCATTTGATTTTTATTCGTTTATTGGCTATGATTAGTCATTTGACCTATACTACCATCTATGACTGCTCCAAGCTTCACTCTCTCTTGGATAGTGAATAGTTTAGGGATTGTTTGATTTTGTGGATTTACGTACAAGTCACCAATCTCCTATTTGATTATATATGTAGTGTCTATTACATGCACATATGATCTATAGACATGCTCACTTTGGTAAGGGTCAATATATACTTTGTAACATTGTATCAGGAAACTGCTTAGCAAAATAGAGAATGCTTTATTATATGATATGAGGATATAGAAGAGTGTTTCTAGCCCAGTGGAAGCCAGAATGATCCTTGGGTAGCAGTAAACGGAAGATATTTACTTAGACTGTCATAGTAATGGAGTGTGATTATGATTTATGTTGTTTTTGAATGAGTAAATATGATCTGAGCCATATATTGAGGCAGTAATGAATCATAGTTCACCTGAGCTTTATGATACGTCTGTCCACAAGGTCTGGGAATGGGTTTCCTGTCGTGGGACTTACCAGTGAGCCTATGATATTTGCTTATGCTTCTGGTGCTCTCGGTAGAAGAGACAGCTGTAAGAAAGTTTGTCGATCCTGGAAAGTACGTGCCTGATTGTTTTCTCTGATTCTGGCCTTGTGCAGCCCTTGATATTCGATTATGTTTCTGGTGTTCTTGGTGCAAGGGGCAGCTTTAATAAAGTATGTACATCCTTGAAGCACGTGCCTCTCTATATTTATTTAAATTTCTGCATTGAGAAATTAAGGTGGAAGGATAGTAGGTATGAAGAAATACGTTCTGGCACAAAAATAAAAAATCATTCATGATGACCGAAACAAAATAACCTTAGATGAATACTAAGCATATACCTTCCTTACTTTTAAGCTATTGTATGATGTTGATAAAATATTCCTTATTCATTAGGGTAAGATATGAATCAACAATTTCAAGGTCCAATGCAATTTTAACATCCAATGCAATTCGTATCTCGTATGTAAGAGATTGTTGCACTTGTACTCAATGGCTTTGGGCCTTCTGCCTCTCCTATTGATAATGTATGCGTATCTATATATATTTCATATAGTAGGCAATAATCCTTAATGATAAGCACTGTTTGTATCACGTATATTCTTTAAAACCAATCCAACATAAGTTTGTCTACAATGCCATTAGTTCATTCTGCTCCGGTGATTTAATATTTTGTGCCAATCTCTAGATGGCATATCAAGCTGAAGAGAGAGTATCAATATATTGTGAATCATTATTATTATATTAGTATTCTCCTATCTTCGTCAAACACCAGAGGTGACAAACCAAGGTAAACTAATTCCTGAAAAGGTGTCCCCTCAACTTATGGACATATTTGAGCTCTCCATGTGAAGAAATCGGGGTATGTATGCTCATGCATACAATGCATTATCTTTGTGAAGATTTGTTTGTTTTGTTCATATCTTACTTCATTAGATAAATCGTTTCAGAATGGACAAAAGAATATGCAAGAAGTTGGGAGTATTCTTCATATGTTGAGAGACATTTGCAGATTAAGTTTCTTGTAGATGTCGCTTTTGAGATTTCAACATGATAATAGACATTGTTCCATCAAAATTTGCCTAGGAAGGCTTTTGGAGAAATTGTAATTTTGGACTTTGTGCAAGAATTCACCATTTGAGAAAAGAGATCTCCATGTGACAAAAAACCATCCTTTGGAAAACTATGATTGTTGATGTTAGAGAAGTCAAGATTGCTTGAGAAATTGTATGTTAAAGAAATTGTGACGGCCACATGTTTGAGAGAATATTTCAAGAAATCATGATTTCCATCCATGCTAAACTATGTTTTGAGAGAGCATGATTTCTTTGTCATCAAGATAATCACATCTTTTGAGAATTGTATTTTTGGAGCATAATTCAAGAAATTACGGTTTCTCACCTAAAGAAATTGTGTTTTTAGAAATCACAGTTGAAGATGTTTGTAGGTTGAACAAGAAATGAAAGGAGGAGTTGGAGGTAGAGGGAGGAGAAGTAAAGATATGCACACTTCGTGAGAGCTTCGAAACCCACATAATGATCATTGGAGGCAATACTTTACAAAAGATATATGTATAAAAATATAGGGGTCAATGACCATAAGTAGCAACACATACAAAGAATGATATAGGACTATACGCTAATGTATAGGAAGAGTCTGGATATCAGCCCATATAGCAATCTCCCACTTAAGGGTCAATGACTATAAGTGGCAACACATACAAAGAATGATGTAAAACTATACACTAATGTAGAGGAAGAGTCGAGATCTCAACCCATATCAATCCTTCAACACCAACTCCCTTAAACAAGGTATATCCATGCATCTCAAGCTGTTGTAGGCTCATATCGACAAGAGTTTAGCTCACATTAACTAATGCAAGAGTTGTTGAAGTTCTTGCAAAGCTCCCACTTGCTCTATGTCTGTGTCAATCATCTAATGATTGACAACTCCAAGTGCAACTGACAACTCCCAAGTGCAAATACTCCAATAGCAAGTGCAATATCTCATTTTGAGCATAATAGCTCATACACCGAACTCCCAAATGTTGATAAAACTTGTATTATCCTAGTTAACCTAACCATGTTAGCCATGCTTATATCCAAGCCATTGAAAACACCATCATCAAGACCATCCTGTCTTGATATATCCATGTCAACATCTACCATGAGTGAATCCAAGAATCATTGCATAAGTGCTGAATCCTCGACATCGGAATCAGTCATTCTCTCAACCAAGGATGTTTCTAGCTATGCATCTTGAGAGCTAGTTTGCTATCCCACACCCTGTATAACAAGAGTCATCATGCTCTACGACAACAAGAGTGTCATCGTGCTCCACATGAGCTATTGTCATTATCATGAACACAAAAGAAATACTCGAACCCTAGATTTCATGTGACTTTGTATATCTCATGAATGGTTCCGAATTTAGAGAAACTAATGTTACCATCATGTTTGGAATAGGCATTTAGAGGATTTCCTTAGGAGGTTAATCTCTTCATAAGAATGCAACCGGATAGGTACCCAGATGATGCTTCTCGAGTAGGAATCATAGGAAATATGTTATGTGGTCTTGCTCTTTCATGGTTTGCACCTATCGTGGAGAAGGACATGGATATTTTATATGATTACAAGGCCTTTGTTTGAGAGTTCATGTCTTCTTTTAGAGATAGCATTTGTTCACGTGTTGTCGAAACAAAACCAAGGAAGCTACATCAAGGAAATAGACCTGCTTCTATCTATGCATAATAATTTAGACAAATCATTTGTTATCTCACACAACATGAAGATTATTTTATCAATGAAGTTTTATGGAACTTACATGATGATGTCAAGGATCTCATGTTAACCATGCCCAAGGTAAAGACTTTGAGTCAATTCATGAACCAAGCAATTGAGTGTGGAAATAGGTTGTTCGAGAGCAAGCAAGAGAAGAAGATTCATATTGTAGATCCGGAATACAAGTTTACCTCAATCCCTCAACAAAATATGTTGGAAAATCTCATCCGAACCCTTGCAATTAGATAACGTCAAGGTGAGGAGACTTAAACCAAGGGAAAGAAAGCATTAGAAAGACAATGGATTATGAATTTATTGTGGAGATCATGATCATATGGTATTTAAGTTTCCTAAGAAGAAGAAACACATTGGAATCAGGACTTCCACAATCATCATCCTAAATCAAAAGAATCATCAACATGGTCAAAACAAGAATACATCTTACCATGAGAATCATGCAATTGGTTGTGCACTGAGATATACTACAATTCCTTTCCAACTTCATCATGTATATCCTTCATTATCGTGTTTCATTATTACATACCATGAACTTGAAAAATACCAAGAGCTATGAAGATTCAAGTCAAGAATATCTTAAGATCATATGCTTGCTCCTAATGGAACTTGTCAATTGAGGGGACGGTGATCTCATGGACACAAAAGAAACACTTTTGAACCCTGTATATTCTTGTATTATTTCTACAACATGGGTGATCTTGTAATGAAAATCATAGTTATGAAATATATCCAATCTAGTTAGAGGGCACAATATAGTGCTCCCCTTGATAGTTACAACATTAGCTCTAAGGTCCACTTGATGACTTAGCTCTAATCCATTGTCATCCAAATGCTCTACATGAGCATCCACGTCATGCTATCAATGAGCATCCAATTGATAATGCAAAGTGTGATCCCATGAGCATCCACGTGATGATCCAAATGCTTCTATGCATTTTCATACATGTGCATCACGAATGTCAATAGATCTATCTGTAGGTAGACAAAATGTGGCATGCAAGTCTCACACCAGACATAAGGTTGAAATCCCATTGAGATGAGATTATCTCTCACATAGTCCACCTACAATGGATAACCTGCATCCAATCCTAACACCTCTAACAAGCATAATTTTTCCCAACTGCAACTGAAACACATGCTCACCAAGATATACATGACAATTGCTATCTTGCAATTGGTTAATTGATATCAAGCTTCTAAGGAGTGGTCACATAATGTAGATATCTAAGTGTAAACAATTCTCCACTAGGTATCATAAGACATACATAGCCTACACCCTCAATGTCATATGATGAACCATCAAGCATGTGCACACATCCACAAACCACACTTGAGAATCAACAAAATCACAAGTGATGTGGAGTAACAAAAAAAGGGGCCATCGCAACATAGAAACCAAGCCATATTTATGCCCTCCAATGACAAACATGAATCCTCAAATGATCCATAGAATAGTGTGACATCATCCTCACTAGCTTAATCAATTGCCATAGGATCTCTTGAAACCATTACCTAACTTGTATCATGTGCATGTCTTTGATGTTGCTGTCATATCTGCCTAAAGCAACATCGCCAAGTATAGCCCTCATAGCCCAAGTGCCAACATTGAAATCATTGATGCAATATATGTCACACATGAGCCGATGGACTCACATACATATCATGTAGGCTTTGTCATAATGCATGAATTGTCTTTGCATATAACACATAATCATGTTTGGAATCCATAAGTTGTAATCAAACAGTGGAGCTCATCAATGCATCCACATCCATCCATACATGGTTGGGCATGTCATGGAGCCTTTATGCATATCTATGCACATATATATGTTACAATTCATCCACCAATGTAACCCATATATGACATTTTCACCTCAAAATGTCAATGCTATGAAAAATGAAAGCCTTTTTGGGTTGAACAAGAAGAGCAAGGAGGAGATAGAGGGAGAGAGAGAGAAGATGTAGAGATGCACAGACTTGTGTGGGAGCCTCATAAGCCATATAATGATCAATTTAGGGGATACTGTATAAACAATATATGTGCAAGAATATACTCTCTGCTGAAGTGTTTCTGCATGTGTCAAGAATGTGGTTGCACTTTGTTGCTTATGAAATGAAGCCCATTTTCAAGTCCAATATATTTGTAACTGTTGATATCATAGACTTGAAAATCTATTATCAATATCAAACATATAAGAATATGTATTTATTTTTTCTTCTCTTATTATTTTTTGATTCTCTTTCTCTCTCTCTCTCTGTTTTGAAACATGTACAATTGATTCATTGAAACATGAATGAACAAAAAAATTAGTTACGAGGTGAAAGTGAATTCTCCCCCTCCTAGAGTGCACCAAGTTGATGATTGTTGAATCAATAGGGACCTACAACATGATTGTATTTATCTATACTCTAGGTGCACAAGAGAAAATTGGTGCGCTAGGAGCTTTACTCGATATACACATCCATTTTCCTTCTCATGATCGATACATGGGATGTGAGAATGGAGACTAAGGTTGAGAAGAAAGTTGAGCTCCTTGAATCCTTCAAGTTGGCTGTGATTTGCATTGGGGCTCAATTTTCTCTTATCCATTGTATCTATACATTTGTTCTTGAATACTCTTGAATACTCTTGAATACTCTTGAATACTATTCCTGATGATATTTAGTAGGTATCTATTTGTTCAATTTCTGTAATATGATTATTGAACACATGAAAGAAAACATTAGTAGCAAAAACATAGTATACATGTGATTTTTGACCTCTCATTACAACATATATCTTTCATGCATGGGATATCACAACTATTTCTAATGCATGGACATGTATACATGTAATTTTTGACCTCTCATTACAACATATATCTTTCATGGATGGGATATCACAACTATGTCTAATGCATGGCCATGTAATGTGGCCCTATACTTGGTGAGCAAAAATCTCAAAAACGGTGCAAAAGACATGGTTATGTAATGGCCACAAGGTTTTCATGAAGAGGCTTGCCCTATACTACTAAAATTCTCTTCATATGAAATAAATTCTTCCCCAAAGAAAATTCAAAAGTATCTTGTATATTCTATATTGATGTAGGGGAGGCCATTGGATTGAAAACCCATATTCACCTAGTCCTTGTTGATGAAATTGTTCTATGTTGTCTAGTGGGTCATTTAACTTTAGGAGTTTGGAAGCCTTGGTCCTTTGAGATTGAACATTCTTTTTCTTAGTCCTTCAAATGTGTTTACCATATTTTGATGATTGAGTTTGGTAATTGGGTACCTAGATTTTCTTCAATCGATTTGGGATTTATGTGCTTTTCTTTTGTTGTTTTTGAACCTCTTCTTTGGTCATATGGGCTTGTGGTTGCTTCTCATAAGACAAAGTGGATATCTTTGGCATCCAAATGTATCTAAGATTCTTTGAAAATTGAATATGCTATTTGGGAATCTAGATTTACCTTATTGTACTAGATCACTTCACTTGTTGTCATTATTCTGTTGTGTGTATGTCTTATTTGTGATTCTTTATAGAAACTAGTGTTGATATATTTAGCTAGTGATGTGTGTGAACACACTAGGACCGCCAGGGCACTTTTTTCCCTCTTTAGGAGGTTTTTTTTCCCCGGCTTGTATATACGCCTATTGCCCTAATGGGCTACTTATCTTCGTACATTCTCTAGTAATACATTCAGTATTGTGTGTTTGAGCTCCAAGCTTCTTCTTCTTCCTTGTGCTGTTCACGTGGTTCCGCAGACGTCTAACTCCAACAATTGGTATTAGAGTAGGTCGTCGCTTCATCTAGGGCGCCGTCGACACTCCTCCGTTTGCAGTCTCAGATTCGCACGAAATTTGGTAAGCATACTTAGGGTGTTTCCGAGATCAAAACAGCTTTGCTGTGTGGTGCCGAAATCGCGATCTGAGCTCGTTTCGACCTCCGAACACACTATCGCAGCGCTTGTGCAGGATATTTCGTCTTTTTGTGCCAAAGGTATATACCAGTCTTTGTTTGCCAGTATAAGCGTCTCGAAGTCTTCTACAGGTTTAGCAGAACTCGTCTGGGCAGTTCCGTTCAACTTTTTGAGATACAGTCAACTTTCTGCATCAAGGTATTTTAGTCACCGGCCATGGCTGAAAGCAGTGATGTATTCCGTATGTTGGCTGTTGAGGATAAGTTGGATGGTACCAACTACCCATTGTGGGCTTATATGATGCGACATGTATTGGTTGCAAAAGGATTGTGGAACATTGCGTAGGGTGTTGAAAGACGTCCTGTTACACCTGTAACAACAGGTACTACAAATACAGGTGTTGGAGCTGATGAAGATGGTGTCAAAGATGATGTTGTGCAGATTCCTGTTCGTGCTGCTGTCTCTGCTGCACCTACTACAGAGCAGATTCGTTGGGATGGTAGAGATGCCTAGGCACATGCATTGATAGTTTTGCCTGTCAAACGTGCCATTATTCCTCATATTCGCTCTTGCAGAACAGCTAGGGATGCTTGGGATACACTTACCACATTGTACCAAGCTAGGAATGAGGCTCGTGTTGCTTACCTCCGAAAACAGTTGGAGAGTGAGCACATGAATGAAGGTGATTCTATGGACAGTTTCCTAACGAAGATCAAAGACTTGAAGGAACAATTGATTTCTGCTGATGAGGTTATACCAGATAGCTCACTTGTGCAGACCGTTCTGAATGGTCTTCCTGATTCATATCAGAGTTTTGCTTTTACTCTTCGGTTGATGATGAAAGGCAATCCGAATGCCTTATCATTTGAGGAGTTAGTCTCTGTTCTGTTGCAGGAAGATCAGTCGAGGCAAAACAGGTCCATTATGTGTGTTGGTAATCAAGCTTTCTTGGCTAGTCAGAAGGGCAAAGGAAAATGGAGCTCTTCTACTAGTAAGTAGAATCTGCAAATGCTGCACATTCGAAGAACCAGGATAAAGATGAGAAGAAATCAAAAAAGAAGAAATTTTTTTGCAAGTACTGTAAAGGGAATGATCATATCATAAAGAACTGTCCAAAATTGGCTGCAAAAGAGGCAAAGAAAAAGGAGGCTGGAATGGTTGTTGTAGAAGCCTCTACACCAAAAACAGAGTCTGCTAATCTTGTGCAGGAAGAAGAATGGGCGTTTACTACTGTTTGCAGTTTTAACCCATCTTCTCATGAGCAGTGCATGTCTGCAGTGGACTCAGATGCTTGGTACTTTGACAGTGGGGCGACCAAACATATTACCTCGCAGTGCAATTTCTTCTCTTCACTCGAGCCTGCCCCTACAGGGAATACTATCACATGCGCCAACAACTCCTCTTATCCTATTATGGGAGTTGGTAAGATCATTCTGACTACTACTAATGGTAGTTCTTTCACCTTGTCAGATGCTTTATTTGTGCCAGGGAACAAGAAGAATCTGTTATCAGTTTCTGCATTAGCCAAGATTGGCTTGGTTGTGAAATTTGTTGATGACAGATGTACAGTTCATGATCTGTCAATTGGCAATGTTATTATTGCTACTAGCATTTTATGTCCTGGGCTGTATAAGCTCATAGACTATGAAAGATATGTGAATGATTCGACATGTGCAGTTCATGATTCTCAGGCTATCTCAGATGCAAAGCTTTGGCATGCACACTTTGGTCATCTGAATTTTGCTAGTTTGCTACGCCTGCAGAAATCTGATATGGTGTCTTCTTTGCCCAAGCTTGAGACACCTGGAAAACATGTATGTGAAGGTTGTATTTTGGGCAAAATGCAACGTTCCTCCTTTCCAAAAGATGGTTCAGTTCGGGCTACGTAGAAATTGCAGCTTGTACATAGTGATGTCTGTGGTCCTATGCAGACACCCTCTTTTGGAAATTACCTTTACTTCGTGACTTTCATTGATGCTTTTCCCAGGCATGCATGGGTATATCCACTCAAAGCAAAGTCCGAAGTGTTCATGTGCTTCAAACAGTTTTTGGTTTTGGCTGAAAATCTGTCAGCATGTAAAATGGGCACCCTCCGTTCTGATCGAGGGGGGGATATATGTCTTCTGATTTTAATGCATTTCTGGCTGAACGTGGGATAAAACAGCAGTGTACAGTGCCGTATACACCTCAACAGAATGGAGTTGCTGAACGGAAGAACATGTCTCTCATGGAGATGGCGAGGTGTATGGTCAAGAGTCAGGCTTTACCTCATAGTTTCTGGCTTGAGGCAGTCATGTGTGCAGCATATGTACTGAACAGGTGTCCCACTAAAGCGCCGCAGTCTATCACTCCATAT
Organism: Ceratopteris richardii; assembly: GCA_020310875.1. Taxonomy (NCBI): domain Eukaryota; kingdom Viridiplantae; phylum Streptophyta; class Polypodiopsida; order Polypodiales; family Pteridaceae; genus Ceratopteris; species Ceratopteris richardii. Next base: position 189,324,583 of record CM035409.1, read on the forward strand.
GAGGCTTGGCATGACCGCAAGCCATCTGTTGCTCATCTGCGTGTTTTTGGTTGTTTGGCATATGCACTAGTGCCTCAACAACATCGCAGAAAATTGGATGATAAGGCAGTAAAATGTATTTTTGTTGGGTACAGTTCTGAAAGTAAAGGCTATTGTCTGTATCATCCACAGACTAAACACATTCTGGTTAGCCGTGATGTCTTTGTGGAAGATGCTATTCAGCCATTGCTTTCATGTACTAAGGAGACATTTGTTAGCTCCAAAGACATGTATGATACTTTGATGCCTCTTTTTACAGGTGGACAGTCTAATGTTGGTCCTAATGAGGCAACTTCTCAGCCTTTGCAGGTTTCATATGATGATGCAGATCATTCCATTTCTGATGCAGATTTACATGATGCACTTGTTGATGAGAGAGCTGATATTGAGCAGGAAAAAACTATGCCAAAATGGCTTGTGCAGACTTTGCCTGACAGTAAATTAGATGCACTTTTGTCATATCGTACTCGTTCAGGTTCTCATAGTGCCTCCTTTGCATCAGATTGCTATGCTATGGCTGCATCTAGTCTCTGTGATGAGAATGAGCCTGTTTCTTTTGATGAAGCACATAATTCAGAAAATTGGATGGCTGCTATGCAATCTGAATATGATGCTATAATGAAGAATGGTACATGGTCTTTATGTGACTTGCCTCCTGGCAAGAAGGCCATTGGCACTAAGTGGGTATACAAGCTGAAGCATAAACCTGATGGTACAGTTGACAGGTATAAGGCTAGACTTGTTGCAAAGGGTTATGCGCAGGAAAGAGGCATTGATTTTGATGAGATCTTTGCACCTACATGCCGTATGACTACTGTTCGGAGTATTTGTGCACTTGCAGCCCCATCATGGTTGGAATGTACATCAGTTGGACATTAAAACAACATTTCTGAATGGTGACTTGCATGAAGAAGTGTATGTTTTTCAGCCTTGTGGCTTTGTGCAGAAAGGGCATGAAAACCAGGTGTGCAGGTTAAAGAAGGCATTATATGGTTTAAAGCAAGCACCACGTGCTTGGTATGAGAAGTTACATGCCTATCTGATTGCACATGGTTTTGAGAACAGTCCAACTGAAAGCACCTTATATGTTAAGCGTGCTAATGATGTGCTTCTGATCATTGTTGTCTATGTTGACGACATGCTGCTCACTGGTCCTATTGAGAAGCATATTGCTGATTTTAAGGCTGATTTGCATGCCTCATTTGAGATGTCTGATTTGGGGCATTTGCATCACTATTTGGGCATTCAGTTTATGCAAGTTGATGGTGGAATGGCTTTGTGTCAAACGAAATATATTGACACATTATTGCAGTGTTTTGGCCTTGAAGACTGTAAGCCTATTGCCACTCCTATGGAGACAGGTTTATGATTGAGTCTTCATGATGCTTGAGATGCATTTGATGCTGTTCTCTATTAGCAGGCTGTTGGATGCTTGATTTACTTATGCATTACTCGGCCAGATATTCAGTTTGCTATCTCACAGATGAGCAGGTTTATGCATTGCCCAGGAGTCACACATTGGAAGGCAGTTAAGCGCATCTTTCGCTACTTGAGTGGTACTCGGCTACTTGGGTTGTTTTATCCCAAGGGGGGATCACTACCGCCAGATTTGCATGCTTTTTCTGACTCAGATTGGGCTGGTTGTTATGACACTCGTGTGTCCACCAGTGGTTTTTGCTTCATGCTTGATAGATCATTTATATCTTGGTTGAGCAAGAAGCAGCCTACTGTGGCCACTTCAGTTGTGAGGCTGAGTATAGGGCAGCTTTCACAGCGACTGTTGAGTATGTGTGGCTCAGACACCTTATGGCTGATTTGGGTGTTGGCTAGTCTTCTGCCACCACCGTCTTCACTGACAGTCAGAGCGCATTAGCAGTTGCGAGGAACCCTGTGTTCCATGCTTGCACTAAGCACATTGAGGTGCATTATCACTATGTCAGGGAGAGGTTCTCTGCTAGGGAGATCAGCTTGGCATATGTGCCCACGCAGGAGAACATTGCAGACCTTTTCACGAAGGCTCTGCCTAGGGAGAAGTTTGAAGCTTTCCGCAAAGCTTTGGGCTTACTTCCTTTTGTGGAGTGATTTCCACATAGTTTGGAACTTCCTTATACATGAGTGCCAGCTCCTTGTTCACCGCATCACTCCCAGGGGGGATTTGTTGATATATTTAGGTAGTGATGTGTGTGAACACACTAGGACCGCCAGAGCACTTTTTTCCCTCTTCAGGAGGTTTTTTTCCCCCGGCTTGTATATATGCCTATTTCCCTAATGGGCTACTTATCTTTGTATATTCTCTAATAATACATTCAGTATTGTGTGTTTCAGCTCCAAGCTTCTTCTTCTTCCTTGTGTTGTTCGCGTGCTTCCGCAGACGTCTAACTCCAACAACTAGCTGCCTGCTTGGGTTCTTCCTCCTTTGTTTCCAACTTGATGGTTGATTTCCCTTAATTGACTTAGAAGTATGGATCTTTGGAATTCAAATTTGATCATGATTGTGCTCAACCATTGCTAATTTCTTTGGAACCCAAATATTATATTTATTAGTGCCTTTACAATATTGTTCTTTTGGAGATATTAAAACTTTCTTTTATGTTGGAGAGACTTCTTATGAGCTTTTGCTCATCTTTGCCCCTTTGGTTTCCTTGAAGGTAGGTTAGATTGAACTTGATGTATGCATGTCTTGAGAAGATGATATCTTCGAGGTTTGAATCACTAGAGGACTCCGAGTACACTAAGTGAACACTACAAGTTCGAGTGCTCCCACTTGAGTAGAGTACACTTCTTCTATTGCTGAGTACACATGTAATTATAAGTGCATATAGAAGTTAGATTTTTATGTCTAAAACCTCTTGTTGCTCTAGCACAATGGTGAGAACCACGTTAAGAAGCTCCACCTCATTAATGTCAATCTGCGGAAGAGATAGGAGTGATATGAAATCGTGAATGTGAGATGAAGTGAGAGTGAAGGTCAGAAGCATAGAGATGCACACACACATACACACACTACGAAGAGACAAGCAAGACACAATGGAAGGTGAGAAATTAACTCTATTGCTCAAAATCTCAATTACAAGCTCAAAGTAGCTCTAAGCTCACACTCACCAACATCAAAAATGAGCTCTCTAGCTCTTTTTATAGATTCTAGACTACTTTTGATCGGTTTCACATCTAGTGACCGGCATAGTTAAAAAATAGGTCCTATGCGCTATTTGAGAGGGTAAACGGTGTCTAAAAATAACCAAAATTGGTACGCTCATTCTACCTAAGCTCCTCAAGCTCGAGGACTCCTCGGCTTGCACAAAATGGAGCTATGAATTACAAAAAGGGTTTTTTCTATGTTACATATGTTACAATAGTGATGAAAATCATTGTTGGAGGTTTTGAAGAATATTTATAAAACATAAATCTTTGAAAAATTGATTCGATTGGCTCCCTGCTCTGTCTTTACATGCTTCCGCGTCTTCTATGCCTCTGGCTGCTGCCAACACCCCCCTCCCTCTCGCTTCTGTCGTCCTCGACAGAACCTTGTTGTGCGGTCTGTCGGATGTAATTCTGGAGTACTTCTTGAGCGAGGGTGTGTTCTGATATTCAAATGCCTCGAGCCAAATCTGCCTTGAGTTTCTTCCAATCGATTGGCTGCGGTTCGTCTGATGGTGGGAGTCGATAGTGCGTGGAATATACCATCTGTTCACAGGCAAATAGTTGCAATAGGTGGGTTGGCCTGCTAATGAACACTTCTGAATGGTATTCCCAAAAATCGGTTGTGAACATTTCTTCGAAGGTCTGCTTGTAGCACGCCGGTAAGTATTTGATTCTGTAGTGCCAGGCATAACACACCCAGAGCGATGGCGTTGTACTCATATCATATGCAAGATCTAGATTGCCATGCTCGAAGCCCGGGGTGTTTACATGAGGTGCCTTAACGCGTCTAAAGACTTTAAAAACCATTTGCATCATGTCAAATATCTTGACAGTCATGTGCGCTGCTATATCATCCATATGTTTCAAGCGAGGGAGCCAGTGACGAATCGTGGCCATCATGTATCCAACTGTTGGTGGTCCTGTGGGTGGAGTGAAGTATGGGTAGTTTAACCAGTCCTAGCATTGTTTGTTGTTCTATATTTTAATAGCGAATGCTTTCCAGGAGCGGCGATGTGGCACTGGTCCCCAACATGGGTTATACTTTAAATGTAATGGTGCCTTGGCCCATGTACTCATCATTTCAGGATATTTCTGTAAGAGATCCTTGCGCCATTCTGGTTGATAGATTTCTCCTTGCTGCGCATCTAATGGCAAATCTTCCGATTCAAATTGAGTTGCGTGGGAGGGTTTTTGCCTGTTTCTTTCTCTATGGCTAACTGATATTCTGCCATTAACATGAAATAAGGTTTATACTATAGCTCGTGCCCTGATATGTATCTGCATGGGTCCAAGTGAGCAAAGTAGGGGGACTGTAAAATGCGTTGTTCAATCATTGCCATTGCGTGCAATTGTGCCTTTACCCGTGCTGAGTGGGTTGTCCCAAGTTCTTCTATTGTCTTCATCCATGCAGGAGTTGGAAGTTCGAAAGTTGTCTGGCCTTCAGCCGTGACGCGTCCGCCTGGGATGGATTGGGGCTCATAGGCTTCTTCAAAAGTTTCCTCCACCAGAATAGTGACTGTTTCTTCCTCGGCTGGTAGGTCCGATGGGGAGTCTGGTCTGGGTGGTGCTTCATATACTTCTATCCGTGATTGAAGAGTAGATACCTGGGCCCGTAAAGCATTGAGTTCCTCTAGGATGTCAGGAGATGGGTCCGCAGGAGCTGGTAGGCCTTGTGGTATTGGTGCTCGTAACTGCAAGATCTTGTTTTCATCTTTGAGTTTCTGAAACTCCTCGTTCATGCTGTCGTACTCATCTAACAATCTGATATGATCCTCTAACAACATTTTCATTGATTCTGAGGGCACGGCCTTAAAGCGACTGGGGCTTAGCGGTTGGTCTGGCTGATCTAAGGCAGCTTCTAGATTCTCTCTATTTTGTTCTTGTAAGCGCTGGTTTTCTTCTTTCGCGGCTGCCAAGTGTCGTCTAAGTAATCCCATATTTCATGTTAACATTGCATTGCGAATGGTCTGTGCCCGTAACAAATTATCAAGATCAGCAGTGGCCTCTTTGGTTTTCTCTTCACTTTCTAGTTCTAGCTTGTGGTATGCCTCACGGAGTTCTTGGTATCTGGTGTTTAGGGAGGCCTTCCCGATGGTCAGTGAATTTAGCTGCGACTGTAAATCATTGGTTGTCCTCTGTAGCTGCTGATAATTATTTCCCAGAGATGTGAACTCATCTTTGACTTGAGTCATACAGGTGAGCATTTGTCAAAATGCATTATCTACAGTGGGTGATAATACTAACGATGTGCTAAGCGAAGATGCAGTAGGTGTAGATGCAAAGGGAATGGGGAATGGGGGTGGGAAAGTGGATGCTGTGGTGATTGTGGAAAATTGTGGTGTGCTTAAATAGGATGGTGGGAAAATTGGATTTGATAGAAAGGTGGGTGTGCTAGGGGGTAGACTAGGTTGAGTGGGTGCGGGAATTGTGGGATGAATGGGAGTAAGGATGACTTCTACTACTCCGCCGGAGAAGGAGGATGTTGTTCTGGGCAAAGGAGGGTGTATGGGGGAGACTGGATGGATGGGAGGTGAAGGAGGAGCGGTCGGGGTGGTAGATACTTCGACAACTGTGGTGGTATGTACAGCTGTGGTACGGGGTGGGGAGTCGATGATAATGGTGTCTTCTGCCAATGAGCCTTCAGGGACGAGACGTGCTTCCCAGGCCTGTTCTGAAGATTGTCCGCCGGTGGGTACCCGAATGTATTCACTAGGTTTGGTTAGTAGACGGATTCTATGCGGATCATACTGCAGTAACGGTTTCCTCTGCAAATATCGTAAGGCTTATGTGGATCCCACTGATTTGACAAGTTCTCGGAAGCCTCTGATATATACTTCTTCGAATCCGCCTGAGACAAGTTCCTGTTCTATAAGTGCTTGACTCCTTCCTCAGTCAATTTCTTGCGTGCCCAAACTTTCTCCATGGTGCGGTATAGCTTCTTGATGGCTAGTGTATAAGCTGCTGCTTCAAAGGTTTCATCTTCATGTGTACTGGTGTCTCCCTGGGTGTCGGTGTGCTGTCCTTGTTCATCTGTCTGTCCATGCTCTTGGGATTCGTGAGTGCCCTGGCTGGCTTCGTCATCACCTTCATCTTCGTCGGTTTCCGTTCTTTCTTCCTCGGAACTAGACACTATTTGTCCTTGTGGTTGGTCTCGAGGCGTGGTCAGGTAACTTGGCCGCTCGTATTCTTGAGAGAAGATCTGACCTTCTGAAAACTGGAATTCATTCGAGAAGGCATCCTGCATTTCAAAATCAAAGGTTGTATCCAATGGCTCTGCTTCCATGTTTGGTATCGGAAAAGAGAAAGCTTCCACACCAATAGTGGTGGGAACTTCTGCTGTAGTGGTGGCAGGTCCTGGGACGGTGGCTGCTTGAGGAGCAACTGTGCTAGTGGTGGCCTCCGTTATAATCGGTCTTGATAACCGTATGCGAATAGGTTGTACAGATGGAGTGGCTTCTGTCGGAGACTGCTCTGGAGAGGGTTGTGGTGAGGGTGATTCTGGCACCTGAAGGCAGGGGATAGTTCCTCTCATTCGTTTTCTTGCTCGTCCTTTGCTAGGCTTTCTAGCTTTCTTTGTTGTTCCCTTGAAGGCTTTCAGTTTCTCACTTGTCATTGCTCGCTCGATAGGTAAATCGTAGGCCAGAAACATGTATACGATGTGCGTGAGAGCGCAACATCCATTGATGACCTTCTTTCTTTCCCATCTGTGTTGTGCTAAGTAGAGCTGATCAATGATCCAACTTGCGAGATCAACTGTCTGGGGTCCAGTACATGCTAAATATAAACCAAACCATATGCGCTTGTGAGGCATTGTGAATCTGTCCTGAGCTGGAAATGCAAAATGCTGCATACATATCCGCAGTGGTTTTGAAAGCTCAGGTGTGATCGCCGAAATCTTTTCCCACGTAGTAACATCTCCACGTTTCATTGGCTCTGGAACCAGTCGTTCTCGTTCTGTTGGAGTGTGGGTTCCATGAATCTTGATGGTAGCTCGAATCAAATCTTTAGAAAGATAAAATATTTTATATGGTGGATCGTTCACTAAGGATGGCAAAATAAAAGTGCCGGGCAGATCCTTGTTCTCAGAAGCTGTCAAAGTTGTGACCAAGTAATAGCATCTGTAGAAGTCAGGTTTAGGCAAAGGGTCGCTGAAATACTCTGTAAACCCTGCTCTTGCCCAAACATGCGTTAGGTCTTCCGTGTTCTGTAATCCTTCAAACTCTCTTGAGAAAAACTGATATTTGCCCCAGGTACGGTCATCAAAAGTCAAATTGGCCTCAAATATAAAATCAACATCTGTCAATGGTCCTGCTAGCCCTTGAAACCAGTGAGAATTACGATGAATCTTCTCAGTATAACCCCTGGGGGTATCGTCAATTGGCATGGGCCCTGGGAAACCTTGAAAGTCAGGCGGTTGAGCCGTAGGATGGGGCTCCGCTAGTAGTTCTCCAATATTGGCCATTGGTGCACTGGGGCCAGCTTCCGATGGCCCTTTTGCCTGCATGATGAATGGTGCGAATGCGTAGTAGATCTGCTACATAAGATTAACACATTAGTATGGAAATTAATCATGATCCCATGAAAGTGAGACCGTAATCCCTTTCCATAGCCGATGTGTAACCCGTGTAGCCAAGTGTTGTGATGTGATTGATGCAATGCTTCTTGCAGAACTAGTGCAAGTCTCTAGACACCTATATGTTTTCAGATATTGCATGTAGTGCTTTGATGAGATGTTATTACAAGCGTTGTCGGGTTATAGTGTGTGGATTCGTACAAGGTTCAGTTGTGAATGAGTTATTACAAGGTTGTAGATTAATCGGGCTGGGAGTTATGTTAGATAAGGGGGTCGTAGAAGGCGTCTGGATACGTTTCGGTATCCACTTCCTAAGAGTTCGTGTGTGGGTGATAGGCTTTTGTTGAGGGGACAAAAGATGAGATTGGATTTGGTGGGGTTGAAGGGTGAAGAGATTTCTGAGGGTTATATATTACATGGCTTGAGGGTTGAGCTATAATACATTGCTTGGGTACCCAAATCTGCGTGGGTGTGGGTCGGTTTGTAAGGTACTTCTTGGCGATCCAAATTTGTCGAGTGTTCGTGCTTGTAGAAGAAGGTCGAGTAGACTTTGAATACTGACTCTGATTTGTCTTTAACTTCTTCGTATCAATGTCTGTGTTGTTGAAATCAGTCGGTGCTTTCTGTCCTTTTGGCACCCATATCTGTCTTGTGCCTCTTGCTTTGTAATGCTGATACTGCTGCTTTCTTTGAGTAGTCTGATATTGTCATCGGCCTGGGTTCCTTTGCCGTGGTTAACTCCTTTGTGGTTGAGGTTGAGAGGTCCGATGGACACTCTGCTTTGGAAAAGAAGGGAGGTCCAACACTTGCGAAACCTGCCCATTAGGAGGTGCTCCGTTTTGTACTTTTAATCTAGGCCAGTCCGCAGTAAGTGTGGAAGGATGGGCACCGCAGGGTGTTTTGCCCATGTGGACGCTGATGAAGTCCACCTGACCCATCTGCTAGGTGGTGACCCCTTCTAATTTGCAGGAAGCCCAAGGGAAAATCTCCTGACATCCTTCTGATTGACAATTGTCCATTGCCAAGCCCGCGTGGGTTGGTGTAGACGTAACGTGACTCATCTGACCAAAGATCTTCCGGTCTTCCGTCGCATGCATTTCATAGGGTCTAGGGTTACAAACCTCAGTCGGAATGCCATTAGGGAAGTCAAGCGGTATCACTCGCTTATGATCTAAGGTTCCAATCTGTAAGGAGCCTTGTCTAAGATTTAGGTCCACTGAGTGATCGTATAACCAATCTTGGCCAAGGATTAGGGGTTCTATCAGGTTGTCGTCATGGCACACTAGTAGCTTCGCTGTCAAGGTCACTTCATCTATGAGGATAGGAAGGTCCACCTCACCCATGCAAGGGGTTTCCATGCCTCCTAGCCCTATGAGGTATGCCTCAATTGGCCGCATTTCTATTCCTGAGTCCTTATAGCGGGACCATCTAATCGCACTAGTCGAAGCACCTGAGTCAATTAAAGCCCTGAGCTCTTGGCAAGGGTTGCCGTGCTCTAGCCTGACTGTAATGAATGGTCTCCTATCCACTATGCTAGGATGAGTGCTTGATTTTACTTGACACATGGCCATGGGGTATCTGGGTGTTGTTTCCAGATGATTATAATGTTCTCTCCCTAGTCCTTGTCTTCTTAACTTCATGCGCTTAATGCGTTCTATAGCTTCTGCGCTTCAGCTGGTATTCTATTTTCTTCCTCCTTACGCTTCTTTGCCAACGTGAGTCGTCTAAGCATATCCTCAGTAAGAGGTTCCTGATATAACTTGACTCTACAACCACTAATGTAATTAGGCATTATGTCTCCTTCTAAGGTGGCTAATTGTACTGCTCCACTTGTTGAGAGTCTGTTAATGATCATAGGTCCATAACCTTGCCTTTCTAACTTTCGTGCATGCTGTTTCAGAGTATATACTAGAACTAAATCTCCTTCTTTCAAGCCTTTATCTTTCACATGTGCATCAAAATATGCTTTCTGTCGCTTCTTTGCTGCGTATATTCCTGCTGCTGCTTTCAACCTAGTTTCTCCTAATCATTCCAAGTCCATTATTCTTGCTGATAATTCATGGCCGGTCCAGTGATGTTCTTGTGCAACCTTAAGGGTCGGTATCAAGAAGTCCAAAGGAAGCACAACATTCTGACCAAAAACCATCTGAAAGGGAGTTGCATCGAGTACGATATTGTAGGCCACTCGATATGCCCAAACAACGTGGTGTAATTGTTTGTCCCAATCTGAACGTTTGTTGTTCACGAGTTTCGTCAGTACGTTACAAAGGATCTTGTTAGTGCTTTCAGCCTGACCATTAGCCTGAGGATGATATGGTGCGGATTTCTTGTGAATCACCATAAAATCCTGTAACAAATATTCAATGACTTGGTTTAGAAAGTGAGTTCCTCGATCGCTCACTAACTCTATAGGCAATCCATATCCTGTAAAGACATTTTCAAATAAGAATTTTGCAGTTGTGTGTGCATCATTCTTTTTTGTGGCTTTTGCCTCTACCCATTTGGTAAGATAATCTGTCGCAACAATAATGTATTCAGCATGTGTACCTTTTGCAGGGGGATTAATGGGTCCTACAAAGTCTATACCCCACTTAGAAAATGCACATCCTCCCATCATGGGTTTCATGGCATTTCATCTCTGCGAGTAGGAAGTTGAGTTCTTTGGCACACATCACATCTCTTTACATAGGTATGTGCATCCATGTGAAGAGTGGGCCACCATAATCCTACAAAGAGGATGGCTTTGATTATCCTATCTGGTCCAAAGTGACCTCCTGCAACACCTTGGTGTGCAGTCTCTAGTACACACAAATAATCGCTTTCATGAACACATTGTCTTAAATATCCATCTCGTCCTCGTTTGTACAAATTGTCACCAATAAGTGAATAGTCTTGAGCTTCCTGCTCTAGACTGCGTTGTCGCGCTAAAGTCATTCCTTGAGGGAATGTTTTCGTCCTCAAATATGTTACTAAAGGTTCACTCCATTCTGGTGTGAGAGACACGTGATATAATATAGCATGTTCTACTGGTGGTCTTTCACAACAAACATGGCATTCTTTACACCACTTGTAGACGTCTGCTTCCATCGAAGGCCAATATACTCCTAGTCTATGCAGAGTCTGCAAAGTACGATGTTTCGAGTGATGTTGCTTTAATGCACCTATGTGTGCTAATTGCACTGTTCTAATTCATCTACACAACAAGCAAGAATCTTTTGATTGTCTTGTTTATATATACTTCCTCCTATGATTTGATATCTTTGAGACTTTGTAATCTCTCCTTCCTTGATCCTTATCCTACGATTCTTGGGTCCATATGTGAGAATAGGGACTATCGGCTTAGCCCATTCTGGTGCTATCTCAAGGTTAAACAAGTATGCATCGGGTAACTCATCCACTATTCCTTGAGGAGCTTCTCTTGTGGTTAATCTTGAAAGGTGGTCAGCTCTAAGATGTGTCTTTCCTTTCCTGACTACCACTTCAAAATCGTACTCCATGAGTAATAGAAACCAACGTATTAATCATCTTGTGTTACATGGCTTGTTGACTAAGTACAATAGGGCTTGATGATCTGTAAAGAACTTGAACTTGTTTGCCAACAAATAATGTCTGAATTTCTTTAGTGCGTAAATCATCCCTAATCCTTCTCGTTCCGTAGTGGTGTAATTTCTTTCTGCTGCGTTCAACTGTCTGCTCGCGTAAGCTATGGGAAGATCTATATTTCCTTCATTCGTGGGTTGTGCTAACACACATCCTATGGCGTAATTGGATGCATCCACATGTACATGGAATGGCTTACTCCAATCCGGGGTTGTCAATATAGGTGCTGAGCACAAATGTCGTTTGAGTTCATTGAATGAATTCTCACACTCGTCTTTCCATTCAAAATTGGTCAAAAGAGAGTACAAAGGCTTGGCTATGATTGCATACATGTGTATGAATCGTCTATAATAACCGCAATGGCCCATAAATGCCTGTACTTCCTTTACGTTAGTTGGTCTAGGTAGATCGGCAATTACTTTCACTTTTTCTTTGTCCGTAGAGATTCCATTCTTTGACACAATGTGTCCTAGAATTTTGCCTTGTCTGATCATGAAAACACATTTTTTTGGGTTCAAACAAACTTGATATTCGTGACATTTGTCAAATACTTGTCTTAACTCTGGGTTATGCGTCTGTCTCTCATTTGAATGTGCACATAGGTCATCGACATAAACTTCCAAATTCTTGAATAAGAATTCCTTAAACACATGACACATGAGTCGCTAGAAAGTAGCGGGTGCATTTGTTAAGCCAAATGGCATCACACAAAATGCAAATATGCCCCATTCAGTGGCAAAAGCCGTCTTGCGTTGATCTTCTGGAGCAATGGCTACTTGATTATAGCCTGAGAAACCATCAAGAAAGCTGTAAACTTCCTTGCCCGCAACTCTTTCCAATAAGTGTTCCGTGATAGGAAGAGGATAACTATCTCTAATTGTGGCGGCATTAACTTTTTTAAGGTAATACACACACACAATTTTCCATTCTTCTTGGGCACAACCACAATGGGGGATACCCATTCGGTATGCTCAATTTCGTAAATAAATCCTGCTTCTATCAAGCGATCTATTTCTTCTTTAATCTTCACAGCGTAGTTATCATTGTACGTGTATGGTTTTTGTTTTGTTGGTTTTGCATCTGGAGTCATAGGGATTCTATGAGAACATATATCCGGGTCTACTCCTTTCAAATCTTTGTAACTCCAGGCGAACACATCTCTATATTCGCACAATAGGGCAACTAACTCTTCTTCTTCTTCCTTCGTCAAATCATGCCCTATGTATGTACATTTTTCTTCTTCTCCTTCTATGGCCACTATTATTTTTTTGGTTTTCTCTCGATTATCATGTACTTCTCCAATGTCAGCTTTTCTGTTCGGCATTCGTACCATTATTCGTCTATCTTCTATTTCATATTTCTTGAAGTTCTCGGGAACCTCAAACAAGGATTCTTCTTCTTCTGACATGGTTTCTTTCTTCTTTCTTTTCTTACCTTCACTCTTAGTGGTCACTTGTGTAGCTAACCTCACCCCATTCATAATTTCTTCGTGTGTCTGAGGGTAAGTTTCTACTTCGTAAAAATATTCTTCTTCTGATGCAAAGGGTGGGTCCATAAGAATTGATTCTAAATCAAAATCACTTGCATCCTCAAATGCATAAGTGCTAGGTTCACATTCTTCTAAAATTGAATCACACATGATTGGCTCTATCGTGAAAACTGAAATGTCATAGCCATCCTCGTCACAGTGGGGTGTCCATTGTTCTTCATTGATGGCTACATCCATGGTTGCTAGGATTTCTGCTCAACCATGGGGTTTGAATTCTTCATCTGGAAATACTACTGGTGCGTAAGCTGGGTCTTGAAGGTTTCTTGGATGTTGCTCTGCACCTAAGGTCCTTGCTTCTAACCGTTCTTCCTCTTGTTTTGCCACTTTACACATCCATAAATGAGTGTCCTCGTGTAACCATGAGGGGTCTGACTCTAATGAGTGTATAGATTCCGTTTCTACCTGTCTTATGGATGGTATTCCATTGTATTGGGGGTACATCTCGATGTGAATAATCTTTAAGATTGACTTTAGTAGTCACTCCTAAATGTTGCAAGTACAAAGAATTAGTTCCCCAATCTTGTACGATTTTCAACTGACGCATGAATGGTCGTCCCAATATCATCTCATAAGCGTGATTTTTTGCAAAGTCACAAATGGCGAAGGTATGCTCAAACTCCACACCACAAGTGGTGAGAGATATGCCTTCTAGTAAGCCTAATGGTTTTTCTATGTGTCCATAAGCCATTTGTAGCTTCATCCTAGTGGGTCTTAGTGCTGGCTTACCCCAACGTTTCCATAAAGCGGTGGTAGCAATGGCTACTCCAGCTCCTAAATCTAAGATGGCTTTTGTGGTGTAGCCCTGATGGGTTATTGGGAGATAAGTGTTACCTTCCTCTCCTTCGCTTACATCTTCGATCTTTTCTATGGGTATCTCTGGTACCTTTTTGTGTGTTCCAATCTGTGAGGGTGTAGTAGCAAGCTCAGGGAATTGATTTGCTACATGTTTCCACAGTTCTGGTTTAACCTTCAATAATTCCTCAAGCGTGAGGTGATACTCAACTTTAGCATTCTTGACCACTTCCGTGTTTCTAGGGATTACTGATTCTTCATTCCTCACTATTATCGTGGGTGCTCTCATGCTAATAGACTTGTCTTCCCAAGGACCTATGAACTGAGGTAATTCTTGCAAAGAGTTAGATTCAAATCCTGTGTGTTCACTCAGTTGTTCTTCCTCTACATCATCGTAAATAGAGGGGATATCTTGGGGGAATTGTTCCTGCAAGTCGTCTATCTCTTGAATAGGAGGATGAGTTCCTTGTTCTTTTCTCCATTTCTCTTCTTGGATTTCTCTCAGAAATTCGTGTGAGTACCTATGTATGGAAGATAGGTTGTCTTGACTTTCTGTATTGGGTACTTGAGACAGGGATGGTGCATTCTTTTCCTGTGTCTCTGAGGCAATAGGGTTCCTATGCTGATTCTTTTCCTCCTTGCTATCAATCAAATATTCTAGCCTCTCCACTAATCCTTGAAAGTGTAATTCTGGTTTTGCCATGTTATTCCAATTTAGATATCTAGAGGCTTCAAACATAGCTTGCGCTAGCTCTACCATCTTCATGCAAAGTTTAGTCCTCTCAATTTCTAAGTCTGCTCGAGGGTAGTTTTTACTCATTTCAGCTATTTAGGGTCCTTCTTTTATCCTAGCCTGATAGGCACGAAACATCATGTCTAGGTTTTCTGGTATTGGTTCCGCTAAAACTGATCCTGATTTCTGAGCTGGGTTCTCTTGATTCAATTCCTGTGAAGTCAACTCTAGGATTTTAGCTCTAGGTTCCTTGAGACTTCCTTCCAATTCCGTTATTTTTTTACTCCATTTTCTCTTAATTCTTTCTCTGGAATCTTTCCAAGATTTTGTCTTTTTACTGCTAGATTCTCCAACTTCACTAGTTCCGGCTATTTTCTCCTGATTAAGCTGTTGGTTCTGTAAGAGCGCTTGGGCTCTTGTTATAGCTTGGATAGGCACGTATGTAGGGTTGGATCCATCTGCATTGTTTACAATACCTATCACGTTGATCGGTATCACATTTGAAGCATTAGCAGGTTTCTTAGGGCAATCTTTTATGATGTGCTCTTTACCACAATCGGCACAGAAACCTTGTATGTTATAGTACTGCGACTGTCTTGCTATCGGAGGATGTGGACAATCCTTTATGAAATGATCTCCTTGGCACCTAAAGCATGGTCCTCTAGGGCCTTGTGGTCTTTGCTGTCTCAATTGGGGCCGCGGATTTGGGTTTGTGTACATCACATTAGCATAGTCGGGCTCCCAACTAGGTTCCACTGGTGGACTATCATATTGATATGTCTCTACGTGTTCTGGTGACTCTGTGTAATACGCGGGTGGACTATCTACATGAGTAGAGTCAAAACTATTAGAGTTCGGATCACTCTCTGTGATCAGGGGTGAAGAAGACACTAAAGCCCTACTTAGGTTTTCTTCTGCAGCAGCGTATTTCACTGAAATGACATTCGCTGGTGGGGGTGGCTGCTGAGCTAAGACAGGTTGAGGTCTTTGTTGAGCCTGATATGGATAATTTTGAGGAAGCCTATAGTAATAAGGCTGGGCATTGTATTGGCCTTGATACCTACCTGGCTGCGGGTATGCTTGCGGGTAGTTCTGTCTCATTGCCTGTTTGTTGTATGGGCAGTCCTGAGCCGTATGATTCGTGCATCTTCTCTCAATAGTACAGTATTGGCCACTAGGGTTGGCTTGCGGTTGTGTCGCATTGGGGCACACATTTGCCAAATGATTTCCACCACAGGTGTAACAACGTACGTTAGTTGTTAACTTGGGCATCTGTTTACTAGAAACTCCTAGTTTCTGGGCCACTTTTTCTGCTAGGTCCTCTATCGAGTTAGACAATTTTGTGGATGCTAGAGAAGAACAATCCGAGTCCTTGTAGACTTTTGAGAGTTTTAACTCGTCTCCTAAGTTGTCCTCAATGTTTATGCAAATTGTTACACACTGCTCTAGCGTTCTGGGTTCCTTCAAGTATACATAGGAGCGTAGTTTAGAGCTCAACAAGCCGTCTAGAAACAATGACACTTGTTTGGCTTGTGAGGGTAGCTCTTTCATAGGAAATCTTTCAACATATTGTCTAAACCTATGTCCTGCGAGTCTAACTGTTTCCTGAGGGGTCTGTTTGAAACTATGAATCAACGAAGAACAAACAACTCTATGCTTCTATTGTCCTGAGGGATCCACTCTGGAACTAGTACTCGTGTCAGTACAGATTTCCCTCTAGGTGTCCTAGGTTCTTCTAATGGTTCTTTTCCTTGAGATCTCGTTTTCGTCTCTAACTGAATTACACCAAACTCATTCGTATTGTTTGGCTACGTACTTAAGATGTACATCGTTCCTTCTTTGTCTATGTATGCGTCTCTCTCAAATTTCACCACTGGACGTTCCAATCCAATGGGTTGATCAGGATTGTGCATTTGCACCACTTTTCTTCGCAAACCGTCCTCATAGATGCGAGCACCTAAGCGGTTGGTTCGGAGGAATTCTAACTGAGTCCTATAGGGTCCTTCGGGTCTTTCTAAATATGCTACGTTTGACCCTCCTTCTGGTCTTTCTATGCTAAATGCCATTTCTGATTCACTCGTGTCTGAGCTCTCGTAGGGGTAACTAGTGTTTGATTGTTGAGCCCACGATCGAGCAGTAGTGCCTACACTTGCTTCTGATGATCTAAGGCTTCATCGGTCAGACTTACCTATATGTTTGCCCGATCTAAGGTTCATGAATTTACTTCCTTGCACACTCAGTACACGCTCAGATCGTCAATGATTCTTTGTTCTTACTTTCTTGATTCTTTTTAAACCCCTTTAGATTCTTGTCTAGATGTATGCGTCAAGAATTCGACTTTCTGTGGTACTTTGAGTTCTCGTTCCGTCAAACTTATGTTCTTTCCCTTAAGTTTTCGTATCACACACCTTTATATTTAGTCTTAGACTTGATAAATTTAAGTCTCTTATACTTGATGTGTTCCTCTCGTCGTTAATCCACAAAGCTACCGTTTAGCCTAAGCTAAGAATTGACTGAGGGGGTTGAGTAATCTTCCAACCTCAAGTCACCTTTGTTGGTTGCTCTGATGCCCAAGAAGCCGCGCTTCCCAAGCCATGCGTTCTTCACTGCCTTGCCTTGATTGCCCTTGCTTGACCTTGCTAGACCTTCCAAAATTCAATGTTTAGACCAATTCACAATGGATGATCAAGCACCTGAATATATACACTTTTAAAAGTCCTTTCCCTTTTGCCCAAATTTTAATGATTGCCCCCTAGCTTTCTAGTCCCACACTAGGTCAACCTCAAACTAGCTTATCTAAAAATCAACATATTCTTTATGAAAAAAACAGTTGAGGTCACGTAGTACTCGTAAAGACCTTTCTAAGGAGCTATAAAACTCGAAAAACGGACTTCGGATGAAAAAGATATGACTGTTCAGGCCCTGGGGGGTAAAGACTGACAAATAGGTTTCTCTTCAATTATGAGCTAAGGGGTCTCCTATGAATCTAATCACCCAAAAAGTTCTCAAAATTAGCCCCAAGTTTGACCAAAAAATCAATTCCAAAAAATCCGTTTGGGGTGGACAATCGCGATGGTCTGAGATAATCGCGATGGTCTGGGACCGTCGCGATGGTCCAGGTGAACCGTCGCGATGGCGTGGCACAATCGCGATGGTCCGAAAGTGCGAACTATCGCGATGGCGTGAATTCGAGTAGTCGCGATGGCGTGAATGTGAACTGTCACGATGGTCTGGAATGAACGATCGCGATGGCTTGATCGGCGAACAATCGCGATGGCGTCAGTCAACGATCAACGTGAGCCGTCGCGATGGTCCAAAGTGAACCGTCGCGATGGTCACAGATGCGATGGCGTGAGCCAATCGCGATGGTTCAATTTTCGAGGTGTCGTGATGGTCTGAGGGTGTCGTCGCGATGGTCTGAGGGAGCGAACTGTCGCGATGGTCTAGCTTGCCACATGGCAGCATCCGCATGATGGCATGAGCCAATCGCGATGGCGTGGGGTCGACGAGATCGTCACGATGGTCCAAGTGAACCATCGCGATGGCTCAAGTGAGCCGTCGCGATGGTGGGAGATCGTCGCGATGGCTCAAGTGAGCCGTCGCGATGGTGGGAGATCGTCGCGATGGTGGGAGATCGTCGCGATGGTCCGGCCGAGCCGTCACGATGGCTTGAGCCAATCGCGATGGTGTGACACAATCGCGATGGACTGAGCCAATCGCGACCAAAATGCAAATTTTTGCAATGCAAGTATGGATTCCTACACACGCAAGGGTCACCTACACGCTTATGAACTCGCTTACCAAAAATACCGAAGTTGGCAGACCATCACGATGGTCTGACATACTCGGCAGATCTCTGACAGAAAGTGAAATTTTTACCTTTTCCAAGCTTTCCTGATGCACTGGAGCTCTATACCTGCAAGAAAACTCAAAAACACACAAGTACACACAAGCACAAAAGCTCTCTCTCTCTCTCTCTCGCACATGCACAAATGACGGGAAATGAGGAGAATGGGTGGATATGGTGAATTTTTTGATTTTTTTGGAGATGAAGATGATGATGTGGTGATGAAGATGGAGTGTGGGGGAGGTAAAAAACACTAAAAACTAAGTAAAAACAACAACAAAAACTGAAATTTTTACCTTCCAACGTCACTTCTTGCTATACTCTTACCATCACACATTCGTCCTAGACTCGATCCCCGGCAACGGCGCCAAATTTGGTGTTGCTCTAGCACAATGGTGAGAACCACGTTAAGAAGCTCCACCTCTTTAATGTCAATCCGCGAAAGAGATAGGAGTGATATGAAGATCGTGAATGTGAGATGAAGTGAGAGTGAAGGTGAGAAGCATAGAGATGCACACACACATACACACACACTACGAAGAGACAAGCAAGACACAATGGAAGGTGAGAAATTAACTCTATTGCTCAAAATCTCAATTAGAAGCTCAAAGTAGCTCTAAGCTCACACTCACCAACCTCAAAAATGAGCTCTCTAGCTCTTTTTATAGATTCTAGACTAGTTTTGACTGGTTTCACATCTAGTGACCGGCATAGTTAAAAAATAGGTCCTATGTGCTATTTGAGAGGGTAAACGGTGTCTAAAAATAACCAAAATGGGTACGCTCATTCTACCTAAGCTCCTCAAGCTCGAGGACTCCTCGGCTTGCACAAAATGGAGCTATGAATTACAAAAAGGGTTTTTTCTATGTTACATATGTTACAATAGTGATGAAAATCACTGTTGGAGGTTTTGAAGAATATTTATAAAACATAAATCTTTGAAAAATTGATTCGACTGGCTCCCTGCTCTGTCTTTACATGCTTCCGCGTCTTCTATGCCTCTGGCTGCTGCCAACACCTCTCAACCCTCAACTCTCATATCACTTGGATGCTTTAAACACTTCGAACACACTAGTTGTTTCACCTTTGCTTAAGTGCTCAACTGATTTGCGGTAAGAAAATCACTATTAAGCATATACTTTAAACTTTGCAAGCTCTATCTATGGTTGTATCACTAATTCCTCCTCTATTTTGTGCCTTGTGTGCTTCTTTAGCTATTCTCTTGATGATTTTGATGTGTTTCTTAATTGTCCCCTATGAGAGGCCCTTATTGGCTAGGATCCCAAAAATTAGACAATACTGGACCCCTAATTAATTATCTCCTCTTTGTTCAAGTGTCATGAAATGTGGTGATACTTAAGGAAACAACATCTATAACATATGGCACTTAGAAAGTATTGACGATACTATTTATGATGACACATGACACATGACACATGACACATGACACATGACACATGGCACATGACACATGACACATGACACATGACACATGACACATGACACATGACACATGACACATGACACATGATACTCGACACTTGACACACAATGTGTCAAGAGAAAGGAGATAAGGAAGAGAGAAATCACACACTCTCACACACAAAGAGAGGAGCACACTCAGATTGAGGCAAGGAACAAGGATCTTCTTCTACTTCTTCTATTACATAAAGATAATATACAAGAATGAACTAGTACAACAATACAACTAGTACAATATATAAAGAATAATACATAAATCCTAATTTTCATGAATGAATGAATTTGCAAGAAAAAAATATGCCATCACTCTTGGTATATAAATATGGTAAAGCTAAGTAACAGTATCTCTGACATTTATCGAAAACCACTATGCATGTCAGAGAGATGAAAAGGTTATAGGTGCCATCCTCGATCATCACATGTTGAGCTTGATATCACAAAACTCCTTGTCAAACTCAACATCATGTCCTATAATCCAAGAATCTTCTAGAACTTTTTCAGCTTCTATGCTCAAAGTGCTTCACTAAATTATTAGAAACTTGCTCATTTATCCTCACATAGACAAGGTCAATATCATCGTCTTATATCTTTTCCGTGATGAAGTGATAATGTACCTTGATGTGCTCTATTCTAAATTTCTAAGGACGATAGGCTTCTACACTTCCACACCTAAATGTGCAAGTAGCATCTCTAGCCATGAGGTTTCACATGCTTCCATTGCAACACCTCTATACTCAACCTTTGTACTTGACTAAGCAACATTAGGTTGCTTCTTACTACTCCATGTAACAACAATATTTCCAAGTAAGAATAGAAAGCCACTAGTAGATCTCCTATCCGGAACACTACCAACCCAATCTGCCTCGATGTATCCACGAACGTGTAATTCTGCACCAGCTTCATAAAACAATGCATAATCCAAAGTAGCAATCACATAATTGTAGACTGTGTTTCAAAGCATCTAGAGGTGGTTTCCTAGGAAGTTGCATAAATTGACTTTCAAGTCCTATAGTGTCACTTAGATCTGGCCTTGTAATTGTGAGATATATTAAACTTCCCATAAGTACATAGTAGCATTTTTCAATGCTTCACTTGATGTAGTATCCAACTTCAAATTTTGATCTAATGGCATAGAAATTACCTTATAATTATCCATAGCATAATTTTGCAGCATACTCAAGGAATATTGCCTTTGGGACAACCATATACTTTTTTTTGTATGTATAAACTCAATGCTCAAAAAATGGCGTAGCACACCAAGATCTTTCATGTCAAATTCTTGCATAAGGAGTCACTTTACCTCTATAATGTTTTCTTCATTATCACCACCTACAATCAGGTCATCAACATAAATAGCCACAATCATGATGCCATCATCGCCCTTCCTTGCGTATAATGAGTGATCTACATCACATGTAGGAAATCCAATGGAGGTTCAATAATCTGCAATACTTGCATGCTAAGCACAAGGGGATTGTTTAAGCTTATACAAAGCCTTTTCAGCCTCCAAACATATTTTGGATGCTTTGAATCCTTGTGGCTGGTCCATGTATACTTCTTCCTATAAATTATGATGTAATAAGGCATTCTTCACACCCATCTAAAATTCAAATTTTCCTCATAATCAATGAAATATGGCTATGCATATCCTTTTGCTACCAATAATGCTTTATACTTGCTTATGCTACCATTAGC
The DNA here is from genome assembly GCA_020310875.1 of Ceratopteris richardii. NCBI lineage: Eukaryota > Viridiplantae > Streptophyta > Polypodiopsida > Polypodiales > Pteridaceae > Ceratopteris > Ceratopteris richardii. The sequence goes on from CM035409.1 coordinate 189,346,034, forward strand.
ATTATGCTTTACCTTGTAAACCCACTTGTATCCTATGGTTTTTTTTTTCTTACGGAAATGGAACCAACTTCCATGATTCATTTCATGAAGTGAAGCCATCTCTTCATCCATAGCTTTCTCCTAATCTACATTTCAAATTGCATCTTCAAAGTAAGAAAGTTTAAAATTTTGTATTACCTTGGTCATGTAGGCATAATGATGAGCCATCTAGCTATCATATGTTAATTGTTGCATTGAATTCTGCATCCATTTAGATCTTCTTAGCTCTGAGACACTTCTTTCTCCTATATCATCTCTATATGCTTTTCTTAGTCTTGGAGTCTTCATAGAGGGAAATCCAAGTTCGTCATCAAGGATTTTCTCTAAACTGCTTGATTCTCCATCAATGTCTTCAAAACTTGTAGTTGCTTTATTATCAAAACTTGTGCATATATATATATATATATATATATATATATATATATATATATATATATATATATATATATATATATATATATATATATATATATATATATATATATATATATATATATGTGTGTGTGTGTGTGTGTGTGTGTTTGTGTGTATGTGTGTGTGTTATTGATAGATTTTGGTATTGATGTGTGTGAACCCGCTTAGGACTGCCGTGGTAATTTTTTCCCTTTTAGGAGGTTTTTCCCCCCTGGCTTGTATATATGCCTAAAACCCTGAACATGTCACTTATCTTTTGTACATTCAATTAGTAGTACATTCAGAATGGTGCACTTTAGCTTGGTATAGTTAGAGTGAAGCCTTTACTATATACCTACAGAGGTCCATTATTTTTGGTTTAGCCAATGTGAAGATATGAATTGATGAAGTCCACTATGTCTGCACATCACCTTGTTCCTAAAATGTTGGGATGAACCCCCTGAGTTGCTAAACTCATTGCTCTGTGTATAGTGCCTCTAAATTCATGAAATAACTTATGTTAGTTAGCTTGAATTAGATGTGTGCAAAAGTTCTTTGGTCAATTCATACTAGGTTGTGAGCTCTGAGTAAAATATGGAGCACTTGCACTCCCAAAATTAGAGATTTCTTTACATTTCTAATACATGCAATTTATCTGTTTTGGTACAAACATTTGGGAATGATGTTCCAAAGTACATAGTAGGTATAAATGCATTATTGTGAAGCCAAAGGAGTCTACTAAGCATCCCTAGAGTCAACTTGGCAGGTGTAGAGCAAGTTTTGTGCAACACTAAATCATCTCTAGATCAACCCAAACCATCTCCTCAGAGTTTGGGAGTGAAAATCTCAGAGTGCTACTCCTAGAACCCTATAGAGAACATCTCCTCAAATGTGTGCTTGTAGCAAGTAGGTAAATATTTGATGCACACATGCAAGGCATATACGGTGTTGATGGAGGGGGTTTGGCTCATATCACATACCAGATCACTTCCTTCAAAAATGCATGGGGCCAAAATATAGGGAGCTTGGACTTTTTGAAAAGTTTAGAAAATGACCGTCATTAGCTCAAAAATCTTCATACACATCTTGGCGGAAACGTTCGACACATTCTTGAATCTTGCAGACCAGCAGCATATAGTAGATATCATATAAGCAACTATGGGTGGTACTCTGTGTTAGCACTCAAGGTCAGGAACAAGGTTAAAGAACATGTCAAAGAAGTGGACACACAAGAAGAAGGAGCAAGTAGGGAGCTCCAAGAAGTACATGTCAAATTTTGAGGAGGAATCCCTATAAAAATAGTGATTTTCATCATTGTAAATACCATTTCATATTTGTGTATCTCCATTTTGTTCAAGCTGAGGAGTCCTCAAGCTTGAGGATTATTAGAAGTATCATCTTCATAATTTTTAGACTCTATTTGAGCCCTCAAATAAGCCCTGGAACCTAATTTTTAACTAGGCTAGACACTAGGTCTAGACAGGGCCAAAACTAGTAAAAAAACTATTACAAGAGCTAGAGAGCTCATTTTTGAGGTTAGCTTGTTGTAAATTTGGGCTTTTGGATGAGAACTCTTTTGTACTCAAAGCTTTCCATTGTTCCTCTCATTGCTCTTATAGTGTGCACGTGTGCGTGTATGTGTGTGCATGCTTGTGTGCTTTCACTCATGCACTTGTTCCTTGACTCGCTCATGGTCTTCATACGAGTCCTCATGTCTCCGCGGATTGACAAGTAAAGGAGGTGATACTCATGCTTGAGCTACACCAAATTTTGGTGTCGTTTCCGGGAAGAGAGCTTGGACGAGCGTGTGATGGTAAGACATAGAGTTGTGACGTTGGAGTTGTAGGTAATTTCTTTAATTTTCCATGATTTTTCTCTTTCTTAGTTCATATCCATCATCACCATCATCATCCTCACCATCCTCTATCTCCATCTCCGTTGAATTCTTAGTTTTCTAGTCATATCACCTTCCCCACTCCATTCCCCTCATTTCACTTGTGAGAGAGAGATTTTACAAGTGTTTTTTTGCGTTTTTTGGTGAATTAACATTCTAGAGCAACCTTTGGACATCATGAATCTGTAAAAAAAATAGGTAAAACTTCATTTTTTTGTTAGAAATTGCTATAAAACCTGACCATCACGACTGTCAGACAAAGGTGGGTATTTGATGGAACTTTTTGCATGAAGGAAGAGCTAAGGTAAGCGCTCTCAAAGATCTAAACTCAGTTTTTTGAAATCACAAATTTGGCTAACCATTGCGATGGTGACTCATCATCACGACTGTGTCTCATCATCGCGATTGTGTCTGACCATTGCGACTGTGTCTGACCATCGCGACGGTCACTGATTGTCGTGGTGATTGGCTCACACCATCGCGATCCCATCTCATCATCGGGACGACGACACACCATCGCGACGGTGCTTGACAATCACGATCCCGCTGACCATCGTGGTCCTGATCATTGCAACTTGACCATTGCAAATGTGACTCATCGTCGTAGTCTGCCCTCATGGCTTGATCATCGCGACGGTGATACACCATCGTGCCTTGATCATCGTGGCTTGACCATCGCGACCTTCCCTGATCATCACGACTTTGATTGATCATCGTGGCTTGATCATCGTTGTCTGACCATCGTGGGCTGACCATCGCGATGGTGACACACCATCGCGACTATGTTTGACCATCACGATGGTGACACACCATCACGACTGTGTTTGACCATGGTGATGGTCAATCAGAACGCCAAAATTAGGGTTTTTCAAAATTTTTTAAGTTTTTGGGGTAATTTTGGTCATTAATTTTGAACTCTTGTGTGCTTGGCATAGAGGTATCACATTGTCAGACCCAGTATCATGTATCTTCTATTTTGAAGTACTCCAGAGAGATCCTGTTTCCCTGTTTTAACCCCTAGAACCCTGAACTGGCATAACTTTCTCATACGAAATCCATTTGTGGTGATTTTGGGTTCATTGGAAAGCTAATATTAGATGTGTATTATTAGACATAGTATTTTGAACTTGACCTTCAGGTGGGACTAGGAAACCAAGGGGTCTCCAAAGGATTTTGAGGAATACAAAGGGGATATTTTGAACTAGAAGACAAATCTTATGAACTTGAGATCTGGTAGACACTTAGGTAAGGATAGGCAAAGCATTAGATCATCTGAGGCTAGTGACAACCATACAACTAGGTCTTGGGCACAACAACTAAGTGGTTATCCCTACACACTAAGTTAAAAAACAAGTGACTCAGAAATGTCTTTTAGCATGGAGAGACCCACATGTACCTGAGGAACTACATATTTACAAACACCAAAAGGTCCTTATAAAATGCAATTGCAGTATATCAAGACCTACCAATTAATAGGTGCACACATCTATGAGGATGGCCTAAGGCGATCTGTGGTCCAACTCAAGAATCCTGATGAGCCCTTTGGACTTGAACACCCAGTGGTCAAATTTGAAGAGGGTTCATACATTGATAAGGAAGGAACCATGTATGTGGTCACTAGCTTACCAGATAGGACATATGAGTTTGGCAATATCAAACGAGATAGGAGACCTAGAACGAGAATCCAAGACTCCTCAAGGAAAATCTAGCTTGACGAGAATAATCACTCCAGATTGGATCCCTCAAGACAACAAAAGCATAGAACTATTCTTGAAGAGGGAAACAGAGGAAGCCTTTGGAGATTCAAGCCAAATCAACCTAACCAAGTAATCACTATCTATGAATTCAAAGACCCTGAGACATCAGGCAAACTTTTCTACCTAGAAAACACATCTAAGAAAATGTGCTTGTAACAGAGCATGATAGGCATGCCTACATGTGGCAAGGAGAATCGGTTTTCCCTCCACCAAGTTTTAATGTCTCTGATGGCCTCCAAGGAGTAGGATCATTGCAGGCTCATGAAAACCAAAGGGAAAGAGCCAGAGTGTTGGGAAAGATGGATGGACACTTCAAGTGATGAGTTGGTACATCCAAATCCTGCTTAGTACTAGACCTTTGTGACTTCAGAGTTGATATGTGGGCCCTTTTAGCTTTCCAAAGACACCATAAATGTGCCTATGTACTTTGGAAATGATGTATGAAAAGATTGAATCAAAACAAACTACTTCCAAATAGAAGACTCAATGAAAACCTTCTATTTCATACACCTGCTACTTGTAATGCTCATTGCTACTAGTACAATAGGAATTGGAAAAATTTCTTTTAGAGGTATCTAATTAGCTTAGTAAGCTAATGATTCCAAGTGGAATCACTTGAAATGATCCACTATATACAGAGCAATCAATTTATTGCGAATAGATCATTAACCCCAATTTTTTAGGACCTTTGTAGAATTTGACTAGTGAGTGCTTCGATGCAATTTTCTCCACATTGGCTGAATGAATTTGCTTCAAACTTTTTCAGCATGTAAATAACTTGGAGCTGATTCCAACAAGCTATAGATCATTGAATTTGGTGAAGCATTGACCGAGATATGAGAAGCACAAGTTGACAGTTAAGAATGACTATAACAGAGATATCATAGATGAACAATGTAGATGTATTGTATTAATGAACACTGTTGTACAAGATCATAGGCTTGGTAATCATAGCCTTATGATGGAGAATAGTGTAGGATACAATGTAGACCTTACACATATACAAAATGGCAATGAAGAGCTCGGATGATGAAGCTACTAACCGTGACTTTTTCAAGCGAGTTTATATAAGTGTTCCATTCAAATTTGAATTTGAATTCAACTTTTGGCTCTATCTAAAAAGTGATCCTTCATTCTAGGAGATATTCCCTCAATGTAGTGGTAACTTTCCTAATTAACAATTCCACGACTTTTGGTAGGTGATTACAAATATTCTCAAGTCAAAAGAAATGACTTTTACAAAGGTAAACGGATAAATTTTCACTAGCATTGGTTTCCATGGAACTTCATATCTTTATGATCCTCAAGTCAAATGTGTGGGCTTGGATTTTGCACCAACATCTCCCCCTCAAGCCAAACATTTTGGCTTAGTCTTCATCTTTAATCTTGATGAATATCCTGCAACCCAATCATTGATTTAAACCTGCAAAGTTTTGTACCATCTAAAGCTTTAGTCAACAAATCTGCACATTGCATATTAGTTGATACATATGCCAGCTGAATATCCTTGCTCAATAGCTTCTCTCTCACATAATGATAGTGGACCTCTATATGTTGGTCCTAGCATGATAAATAGGATTAGCTGTAAGGTGTAATGAACTTGTATTATCTCCAAAGATCATTGGAGATGTAGTATGGAAGCCCAATTGTGTACACATCAATCTGATCCATATGGCCACTTGAGTAGCATTGGCCAATCCTCTATACTCTGCCTCTGTAGAAGATAAAGCAACAGTAGGTTGCTTCTTTGAAGACCATGATATTGGCTTATCACCTGCAAATGAAAGGTATCATGAGGTACTCCTCCTATCATCTTTGCATCCTGCCCAATCTGCATCTGAGTAGATCTTAATGTCCAAGTCTGATGTATAAGGGAAATACAAACCATGATGTTGAGTACCCTTAAGGTACTTCAAGATTCTTTTGGCAGCCTCCAAGTGGGGTACCCTAGGCTTGTGCATAAACTGACTTAGCACACTTACTCCATAAGCAATGTCAATCCTTGTCAAGGTATCATAATTCAAGCTTCCCACTATGCTTTGGTAACCCGCAATGTTCTCAAGTACATCACCTTCATGAGCACTTAGTTTTAGGTTTACCTCCATTGGAGTACTTGCAACTTTGGCATCCGGCAAACGAAACTTCTTCAACATATTGTGTATATACTTCCTCTGAGTAATGTAAATTCCAGAGTTAGTATAGACTAACTCAAGTCCAAGAAAGTATTTTAGTGATCCAAGGTCACTAATTTTGAACTGCTTCATCATCAGATCCTTGATATGTTTGATGCCATTAGCATCATTACATGTAAGTATGATATCATCAACATATACACATATGTATATTACCTCTGAATTACTTTTCTTGATGAATAGAGAAGTATCTGCTTTACTCATGACAAAACCTTGATCCTGAAGGTATGTAGTCAACCTATGGTTCCATGCCCTAGGTGCTTGCTTCAATCCATAAAGAGCTTTGTTCAATTTACATACAAGTGTTACCTTGTTTGGGTCCTCATATTCAAGAGGTTGTGACATGTACACCTCCTCTGAAATCCAGCCATTTAGAAATGCATTTTTTACATCCAACTGACACATGTTCCAATTCTTTGATGCAACCACACTTACCAATACCTTGATGGTTGGCATTTTGGCCACAGGTGAGAAGGTTTCTTCATAATCAATACCTGGGTTTGTGCAAAACCATTAGCCACAAGTCTAGCTTTGTACCTGCTTATTGACCCATCATAATTCGTTTTTATCTTATAGATCCACCTAGAACCAATTACCTTCATAGACTCCTTTGGTACTAGTTCCCAAGTATCACTCTCTTTGAGTGCTTCAATCTCCTCATCCATAGCTTCTTTCCATTTTGCCTTGGTCTTTGCTTCTTCATATGATGCTGGTTCTTCAATTGACAAATATTTTGCAAGATAAACAAAGTGTTTAGTAACAAGGGAAGTGTCATACCCATATCTGATTGGGTTTTTGCTCTCCCTTTGTGATCTCCTAATTGCTTGGTTGGATGATTCAGGTATATCTTCCAATTTCTTCATTTTGAGTTTGCCTTTGGACTTCCATGCTTTGAACTCTTCAAGGTTGATAATGTCCTCATCATCTGAATTGATGTCTCCATTCTGAGTAGGCTCCTCCTTAGTGAGACTTGGAAACTCCTCTTCCAAGTCATATGGTAGTTTTACTTTCTTGAATTAATTATCAAACCAAGAATCATTCTCATCAAAGACAACATCTCTACTGACCAAGAATCCCTTGTTTGAAGGATTGTAGAACCTATATCCTTTCCGATTTAGATCATACCCTATGAATATGCACTTCTTTGCCTTAGGGTCTAGCTTACCTCTTATGTGAGAAGGGATATGCACATATGTAACACATCCAAATATCCTGCAATGATCAAGTGAAGGTCTTCTACCATGCCATGCTTCATATGGGGTCATCCCATCAAGTGATTTGGATGGCAACCTATTTAGAAGATAAGTGACAGTAGATACACTCTCTGCCCATAAGTAGTTAGGTAATTTTTTCTCATTTAACATTGACCTAGATGTTTCAACAATCAATCTATTTCTTCTTTCTGCTACCCCATTCTACTCATGGGTATACCTTGTGGTAATTTCTCTCTTGATTCCTCTGTCCTGCAAGAATGCATCAAAATCATTTGAGAAGTACTCACCTCCTCCATCTAACCTTAGCCTTTTTAGATTTCTCCCTGTTTGATTCTCAACAAGTGCAAGATACTTTTTAAAGCAATTGAATACTTCATCTTTGTGCTTCATAAAGTACAATACAGTCCACCTACTGTAATCATCAATGAAAGATACATAATATCTTCATCTAGAGATTGAGGGATCCTTGCTTGGTCCCCATACATCTGTATGAACAAGTTCTAGGTAGTCCTCATGCATGTAGCCTTTCCTTGAGAATGGTAACCTGTGAGACTTTCCAAACTGACAAGCACCACATTTATAAATCATGTGTTGCTTGGATACATTAGGTATCCGAAGCACACATTGATCTATGCATATTTGTTTTAAGGTTCTTTCACCTACATGCCCTAATCTTTTATGCCAAATTTCAAACTCTGATAATGTTTGATCTTTATAACTATAAAGTGCAATGTTCCTTGTATCCTCAAGTTCAAAAGTGAATAGTCTACTTGTTTTTCTGCTTTGGCAATTCTCTTGAACCCATGCTTGGGATCCTCCACAAATGCTCCATATTGATTGAATCTAACCTGCAAACCTTTTTCCACAATCTGTCCAAAACTCATCAAATTCTTGGTAATAGTTGGTACATATAGAACCCTACTCAACAGATTTTTGTTCCCATCAGAGGTCTTAACATTTCCAACTTTAATCACTGAGTGCTTGGTGTCATCACTGTTTGTACCTAATGCTTACCCTTTGGTTCCTCAAGGTCAGAGAGAAGAACTACATTGCCTTCCACATGATTTGAGCATCCTGAGTCAATGTAGAAGAGATGGTCATCATTTATACCTGATTTTGAAGTCATGTTCATAATCAGAAGAGAATCTTCTTGCTCCTCTCTGTAGTTGTTTTAATCCTTTCTGGATTTGTATCCTCCTTGGTAGTTGCTATTGTAGTAGTTGTTGTATCCTTGGTGGTGATTAAATCTACCTCTTGATTGTGTGTATCCACCTCTTTGATAACCTCTATCTCTCTGGTTCTTGAAGTTCCTAAAACATTGATCTGTAGATGATTTAATAAACCACAAATATTGCATGGTGAGGAGTTATAAGGTTTCCCCCTACCTTGCTTACCTCCTCTGCCCCTTCCTCTTGATGATCTACCTCTCCCTGCATAGTTGGCTTGGGAGGTAGTTCCTTCATCTTCTACCTTCTTGTTCTTGCCTTTCTCTTTAGACTTATTCTTATCAGTGTATAGGGCAGAAGAGCTATTACCTCTTGATGAATCTCTATTCTTGTTGAGCTTGGCTTCATGGGTAAATAGTTGCCCCATGAGTGTGGTAAGGTCTCGAATCTGCATGTCCATGTATAGATCCATGGCGGTTGTGAAATTCTCCCATTTGTCATCAACTTTAATACCATTGATTACTTGCCTTACAATCTTCTCCTCTTCAATTTCTTCTCCTATGCTGGCCAACTGATCTGCTACATCTTTGACTTTAGTCACATATTCTGAGATAGCTTGCTTAGGTTGCTTTCTTTGAGTTATGAATTCAGTCCACAATTGATTCTTCTTGGCCCTTGTGTTGGAAGAGAAATAAGAAGACAATGTTTCCCAAGTATCTTGGGATGTCTTACAATTCCTAATATGTGGAAGAAGAAAATCAGAGATTGAGTTGACCCTTGTAGGTTTTCCTTTGCTTCTGAATATGGGTATCTCCTCATCTCCTGAGATGTATCCATAGAGGCTCCTTCCTTGTAAGTATGTCTTCATCCTTAGAGACCATGCTTGTGTTGATATATTTAGGTAGTGATGTGTGTGAACACTCTAGGACCGCCGGGGCACTTTTTTCCCTCTTTAGGAGGTTTTTTTCCCCCGGCTTGTATATACGCCTATTGCCCTAATGGGCTACTTATCTTTGTACATTCTCTAGTAATACATTCAGTCTTGTGTGTTGTGCTCCAAGCTTCTTCTTCTTCCTTGTGCTGTTTGAGTGCTTTCGGAGACGTCTAACTCCAACAATTGGTATCAGAGCAGGTTGCTGCTTCATCTAGGGCATCGTCGACACTCCTCCAATTAAAGTCCGAGATTCGCACAAAATTTGGTGAGCATACTCAGGGTGTTTCAGAGATCATTCGCTCTGTGGTGCCGAAATCGCGATCTGAGCTCGTTTCGGCCTCCGAACGCACTATCATAGTGCTTGTGCAGGCTATTTCGTCTTTTTGTGCCAAAGGTATATACCTGTTTCAATTCGCCAATATACGCGTCTTGAAGTCTGCTACAGGTTTAGCATAACTGATCTCGGAAGTTCCGTTCAACTTTTTGAGATACAGTCAATTTTCTGCATCAAGGTATTTTAGTCACCAGCCATGGCTGAAAGCAGTGATGTATTCCGTATATTGGCTATTGAGGATAAGTTGGATGATACCAACTACCCATTATGGGCTTATATGATGCGACATGTATTGGTTGCAAAAGGACTGTGGAACATTGTGCAGGGTGTTGAAAGACGTCCTGTTACACCTGCGACTACAGGTACTGCAAATACAAGTGCTGAAGCTGATGGAGATGGTGTCGAAGATGATATTCTGCAGATTCCTGTTCATGCTGCTGTTTCTGTTGCACTTACTATAGAGCAAATTCGTTGGGATGGTAGAGATGCTCAAGCACATGCATTGATAGCTTTGTCTGTCAAACGTGCTATAATTCCTCACATTCGCTCTTGCAGAACAGCAAAGGATGCTTGGGATAGACTTACCACATTGTACCAGGCTAGGAATGAGGCTCGTGTTGCTTACCTCTGAAAACAGTTGGAGAGTGAGCACATGAATGAAGGTGATTCTATGGACAGTTCTCTAACAAAGATCAAAGACTTGAAGGAACAGTTTATTTCTACTAATGAGGTTATACCAGATAGCTCACTTGTGCAGACCATTCTGAATGGTCTTCCTGATTCATATCAGAGTTTTGCTTCTACTCTTTGATTGATGATGAAAGGCAATCCAAATGCCTTGGCATTTGAGGAGTTAGTCTCTGTTCTGTTACAGGAAGATTAGTCCAGGCAAAATAGGTCCATTATGCGTGTTGCAGATCAAAGCTTTCTTGACTAGTCAGAAGGGCAAAGGAAAATGGAGCTCTTCTATTAGTAAGCAGAAATCTGCAAATGCTGCACATTCGAAGAACCAGGATAAAGATGAGAAGAAATCAGAAAAGCAGAAATTGTTTTGCAAGTACTATAAAGGGAATAATCATATCATAAAGAACATTCCAGAACTGACTGCAAAAGAGGCAAAGAAAAAGGAGGCTGGAATGGTTGTTGCAGAAGCCTCTACACCAAAAATAGAGTCTGCTAATCTTGTGCAGGAAGAAGAATGGGCGTTGACTATTGTTTGCAGTTTTGACCCATCTTCTCATGAGCAGTGCATGTCTGCAGTGGACTCAGATGTTTAGTACTTTGATAGTGGGGCGACCAAACATATTACCTCGCAGCGTAGTTTCTTCTCTTCACTCGAGCCTGCCCCTACATGGAATACTGTCACATGCACCAACAACTCCTCTTATCCTGTTATGGGAGTTGGTAAGATCATTCTGACTACTGCTGATGGTAGTTCTTTCACCTTGTCAGATGCTTTATTTGTGCCAGGGATCAAGAAGAATCTGTTATCAGTTTCTACATTAGCCAAGATTGGCTTGGTTGTGAAATTTGCTGATGACAGATGTACAGTTCATGATCTGTCAAATGGCAATGTTATTATTGCTTCTGGCATTTTATGTCGTGGGCTGTATAAGCTCATAGACTATGAAAGATCTGTGAATGATTCAACATGTATAGTTCATGATTCTCAGGCTATGTCAGATGCAAAGCTTTGGCATGCATGCTTTGGTCATCTGAATTTCGCTAATTTGCTATGCTTGCAGAAATCTGATATGGTGTCTTCTTTGCCCAAGCTTGAGGCACCTGGAAAAAATGTATGTGAAGAATGTATTTTGGGCAAAATGCAGCGTTCCTCCTTTCCAAAAGATGGTTCAGTTCGGGCTACACAGAAATTGCAGCTTGTACATAGTGATGTTTGTGGTCCTATGCAGACACCTTCTTTTGGAAACTATCTTTACTTCGTGACTTTCATTGATGATTTTTCCAGGCATGCATGGGTATATCCATTGAAGGCAAACTCCAAAGTGTTTTTGTGCTTCAAACAGTTTTTGGTTTTGGCTGAAAATCTGTCAGGATGTAAAATGGGCACCCTCCGTTCTGATCGAGGGAGGAATATATGTCTTCTGATTTTAATGCATTTCTGGCTGAACGTGGGATAAGACAACAGTGTACAGTGCCGTATACACCTCTATAGAATCGAGTTGCTGAACGAAAGAACAGGTTACTCATGGAGATGGTGAGGTGTATGGTCAAGAGTCAGGCTTTACCACATAGTTTCTGGCTTGAGGCTATCATGTGTGCAGCATATGTACTTAACAGGTGTCCCACTAAAGCGCTGCAGTCTATCACTCCATATGAGGCTTGGCATGATCGTAAGCCATCTGTGGCTCTCATAGTGCCTCCTTTGCATTAGATTGCTATGCTATGGTTGCATCTAGTCTCTGTGATGAGAATGAGCCTGTTTCTTTTGATGAAGCACAAATTCAAAAAATTGGATGGCTGCTATGCAATCTTAATATGATGCTATAATGAAGAATGGTACTTGGTATTTATGTGATTTGCCTCCTGGCAAGAAAGCCATTGGTACTAAGTGGGAATACAAGCTGAAGCATAAACATGATGGTACAGTTGACAGGTATAAGGCTAGGCTTGTTGCAAAGGGTTCTGCACAGGAAGGAGGCATTGATTTTGATGAGACCTTTCCACCCACATGTCGTATGACTACTGTTCGGAGCATCTGTGCACTTGCAACCATCATGGTTGGAATGTACATCAATTAGACATTAAAACTGCATTTCTGAATGGTGACTTGCATGAAGAAGTGTATGTTTTTCAGCCACGTGGTTTTGTGGAGAAAGGGCATGAAAACCAGGTGTGCAGGTTAAAGAAGGCATTATATGGTTTAAAGCAAGCACCACGTGCTTGGTATGAGAAGATACATGCCTATCTGATTGCACATGGTTTTGTGAACAGTCCAACTGAGAGCACCTTATATGTTAAGCGTGCTAATGATGTGCTTCTGATCATTGTTGTCTATGTCGATGACATGCTGCTCACTGGTCCTATTGAGAAGCATATTGCTGATTTTAAGGCTGATTTGCATGCCTCATTTGAGATGTCTGATTTGGGGCATTTGCATCACTATTTGGGCATTCAGTTTATGCAAGTTGATGGTGGATTGGCTTTGTGTCAAACAAAATATATTGACACATTATTGCAGCATTTTGGCATTGAAGACTGTAAGCCTATTGCCACTCCTATGGAGAGAGGTTTACGATTGAGACTTCATGATGCTGGAGATGCATTTGTTGCTGTCCTCTATTAGGAGGCTGTTGGATGCCTGATTTACTTATGCATTACTCGGCCAGATATTCAGTTTGCTGTCTCATAGATGAGCAGGTTTATGCATTGCGCAGGTGCCAAGCATTGGTAGGCGGTTAAGCAAGTCTTTCGCTACTTGAGTGGTACTTGGCTACTTGGGTTGTTTTATCCTAAGGGGGATCACTACCGCCAGATTTGCATGCTTTTTCTGACTCAGAATGGGCTGGTTTCTATGACACTCGTGTGTTCACTAGTGGCTTTTGCTTCATGCTTGGTAGCTCATGTATATCTTGGTTGAGCAAGAAGCAGCCTACTGCGGCCACTTCCAATTGTGAGGCTGAGTATAGGGCAGCTTTCACAACTATTGTTGAGTGTGTGTGGATCAGACGCCTTATGGCTGATTTGGGTGTTGGTCAGTCCTCTACCACCACCATCTTCACTGACAGTGAGAGCGCATTGGCAGTTGCGAGGAACCCTGTGTTCCATGATCACACTAAGCACATTGAGGTGCATTATCATTATGTCAGGGAGAGGTTCTTTGCTAGGGAGATCAGCTTGGCATATGTGCCCACGCAGGAGAACATTGCAGACCTTTTCACGAAGGCTCTGCCTAGGGAGAAGTTTGAAGATTTCCGCAAAGCTTTGGGCTTACTTCCTTTCGTGGAGTGATTCCCACATAGCTTGACACTTCCTTATACATGAGTGCCAGCTCCTTGTTCACCGCATCACTCCCAAGGGGGATTTGTTGATATATTTAGGTAGTGATGTGTGTGAACACTCTAGGACGGCCGGGGCACTTTTTTCCCTCTTTAGGAGGTTTTTTCCCCCGGCTTGTATATATGCCTATTGCCCTAATGGGCTACTTATCTTTGTACATTCTCTAGTAATACATTCAGTCTTGTGTGTTGTGCTCCAAGCTTCTTCTTCTTCCTTGTGCTGTTTGAGTGCTTCCGCATATGTCTAACTTCAACAGCTTGATAGTTGTTCTTGTCCAATTTATCAATGAAAGAAGAAAAACTATCTCCCACTTTACCTTAGCTTTACTCTGATACCACTGTTGGGAAATATGGATGGACACTTCACGTGATGAGTTGGTACAACCAAATCCAACTTAGTACCAACCCTTTGTGACTTCAGAGTTGACATGTGAGCCCTTTTAGCTTTCCAAAGACACCATAAATGTGCTTATGTATTTTGGAAATGATGTATGAAAAGATTGAATCAAAACAGACTACTTCCAAATAGAAGACTCAATGAAAACCTTCTATTTTTTATCATACACCTATTGCATGTAATGCTCAGTGCTACCAGTACAGTAGGAATTGGAAAAATTCCTTTTAGAGGTATCTAATTAACTTAGTAAGGTAATGATTCCGAGTGGAATCACTTGAAATGATCCACTATACACAAAGCAATCAATTTAGCAAATAGATCATTACCCTCGATTTTTTAGGATCTCTGTAGAGTTTGACCAATGAGTCCTTTGATGCAGTTTTCTCCAAACTGGTTGAATGAATTTGCTTCAAAACTTTTTCAACATGTAGATAACTTGGAGCTGATTCCAACAAGCTATAGATCATTGAATTTGGTGAAGAATTGACCGAGATATGAGCATCACAAGTTGATAGTCAAGAATGACTATAACAGAGATATCATAGATGAACAATGTAGATGTATTGTATTAATGAACACTGTTGTACAAGATCATAGGCTTGGTAATCATAGCCTTATGATGGAGAATAGTGTAGGATACAATGTAGACCTTACACATATACAAAATGGCAATGAAGAGCTCGGATGATGAAGCTACTAACCGTGACTTTTTCAAGTGAGTTTATATAAGTGTTCCATTCAAATTTGAATTTGAATTCAACTTTTGGCTCTCTCTAAAAAGTGATCCTTCATTCTAGGAGATATTCCCTCAATGTAGTGGTTACTTTCCTAACTAACAATTCCATGAATTTTGGATAGGTGATTACAAATATTCTTAAGTCAAAAGAAATGACTTTTACAAAGGTAAAGGGATAAATTTTCACTAACAATGGTTTCCATGGAACTTCATATCTTTATGATCCTCAAGTCAATTGTGTGGGCTTGGAGTTTGCACCAACATAGAGAAAGACCAGAGGTAAGCTTTGGACACTCGACGGGTAGAGACAGATCAAGACATGAAGGTGAATGGCATGAAGGAGAGAGACATCGAGCACACAGGCATCAAAGGGATGAACATGGTTTTCCATTGCCTAGACCGCAAGAGTACCCAAGAACCCTTAGACCCTCTCAAGTGGTGAAGGCAATGAAGAATTATTTTGATGGGTCAAGAGACCCTTATGATCATGTGGCAGAGTTTAAATAAGTGTTAAGAGCTGAACAGGTTGAGGACTTGTTGACCCAATTCGAGGCATTTGGTTTGACCCTCAAGGGTACTGCCTTAGCTTGGTTTCAACCTCTAAATAGTCGCAACTACCGAAACATAGGTTAACCAGTGGAGGAATTCATTGTTGAATTCTCCAAGAGTGGTATCAAGCATAACACATCATCCTTGATCCACAACTTCAAGCAGACACCCCAAGAAATAGTGTGACTTGCAAAAGACGGTTCAGACAGTACTTAGAAAGATGCCATGTTCCAGAGTTACCCACACTGGCCAAACAAGTGGCCTTGTTTTTAGATGGCCTACTAAGCACCAAGTTAAGATCATATGTGTACTTGAAAGAGCCTAGATCCATAGACGAGTGTGTGCGTATGTGCATTGAGATAGAAGAGGAGTTAGAATTGTCGAAACTCTATAAGGATTCTGACAATTCTACTAGTCACACCTCCAGAACCTCCATCGAGATAGATGAGATAGCTGAACAAGTTGCCAAGAATATAGGAGTTCAAAATAGACAAACACCAAGGGTCACCTCATTGAAACGATGTTATACTTGTGGAGGCGAATACATGGCAAATGTATGCCCAATGCAAAACCAAAATATGAGAGAAATGAATGTGCCATATGCACTATTCAGAGAAAATACACGAACCACATGGCTCAAGATTGTCCATATAATAGGCAGACTGTCAGACAAACGTATCAACAAACTTATCAACAGGGTAGGTATCAGAACCAATACCAACAACCATATTATAAGCCACACAACAAAATCCACCTCAGTACCAACAACAATATCAGGTACCATATAGGCCACAACCAGTCCTAGGAAACCAAGTGCCAGCTCCTGCCAACATGATTCCAGTTAAGTATGCAGTGGCAAAGGAGAACCCGAATAGAGCAATGGTACCAATGAACCCATTAGTCTCAGAAAATGACCCTCATGCTCAGAGCTCTGACTACACCCATGAAGATAGTCCACAATCTTATTAGATAGAGTCACCAGAGAATAGTGACATTTACTCGTATCAATATGAGGCACCACCTATGGAACAAAATTGAGAGCCATAATACTCCAATTTTATGTATACAAATCCAAACCCTAGGACCCAATTGAGACAACTGAGACCACAAGACCTTAGAGGACCATGTTTTAGATGTCAGGGTGACCATTTCATTCGTGAATGTCCCCACTCACCGACTCTGGGACTAGGACAAGCCATCACAATACAAGCTTTTTGTCCTGAGTGCGGCAAAGATCATCTCTTGAGAGATTGTCCAAGGAACCCCTCTAGTGTACCCAAGGTTACACCGATTAATGTGGTAGGATTAGTGGTGGATTCAAGTTCAAGTAGCCGTAATGTGGCTCCTATATAGGCAGTTACCAGGGCACAAGCTTTACAATAGGCTAAACCCACTGAAAAATCAGAGTCAAGTGAATCAGTAGAGCCTAGTAAGAGGAAAACAAGGACATGGAATGATACTAGAGAGAAAACCAATCGCAAGTGGAATAGAAAGCTATCTAAACTAGAAGAAAGCCTTAGAGATGCAAAAAGAAAAATAGAAGATATTGCCTCGCAAAATCCCGCACATGCCGAAACTCCATTTGAACACCACCTCATCCCACCCCACCACCCATTGTAAATAGACCAAAACCAGGGTCTGTTCTTGTAGATCCAACCTCAGAAGGCTTGGACATGATGTTCAAGGCCTACCAAGCTTGACTTCAAGAAGGGCCAACAGTTGCAAACCTAGATAAGAGTTACCCTAGAGCAGATTTAGAGATTGAACGAACAAAAAAGTGCATGAAAATGGTAGAACTAGTTTAGGCTATGCTCAAGACCAGTCAATCAAAGAATCAGACAAATTCTTTCAAACGAGGTTTGCACTTCCAGGGCTTACAAGAAAGATTAGAGCAGTTGGTAAACAAGCCACATGTTTCTTTACCTCCACAGGCTCAACTAGTTGTTGAAAAAGGAAGCTCACCAGCAATAGAATCTTATGTTCCTAATTCCACGGATGCTGGAACACCTCTTTCAATTCAAGAGTACTCTCAAGAGTTCTAGAAGGAAATAAAAGAAGAAAAATGGGCCAAGGAGAAGGATAATCCCCCTCCTATTCCTAAAATTGATGACCTTCATGATCAATTTCCCAAGACATTCCATCTATTTATGGAGACTAAGTAGAGCAACAAGAAGAAGAAAGATTAGATTTTGAATCTAATTCTTTACAAGAGTTTCCGCAATTCACAGGCCCATGGGAATCTGAATCTCTCGAGATCAGAGCTCCCACAATATTGGTAAGACATGAAGACTCAATGGTTCCAATGAACACTGATGTCGTGAAGAACACTAAGGTTCAATGTCATCTCACCGTAAAGAGTTGCTCAAAGTAAAACCAGAGCTATGGAAGCATGTGGTGAATCAGGTTCCTGAACTCGATCCCAATGTGTCAAAAGTAGGCTCCAAGTAGAAAGTACCAGAGATACATGTAGACAAAATAGGAGACATGAGTGAAGGTGAAAAAGGTAATACTTATCTTCCAATCACCTACCAAGGTTACACAACCAAAGCGATCATAGATTCAAGCACATGTGTTGCAATTGCAACCACCTCCTTGTGGAAGAAATGGGGCAAACGTGCATTAAAAATAGCTAGAATGAAGCTTCAAATGGCTGATGTACATGTTGAAAGACCTCTAGGATTGCTAGAAGGGATCACTCTAACCACTTGTGGTGTAGAGTTTGGACACACCTTTGCTATATGTGACTTTGGTAACAGTGATGTCTATGAGATGATCCTAGGAAGGCCCTTCTAATGAAAACTTCAAATAGTACAAGATTGGGGAACCAACTCCTTGTACTTACAACACTTAGGGGTCACAACTAAGGTCAATTTGAAGGATTACACCTTCAGAGATGTACCATCCCTACAATGGAATCACTATCCACAAATCTCTATGCATTCTAGAAGTTCAACTGATCCATCTTGGATGCATGAGGATACTCATTTGTAGATGTGAAAGGTCACATAGGAAGAGGAAAGACGCATGAAAGCAAGACAGGAAGGAACTCCTCCAAAAGACAAACCGGTTAGAGACCTGGCCTACACACCGATAATCTTTCCAGATGAGGAATTTGAGCCTTATGGCTGGCATAAATCTTAGCCACCATGGAAATTTGTGGCATCATACGAGAAGAAGCAAGTATGGGCATACATGCAGATCTAGCACTGAGGCAACCCATTAAATTTTTTCAATCCTTACACTATTATAAAAGTGATTCTCATCACTGAAAACCATTGTAAATACCGCTTCACCTTTTTGTAGCTCCATTTTGTGCAAGCTGAGGATCCTCGAGCTTGAGGAGCTTTAGTAGTATTTGCGTACCAATTTTCATATTTTTTAGACCTCGTTTGAGCCCTCAAATAAGCCATGGAACCTAATTTTTAACTAGGCCGGACACTAGGTCTGGACAGGGCCAAAGCTAGTCAAAAACTATAAATAGAGCTAGAGAGCTCATTTTTGAGGGTAGGTTGTTGTAGTTTTGAGCTTGTATGAGAACTTGGTTGTAATAGAAGTGAATCCATTGTCTTACTCTCTTTGTTCTTGCCGTGTGTGCGCGTGTGTGTGTATGTGTGTGCATGTTGGTGTGCTTCTCACTCACACATTTGTGCCTTCACTTGCTCGAGGTCTTCATACCATCCTCATGTCTTCCCGGATTGACATTAAAGGAGCTTTGAGGATGAGCGTGTGATGGTAAGATGTAGAGAGGACGTGTTGGAATGGTAAGTAGTAGGTAAATTTCTTGTTTTTTTTTCTCCATCCCCATCTCCATCTCCATCTCCTTCTCCACTTCATATTCCCACTTCCAATTCATTCTCCTCATTTGCTTTGTGCGAGTTTGAGAGAGAGCGAGTGTGCATTGTTGTTTTTGTGTGTTTTTTGCATGATTCTTGCAGGTTGCAGCATCCTCACCATCTCCATCAAGCTCAACAGGTACAAAAATTCTCTACACATGCCCCGAGGCATCGAGCTCGAGCTATTGTGATACATCAAAAAGTTGACCCAATCACGATTCTGAGTGCACCATGACACAGCGCAGACAGAGAGCTCCTAGAATCACTAGCCTGTTCAGTAAAATTCACCATATCCCGATGTATCACGACACACCCAAGTATCGCTTGCTGAGAGAATACAGAGATGTATTCGCTTGGAGCTACAAGGACTTAAAAGGTGTAGACCCTGACATATGCTCACACACAATCCCCATGACCTAGATGCCAGACCCTCTAAACAGAAGCCATACACATACAATGACAACTATGCTGCCAAGATCAAAGAAGAGATAGATTGCTTAGTGGAAGCTGGATTTATCTATGAAATGGAGCACACTGAATGGGTTTCCCCCATCGTAGTGGTGCCCAAAAAGAATGGTAAACTACGTGTATGCACTAACTTGAAGAAGGTTAATGCAGCCACTATCAGAGATAGTTATCCACTTCCAATCACTGAGCATCTATTAGAAAGGGTAGCCGGCAAGGAAGTGTGCAGCTTCCTGGATGGGTTCTCTGGTTACAATCAAGTAGCCATTGCACCAGAAGATCAGCATAAGACGGCTTTTGCCATAGAGTGGGGCATATTTGCTTTTCGGCTAATGCCATTCGGGCTTACCAATGCACCTGCAACCTTCCAGAGATTGATGTGCCATGTGTTTAAAGAGAGGAAGAATTTGGAAGTCTATGTTGATGATCTTTGCGCTCATTCCAACATTAGATAGACCCATATACCTGAACTCAGACAAATCTTTGATAAATGTAGAGAATATCAAGTCTGCCTGAATCCAGAAAAGTGTGTTTTCATGGTCAGGCAAGGCAAGATTCTAGGACACATAGTGTCAAAGAATGGTATATCCACAGACGAGGAGAAAGTAAAAGCTATAGCAGAGCTACCTAGACCCAAGAATATCAAGGAAGTACAAGCTTTCATGGGGCATTGTGGTTATTATCGACGTTTTATACACATGTATGCCATCATTGCGAAGCCTCTGTACGGACTTTTGACTAATTTTGAGTGGACCGATGAATGTGAAAACTCCTTTGACGAGCTCAAAAGACAATTATGTTCAGCACCAATCTTGACCACACCAGATTGGAACAAGCCATTCCATGTGCATGTGGATGCATCAAACTATGCTATTGGATGTGTGCTTGCACAACCTATTGGTGAGGGTAATATGGATCTTCCTATTGCCTATGCTAGTAGACAGTTGAACGCAGCTGAACGGAACTACACGACCATTGAATGAGAAGGATTAGGCATGGTTTATGCTGTTAAAAAGTTTAGAAACTATTTGCTTGCAAATAAGTTTAAATTTTTTACTGATCATCAGGCTCTACTTTACTTGGTAAACAAGCCATGCAACACGGGCAGATTAGTAAGATGGTTTCTCTTACTAATGGAATATGACTTTGAGGTCGTGGTAAGGAAGGGCAAAACCCACTTTAGAGCAAACCATCTATCTAGGCTCACAACCGGAGAGGCCGCACAAGGAGTATCAGATGATCTTCCTGATGCTTACTTGTTTAATTTGGAAGCGGTACCTCAGTGGGCTAAGACATTAGTCCCAGTATTGACATACGGGCCTAAACACCCAGTCATAAACACTCAGGATAGAGAGGTAGTAAAGGCCCAAAAGTACCACATCATGGCTAGAAGTATGTACAAGCATACAGATCAAGGCATATTGGCTTGTTGTGTGGAAGAGGATGAGTACGCTAAGTGGTTGCAATTAGCACATGTAGGTGCATTAGAGCAACACTAGTCGACGCAACGAACTCTACAGACATTAAGGAGACTTGGAGTACACTGGCCAACTATGGAATTTGATGTCCATAGAATGTGCAAAGAATGCCCAATTTTCCGCACTAAACCACCAGTGGATCATGCTACTCTTTATCAAGTGTCTCTAATACCAGATTGGAGTGAACCATTAGTAGCCTTTCCGAGGACGAAAACATTTCCTCAAGATATGACTTTGGCTAGACAGAGAAGTTTGGAACAAGAAGCCTTAGATTACGCACTCATTGGTGATAATTTATACAAAGGTGGTAAAGATGGTTACCTAAGACTGTGTGTCCATGAGAGAGAATACCTCAAGATATTGGAGACTGCTCACCAAGGTGTAGCAGGAGGACACTTTGGACCAGATCGGGTGATCAAAGTAATTTTATTTGCAAGTCTTTGGTGGCCAACTCTTCACATGGATGCACATACCTATGTGAAGAGGTGTGAGGTTTGTCAGCAAACCCAATACCCTATAAGAAAAGATGAGATGCCATTGAAACCTATGATGGGTGGACGTGCATTCTCCAAATGGGGAATAGACTTTGTTGGTCCTATTAACCCCCCCAGCTAAGGGTTCTCATGTTGAATATATTATCGTGGCCACTGATTATCTAACCAAGTGGGTAGAAGTAAAAGACACAACGAAGAACGATGCTCAAATGACAGCTAAGTTCTTATTCGAGAATGTGTTCACCAGATATGGGCTGCCAATAGAGTTAGTAAGTGATAGAGGGACTCACTTCTTGAATGAAGTTATTGAAAACCTTCTCCAAGAGTTCTTGGTAGTACACAAGAAGTCTGCCCCCTATCACCCACAAGCTAATGGACAGGCCGAGAGCACAAATAAGATTATATGCAATGTATTGACAAAATTAGTTAATGATAGACGCTCTGATTGGGACAAACAGCTACACCACGCTATTTGGGCATACCGAGTTGCCTACAAAATGGTACTCCAAGCCTCACCCTTTCAGATGGTCTTTGGCCAGAATGTGTTGCTACCATTGGACTTTTTGATACCTACATTGAAAGTAGCACAAGAGCACGACTGGACAGGCCATGAGCTCTCCTCTAGAATCTTTGATCTTGAGCGTTTAGGTGAGACACGATTGAGATCTGTAGCAGGAATCTATGCAGCCAAGAAGAGGCAAAAGGCGTATTTCGATGCACATGTGAAGGATAAAGGCTTGAAAGCAGGAGACCTAGTCCTAGTCTACACATTGAAGCAACATGCACGAAAATTAGAGAAAAGAGGCTATGGACCAATGATTAGCAATAGGATCTCCACAAGTGGAGCAGTACAACTAGCCACTCTAGAAGGTGATATCCTACCAAGTTACATAAGCGGATGTAGAGTCAAGTTGTATCAGGAACCCCTAACGGAAGAGATGCTAAATCGACTCAATACTGTAAAGAAATGTAAAGAAGAGGAAAAGCGAATTCGAGAGGAAGCCCAGGCAGAAGCTTTAGAACACATCCGACGAATGAAATTGAGAAGACAAGGTAGAGATCAGCACATGCCTAACACTCAAGAAGCTCTAGGTTATCACATGGCCATGTGCGAGGCTTCAGGTGAACGGTCCCATCAGATAGTTGATCGACGACCTTTTGTGACCCTAGAAGTAGGACAAGGGGAGAGTGCAAGGACAGTGAGAGCGTTAATTGACTCAGGTGCAGCCACTAGTGCAGTTCGACTTTCTTACTGCCAAGAACTGCATTTGAAGGTCAATCCTATTGAGGCATATCTCATAGGGTTGGGAGGTGTTGAAACCCCTTGCATAGGGGAGGTGGAACTTCCCCTCTACATTCAAGGGATCTTAATGCGACGAGGATCTTACCGAACCTCTTGTCTTGGGCCAAGACTGGATCTATAATCAAGCAATCAGCCTCAACCTAAGAAGTGGACTTCTTCAGGCTTGGGTAGGCCAAAGCCGCCTCATGCTTGAATTAGAAAATCTAGCGCCCAGGACATTAGAAAAGGCACCAACTCCTGGTCCCTCCAGGAACCCACTTGACGATAACCATGCTATTATTGTCCAAAGTTCTATGGTGCAGAAGATTTTCATTCTTGACGAAGGAACAGAAGTCAATGAGGAATTCCCATTTGTTCCAAAGAAGATTCGAGAAAGGCAGACAGAGCAACACACGACACTGAGGAGACCGATGATTAAGAAGCATGTGCACCAACTTGGACAATATGAAGTACCGCTTGGCATGAAGCAGATCTGGATACGCAAAGGGGAAAAAACTACGACTCCAGAGACAGGATCTCAGAAAAGCATCAAGCGAGCCACACCATCAAGGACTAAAATGAAGGAGTTCCCTAGGCAACACCCTAGACATACCATTTCTATTTGGGTCCCGAAGCGGTCAATGAAGGCAATTCCCAATGCTAGGCAAATATGGGTGCCCAAGACCTGCTTGCAAGCTCAAATAGCTTCACCTCCAGTCACAAGAATGAATCAACACTCACAAGCACTCTTGGCAAACAGCTCAGGGAAGATACCTACACCCTACACTATTACACCTCCGGTCAAACCTAGGAATGTCTGGAAATGGGTACCCAAAAGGTCCCAAATCTAGCACAACCTAGTTCATAAACCTGTACGTGTCACCCGCTCTAAGAGCTACAAATCCTCAATCAAAGTTTGGAGACTTAAACCTTGTATCAAACCCCCTGACCCAATTTTGTAAATCCATCCACTCTGATGTAGGTGCATTCTGAGTACATTGCATATTCAAAGTATGCATCTAGGATGACACTAACCTCTAACCAACATTCACACCTATCACAAACACCTCACCTCTAACCACTAACCATCTGGAATGTCACCTCTAACCAACATTCACACCATTACATCCTGTTTCCTATGCAACACTAATGTGCCTTTCTTCTTCTAGCAGATAAGCATCAGAAGTCTCATGGCAGCAGCAGCAAGCACGAGCTCCCAGGCAAGCACTAGTGCTCAAAACAATTGGGATACCATGCCAGTGGAGACCCCACTGATAGCGAGACCTGATGAGTTTCTGAATGTGTGAAGAATTCCCATCTCAGATCCACCAAGTGGCCTAACAGAAAGAGTGAAAGGACATTCTCATTGGTTCAATGAGATACCAGGAGATTTGGGGGATGCGGACCACATATGGGAGCCCAAGTTGGAATTCGGAGGAGTCTAGTGGACATTTCAATTCTTCTCAAGAGAGTTTGAAGCACTACAAAATGTAGCACCTCTTCAAGATATTTGGCAGAAAGCGGGATTGCAAGATTATTTTAGTGCATCTTTGCCTAAACTAGATTTCCTTAGATGCTACTACTTGATTGCAACTCTTAAAGCGACAGGAGATAAAGATCAATCAGGCACATTCCTGGTGCCCTCTCTATCAAACCAGGAGGAAATGAAAAAGTTTGAGCTGAACATAACTTTAATCAGGGAAGCCCTTCAGATGTACGACACCCATGTACCCTCTGATCGAGATCCTTTGATACCGGAGTCTATGAAGAACAGTAAACTCAAGAAGTTGAAAGAGATGTGTGCTCTCACCCCAAACATCGCCATACCACTACAAATGTGCCTTCAGCACTTTGCATTTCCAGCTCAAGACCGATTCACACAGCCTCATAAAAAGATTTGGTACGGGTTATACCTAGCAGAGACCGAGAGCTTGCCTGTTAAAATGCTAGTGTGGATCCTCGACCAACTATATGAAGCAGGCAAACGAGGAGTAAGGAAGCCTACTCTGAATGGTTGCTGCGCCATTACAAGAATCATCTACAAATGCCTAGCTTATGATGTGCCAATTGCACGGGCACTTAAATACTCATAGCTACAATTCTTCCAGGGACGAAAACCAGGGGTTCAACTAGCTAAAAGAATGCGTAGATCACTTTCACATGTTCTAATTCCTCGCGAGTCCACCACAAAAATCCCCCTTAGAGAAGAAGAAAAAGTAGCCCCATTCACGATCCATCTCCAATGACCACAATCAGAGGGCGTGGTACAACCCACTCCATCAGCCCCTCCACTACCCACGGATGCTGAGTTTGCCTCCATGGCTACATTGGCAGAAGATACATCCTTTGACTTCCAGAGCTTCTTACAAACAGCACAGTTATCTGAGGGTGAGTTCTTCTCAGACATTGACGGTCCTAGATCATCATCCCAGAGAGGACGGCCACATAGTGATGCACGAAGAGTACATTGGGAAGATGAGGCAAAACACACTCACGTTGAAGGCATCCAGGAACAAGAAGAGGCACAGGAACATGAATCAGAGGAGAGTGAGGAGGAAGCCCCTGCCTACACTGCACAACTCAAACGGCTCTACAAAATGATCAAGCAAGTACAAAAAAGGCATAAGTTATCAGAAGAGGCAAATAGAGCACTAGTGCACCAGATGCTGCAGGCAGAGAATGTAGACCCTCATTTTACACAATCATTGAATCTTTTGGTAGATACTTGTGGAATAGTGGAAGCCATGCAAACCATGGTATATCGTACCACCCCTGAATACGACCAATGAAGGATGGATACGTGACCGCGAAGGGGAAAAATGATTCAGATGGAAGTCTCTACCTCACTCCCTACGACAACTCAGGAAGATGTGCACATGACCAGCCCCACTAACACTGATGCATGCGACGACAGCACACAGATACCATCTCCCCCATCACCGCCGACCCAACCCACGGAACCCCTCGCCACTAGCATCACTGAACAACCCACAACCATCCTTACTGAACCTATACCGCACACCACCATTTTGCCATGCTTACCTATCCCTACCTCTATCATTGCTTGCCCATTTTCCGAACCTCATATAGGTCATCCCGTCACCCATCAAACCATATTAGGCCACCCATCTTATCAACCAGCTCTTGGATAGCCACATGTCCCTACCCAAACATTAACACACCCATTTCCCTTCACTAATACATTTCCTCTTTCCCAACCCCTACCCACTGTACCCCTTTTAACCCCCTCAGAACCAACACAAACCACCCTATCTCCATTCTTGGAAAACCTTGTAAATATGATTCAACAAATTGAGAATCATAAGAGAAAATCCCTTTCCCAACCAACCTCCCCCACATTCACGACCACCACTAACACACCACCCACCGTTCCAGTATTCACGATTCACACCTCACACACAATCACGTCCAATCCCATGGACATTTCACCCTCCACAGGACCACTCACCACCACTTTTGTCTCAACATCACCACTTGTAACTTCATGCACATCATGACATACAACCACTGTCATCACCACATCCACCTTTCCCCTCCCCATTTCCCAACCCCTTGCATCTTTCACCTCCACCTCCGCATCCATCTCATTTAGTCATGCACTAGACACCATGCTTGAAGCTGCCGCCTAGCTTAAACAGGAATACAGGTTATTGGAAGAAAACAATAAGGAGCTTTGTACTATGTCATCCCACCTCCAGGCAGGTGTCAACGCCTTGGAGTTGAGTAATACAGCATTACAACATGAGGCTACCGCCCTCCAAGAATCTCATGCGGAGCTCGAAGCCAAATATACAGAGACGGGTAAGGCAACTGAAGAACAACTCAGAGATCAGCTGGCCCGTAATGTTAGACTACAAAGAAACATGGCCTTACTCTGCCGCCACTTAGCAGCTGCTCAAGAAGAGAATAGAAGACTACAACAACAGAATCAAGAGAATTTAGAAGCAGCTATCGAAAACACCCCAGGGGCACCTATAGATCCTACCAAATTCCAAGCTATTCCCTTAGGACACATTCAACAGGTATTGGAAGATTATGCGACCCTCTTGGAAGCACACGACCAATTGGCAGACCAGGTAAAGGAACTACAACGATCCCACGTGCCCCCACCACACCCAACAGAACCTAAAGAGATGGTCAATGTTGCTACTTCACGAGAGCCCGAATCTTCAACGGCCAATGAGGTACTTGAGCTATGCCAACAAGTTGCAGAATTAAGGATTAAGTTGTTACAATATGAACGACCCCCCTCTCCACCCGATCAGCCGTAAGAAGAAGAAGCAATAACCATTCTTGTGGAAGAGACCTTTGAAGATAAATATGAGCCTCAACCCCTTCCAGGAGGTAGAATCATAGACGAGGGACATGACACATACGAGGAACCCCCTCCTGCATGGATGAAGCAGGTAGAAGAGATGGGCCACACTCACGAAGAGCGCATAGCAACTCAGATGCTGGCCATGAAAACCATTGAGGAGACCATACTCCAATCCGAATATTTCAAGAACTTGGCTACTAGGCGCTTAATAAACAGTTCAGAGTTACAGTATAAGCCCTACTTTGTGCAATTGGCAGACTACAACGCTGAAATCAAAAGATTCACCAATAGGTATCCTTCCTTTGCAACACAGTTCCAACCAGAGGACATCCCGGAAGAAGCTAGAAAAGGTGCCATATTCCAACCCATCTGGAGGAAAAAATTACTTGAGACCTATCCGGAGATGCTACGAACATGGGATCACACTCCCACGCATTTGAAGTATAACCCTTGCTTTGGGCCAGTGCAACAAAGAAGATCATGGAAGGCATTTGCCATAAAAGTTCAGAACAATACCAATTGCAAACAATGGCTCAATTACTCCTCCATTGCACCCCCAACAGGCACACCAACTGTCGGCTACATGATGGCCACTATCAGACACTGGATGCCATGCCTCCATCCCATGCCTGATGTCGCCGCGCAGATGATGCTCAAAATCTTGGACATGATGAAAGTAGTGTTAAAGACTTTCCGCAATGTACACAACATGCAGCCTCCAATTCCGGGCTTCATAAATGGTAATTATGACTTACTTTATGATATGAGCACGACCCCGAGTATTTGAGTTGCTTATGCGTGGCATGCAAGAATCAGATATCTCCCTGCTTGCTATAAGCAAACCTTTGATGACATGTTCACCACGGGGTTTTGGGAATCTCACTCGGAAGTTTTTGCACCACGACCAACCCATCTGCTACAACTATTCACTTGCGAACAGACAATGCACTCAGAGCTCTACACCACGCCACAACCTGACATGCCTGGCACGGTTAATTGGGATGCCCTTCAAAGAGATCTGGTCAAGGGACTACGGATCAGAGAACAAGAATTGGCAACCGACATACTACAACACTACATTGATCAACCTGTGGAGCAAAGGTCTGTCAGAGACGACAGACGCTAGGGGGGGAAGAGTGTTGGCATCATACGAGAAGAAGCAAGTATGGGCATACATGCAGATCTAGCACTGAGGCAACCCATTAAATTTTTTCAATCCTTACACTATTATAAAAGTGATTCTCATCACTGAAAACCATTGTAAATACTGGTTCACCTTTTTGTAGCTCCATTTTGTGCAAGACGAGGAGTCCTTGAGCTTGAGGAGCTTTAGTAGTATTTGCCTAAAGTGATTCTCATCACTGAAAACCATTGTAAATACTGGTTCACCTTTTTGTAGCTCCATTTTGTGCAAGACGAGGAGTCCTTGAGCTTGAGGAGCTTTAGTAGTATTTGCCTACCAATTTTCATATTTTTTAGACCTCATTTGAGCCCTCAAATAAGCCCTGGAACCTAATTTTTAACTAGGCGAGACACTAGGTCTGGACAGGGCCAAAGCTAGTCAAAAACTATAAATAGAGCTAGAGAGCTCATTTTTGAGGGTAGGTTGTTGTAGTTTTGAGCTTGTATGAGAACTTGGTTGTAATAGAAGTGAATCCATTGTCTTACTCTCTTTGTTCTTGCCGTGTGTGCGCATGTGTGTATGTGTGTGCGTGTTGGTGTGCTTCTCACTCACACATTTGTGCCTTCACTTGCTCCAGGTCTTCCTACCATCCTCATGTCTTCCCGGATTGACATTAAAGGAGGTGCTACTCATCACCGAGCTACAACATTGTTGTCAATGAAGAATAGTGGACCTCATTGTGATGAGGAGGGTTATGATATTTCAATGTTCATGTATCAACCCTTGCTAGAAGAATGTGACCCTAGTGATTTCATAAAAAAAGAAAAGGATGAAGATGATCTAGAGTCCATTGTGATGGATAGTTGCTTCAACTTAGAGAAGCACTATCTAGGGAATCTAGGAGTATATACCCAAAAAGAAGAACCTCTCTCGAGTATTAAAACGGTAAATTCAAAGGATGGAAGTGAAGGAGGTCAAAAGAAAAAGAAAAGAAAAGCAGTGAAACAAGAAGAGGAGGAATCATTGTTCAAAGTACCAGAGAATTTCAAGAAATATGAAGTTGAAGACCGAAAAGTTTTGGTACGAATGCATAAGAGAGAGGCCACCATAGGAGAAGCATATAATAATAAAGAAAAGACCAAAAAAATTGTGGTAACCATTGAAGGGAATGAAGAGCAATGTACGTACATAGGACAAGACCTAAGTCTAGAAGATGAAGTAGAGCTTGTAGCTTTACTAAGGGAATATAGGGACGTGTTTGCATGGCACTATAGCTCATATGATGGATCTTAAAATATGCTCTCATATGATCCCCATGATCTTAAAATATGCTCTCATATGATCCCCATGATGGATGACACCAAGCCCACCAAACAGAATCCCTACACATATAATGACACATGCTGCAAAAATAAAAGAAGAAATTGATAGGCTGATTGAAGCTAGATTTATCTATGAGATTGAGCATACTGAATGGGTTTCCTCCATTGTAGTGGTGCCCAAGAAGAATGGAAAATTAAGAGTGTGTATTAATCTTAAAAAAAGTGAATGCCGTGATAATCAGAGATAGTTATCCGCTTCCAATCACTGAACATTTATTGGAGCGTGTTGTAGGCAAGGAAGTTTATAGCTTCCTTGATGCATTTTCAGGTTACAACCAAGTAGCCATTCCCCCATAAGATCAACAGAAAACAACCTTTTCCACAGAGTGGGGAATCTTTGCATTTCCTATGATGCCATTTGGGCTCACCAATGCACCTGCAGCATTCCAAAGGCTCATGTGTCATGTCTTCAAAGAGTTCTTGCGAAAGAGCTTAGAAGTATATGTAGATGATTTATGTGCTCATTCCCAAGAAAGAAGATGCCACATCCTTGAGCTTAGACAGATCTTCAACAAGTGTAGAGAATATCAAGTGTGTCTGAACCCAAAAAAGTGTGTGTTCATGGTACGTCAAGGCATCTTAGGTCATATTGTTTCTAAGAACGGAATACCAACTGATGAGGACAAAGTACGAGCCATAATGGAATTACCAAGGCCAAGGAATGTTAAAGAGGTAGAAGCCTTTATGGGCCATTGTGGATTGTAGCTCAATCGTAAGCACCACCTCCTTTACTTGTCAATCCACGGAGACGTGAGGACCGGTATGAAGACCACGAGCAAGTGAAGGCACAAGTGCGTGAGTGAAAGCACACAAACATGCACACACATACCCACACACGCGCACAATGTAAAATCAAAGAGAGGAACAATGGAAAGCTTTGATTGCAAAAGAGTTCTCTTACAAAAGCTCTATTCTCTAACAAGCTAACCTCAAAATTGAGCTCTCTAGCTCTTTTTATAGTTTTCGACTAGTTTTGGCCCTGTCCAGACCTAGTGTTCGACCTAGTTAAAAATTAGGTTCCAGGGCTTATTTGAGGGCTCAAACGAAGTCTAAAAATTATGAAAATTGGTAGGATGATACTTCTAATACTCCTCAAGCTCGAGGACTCCTCGGCTTGAACAAAATGGAGTTATAAAAATAGAAAATGGTATTTACAATGATTTTTAGTGATGAAAATCACTATTTTTGTAGGGGATTCTTCTGAAAATTTGACATACACTTCTTAGAGCTCCCTACTTGCTCTCTCTTCTTCTATGTCCACTTCTTTGATGTGCCTCCATGTTTTATGCTTGACCTTGAGTTCCAACACTCCCCCCCTCTCGAGTCTGTCGTCCCTGACAGACCCTTGTTGTAATGGTTATTCTAGGTTGCTTTGAGAGGGAGTGTCCAATCGGATGAACCAGAACCGTCTCTCTTCCAAATGTGGCAAGGTTGGTTTTCCTATTCTTCATTTGTCACTACGAGCCTTTGCAAGTTGTAGTCCCTTGGTAGGTGCTTCTGCCTTGGATTTCAACATGACTCTGTCGTTGTGAGTCTCCATTGATGACCTCAGATCGTCCAAAGATGATGTTCATAGTAGTCATGCAAAGTACTCATAACCCATAATGGATGATGGGTAAGTGTGTTTGTGCATGGGTTGAGGAAAATATGTGCCTTGTGCACGGCCTTGTAATGTAGCCCTATGCATGCTTACTTGGAAAATGCATTGGAAGAAGTATGGTGCAAAGATTGGGGGTCTTGAGCTAAGTGCTCAAGGGTATGCCGACGAAGAGGTTTCCTAAGCTATCATGGTTATGATGTTTCCAAAGTAAAGATACTTACCATGGAGATGTTCATCTCTTCGTGTTGTACACTCAGCCTTTGGGATGGAACATTGTTGATGAATGTCCATGTTGATGGTCCACTGATGAGGTCTTTTGAGTGGGTGATCCTGTCTCCTCTTTTCAAAGCATCATTTGCCAAATACTGAGAATTGAATTTTTTTTATATTCCTTGACAAACAACTTTTGATAACTACACCAAGCTTAGTTTCACATATTCTCTTTAGCTCACCATAAGCAGGAGTCTTCTCATCCAGTATACATACCAAGATTTGCAGGGTACCAGAACTACCCCTTGCAGATATCTCCCTGGATGCTCTCGTACATGCAATAGTTAAGCATCACTCAAGTTGCGGAACTTCTAGCTCTTCACTCCTACCATGGTAAGAGGAAACCATATTTGTGGATGCCATGTTCATGCCAAGTTCTTGACATCTACCAGATAAGGCAGCAATTATATCATCTGCTAGCCGAGACACACTTCTATCAAAACTGATAACTTCCCAGTAATCAATGGTTCCACTTTAAACTAAGCATGACTCATTCACGTTCCATGAACCAAACCTGGGAACAAACTCTCTCTCTCTCTCTCTCTCTTTCTTCTCTCTCTTTTTTTTTGAGGAACAATGTCACCAAACAAGACGACAGATGTTAGTATCAGAAAAAATAATTGACATATGTCAATGTGCTCTTGTGCATGGGACTCTCAAATGTGTCTATGCACGACCATGTAATGTGGCCCTATATTAATGCATACTTTGGAAATGCATGACCTGAATGGTGAAAAAGACAAGGTTGTGCAAGGAGCACATGGTTGTCGCTCGTCGAGGCTTTCGATGTTATTTGTGGATGTTGATGCCATCTTTCTTGGAGGTATCCATTGGATCTCAAGATGACAACTTATCCTTCCTCCTTGTAGGGATCCATTTGAGAATGGTCTTTGACTGTTTAGTGATCTCCTTGTCTGCTCCATGTTTGGATGGTTTCTTGAGGCTTTGATCCTTTGTGGTTGGCTATTTAGTTCTCTAGGGCCTACCAGTGCTTTTGGCTTCCATACCCATACCATTGTCGCTAGTCTTCTAACTCTTGTTGAAGAGGTGAGTTTATCTCCCTTTGGTTTTTGTGCTCGGTTCTTCCCCTTATCTCTCCTTGGCTTCTTGATTGAGACCTTTTGCATGGTGGAGAGCATAGGCCTATGTGCATGTAAGAGTCCTTTGGGAACCCACATGTGTAATCACACTTGTTGAGCTGCAATTAATTTCTTGGGCATCCAAATTTGTCGGATACCTTGTGGTTGAGCTTGTCCGAGCTTCTTCCTATGTCTTCTGGCCTGGTGGGCTTGCGTGGATGGGGTTTGTGGGGGAAACGCTGGTGGTTGCTCTCCTTTGCGTACCCATATTTGCCTCATGCCCGGAACTGCTTTCTTGTTGAATGGTGTCTTTCTATTTGCTATAGCAGTTGACTTGAATTGTTGTGCTTGCTTCTGAGGTTGAACTACTATGGATGCTTTAGTCTTCAAAAAAGAAGGAGATTTTGCTTGCCTTTGCGACTATCCTTCCTTGATTGAGTCCTTCTGGATCATAGAGCTTTTGGCACATACAACATCTTGTTCAAGAAGATTAGTCTTAGAAGAACTAAGAGAGTGTGTGGTGCCATGATCTGTGAGCATGCAGTTCTCTAATTCTAATGTAATGCATTGTTCATGTACCCAAACTTGAAGAATTTGACTTCTTAGGTTTAAGTTAACTGCATGGTCATAGATCCAATCTTGACCCAAGACAAGTGGTTCTGTAAGGTTCTCATCTTGACACACTAGCACTTTGACTTTCATTGGAACATCTTGAAGGTAGATGGGAAGTTCCACCTCACCCAAACAAGGGGTTTCCACACCTCCCAATCCTATGAGATAAGCTTCTATGGGATTGATGTTCAACTGCAAGTCTTGGCAGTAGGATAGTCTAACTGCACTACTTGATGCACCTGAGTCAATCAATGCTTTCACAGTCCTGGCACCCTTTCCTTGTCCTATCTCTATGGTCACAAAGGGACGTCGTTCAATGACTTGAGAAGTAGTTATGCCCGATTTTTGGCACATATCCATGTGATATTTTGGGGCTTTTGGGTTGATTTCTAGGCCTAGTCGCCTTAAATTATTTCACCTAATACGCTCTCTGGCCTGTGCCTGTACTTCTTCCCTCACCCTTAGCTCCTCTTCTTTTTGCTTCTTAGCAGTGTTGAGTCTCGTAAGCATATCCTCTATAAGAGGTTCTTGGTAT
Source organism: Ceratopteris richardii (assembly GCA_020310875.1). NCBI lineage: Eukaryota > Viridiplantae > Streptophyta > Polypodiopsida > Polypodiales > Pteridaceae > Ceratopteris > Ceratopteris richardii. Next base: position 189,380,150 of record CM035409.1, read on the forward strand.
AACTTGACTCTACATCCACTAATATAGTTTGGCAAGATATCTCCTTCTAGAGTGGCCAACTGAACTGCACCGCTAGTGGAAATTCTATTAATGATCATGGGTCCGTATCCTCTTTTTTCCAACTCACAGGCATGTTCCTTTAGCGTATAAACCAGCACTAGGTCTCCCTCTTTCAATCCTTTATCTTTGATGTGTGCATCAAAGTATGCCTTTTGTCTTTTCTTTGCAGCATAGATGCCTGCCGCCGCGCGTAGCCTTGTCTCACCTAAGCGTTCTAGATCAAAGATCCTAGAGGACAATTCATGTCCATTCCACTCCTGCTCTTGTGCTACTTTTAAAGCTGGGATTAGGAAATCTAATGGTAGCACATTATTCTGTCCGAAGACCATCTGAAATGGGGTGGCATTGAGTACCGTTTTGTAAGCAACTCGATAAGCCCAAACAACATGATGAAGCTGTTTATCCCAATCAGAGCGTTTATTATTTACTAGTTTAGTCAAGTCATTACATAGGATCTTGTTTGTGCTCTCAGCTTGTCCGTTAGCTTGTGGATGATAGGGGGCAGACTTCTTATGTATCACCAAGAATTCTTGGAGAAGATTTTCAATGACTTCATTCAGGAAGTGTGTGCCTCTATCGCTCACTAACTCTATTGGTAGTCCATATCTTGTGAACACATTCTCAAATAAGAACTTAGCTGTTGTTTGAGCATCATTCTTTGTTGTGGCTTTTACTTCCACCCACTTGGTAAGGTAATCTGTGGCTACAATGATGTACTCTGCATGGGAGTTTCTAGCTGGGGGGTTAATAGGACCTACAAAGTCTATCCCCCACTTTGAGAATGCACGTCCTCCCATCATGGGCCTCTGTTGACAGGATGCGGGAAGAAGCAAGTATAGATACACATGCAGATCTAGCACTGAGGCAACCCTTCATTTTTTTTCAAAACCCTCACATCATTTTAAAGTGATTCTCATCACTACAAACCCTTGTAAATATCATTTCACCTTTTTGTAGCTCCATTTTGTACAAGCCGAGGAGTCCTCGAGCTTGGGGAGCCTTAGATGTAGTTGCCTGTCAATTTTCATAATTTTTAGACCTCGATTGGGCCCTCAAATAAGCCCGGAACCTAATTTTTAACTAGGCCGGACACTAGGTCTGGACAGGGCCAAAGCTAGTCAAAAACTATAAATAGAGCTAGAGAGCTCATTTTTGGGCTAGCTTCTTGTAGTTTTGAGCTTGTATGAGAACTTTCTTGCAATAGAAGTGATTCCATTGTCTTACTCTCTTTGTTCTTACTGTATGTGCGCGTGTGTGTGTATGTGTGTGCATGCTTGTGTGCTTCTCACTCACGCACTTGTGCTTCCACTTGCTCGTGGTCTTCATACCATCCTCATGTCTTCCCGGATTGACATTAAAGGAGGTGCTACTCATCACTGAGCTACACCAAATTTTGGCGCCGTTGCCGGGGATCGAGCTTTGAGGACGAGCGTGTGATGGTAAGACGTAGAGAGGACGCGTTGGAATGGTAAGTAGTAGGTAAATTTCTGATTTTTCTCCATCTCCATTTTCATCTTCACCTCCTTCTCCATCTCCACCTCCACCTCCTTCCCCACTACATATCCCCTCTTCCTTTTCATTCCCTCATTTGTTGTGTGCGAGTTTGAGAGAGAGCGATTGTGCGTGCTTGTTTTTGTGTGTTTTTTTTGCATGTTTCTTGCAGGTGGCAGCTCCATCATCATCTCCAGCAAGCTCAGCAGGTACAGAAATTGTCTGCACAGTCCCCGAGGCGTTGAGCTCGAGCTATCGCGACACTCCAAAAATTTCACCTTCTCACGATTCTGAGTGCACCACGACACTGCGCAGGCCTAGAGCTCCTAGGAACCCTAGATAGAACAGAAAAATTCACCATATCCCCAGCTATCGCGACACTCCAAGGTATCGCGACACCCCGTGACCTATCGCGACACTCCCAGCTATCGCGACACCCCCAGCTATCGCGACACCCCGAGCTATCGCGACACTCCAAGGTATCGCGACACCCCGTGACCTATCGCGACACTTCGAGGTATCGCGACACTCCCAGCTATCGCGACACCCCCAGCTATCGCGACACCCCGAGCTATCGCGACACTCCAAGGTATCGCGACACCCCGTGACCTATCGCGACACTTCGAGGTATCGCGACACTCCCAGCTATCGCGACACTCCAAGGTATCGCGACACCCCGAGCTATCGCGACACTCCGAGGTATCGCGACACCCCGTGACCTATCGCGACACTCCGAGGTATCGCGACACTCCGTGACCTATCGCGACACTCCGAGGTATCGCGACACTCCCAGCTATCGCGACACCCCGGCCCGACCTATCGCGATACCCGGCCATTAACGCATGAAAATTGAGAGTTAATTTTTGAGTGATTGAAAGGGTAGTTGAGCTTGAATTTTGACATATTGGTATAACTTAGAACCTTGGAAGTGGGCAAAAGGCCTAGAAACCAGAGATAGGTGGAACTAAGTGATTCTCAGAGACAGGGGGTACAGTGAGCTACTCCAAGGGGGCTAAAATTATTGAAGTGTGTCTTGCAAATACCTGTGGCAATAAAGCTATACTAACTGGTGAGTTTTGGCAGGAACTTTGTGTGCACTCAAGGCAATCCAAAGCAAGCTAGCAAGGGTGAGTACCGAGCTTGGGAGAAGGCTTCCTGGGCTTGTGTAGCAGTTTGGTCAACCTGCTAATTGAGGTTGGAAGATCTCTCAACCCTCCTTTGTCAATTCCTAGCCTAGGCTAAGTACGACTTAGGTGTGGTGATTAATTAGGGCAACGTTAGGCACGAATCAAGTCCAAGAATATTAATCAACAAAGTGCAAGAAGTAAATAGGTCTTAAGTGCGAAAACCCTAAGGGACAAAAGGTAAACGGGAATCGATCACTCATCAAGTGCGGAAATTCACTTAAGTACTCCTGACGACGCAATTTCAGACAAGACCATAAACATAATATTCAACTAAAAAGAACAAAGTGATTGGTGCAAAATCAACCTTCAACGAGAGTGTGCTTGGGTTCCAGGGGGTAAACAAATCAGGCATATGAACCTTAGATCAGGCAGACACTTAGGCCGAGACAGACAAAGCCTCAGATCTTCTGAAGCTAGTGTCAATCACACCGCCAGGTCTTGGGCCCAGCAGTTGAGTGATTATCCGTACATTCCCAGGTCAGAAACAAGTGATTCTGAGAATTCCTATCACATGGAGAGACCAGTAGGTAGTTCAGGGTTGGCTTATCTAGAAAAACCAGAGGGACCTTACAAGACTCAGCTGGAATACATCAGGACGAATCGTCTAGGTGCTCGCATCTACGAAGACGGACTGAAAAGATCGGTGGTCCAGATTAAGAACCCCGATCAACCCCATGGATTAGACCATCCGGTAGTCAAGTTTGAGAATGGAGCATACCTAGATAAAGAGGGGACTATATATGTAGTCACCACTTTCCCTGATAGAACTGATGAGTTTGGAAATGAGATTGCGGAGACCGACATGGGTGACATAGAGCAAGGGAACTTAGAGAGAGAGCCAAGAACTCCCCGTGGTAAATCTGTCTTAACCAGAATCATGACTCCAGAGTGGATTCCACAGGATAATAAAAGCATAGATCTGTTTCTAAACCGAGAAACCGATGAGGTTTTTTGGAGATATAAATCTCCTCAATCTCAGGAAGTGAGTGCCCTCACGATCTATGAGTTTAAAGACCCTGATAGCCCAGGTCAAGTAACCTACCTAGACAATGCATCAGAGAGAATCTTCGTGGTCACTGAGCTTGGCAGACATGCCTACACATGGAAGGGAGAATTTGTTTTTCCCCAACCAAGGTCTAATGTGTCCTTTGGTCACCAAGGAGCTGGGACCTCCCAAGCTCATGGAGCTCAAAGAGATAGAGGTAGAGACAAACTTGAGGTAAGTTTTGCCAACTCCCTGGGAAGAGAAAGAACGGGAACAGAAAGGAATAGAGTAGAGCCTGAGAGACATAGAACCCCATGGAATCACCGGGACATTGATGATTTTCCTTTGCCAAGGCCGAGAGAACACACTAGGACCCTACGACCAACCCAACTGGTGAAGTCCATGAAGAATTATTTCGATGGCACGAGAGACCCTTATGACCATGTGGCAGAATTTCGACAAGTGTTGAAAGCTGAACAAGTGGAGGACCTATTCACACAATATAATGCTTTCGGTCTAACCCTTAGGAACACTGCCCTTACGTGGTTCCAACCACTGAATGAGAGGCATTTCAGAAACATAGACCAACTCTTAGAAGCATTTATTGTTGAGTTTTCTAAGAGTGGAATCAGGCATAACACCTCCTCACTAATTCATAGCTTCAAACAAACACCTCAAGAGACGGTCAGACTAGCTGGAAGAAGATTTAGACAGTACCTGGAGAGATGCCCTATGCCGGAGTTACCCATACCAGCCAAACAAGTGGCCTTGTTCCTAGACGGATTGTTGAGCACTAAGCTCAGGTCATATGTGTACCTGAAGGACCCTAGAACGATAGAGGAGTGCGTGCGCATGTGCATAGACATTGAGGACAATCTAGGTGAAGAGTTAGAACTATCAAAAATCTATAAGGATTCTGATAGCTCCAGCAAACGGACATCTGGTCAATCCACATCCATCGAGGAACTTGCAGAGAAGGTAGCCCAAAAACTAGGTGTCTCTAGCAAGCAAATTCCGAGATTTGCCCCAGTTAAGCGGTGTTACAATTGTGGCGGCGAACATATGGCAAGTGTATGCCCCATTATGGCCCAACCTCAGGTGAATCCTAGTAGCCAGTACTGCACCATAGAGCGCAGGTACACCAATCACACGGCACAAGACTGCCCATATAACAAACAAACTGTTAGGCAAAATTATCCTCAGCCATATCCGCAACATGGTAGGTACCAGAATCAGTACCCATCACCACAATACAACAGACCGCAACAAACTTATCAGCCACCTTATCAAGGGCAGCAGAGACCTCAACCAGTCCTAGTGCAGCAACCCCCTGCTCCAACCAATGTGATCCCAGTGAAATATGCATCTACTGAAGAAAATCCGAATAGAGCCATAGTCCCAGTCATCCCATTGCTATCAGACAGTGATCCCAGTGACCATAGTTTTGACCCCGCACATATTGATAGCCCACAGGCTTACTACATGCAGTCACCCGAGCATAACGAGTCATACTACTATGAGGACCCAAGTGAAACTAGTGAGGAACCGGAGTATTCTAATGTCATGTACACAAACCCCAACTCTAGACCTCAACCTAGGCAGGTACGACCGCCATTTCCTAGAGGACCATGCTTCAGATGTCAGGGAGATCACCTTATACGTGATTGTCCACTGCCTGCCCCTACACAGCCTCAACCAGTAACCATTCAGGGTTTCTGTCAAGACTGCGGGAAAGAGCATCTCCTACGAGATTGCCCAAAGAACCCTAATAACATGCCTAAAATCACTCCTATCAATGTTGTTGGGTTAGTTGTAGACTCCATAGGGAGTGTGACTTCCACTGCACCTGTGCACGTGATCACAAGAGCCCAGGCACTTCAACAACACCAAGGTGTTGGTCCCGAAAAGAGCCCCGAGGTGAGTGAAACAGAGAGCATACCCAAAAAGAGAACTAGCGCCTGGAAGGATAGTCGTGAAAGAATGAAGAGGCAATGGGCAAAAAAGATAAACAAACTTGAAGAAAGCGTGAGAGAAACCAAGGCAAAAATCACAGAAATCACATCTCAACCGCACTCCCACACACTTCCACCACTACCACCCCCATCACCCTCCCTTTCTCCACCCTCTAATACCTCTCACGAAACCCACCCACCACCCCGAGTAGGATCAGTATTAGCTGACCCCACTCCTGAAGGCTTGGACATGATGTTCAAAGCCTACCAGGCTCGACTTCAAGAAGGGCCAACAGCTGCAAACCTAGACAAGAGTTACCCTAGAGCAGACTTAGAGATTGAACGGATGAAAATGTGCATGAAAATGGTAGAACAAGCTCAAGCTATACTTGAGACTAGTCAAAAGTTCAATCAGACAAACTCTGTCAAGCCGGATTTGCATTTCCAAGGCTTACTAGAAAGATTGGAGCAATTGGTAAACAAATCACAAGTGTCTTTACCTCCACAGGCTCAACCAGTTGTTGAAAGAGGAAGCTCACCACAAATGGGAGCTTATGTTCCTAATTCTACGGATGCTGGAATACCTCCTTCAATACAACAGTACTCTCCAGAGTTCTTGCGGGAAATACAAGAAGAGAAATGGGCCAAGGAGAAGGGTGATTCCCCCCCTATTCCTGAGGTTGATGATCTTCATGATCAATTTCCCCAAGACATTCCGTCTATCTATGGAGATCAAACAGAGCAACAAGAGGATGAGAGATTAGATTTTGAATCTAATTCTGTACAAGAGTTGCCTCATTTCACAAGCCCATGGGAAGCTGAATCTCTCCAGATCCGAGCTCCCACTATATTGGTGAGAAATGAAGACTCAGTGATTCCCAGGAACACTGATGTTGTGAAGAACACTAAGGTTCAATGTCACCTCACTGTAGAGGAACTCCTCAAGGCAAAACCGGAGCTCTGGGATCATGTGAAGGATCAGGTTCCAGAACTTGAATCCAATGCACCAAAAGTAGGCTCTAAACAAAAAATACCCGAGGTACCTCTCGACAAGATAGGAGACATGAGCGAAGGTGAAGAAGGTAACACTTATCTTCCGATCACCTATCAAGGTTACACAACCAAAGCAATTGTGGATTCGGGTGCGGGTGTTGCGATTGCGACTACCTCCTTGTGGAAACGATGGGGCAAACCCCCCTTAAGACCAACGAGAATGAAACTTCAAATGGCAGATGGTCATTTTGAAAGACCTCTCGGATTGCTTGAAGGGATAACTCTAACCACTTGTGGTGTAGAGTTTGAACATACGTTCGCTATATGTGACTTTGAGAAAAATAATGTTTACGAGATGATCCTGGGAAGACCTTTCCTACGACAATTGCAGATAGTACAGGATTGGGGAACCAACTCCTTGTACTTACAGCACTTAGGGGTCACCACCAAGGTCAATCTGAAGGATCACACCTTCAGAGATGTACCACCCCTACAGTGGAATCCAATCCACAAAGCGAAAGAAGACTCTATCTCCGTGCATTCTGGAAGTTCACCTGAACCGTCCTGGTTGCATGAAGATACTCACTTGTGGATGTGCAAGGTCGCGGAGGAAGAGGAAAAGCGCCGAAAAGCGAGAGAAGAAGGAACTTCCCCAGGAGATAGACCAATAAAAGACCCAACCTATACACCGATGATATTTCCTGATGAGGAATTTGAGCCTCATGGTTGGGCAGAAATCTTAGCTACCATGGACATTGCAGTCCATGAGGAACAATGGACACCCCATTGTGATGAGGAGGGTTATGATATTTCAGTGTTCATGTGTCAGCCCTTGTTGGAAGAGTGTGATCCTAGTGAGTTCATAGAAGGAGAAGAGAGTGATGATGATCTAGAATCCATTGTGATGGATACTTACTTTGACTCAGAGGAACACTACTTAGAAGACATAGGAGTGTTAACCCAAAAAGAAGAAGAACCTCTTGCAAGTATTAAAACGATAAGTTCAAAGAAAGGAAGTGAAGGAGGTCAAAAGAAAAAGAAAAGAAAAGCAGTAAAACAAGAAGAGGAAGAATCATTGTTTGAAGTACCAGAAAATTTCAAGAAATACGAAGTGGAAGACCGGAAAATTTTGGTACGAATGCCTAAGAGAGAGGCCATTATAGGAGAAGCATATGACAATAAAGAAAAGACCAAAAAAATTGTAGTGACCATTGAAGGGAACGAAGAGCGATGTACGTACATAGGAGATGACCTAAGTGCAGAAGAAGAAGCAGAGCTTGTAGCTCTATTAAGGGAATACAGGGATGTGTTCGCATGGCATTATAGAGACTTGAAAGGAGTAGATCCAGAGATCTGCTCTCATACGATTCCGATGACCACTGATGCTAAGCCCACCAAACAAAAACCCTACACATATAATGACAACTATGCGGCCAAAATAAAAGAGGAAATTGACAGGCTGATTGAAGCCGGATTCATCTATGAGATTGAGCACACTGAATGGGTGTCCCCTATTGTAGTGGTGCCCAAGAAGAATGGGAAATTGCGAGTGTGCATTAACCTTAAAAAAGTTAATGCCGCTATGATTAGAGATAGTTATCCACTTCCAATCACCGAACATCTTTTGGAGCGTGTTGCAGGCAAGGAAGTTTACAGCTTCCTTGATGGATTTTCAGGTTACAACCAAGTAGCCATTGCCCCCGAAGATCAACACAAAACGGCCTTTGCCACAGAATGGGGAATCTTTGCATTTCGTGTGATGCCATTTGGGCTCACCAATGCACCTGCAACATTCCAAAGACTCATGTGTCATGTCTTCAAAGAGTTCTTGCGAAAGAGCTTAGAAGTATATGTGGATGATTTGTGCGCTCATTCCCAAGAGAGAAGTTACCACATCCCTGAGCTCAGGCAAATCTTCAACAAGTGTAGAGATTATCGAGTGTGTCTGAATCCAGAGAAGTGTGTGTTTATGGTACGCCAAGGTAAGATCTTAGGTCACATTGTTTCGAAAAATGGAATATCAACAGACGAAGACAAGGTAAGAGCAATAGCAGAATTGGCCAGACCAAGAAATGTGAAAGAGGTACAAGCCTTTATGGGCCATTGTGGATATTACCGTAGATTTATCCACATGTATGCCATCATAGCTAAACCTCTTTATGGGCTGTTAACGAATTTTGAATGGAATGAGGAATGCGAGACTTCCTTCAATGAGCTGAAGAGACGTTTGTGCACAGCACCAATATTGACTACTCCGGATTGGAGCAAACCCTTTCATGTCCATGTAGATGCCTCCAATCATGCAATAGGATGTGTGCTAGCACAACCCACAGGTGAAGGAAACCTAGATTTGCCGATAGCATATGCTAGTAGGCAATTAAATGCAGCTGAACGAAACTACACCACAACGGAGAGAGAAGGCTTAGGCATGATATATGCTGTGAAGAAGTTTAGACACTATCTATTGGCCAATAAGTTCAAGTTTTTCACTGATCATCAAGCGTTACTATATTTGGTCAATAAACCTTGCAATATAGGTCGCTTAGTAAGATGGTTCCTCTTACTAATGGAATACGACTTTGAAGTTGTCGTCAGGAAAGGTAGAACCCATCTTAGGGCAGACCATCTTTCTCGCATCACTTCAGGAGAGCCACCGCAAGGAGTGTCTGATGAATTGCCCGATGCTTATCTGTTCAATTTAGAAGTTGTTCCTAAATGGGCAAATAAGTTGGTACCAGTCCTAACCTTCGGGCCTGCAAATAAAAATGTTAAAACAAGCAAAGAGGAAATTGTAAAATCGCTAAAGTATCAAATATTAGCCGGAAGTATGTACAAGCAAGATACCGAGGGCGTATTAGCTTGTTGTGTCGAGGATGATGAACACGCTAGTTGGTTGCAACAAGCCCATGAGGGACTGCTAGGGAATCACTACTCTAAACAACGAACATTGCAGAATCTAAAACGCTTAGGAGTGTATTGGCCTAGCATGGACAAAGAAATACGAGAGTGGATCCAGAGTTGTCCAGGGTGCCAGGAGAGACCCCCAGTGGAGCATGCCACTCTTTATCACGTGTCATTAATCCCAGACTGGAGTGCTCCATTGGTCGAGTTCATGAGATCGGGAACATTACCCAATCAGGCTAGTCTTGCAAGGAAACGGAGCATGGAGCAAGAGGCTCAAGACTATGCCTTAGTAGGAGACAACCTATATCGAAGAGGCAAGGATGGTTACCTAAGACTGTGCGTTCATGAATCAGACTACTTGAAAGTCTTAGAAATGGCACACAGCGGTGCTGCAGGCGGACACTTTGGGCCTGACAGAGTAATTAAGACCATTCTATTCTCGGGACTTTGGTGGCCCACTCTTCATATGGATGCACACTCTTATGTGAAGAGATGCGACACATGCCAACGTGCCCAATATCCGATAAGAAAAGATGAAATGCCCTTAAGGCCAATGATGGGAGGACGTGCATTTTCAAAGTGGGGTATAGACTTTGTAGGTCCCATCAACCCCCCAGCTAGAAACTCCCATGCAGAATACATTATTGTAGCCACAGATTACCTTACAAAGTGGGTGGAAGTAAAGGCCACGACAAAGAATGATGCTCAAACGACGGCTAAGTTCTTATTCGAAAATGTGTTCACTAGATATGGGTTACCAATAGAGTTGGTTAGTGATAGAGGTACGCACTTCTTGAATGAGGTCATTGAAAATCTCCTTCAAGAATTCATGGTGGTACATAAGAAGTCTGCACCCTATCACCCACAAGCTAACGGACAAGCCGAGAGCACGAATAAGATCCTATGTAACGTATTGACGAAACTGGTAAATAATAAACGCTCTGATTGGGACAAACAACTTCATCATGCTGTTTGGGCATACCGAGTTGCCTACAAAACGGTACTCAATGCCACCCCATTTCAGATGGTCTTCGGACAAAATGCAGTGTTACCACTAGATTTCCTAATCCCAGCTTTAAGAGTAGCACAAGAGCATGAGTGGAATGGACATGAGTTGTCCTCTAGGATCTTGGATCTAGAGCGTTTAGGTGAGACGAGGCTACGAGCCGCAGCAGGTATCTATGCTGCAAAGAAACGGCAAAAGGCATACTTTGATGCCCATGTGAAGGATAAGGGCTTGAAAGCAGGGGATCTAGTTTTAGTCTACACATTGAAACAACACGCAAGAAAGCTAGAAAAGAGAGGCTACGGACCTATGATCATTAATAGGATCTCCACGAGTGGAGCAGTACAACTAGCCACTTTAGAGGGGGATGTCCTCCCAAACTATATTAGCGGGTGCAGAGTCAAGCTGTATCAGGAACCCCTCACGGAGGAAATGCTAAGTCGACTCAATACTGCTAAACAACGTAAAGAGGAGGAAAAACGAATTCGAGAAGAAGCACAGGCAGAGGCCATAGAGCGCATTAAGCGCATGAAGCTAAGAAGACAAGGACTAGGGAGAGAACATTACAACCATCAGGAAACTTCACCCAGATATTCCATGGCCATGTGTCAAGTAAAGTCAACCACTCATCCTAGCATAGTGGACAGGAGACCATTCATTACAGTTAGGCTAGAACACGGCAACTCTTGCCAAGAACTCAGGGCTTTAATTGACTCAGGTGCTGCGACTAATGCGATTAGATGGTCCCACTATAAGGATTCAGGAATAGAAATGTGGCCAATTGAGGCATACCTCATAGGGCTAGGAGGCATGGAAACCCCTTGCATGGGTGAGGTGGATCTTCCTATCCTCATTAAGAATATGACCATGACGGCAAAGCTACTAGTGTGCCATGATGACGACCTGATAGAACCCCTAATCCTTGGCCAAGATTGGCTATACGATCATTCAGTGGACCTAAATCTTAGACAAGGCTCCTTACAGATTGGAACCCTAGAGCAGAAGCGAGTGATACCGCTTGACTTCCCTAACGGCATTCCGCCTGACGGTTGTGACCCTAGACCCTATGAAACACATGCGACAGAAGACCGGAAGATCTTTGATCAGCTCAATCACGCTACGTCTACACCAACCCGCTTGGGCTTGGCTATAGACAGTTGTCAATCAGAAAGACGACAGGAGACCTTCCCTGGAACTTTCTGCAAACTAAAAGAGGCAGCTACCCATCCGCGAGGGCAGATGGACACAATCAGCGGGCAGATGGACACAATCAGCGGGCAGATGGACACAATCAACGGTCAGGTGGGTTGCATCAGCAGCCAAATGAGCACGACACCCTGCGGTGCTCATCCTTCCAAACTTGTGGCGGACAGGCCTAGATTAAAGTTAAAGTACGAATCATTTCCTAGTGGGCAGGTCACGCAAGTGTTGGAACTCCCTTCTTTTCCAAAGCAGAGCGTCCACCCGACCTCTCAACCTCAACCACAGCAGAGTCAACCACGAAGAAGGAACCCAGACCGACGGCAGTATCATAAGACGCAGCAAGGAAAGCAGTTTAGGCCAACCAAGGGAAGCGGCACCAGACAAATATGGGTGCCAAAAGGACAAAAAACACCGAAGAACTCCAACAAAGCCGAGATCGACAAGCAAAAGGCAGGGCAGAAACAGAATCAGTATCCACCATCCCCTCGACCTTCTTCTACAAGTCCGAGCATTCGACAAATTTGGATCGCCAAGAAATACCTTACCCATAGACCCACACCCACGCAGATTTGGGTACCCAAAAGGTCTCAAATACATCACACACCCATTCAGAAACCTTTACCCACCTTTAGCTCTAAGAGCTACGACCCCTCTATCCAAGCATGGAGAATTAAACTGTGTACTAAACCCCCTGACCCAATTCTGTAAATCCACCCACACTAACATCAGGAGCATTCCGAGCCATTGCATACCCAAAAACATGCATCTAGGATGACACTGACCACTAATCACCACTCACACTATCACAAACACTTCACCACTAACCACTGACCTCCGGGATTGTCATGTTAGTATTGTGAAGGGAACACCATTATATCTTGTTTCCTATGCAACACTAATGTGCCTTTCGTCTTCCAGCAGATAAGCAACCTACTCTCATGGCAACAGCGGCAGGCACAAGCTCTCAGGCAGGATCTGGTGCTCCTATCAATTGGGATGCCATGCCAGTGGAAGCTCCACCAACAGCTAGGCCTGAAGAATTCTTGAATGTGCGAAGGATTCCTATTCCAGATCCACCCAGTGGACTAACCGAAAGAGTAAAAGGGCACTCCCATTGGTTCAATGAAATGCCAGGGGATTTGGGAGACGCAGATCACATCTGGGAGTCCAAGATGGAGTGTGGAGGGGTTTGGTGGACCTTCCAATTCTTTTCAAGAGAATTTGAGACCTTACAAAATGCAGCTCCACTTCAAGATATCTGGCAAAAGGCATGACTTCAACCTTACTTCAGTGCAGCTCTACCTAAACCTGACTTCCTCAGGTGTTACTACTTGATTGCTACGTTGAAACCTACCGGGGATAAAGATCATTCAGGCACATTCTGGGTGCCCTCCTTATCTAATCTGGAGGAGATGAGGAAGTTTGAATTAAATGTAACATTAATCAGGGAAGCCCTTCAAATGTATGGCACTCATGTGCCTTCAGATCGCGACCCCTTGATACCAGAATCAATGAAAAGCAATAGAGTCAAGAAGCTCAAAGACATGTGCGCCCTCACCCCCAACATCGCCATACCTCTACGGATGTGCCTCCAGCACTTCGCATTTCCAGCTCAGGACCGTTTCACTCAGCCTCACAAGAAGATATGGTACGGATTGTATTTAGCAGAGACCGGAAGCTTGCCCATTAAGATGCCGGTATGGATCTTAGATCAGGTGTATGAGGCAGGCAAGCGGGGGGTGAGGAAGCCCACTTTACATGGTTGTTGTGCGTTGACGAGAATCATCTACAGATGTCTGGCGTACGATGTGCCAGTTGCTCGAGCCCTAAAGTATGCACACCTGGAGCTGTTTAAAGGGCGAAAGTCAGGGAGTCAGCCTGCAAAAAGAATGCGTGGATCCCTTTCACAAGTCCTGATCCCTCCAGCAACCACCGCCGAAGTCTCCAATAGAGAGGAAGCCCCAGTGGCACCAATCACAATCCATCTCCAGGAGTCTCAACCAAGAGAGGTGGTACAGCCCACTCCTTCTGCCCCTCCACTACCTACCAATGCAGAATTTGCAGCGATGGCCACCTTCACCGAGGACCCAAATTTTGATTTTGAAACATTTCTGCAGACGGCTCATCTATCAGACAGTGAAGGTTGCCCTGACAATGTCGATCCGGGGACATCAACCCAAAGAGAACATGCACGAGGCGAGACAAGCAGTGTACAGGAGATAGGAGTGGCACAACTTCCTCAAAGACTAAGCACACAAGCTCAGGAGAAGGCACCAAGAGATAACCCAGAAGAGAGTGAAGACGAAGCCCCTGCATATACGGCACAGCTCAAACGACTATACCAAACAATCAAGCAGGTACAACGACGCCATAAAATGTCAGAAGAAGCAAATAGGGCCCTAGTAAACCAGATGTTACAGTCAGAGCATATCGACCCCCAGTTTGTAGAATCGCTAAATCTTTTGGCAGACACCTGTGGCATCAGTGAAGCAATGAGAACCTTGGTCTATCAAGAGAACCCTGCTTATGATCAAAGAAGAATTGATACACGGCCGCGACAAGGAAAGATGATTCAGATGGAAGTATCTACCGCGTTAGCGACGTCCACATCAGAAGATGTTCACATGATTAGCCCTAGGCCCAATGATGAACCGGAGGACATTACGCATGCACCATCCCCCCCGTCATCTCCTATCCCAACCTCAGAGCCTCTCTCCACGTGTCTTTCTACACAACCATTCTCCTCCTATAGTGAGACCATTGTACACACCCCCGTTTCCACTTTCCTTCCCTCACCCTCATCCATCTCTGTCACTCAGATTTTTGAACCCCAACTAGGTCACCCTTCCTTTCCCCATGCCTTTGGACAACCATCTGTCACTAGTCAGACTCTTTCCATATCTTTACCCTCCAACCCTCCATTTCCTCCCTCCCAAACTCTACCTACCCCATCCCTTGTAACTGCCTCGGGCACCACACTAATCACCCAACCCTCCTTCTGGACCCAACTTGTAAACATTCTTCAACAGGTTGATGAACATAAGAAAAAGTCCCTTCCCCAAATTCACTTCCCCACATTCACAGCCACCACTATCACACCACCCACCATCCCGGTGTTCACATTTCACGAATCACACTCTCTCATGTCCGATCCCATGGACATCTCACCATCCGCTGGGTCACCCACTACCACTGTTCTCACAACACCATCACAGGTTATTACACTCACATCACCACTTCCACACACGATAGGCACAACATCCACTTTTCCCATTCCCACTTCCCAACCCCCTGCATCTTCCATCCTTACCCCCGCATCCACCTCATTTAGTCTTGCACTCGACACGATGCTCGAAGCTGCCACTCAGCTTAAGCAGGAATATACATTGTTGGAAGAAAATAACAAAGAGCTTTGCACCCTCTCAGCAACTCTCCAAGAGCGTGTCAATGCTTTGGAGTTCAGTCATACGGAGTCACAAAGCAAGATATCCGCCCTCGAACAGGCAAATGCGCAACTCGAGGCGAGACATATGGAAGAGAGCAAAGCCATGGAGGAACAGCTGCGAGATCAGATGGGCCGCAATGCAAGGCTTCAACGAAATATGGCTTTGCTACGACGACATCTAGCGGCAGCGCAAGAAGAGAACAGACGGCTTCAACAACAAAACCAAGAGAACCTCGAGGCGGCCATGGAGAACACCCCGGGAGCACCCATAGACCCGGTTAAATTTCAAGCTGTGCCCTCAGAAAGCATACAACAGATCCTGGAAACTTATGCCAATCTTTTAGAAGCACATGATCAGCTTGCCGACCAGCTGAAGGACCTACAGAGACCCCAAGAGTCTACACCACATCAACAGGAACCTAAAGAGATGACCGACGCTGCTACTTCAACTGAACCTGAACATTCAACGACCAACGACGTACTGGAGTTGCGGCAACAGATTGCAGAATTAAAATTGAAGTTGATGTAGTACGAGCGACCTCCTTCCCCACCAGAGCAACCGTTAGAAGAAGAAGCAGTTACTATTCCAATGGAGGAAGCATTCGACGACACCTACGAACCTCAACCATTCCCAGGAGGACGCGTCACAGAAGAAGGTCAAGATACCTATGAGGAACCCCCATCGGCATGGATGAAACAGGTAGAGGAAATGGGGCAAACTCGTCAGATGCTGGCAATGAAGGCCATTGAGGACACCATCCTTCACTCAGAGTACTTCAGGCACATTGCCCCTAGACGCCTTATCACTAGCTCAGAATTACAATACAAGCCCTATTTTGTTTTGTTGGCCGACTACAATGCAGAAATCAAAAGGGTCACCAACAAGTGCCCAACATTTGCCACACAGTTCGAACCAGAAGATATACCAGAAGCGGCACGAAAAGGGGCCATATTCCAACCAACTTGGAGGCAGAAGTTACTCGAAACTTACCCAGAAATGCTTCGAACATGGGATCACGCCCCCATGCATTTGAAGTACAATCCGTGTTTTGGGCCAGTGCAAAGACGAAGATCATGGAAAGCTTTTGCCATCAAGGTTCAGAATAACGCAAACTGTAAGGAATGGCTCAATTACCCCGCCATCGCCCCCCCAACCGGTACTCCCACAGTGTCATACATGATTGCAACCATCAGACATTGGATACCACGCCTCCACCCTATGCCAGATGTGGCTGCCCAGATGATGCTCAAGATCTTCGATATGATGCAGGTCGTACTCAAAACTTTTCGCAATGTATGCCGTATTCAACCTCCTATTCCTGGGTTTATTAATGGTAACTACGACCTGCTATATGATATGAGCACAACCCCGAGCATACGAGTGGCTTACGCATGGCATGCACGCATAAGATATCTCCCTGCCTGCTACAAGCAAACATTCGACGATATGTTCACCACGGGGTTTTGGGAAGCACATTCAGAGGTATTCGCGCCACGGCCTACGCATTTACTCCATCTCTTTGCATGCGAGCAAACAATGCATTCCGAGCTTTACACGATGCCACAACCTGACATGCCTGGTACAGTGGATTGGGAGGCCTTGCAACGAGATCTAATCAGAGGTTTAAGAATCAAAGAACAAGAATTGGCAACCGACCTCCTGCAAAAATACATTGATCAAACGGCGGAAAAGAGGTCTGTCAGAGGCGACAGACCCTAGGGGGGGGAGAGTGTTGATAGGATGCGGGAAGAAGCAAGTATAGATACACATGCAGATCTAGCACTGAGGCAACCCTTCATTTTTTTTCAAAACCCTCACATCATTTTAAAGTGATTCTCATCACTACAAACCCTTGTAAATATCATTTCACCTTTTTGTAGCTCCATTTTGTACAAGCCGAGGAGTCCTCGAGCTTGGGGAGCCTTAGATGTAGTTGCCTGTCAATTTTCATAATTTTTAGACCTCGATTGGGCCCTCAAATAAGCCCGGAACCTAATTTTTAACTAGGCCGGACACTAGGTCTGGACAGGGCCAAAGCTAGTCAAAAACTATAAATAGAGCTAGAGAGCTCATTTTTGGGCTAGCTTCTTGTAGTTTTGAGCTTGTATGAGAACTTTCTTGCAATAGAAGTGATTCCATTGTCTTACTCTCTTTGTTCTTACTGTATGTGCGCGTGTGTGTGTATGTGTGTGCATGCTTGTGTGCTTCTCACTCACGCACTTGTGCTTCCACTTGCTCGTGGTCTTCATACCATCCTCATGTCTTCCCGGATTGACATTAAAGGAGGTGCTACTCATCACTGAGCTACAGCCTCAAAGGCATCTCATCTTTTCTGATAAGATATTGTGCACATTCGCATGTGTCACATTTCTTCACATAGGTATGTGCATCCATATGAAGAGTGGGCCACCAGAGTCCTCAGAATAGAATGGTCTTGATTACTCGATTAGGACCAAAGTGTCCACCTGCAACACCGTTGTGTGCAGTTTCTAAGACTTTCAAATAGTCTGATTCGTGAACGCACAATCTTAGATAACCATCCTTGCCTCTTCGATATAAGTTGTCTCCAACTAAAGCATAGTCCTGAGCCTCTTGCTCCATGCTTCGTCTTCTTGCTAGACTAGCCTCTTTGGGTAAGGTTCTCGATCTCATAAACTCTACCAATGGAGCACTCCAATCAGGAATTAATGACACTTGATAAAGGGTGGCATGCTCCACTGGTGGTCTCTCTCTGCATATTGGACACTTCTTAATCCACTCATGTATTTCTTTGTCCATGCTAGGCCAATACACTCCTAAACGTTTTAGATTCTACAATGTTCGTTGTTTAGAATAGTGATTTCCTAGAAATCCTTCATGGGCTTGTTGCAACCAACTACTATGTTCATCGTCCTCAACGCAACATGCGAGTACACCCTCCGTATCTTGTTTGTACATGCTTCCTGCCAATATGTGATATTTTTGTGATTTTACAATTTCTTCTTGCAAGGTTTTCACATTCTTATTTGCGGGTCCGAAGGTGAGGATTGGTACCAACTTATTTGCCCATTTAGGAACAACTTCCAAATTGAACAGATAAGCATCAGGTAGTTCATCAGACACTCCTTGCGGTGACTCTCCTGAAGTAATGCGAGAAAGGTGATCTGCCCGGAGGTCGGTTCTACCTTTTCTTACAACAACTTCAAAGTCATATTCCATTAGTAAGAGGAACCATCTTACTAAGCGTCCAATATTGAAAGGTTTATTGACCAAATATAACAAAGCTTGATGATCAGTGAAAAACTTAAACTTGTTGGCCAATAAATAGTGTCTAAACTTCTTCATAGCATATACCATGCCTAAGCCCTCTCGCTCAGTTGTGGTATAGTTTCGTTCAGCTGCGGTGAGCTGTCTACTAGCATATGCTATGGGCAAATCTAAGTATCCTTCACCTGTGGGTTGTGCTAGCACACATCCTATGGCATGATTGGATGCATCCACATGGACATGGAATGGTTTATTCCAATCAGGAGTGGTCAGTATTGGTGCTATGCACAAACGTTTCTTCAGTTCATTGAAAGAATTCTCGCATTCGTCGTTCCACTCAAAATTAGACAACAAGGCATAAAGGGGTCTAGCTATGATCGCGTACATGTGAATAAACCTACGGTAATATCCACAATGGCCCATAAAGGCTTGTACCTCTTTAACATTCCTTGGCCTTGGCAGCTCCGTTATGGCTCGTACCTTATCTTCATCTGTTGAGATTCCATTCTTAGAAACAATATGACCTAAGATTTTACCTTGACGCACCATGAACACACACTTTTTTGGGTTCAGACACACTCGATATTCTCTACACTTGTTGAAGATTTGTCTGAGCTCAGGGATGTGAAATCTTCTTTCTTGGGAATGAGCACATAAATCATCCACATATACTTCTAAGCTCTTTTGCAAGAACTCTTTGAAGAAATGACACATGAGCCTTTGGAATGTTGCAGGTGCATTGGTGAGCCCAAATGGAATCACACGAAATGCAAAGATTCCCCACTCTATGGCAAAAGCTGTTTTGTGTTGATCTTCTGGGGCAATGGCTACTTGATTGTAACCTGAAAATCCATCAAGGAAGCTATAAACTTCCTTGCCTGCAACACGCTTCAAAAGGTGTTCCGTGATTGGAAGTGGATAACTATCTCTGATCGTAGCGGCATTAACTTTGCTAAGGTAAATACACACTCGCAAGTTCCCGTTCTTCTTGGGCACCACTACAATGGGGGACACCCACTCAGTATGCTCAATCTCATAGATAAATCCAGCTTCAATCAGCCTATCAATTTCTTCTTTTATTTTGGTTGCATATGTATCATTATATGTGTAGGGCTTCTGTTTGGTGGGCTTGGCATCAACAGTCATGGGGATAGTATGAGAGCAAATTCTTGGATCTACCCCTTTCAAGTCTCTATAGTGCCACGCAAACACATCCCTATATTCCCTTAATAGAGCTACAAGCTCCATTTCTTCTCTTGCACTTAGGTCATCTCCTATATATGTGTATCTCTCTTCATTCTCTTCAATGGTCACTACAATCTTCTTGGTCTTTTCTTTATTATCATATGATTCTCCTATGATGGCCTCTCTCTTAGGCATTCGTACCAAAATTTTGCGGTCGTCAACTTCATATTTCTTGAAGTTTTCTGGTACTTCAAACAATGATTCCTCCTCTTCTTGTTTCACTGCTTTTCTTTTCTTTTTCTTTTGATTGCTCTCACTTCCATCCTTTGAATTTACTGTTTTAATACTTGTGATACTGTTTTAATACTGACACATGAACACTGAAATATCATAACCCTCCTCATCACAATGAGGTGTCCACTATTCCTCGTTGATAGCAATGTCCATGGCAGCTAAGATTTCTGGCCAGCCATGAGGCTCAAATTCCTCATCCGGAAAGATCATCGGTGTATAGGTTGGGTCTTTAATTGGTCTATCTCCTGGCGAAGTTCCTTCTTCTCTTGCCTTTAAACGTTTTTCCTCTTCCTCTGCGACCTTGCACATCCACAAATGAGTATCTTCATGCAGCCATGATGGATCAGGTGAACTTTTAGAATGCACTGAGATAAAATCTTCTTTCGCTTTGTGGATAGAATTCCACTGTAGGGGTGGTACATCTCTGAAGGTGTAATCCTTCCAATTGACCTTGGTGGTGACCCCTAAGTGTTGTAAGTACAGGGAGTTGGTTCCCCAATCCTGTACTATTTGCAATTGTCGTAGGAAGGGTCTTCCTAGGATCATCTCATAGACGTTATTTTTCTCAAAGTTACATATAGCAAATGTATGTTCAAACTCCACACCACAAGTGGTTAGAGTTATCCCTTCTAGCAATCCTAGAGGTCTTTCAAAATGACCGTCAGCCATTTGAAGCTTCATTCTAGTTGGTCTTAATGTGGGCTTGCCCCATTGCTTCCACAAGGAGGTGGTTGCAATAGAAACACCAGAACCTGAATCTATGATTGCTTTGGTTGTGTAACCTTGGTAGGTGATTGGAAGATAATTATTACCTTCTTCACCCTCACACATGTCTCCTATTTTATCGAGAGGTATCTCTGGAACTTTTTGCTTAGAGCCTGTTTTTGGCCTATTGGAATCAAGTTCTGGGACCAGATCCTTCACATGATTGCATAGCTCAGGTTTTGCTTTGAGCAGCTCTTCTACCGTGAGATGACATTGAACCTTAGCGTTCCTCACGACATCGGTGTTCCTTGGAACCATTGAGTCTTCATTCCTTACCAATATTGTGGGAGCTCTGATCTGAAGAGATTCAAATTCCCAAGGGCCTAGAAATTGAGGTAGTTCTTCTAAGGTATTAGATTCAAAATCTAATCTTTCGTCTTCTTGTTGTTTTGCTTCATTTTCGTAAATAGATGGAAGGTCTTGGGGAAATTGATCATGAAGCTCATCAATCTCACGAATAGGAGGGGAATTACCCTTCTCCTTGGCCCATTTCTCTTCTTGTATTTCCCGCAAGAACTCTTGAGAGTACTGTTGAATTGAAGGAGGTATTCCAGCATCTGTGGAATTAGGAACATAAGCTCCCATCGATGGTGAGCTTCTTCTCTCAATAACTGGTTGAGCTTGTGGAGGTAAAGAATCTTGTGGTTTGTTTACCAACTGCTCTAATCTTTCTAGTAAGCCCTGTAAATGTAAATCCAATTTGATAGAGTTTGTCTGATTGAACTTTTGACTAGTCTCAAGTATAGCTTGAGCTTGTTCTACCATTTTCATGCACATTTTCATCTGTTCAATCTCTAAATCCGCTTTAGGGTAACTCTTGTCTAGGTTTGCAGCTGTTGGCCCTTCTTGAAGTCGAGCCTGGTAGGCCTTGAACATCATATCCAAGCCTTTTGGGGTTGGATCTGCAAGAACAGACCCTGGTTGTGGTCTATTTACAATGGGTGGTGGGATGGGATGAGGTGGAGTGGATGGAGTTTCAACATCCGAGGGGTTTCGAGATGCAATGTCTTCTATTTTTGTTTTTGCGTCTTTCAAGCTTTCTTCTAGTTCTGATAACTTTTTATTCCATTTGCGATTGGCCTTCTCTCTAGTATCCTTCCATGTTCTTGTTTTCCTCTTACTACGCTCTCTTGATTCACTCGACTTCGATTGTTCTGCTGGTTTATCCTGTTTTAAGGCTTGTGCTCTAGTGAAAGCTTGTATAGGAGCCACATTACTACTACTTGAACTTGAGTCCGCCACTAAGCCTACCACATTAATGGGTGTAATATGGGGTGCACTGGAGGGGTTTCTTGGACAATCTCTAGGGAGATGGTCTTTGCCACATTCAGGACAAATAGCTTGTATTGTGATAGCTTGAACTTGACTCGGAGATGGTGGGTGGGGACAATCACAAATGAAATGGTCACCTTGACATCTGAAACAAGATCCTCTAGGGGCTTGTGGTCTCATTTGTCTCAATTGGGGCCTAGAGTTGGGATTTGTGTACATGACATTGGAGTATTTTGGCTCCCAATTTTGCTCGATAGGTGGTGCCTCATACTGATACGAGTAAATCTCACTATGCTCAAGCGACTCAGTGTAATAAGCATGTGGACTACCTTCATGGGAGTAGTCTGAACTATGAGCATGAGAGTCATTATCTGGTATCAATGGGGTTAGTGGGACCAATGCTCTATTTGGATTTTCCTCTCCCACGGCATACTTGACTGGAATCACGTTGGTGGTTGGTTTCCCAAGACTGGTTGTGGCCTATATTGTGCCTGATATTGTTGTTGTGGTCGATAATATGGCTGTTGGTATTGGTTCTGATATCTACCTTGTTGGTAAGGTTGCCGATAAGTTTGTCTAACAGCCTGCGTATTGTAGGGAAATCTTGAGCCATGTGCTTCGTGTATTTTCTCTCAATAGTGCAATATGGAGCATTCCTTTCTCTAATGTTTTGGTTTTGCATTGGGCATACGTTAGCCATGTAGTCCCCTCCGTAGGTATAACATCGGTTCAATGAGCTGACTCTTTGAGATTGTCTATTTTGGACTCCCAGCTTCTTGGCAACTTGCTCAGCTATCTCATCTATTTCCGTGGAGATTTTCGAAGTATGACTAGTAGAACTATCAGAATCCTTATAGAGTTTGGACAATCCTAACTCCTCACCCAAGTTATCTTCTATGTCAATGCATGCCCGCACACACTCTTCTATGGATCTAGGCTCTTTCAAGTACACATATGATCTTAACTTTGTGCTCAGTAGGCCATCTAAGAACAAAGCCACTTGTTTGGATGGTGTGGGTAACTCTGGAGCAGGACATCTTTCTAGGTACTGTCTGAACCTTCTTCCTTCTAGTCGCACTGTTTCTTGGGGTGTTTGCTTGAAACTATGGATCAAAGATGATGTGTTATGCCTGATACCACTCTTGGAAAATTCTACAATGAATTCGTCTAGCAGCTGACCTATATCGCGATAGTTTCGACTACTCAGTGGTTGAAACCAAGCCAAGGCAGTGCCCTTAAGAGTCAAACCAAATGCCTCGTACTGGGTGAACAAATCCTCAACCTGTTCAGCTCTTAACACTTGTTTGAACTCAGCCACATGATCATAAGGATCTCCTGACCCGTCAAAATAATTCTTCATTGACTTGATCACTTGAGTGGGTCTAAGGGTTCTTGTGTGCTCTCGGGGTCTAGGCAATGGAAAATCATGTTCATCTCTTTGTTGCCTATGCGCTTGATGTCTCTCTCTTTCAGGTCTTTCATTTTCAAATCCTGCTCTATTTCTGCCCACAGTGTGTGCAAAACTTACCTCAGGTCTCTCTCTAGTTTTTTCTCTCTGGGCTTCATGAGCTTGGGATGATCCTACTCCTTGGAGGCCATGGGAAACATTGGATCTTGGTGAAGGGAAAATCAGTTCACTCTTCCAAGTATATGCATGTCTATCATGTTCTGTTACCAAGAAAATTTTCTCTGATGTGTTATCCAGGTAGACAACTTTGCCTGGTGTCTCTGGATCCTTGAACTCGTAGATGATGACTATGCCCAATTGGCTAGGTTGATCTGGCCTGAATCTCCAAAAGGCTTCCTCTGTTTCTCTATTCAAGAATAGTTCTATGCTTTTGTTGTCTTGAGGGATCCAGTCTGGAGTGATCACTCTGGTCAAAACTGACTTACCTCTAGGAGTCTGGGGTCCTTGTCCTACATTTCCTTGTTCTAGGTCTCCTATCTCATTCTTAGGAATGATATTTCCAAACTCATCGGTCCTATCTGGTAGGTTGGTGACCACATACATGGTTCCTTCCTTATCAATGTATGAACCTTCTTCAAACTTGACCACCAGGTGTTCAAGTCCAAAGGGTTGATCTGGACTTTTGAGTTGGACCACTGATCGCCTCAGGCCATCCTCATAGATGCGAGCACCTAATCGGTTGGTCCGAATATATTCCAATTGTCTCTTATAGGGACCTTCTGGTGTTTGTAGATGGGCAGTTCCCGAGCCACCTGCAGATTTCCCCATGCTAAAAGACATTTCTGAGTCACTTGTGTCTGAGTTTAGTATGTAAGGACAACCACTTAGTTGTTGTGCCCAAGATTTGGCTGTATGGTTGACACTAGACTGAGAAGATCTAATGCTTTGTCTATCCTTGCCTAGGCGTACCAGATCTCAGGTTCATAAGCTTTGGTTAATAGTCCAAAATTTCCCCTTGGTATGGTTAAAAATTCTTTGGAGTCCCCTTGGGTTCCAGGTCCCACCTGAAGGTCAACTTCAAATTATCCTATCTGAAAATCAATGCATTATTCTTATAAAAAATAGTTGAGGCCGTGTAGGATTCGAAACGAGCTTTCCAACGAGCTATAGAGCTCAAAAAATGGACTTTGGATGAAAAAGTTATGTCAAATCAGGCTCCTAGGGGTCAAAACAGAGAAACAGGACCTTTTGGAAAAAATCGCGATTTTGTGAAATCAAGAGAATCGCGATGCTATGAAATCAGAGAATCGCGATGCTATGAAATCAGAGAATCATGATGCTGTGAAATCAAGAGAATCGCGATGCTATGAAATCAGAGAATCGCGATCCTGTGACACCAAGAGAATCGCGATCCTGTGAAACCAAGAGAATCGCGATCCTGTGAAACCAAGAGAATCACAATCCTATGAAACCAAGAGAATTGCGATGCTATGAAATCAGAGAATCGCGATCCTGTGACACCAAGAGAATCATGATCCTGTGAAACCAAGAGAATGGTGATCCTGTGAAACCAAGAGAATCGTGATCCTGTGAAACCAAGAGTGTGAAACCAAGAGAATCGTGATCCTGTGAAACCAAGAGAATCACGATGCTATGAAATCAAAGAATCGCGATCCTGTGAAACCAAGAGAATCGCGATCCTATGAAACCAAGAGAATCGCGCTGCTATGAAATCATAGAATCATGTTTTTTGAAAATCGCGATTGCCGGCAGAGAATCGTGTTTTTTGAGAATCGTGATTGTCAGCAGAGAATCGTGTTTTTGAGAATCGCGATTGTCAATAGAGAATCGTGTTTTTGAGAATCGCGATTGCCAGCAGAGAATCGTGTTTTTGAGAATCGCAATTTTGTCTCAGAGAATCATGTTTGATCACAATCGTGTTTTTGATTGAAAATCGTGATTTGTGAGAATCGCGATTTTGAGCACAACCAGAGAATCACGATTCTGAGAATGACCACAAAATCGTGTTTCTTTCAACAAGCTTTTAGGCGGGAAATAGAAAATCACAATTTTCAAAAGAAATTGAATTTTCACAGAATCGCGATTTTCATCACAGAATCGTGTTTTTTGGCGGGAACTTCGAATTTCTGAGCGTCGAGCAATGGCGAGCTTCGTATGTACAGAAAATCATGAAAAAACACAGGCGCTTGCTCTCCCTTGCATCTCCTAACTCCTTCTCACACAATAATGCATGAAAAATGGTATGAAAATGGTAAAAATGCACTAAAAAACAAGAAATTTCTATGAAGAAGAAGATGGAAGAAGATGGAGATGGTGATGATGATGAAGATGAAGAAGAAAAATCAGAAAATGAACAAAAATGACAGTTTTTTAACCTTCCAACGTCACAAATCTACAATCTTACCATCACAACGCTCATCCTCGAAGCTCTCTCCCCAGCAATGGCGCCAAAATTTGGTGTAGCTCAAGTGTGAGCACCACCTCCTTTACTTGTCAATCGCGAAGACGTGAGGACCGGTATGAAGACCACGAGCAAGTGAAGGCACAAGTGCATGAGTGAAAGCACACAAACATGCACACACATACACACACACGCGCACAAAGTAAGATCAAAGAGAGGAACAATGGAAAGCTTCGATTGCAAAAGAGTTCTCTTACAAAAGCTCTATTCTCTAACAAGCTAACCTCAAAATTGAGCTCTCTAGCTCTTTTTATAGTTTTTTGACTAGGTTTGGCCCTGTCCAGACCTAGTGTCCGGCCTAGTTAAAAATTAGGTTCCAGGGCTTATTTGAGGGCTCAAACGAAGTCTAAAAATTATGAAAATTGGTAGGATGATACTTCTAATACTCCTCAAGCTTGAGGACTCCTCGGCTTGAAAAAAATGGAGTTACAAAAATGGAAAATGGTATTTACAATGGTTTTTAGTGATGAAAATCATTATTTTTGTAGGGGATTCTTCTGAAAATTTGACATACACTTCTTAGAGCTCCCTACTTGCTCTCTCTTCTTCTATGTCCACTTCTTTGATGTGCCTCCATGTTTTATGCTTGACCTTGAGTTCCAACATGGATATTACCGTAGGTTTATCCACATGTATGCAATCATAGCTAAACCTCTTTATGCCTTGTTAACAAATTTTGAGTGGAACAACGAATGCAAAAATTCCTTCAATGAGCTTAAGACACATTTGTGCACAACACCAATACTGACTACTCTTGATTGGAACAAACCATTCCATGTCCATGTAGATGCATCCAATCATGCAATACGATGTGTGCTAGCAAACCCACACGTGAAGGAAGCTTAGTTTTGCCTATAGCATATGCTAGTAGACAACTAAACACAGCGGAAAGAAACTATATGACAACTGAATAAGAAGGTTTAGGTATGGTATATGTCGTGAAGAAGTTTAGACACTATCTATTGGCCAACAAGTTCAAGTTTTTCACTGATCATCAAGATTTATTATGTGGTCAATAAACCTTGCAATACAGGATGCTTAGTAAGATGGTTCCTCTTACTTATGGAATATGACTTTGAAGTTTTTGTCAGGAAAGGTAGGACCCATCTTAAGGCGGATCACCTTTCTCCCATCACTTCAAGAGAATCACCACAAGGAGTTGCTGATGAATTACTTGATGCTTATTTGTTCAATTTAGAAGTTATTCCTAAATGGGCAAATAAGTTGGTACCTGTCCTAACCTTCGGACCCGCAAATAAGAATGTGAGAACGAACAAAGAGGAAATTGTAAAATCACAAAAATATCACATCTTAGTAGGAAGTATGTACAAACAAGATACAAGTGTACTAGCTCGTTGTGTCGAGGATGATGAACATTGTAGTTGGTTGCAACAAGCCCATGAAGGATTGCTAGGAAATCATTAGTCTAAACATCAAACACTGCAGAATTTGAAACGTTTAGGAGTGTATTGGCCTAGCATAGACAAAGAAACACATGAATGGATTAAGAATTGTCCAATATGTCAAGAGAGACCCCCAGTGGAGCATGCCACTCTTTATCACATGTCCTTAATTCCAGATTGGAGTGCTCCATTAGTAGAATTTATGAAATCAGGAAGACTACCCAGTGAGGCTAGTCTAGCAAGAAAACGGAGAATGGAGCAAGAGGCTCAAGACTATGCCTTAGTTGGAGACAACCTATACCAAAGAGGCAAAGATGGTTACCTAAGATTGTGTGTTCATGAATCAGACTATTTGAAAGTCTTAGAAACGACACATAGTGGTGTTGCAGGTCGACACTTTGGTCCTGATCGAGTAATTAAGACCATTCTGTTCTCAGGACTTTGGTGGCTCACTCTTCATCTGGATGCACATACCTATGTGAAGAAATGTGACACATGTCAATGTGCACAATATCCGATGAAAAAAGATGAGATGCCTTTGAGACCAATGATGGGAGGACGTGCATTTTCGAAGTGGGGTATAGACTTTGTAGGTCCCATTAACCCCCCAACTAGAAACTCCCATGCAGAGTACATTATTGTAGCCACAGATTACCCTACAAAGTGGGTAGAAGTAAAAGCCACAACAAAGAATGATGCTCAGACAACGACTAAGTTCTTATTTGAGAATGTGTTCACTAGATATGGGTTACCAATCGAGTTAGTAAGTGATAAAGGTATGCACTTCTTGAATGAAGTTATTGAAAACCTTCTCCAAGAATTCTTGGTGATACATAAGAAGTCTACCCCCTATCATCCACAAGCTAATGGATAAGCCGAGAGCACAAATAAGATCCTATGCAATGTATTGACAAATTGGTAAACAGTAAACGCTCTGGTTGGGATAAACAACTTCATCATGCTATTTGGGCTTACTGAGTTGCCTACAAAACAGTACTCAATGCCATCCCATTTTAGATGGTCTTCGGACAAAACACTGTGTTACCATTGGACTTCCTAATCCCGAATTTAAAAGTAGCACAAGATCACGTGGACTGGACATGAGTTGTCCTCTAGGATCTTTGATCTAGAATGCTTAGGTGAGACTAGGCTACGAGCAGTAGCATACATCTATGCTGCAAAGAAAAGGCAAAAGGCATACTTTGATGCACACATCAAGGATAAAGGATTAAAAGAGGGAGAATTAGTATTGGTTTATACATTAAAGTAACATGCCTGCAAATTGGAAAAGTGAGGATATGGACCCATGATCATTAGTAGAATTTCCACTAGTGGTGCGGTTCAACTGGCCACTCTAGAGGATGACATCTTGCCAAACTATATTAGTGGTTGTCGAGTCAAGGTATATCAAGAACCTCTTACAGAGGATATGCTAAGGAGACTCAACATTGCTAAGAAGTGTAAAGAAGAAGAGATAAGGGTTAGAGAAGAAGCACATGTAGAGGTCATAGCGCATTAGGAAAAATAAGTTAAGGCGACAAGGCCTAGATGTCAATCTTGAAGCCCCACGATATCACATGGCCATATGCCACACATCAGGTGCAATTGTTTCTCGAATAATTGATCGACATCCTTTTGTGACCGTAGAGGTAGGACACGGAGAGAATGTAAGGCCTTTGAGAGCATTGATTGACTCAGGTGCAAAAATTAGTGCAGTTAGACTTTCATACTGCGAAGACTTGTAATTGAACATCAATCCCATAGAAGCCTATCTCATAGGATTGGGAGGTGTGGAAACGCCTTGTTTGGACAAGGTAGAGCTTCCCATCTATCTTCAAGATGCTCCAATAAGAGTCAAAATGCTAGTGTGTCAAGATGAGGATCTTACGACACCACTTGTCTTGGATCAAGATTGGATCTATGACCATGCACTCAACTTAAACCTAAAAAGTCAACTTCTTCAAGTTTGGGTACATAATTAGTGCATTACATTAGAATAAGAGAACTGCATGCTCACAAATCCAAGTGTCACACATTCTCTTAGTTCTTCTAAGACTAATATTATAGAAGAAGATGTTGTATGTGTCGAATGCTCGATGATGCAGAAGAGTCAATACTGGAAGAACATGCTCGAAGGTGAGTGGATCTCTCTTCTTCTTCAAAGACTAATGCAGCCATAGTAGTTCCACCACAAAGACAGACACAACAGTTCAAGACCATTGCTATATCAAATAAAATGGCACCATTCAACAAGAAAGCAGTTCTGGGCATGAATACAATTCCCATCCAAGAAAGCCAACCAAGCTAGAAGACGAACGAAGAAACTAGGACAAGCTCAACCACAAGGTATCCGACAAGTTTGGGTGCCTAAGAAATTAGCTGTAGTTCAACAAGGACAATTACAAATATGGGTACCCAAGAAGCTCTTACACACAACAACCTATGCTCTCCCCCATGAGAAAAGTCTCAAGAAAGAAGTCAAGGCAAGGCAAGGGTCAGAACCAAACACCAAGATCAAAAGCAGACCAACTCACCGCTTCAACAAGAGTTAGAAGACCAGCAACCATGGTATGGGTATGGAAGCCAAAAGCACTAGTAGCTCCCAGAGAACCAACGAACCAACCACGTGGGATATAGAATTTAAGAAACCATCTGAAGATGAAGAAGCCCAAGGTGATCTCTTTTCTCAAATGGATCCCTATAAGGAGGAATGATCAGTTTTCATCTCGAGGTCCAATGGACACCTCTAAGTATTGCTTGCATCAACATCCCCAAGTAACATCAAAAGCTTCGACGTGTGACAACCATGTGCCTTTGGCATAACCTTGTCTTGTGCACCATTGAAGCCATGCATTTCCAAAGTACACATTAATATAGGGCCACATTACACGGCCGTGCATAGACACATTTGAGAATCCTAGGCACATGAGACACATTTGATGTATGTACATTATTTTATTGCTACTAACATCTTTCTTCTTGCTTGGTGACATTGTTCCACCCAAAAAAAAAGAGAGACAGAGAGCTTGTTCCCAGGATTGGTTCATGATGATTGGGCATTTATTAGTTTGGATAGAAGTGTGTCTCGGCTAGCAGACAATATTATTGCTGCCTTATCTGGTAGATGTCCAGAACTTGGCATGAACATGGCATCCACAACTATTGTTCCCCCTTACCCTGGTAGGAGGGAAGAGCTTGAAAGTTCGCAACTTGAGGAATGCTTAACTACTATATGTATGAGAGCATCCAAGGAGATATTTGCAAGGGGTAGTTCTGGTACCCTGCAAATCCTTGTATGTATAGTGGGTGAGACTACTCCTGCTTATGGTGAGCTAAAGAGAATATGTGAAACTAAGCTTGGAGTAGTTACCCAATGTTGTTTGTCAAGGAATATAAAGAAATTCAATTCTTAGTATTTGGCAAATGTTGCTTTGAAGAGCAGGGACATGACCAAGCACTTGAAGAATCTCATCAGTAAACCATCAACAAGGGCATTCATTGACAATGATAGACTAGCCCATGGTCCATCACCGTGAGAGGTGTACAACACAAATAATTACATCGATTGACCATTCACCATGGTAAGGATCCTCACTTTGGCAACACCATAACCATGATAGATTAGGAAACCTCTTCTTGAGCATGCCCTTGAGCACTTAGCTCAAGACCTCCACTTTTTGCACCACACTTCTTCCAATGCATTTTTCGAGTACACATGCATAGGGCCACATTAGAAGGCCGTGCACAAAGAACATACTTTCTTCAACCCATGCACTGACACACTAAACCATCACTCATTATGGGTTATGAGTACTTGGCATAACTACTATGAATATCATGTTTGCAAGAGCCAAGGGACATTCAGGTTACAACAACAATAGCAACAAAGCAATCCACCACCAATAGCTGCTCCAAATCAACATGGACAAACTCTTTTGAGCACCTAGAAACTTTTGAAAGCTCACAAATATATCTTCATGCAAGAGTCCAAGGACGAAGTACATACCAAGGGACTACAACTTGCATAGGTTTGTAGGGAAATATGAAGAACTGGACAACCAACCCTACTACGTTTGGAAGATAGACGGATCTTGTTCATAATGGATGGACAATACCTGTCAAAGTGCTACATGGAAAAACCACTACAACAAGGGTCTGTCAAGGACGACAGACTCGAGAGGGGGGGGGAGTGTTAGCACTCAAGGTCAGGAAGGAGGCACAAGAACATGTCAAAGAAGTGGACACACAAGAAGAAGGAGCAAGTAGGGAGCTCCAAGAAGTACATGTCAAATTTTCAGAAGAATCCCCTACAAAAATAGTTATTTTCACCACTAAAAGCCATTGTAAATACCATTTCATATTTGTGCAACTCCATTTTGCTTAAGCCGAGGAGTTCTCAAGCTTGAGGAGTATTAGAAGTATCATCCTACCAATTTTCATAATTTTTTGACTCCGTTTGAGCCCTCAAATAAGCCCTGGAACCTAATTTTTAACTAGGACAGACACTAGGTCTGGATAGGGCCAAAACTAGTAAAAAAACTATAAAAAGAGATAGAGAGCTCATTTTTGAGATTATCTTGTTGTAAATTTGGGCTTTTGGATGAGAAATATTTTGTAATCGAAGCTTTCCATTGTTCCTCTCATTGCTCTTATGGTGTGCATGTGTACGTGTATGTGTGTACATGCTTGTGTGCTTTCACTCACGCACTTGTGCCTTCACTCACTCATGGTCTTCATACCAGTCCTCACATCTCTTTGGATTGACAAGTAAAGGAGGTGATACGCTTGAGCTACACTTTGAGGGGAGAGAAAAATAAAATAATTTATCCAATCTGAACACCCTTTATTATTTTGGACTTTGATTACAAATGCCTATCACGATCGGTGACCGACAACAAGACAATAAAAAGGGTTATATTTAATGTATAATCGTTGGAGCAAAACAATCTCTCAAATTCATCTTCATTGATATCCCATTTGTTTGGCAACAAAATAGCCTTGTAAATTTCCGCATATGATCATTATGTAGGCTTAATGTGACTCATAGCTTAGAGCTTCTTATTTTTCAACTCATAAAAGAAAAAAAGAAAAAAAAATGTAAGCAAAAAACTTGCATCTCTCCTTGAATCAAGGATTTTAGTACATTAGAAAATATGCGCATGATTTTATCAACCAGTCCGCAACCTGCCTACCTTAATTTTAGGAACGAAAGCGGTGAAATTTTACCGCTGAAGTCACTATATAAATACCCATTATTCTAATGAAAACCCGGGCGACTCTATCACATACTGTCGTACTTTCACATCGACCCTTTATGTTCATGCTCCTCTCTCTTTACCTTATCAGTAGTATTAATAATCTTTGCGTGTCGCAAATCTTCTGATATGATGGAGAGTATTCACTCTGCCTGATCATACAGTGGAGAGTATGCACTCTGCCTGATCATACAATTCAGTATATACATGATCAATCGCTTTCGCGTAGTTTTTGAATATACAAGAAGGACAAACAAAGCAAAAGAGAGAGAGAAGAACACATGAAAGAGCTAAAGATGAATTTAAAGATTGAAGAGGAGCTGTTGGAGCAAAACAATCTCTTAAATTCATCTTCATTGATATTGTTAGGCCATCGGATTGGCACAATGTAATTTTATTTTCATATATCGCACGACCCAAAGGGCGTAGCGAAGAGATGTAACCTTTTATCTATTAATGAAAAGACATTACGGGGTTCTCCGACAGTAGAGGAGATGGGATCACCAGGCTGTCTGTCTGGGCGATTGCGGCTGTGCGGGGACGCCGTGGTGCAGAGTTTGCAGATAATTGGAGTACTATTATTATGTTGAATTGCCATAATTTATTACTAACACAATAACGTTGCCTTAAACATCAATAAGTTTGTACGACTGTGTGGCTGATAATTTGCGCGATAACCTACTATGTGAAGATAACCCTAATCAAAATCGTAACTGTGTAATAGAAGTTAATGCCTTGACGTATAATTACTATTTGGTTAAATGGTTAATTGGGGAAAAATTAAGTAAAGGGCCTCTGCACTATCAAAACCCTACCATCCCTAAGAACCCGAAAAGAGATTAAAAGTGGACGTGACGGAAGTCCTTTTTAACACACCTAAGTGTTGCAAATACAAAGAATTGGTTCCCCAATCTTGTACCACTTGCAACTGTTGCATAAATGGTCTTCCCAAAATCATCTCATAGGCCTGATTTTTGCTAATGTCACATATAGCAAAAGTATGCTCAAACTCAACACCACATGTAGTGAGAGTTATTCCTTCTAGCAGTCCTAAGGGTCTCTCAATGTGCCCATAGGCCATCTGCAATTTTATTCTCGTTGGCCTGAGTGCTGGCTTGCCCCAACGCTTCCATAGGGAGGTGGTAGCAATTGCCACTCATGTGCCCGAGTCCAAAATTGCCTTGGTTGTGTATGCTTGATAGGTAATGGGAAGATAGGTGTTTCCTTCTTCTCCTTCACTCATATCTCCTATCTTGTCCAAGGGTATTTCTGGCACTGTTCTATGAGATCCTACCTAGGAATGAGGTTTTGCTACTTCTAGCACCTACTTGGCGACATGTTTCCATAGTTCCGGCCTAACCTTGAGTAGCTCTTCTAAAGTGAGATTGCACTGCACTTTAGTGTTTTTCACTACCTTCGTGTTCCTAGGTATGATTGAGTCTTCATTTCTGACCATGACCGTGGGTGCTCTCATACACGTAACTTAGTGTTGGGTTGTAGGGTATGCACATACCCACACTTGTGCATAGGAACCCTCCCTAGACCATAATAATATCTCTTTTTGTATCTACTTAGGAATTCACATAAAAACCTCCCTTTAGACACTTTTTAATATTTCTTCTAAAAGTAAAGCTTGGGAAGCCTTGTAAATGCTCACCTATTTGAAGAAATGAAGGAAACTCCCCACGCACACGTATTCTCCTTCATCTTGAGATTTGAAATTTGAAAAGATCCTTTTTGAGATATGTTAGTTAGGCATGTGCTCCTTTTTGACTAGTCAAAAGGAGCACATGGAGAATTGTACTGAGCCTATAAATAGAGGCTATTTCTTGTAAAGAGAGGTCCCTTGGCCATGGCCTTGGCCTCCATGCTAATGGAAAGAAGGATCATTTGGCTTCCATATTTCTCCTTGTGTGCTAGGCGTTGATCCATGTGTGTGGGTTTGGCATTTGGGGTTGTCTTGTGTGTGAGCATTGCCCTCCCTTGCTCCTTTTGACGTTGGCCATGGTGCCATTGTTCATGGATGTGGGTGTGTGTGCATTGTTTGCACTTCTTGCAACTCCTCTTGGAAGAGCCTCTCACTTCCATGTGAGGCGGTTAGGGTATGTTGCTCCCCTTTTCTCAACATTTTGCTCTCTCCCCCTCTAGACTTTGTCATCCTCGACAAAGCTAAGAGGAAAGGATCATACACAACTGAAATGGTTCAAGCTTGAGTCTTTAATTTTGAGAAGCTCCAAGTCTACAAATCTTCCATTCTGCAGTTTGTCTTCAGGTCTCCATACTCTTCATTGATCTTCGAACCTGCAACACACCAATCTTCACCCTTTCAAATCTGCACTACTGCAAGCCCTCAGTCCATCCTTCAATCTGCAAATCTTCAGTCTTTATAGCTAGGCGACACAATCCCCTTGGGGGGCAGTTAGCCAAGCATTCCTCCCATAATGTAGTCCTTTGTAAGACTGATAGAGCCTCACCACAGAGCCCCCACACCTGAAAATAAACATACACAACAAGTAGACTGTTTCTGGAAAGAAGTAAGCAATAATATTTTAGTCCAATTGTAGTTTCCGCTTCAGGGAGCATCCATTGTTATAAGACTTGCTCAGCTAGAGAGAAGTCTGCACAAGAATCTTCCTGCGCCTGCAATGTTACTTCATACATTAGACTCCCAGCATTCATGAAATTCAAATAGTTTATCCAAATCTACTCCTGCAAATCATCTATAGGAATAAAAAAGGATCATTGTTGAAGATCTGTAGGTGTCGACCCAATCTGTATAATAAGATTAATCCTTAATTGAGCATTGTGAAACTAGGGAATTACTTCCCTAGCAAAAAACAAAAACAGTCCCAAATTGATCAGAATCAACAAGGTTATCCCTTCGTGCATGTAACTTTCCTTTGATGAATACATGCTCATATTACAGTAAACATTCTTGAAGTACCAGCATTCTGCACCCTAAGTTATTACCGAGAGGTACACAAAGTCAAATATTCATGGCCTAGAAGCCCAAAAGTTGTGAATACTTAAAGTTTGCAGAATGAATTGATCAACCAGGTGGATCACATTTTGTGCAATCAAAACTTTCAAAGTGGAGCCCTTTATGACTTTCACACTTAAGTATTCAACCTGTATAGTTCATGAAAACAGATTAGCAAACACTTAAGTATTCAACCTGTATAGCTCATGAAAACAGATTAGCAAAGCTCTAGAACCATTGAGGAAACACAATTACACATAGCTGGGTTTCTTAGGAGTTTGCACATCAGAAATCCAAGATAAGAGGATGTTTTTAGGCTAGTTGGGTTCTAAAAACAGAGTCGTTAAAAATTATCTCTCCTGGGTGGGGCATCGAAATATGTGACTTCAGATATCATTGAAAACATGTATGGCACTTAAAAACCAAACAACCAGTAAATCATTGAGACACTATAGCATCCCAAACTTGATAGAGGACAAGGTCTTCGGACATATAAAAGAATATTACTGCATGAGACACATCTTTCAATATGGGTCTTTAGAGGCACCAACAATTTTCCAAAAGAACAGAAACTATTTGTTCACAAGTGTGGATCCAAACTTTGATCTTAAATTATCCAAGAAGATTTCCATAAGCTGGTTAGTGGACACAATTCCCTATTATAACTCAACATATCAGTGTATCATATCTTTTCAAACCTCTGACACATATCAAGTATCTCAAAATAAGCAGCCCCTATGCATCTAGACAATTAGACTGTCGTATAGCAAGCCCCTTGAGTCTGTGTTGCCCTGTAACACTTGGGGAAGAGTCAGGGTGATTGTTTAAAATGAAAATACCTATATCATGTGAGAGATAGTATCCCAAATTCAAACGTAAGCCATCTCCAGCAAAAATTGCATTCCCTATATACACCCTGTAAAAAAGAGCAATTGGTGATAATAAAAGTGATTCAAACATGCATAGGGTCCAACTTCCATTGTCATGCGATACACTGTGGCTGTTTGCTAGCAAGAGCGGCCATACAACATTATTCAAGAAACCATGGGCATGAACTTAAAAGCCATAATCATTTTTATTTTGAAACTTGTTGCAGGACCCAAGAGATCTTGTAGCTCCACGGAGTACATGCAACAATCATTGGCATGAAACAAAGACTGAGGTTTCTTTTAAGAGGTAGCAGCAGGTTTGAAAACAATCCCTAAATAGTGTGGTCTCGCACTGCAACCCACCAAGTGTCTCAGGCACCATACCCTTCCAACCTGGGAGTCATCATAAATACTCTCATTCCTTTACTGTAGTGAGGAAACTTGGACACAATTCCCTTGCAGGGCAGTCACAAGAATCTCCATAGCTCATCACCAAACAACACAAGGGCCTCATGCAAGTCAATGATTGTCCTATGAGATAGTGGCATCTTAATTCCTGTAATTAAGAGTTTCTATGCAACCAGGTTCGAATCACAAGTAGAGTCAATATAATCGATGAGAACATCATAGGTGCCCATCAGCAGGTACCCCCCAGAAGTTAAAGTCATAACAACATGTTCATGAAGAACCTCCCAGAATGATGCAGACATAGTCCTAGAATGATGCAGTCATCGCCTTACTGAGTGCTGGGAGCAACATCCATAATTAATGGACATAAAGCATTTCTTACTTATGATAAAATAGAATGCAATGCGGGAGTGAGGGCAACAAACCTGGAGGTTTCATATGCAAATTTAGGTTTCTACTCAATGTTGATTCCTAGCTGGTATAGTCATCCTTCCTAGTCATACCAGGAAACTCAAAGCAAAAATTAGAAAAGTGCACATATGTGAAGATTGTAGAATCAGCCTGGTCCTGACTGTTGTTTTAGGAGGTTTAAATTCCATTCACATGAATCTTGGCTCTCAACCCCACTTCTCATGTAGACCTTCCTTACTCCAAGGTCCAAACTTCACTAAAAGCACACTAAGCGCGACTCTTGATACTCGATAGCTTCTCTTACACATTTATTGGACCAAGAAGCCCATTCAAACGGTGCCTAATAACCCCCAACATTTGTACAGACCTGCAAAACTTCACCATCTATTCAAAAGAGAAACATACAATTTGGAAGAATAAGATCTTCCATCGTACAATCACTATTCTGAGCTTCCAACATAATTAACTGTCTAACCACCTCTTGCCTGGGTATGCAACTGTGTCAGAGTATGAATCAAAGTGGAGGCAAGTAGGGAAAAATGGCGCATGCTGCAAGACCCTAACAATCGTGGCAATCCGGACAGGGATAGGAGAGCAACTGAATGCTCGACCTTCCTCATACTCATGCAAACATAAGCTTTTTGCTGTGCACATGCATGATTTTCTGAGACAAGGGGGTCAGTGCACAACTGTGTATTACCGAGTCTTTCAAAACATATTGTTATATAAACCTTGTCGTTTACAGGATCGAGAAGAATATGCTTAACTACCAAACCGCAAGTTCGAAGCTGTGATCCTATTCTCCTAACAACTGAAGGTAACAGAGAACAGAGCATGTAAAGTCTTCCATTCCGATCTTAAAAAAAAATGTGAAATGGCACCCACAAAAAATAGCATAGGCATCCAAAGAAGTAGGCGCATGGAAGATTCGCATTGCCCCAGCCTGCATGCTTGGTGGACCCTTCAAGTCCTTCATAGTCATCACTTCGTAGCACTCTTTGAAGCTTACAACCCCCATCATGTGTAACCGACACAATACTTAGTTTTGTCTAGCATTTGTAGTCCTTGCAATCATCTTACCCTTGCAAAAAGAAATCCAGAACATGAACTATGAATCGATATGCTTTCAACCACCCGGAGGCTCATAGAGATGCGGCTTTTATCACAGATGGTCGTTCAAACATATGTCATATGGTGCAGCAGATCGAACATTGGTGCACACAAGAACATGGTCGCAAAAACATGTAGTCAATTCCATAATTCACATACAGAGCCAAATAAACATCAAGAGCATAGGATAACGAGGTGGTGATGAACTATTCAGGGGTTTGGGAACTTTGCCATTGCAAAAAAATGATACATAGTCAATTAACAATGAAACTTATGAGACAAAAAGACCCAGTGGCTCAACCAAACAGCTTCCTGTTGCACATTTAGCTGTGGATTCTCCATTTTGGTAGTAGAAACGCTTTGTGTGGAGAGCCTTGACTGAGTAACTGCCATTATAAAACTTCCTGCTAAGTATAGGAAAAGGTGTAGTAAAACAGATCCGAATCATGCGCTCCCAGAATCACTTTTACAACAACATGACACATAGTTACTAGAATTGCACTGTTGAGAGCACAACAAACTCAAAATGGTAAATGAGGGCCATTCCTCCACTCCATGGTGGATTTTCGAGGGGTCTATAAACATGCACAAGAATCTTACACAGTGTTGATTGAAGATGTAGTCGAAAATGAAGAAAAGGAGCCGCCAGTATTGATCGCAACAACAGTAAAGGCAAATATAGTGAAGCAAGAGGACAAATGTCACAACCTTTGACAGAACGCCTAACAGTGGGGGCATGGCTCAACCCGAATCGAAGAGAAGATTGTGAACCCCCAAAAACACTATGCAAAGGAGGGAACATACAAGCGTGCGTGCACACATATTCATTATTCTGACATCCCTTTGCGCAACATAGGAGGCAGCAATTATAAGGACCATCGAGAGCTCCCATAGAAAAGGAAGCATCACCAGACCTTCAAGTCTTAAAGGCGCCAATGCTTTATTGAGAAAGGAAGCTGGAGCTGAAGGATACCGGAACGGAGAGAAGCCTGAATCACAACACAAATCGCTAGAGTCAGAGACATCCGCCAACGGGAGAAGCTTGAAGCTTCAAACCCCGGGACCGAGCAATAGTCTTCTGAGGAAAACTCTAGGTCCTGCCATGAAGCAAAATACATTAATGGTTGCCCATTCATACCAAGCACGCGCTAGGATGAAAAATGAGAGTCCCCGAGGCTTGACCACATAGAATGCTTGCTCGCAAAACAGGTAGGAGAACCAAGCTTCATAGCCACAAACCAGATGATAGGGGGGGCTCAACCCCCCCAACAGAGCTCGACTCCAAGCCAGAAATGCAAGAAGGAAGAGCTCTGCAGTTTTAACCCAACAAAAATTAACGTGGAGAGAGAGAGTGGGAGGGAGGGAGGTTCTGAACCTTTCCCCACCATGTAGGGATCGTAACTCCTTGAACCGAGGAGAGAGAAGGAGATTTAAAACTCCACCAACCCCCATCAAGTCCATGTCAGCATACTTGAAGAGAGAGACTAGAGAGATTTAACCCCTCCTCACCTTGGCATAACAACGCAGGAAATGTTGTGCAGTAGAAATTCAAAAAATAGCATTTTTTTTTGTTTTTTTTCAAACAATCCATACTGAAACTTTCACTCATTTACGCATTCATGTTTATTTTAGTTTTCTTGAACTGGACAAGAGGGAGGGCGGGAGAAGAAAACTACCCACTCTCTTTACCCAAGGCAAACACCTATTCCAAGAAATGAAGAAAATGAGGGGTGATGCCAGAGTGAGTATGTGTATGTGGAAATGTGTGAGAGAGAAGAGGGGGTTAGGGGGTGTTTTTGTGTAACAAACAAAAATAAAGATCTAAACTACTCAAAAATTGAGAAATAGGGGGTACCCTTAACCAACCGAAGGCCACACAGATCCACAACTCAATCCAAGTGTGAGGTGCATCCACAAAGTGTAGGCACGACAAGCTTGAAAAAACCCAACGGCTAAAGGCCGACGTCCCCGGCAACGACGCCAAAATGTTGAGAAAAGGGGAGCAACAGACCCTAACCGCCTCACATGGAAGTGAGAGGCTCTTCCAAGAGGAGTTGCAAGAAGTGCAAACAACGCACACACACCCACGTCCATGAACAATGGCACCATGGCCAACATCAAAAGGAGCAAGGGAGGGCAATGCTCACACACAAGACAACCCCAAATGCCAAACCCACACACATGGATCAACGCCTAGCACACAAGGAGAAATGTGGAAGCCAAATGATCCTTCTTTCCATTAGCATGGAGGCCAAGGCCATGGCCAAGGGACCTCTCTTTACAAGAAATAGCCTCTATTTAAAGGCTCAATACAATTCTCCATGTGCTCCTTTTGACTAGTCAAAAAGGAGCACATGCCTAACTAACATATCTCAAAAAGGATCTTTTCAAATTTCAAATCTCAAGATGAAGGAGAATACGTGCGCGTGGGGAGTTTCCTTCATTTCTTCAAATAGGTGAGCATTTACAAGGCTTCCCAAGCTTTACTTTTAGAAGAAATATTAAAAAGTGTCTAAAGGGAGGTTTTTATGTGAATTCCTAAGTAGATACAAAAAGAGATATTATTATGGTCTAGGGAGGGTTCCTATGCACAATTGTGGGTATGTGCATACCATACAACCCAACACTTAGCTTCCCATGGGCCTGTGAAATGGGGTAGTTCCTGTAAGGAATTAGGCTCGAAGTCTAATCTTTCATGAGATTGGGCACTCTCCTGCTCCTCATAGATGGAAGAAATGTCCTGTGGGAATTGATTCTGCACATCATCCACAAGTTCAATGGGAGGAGGAACTTTACTTTCCTTAGCCCATTTCTCTTCCTGAATCTGTGGCAGGAATTCTGGTGAGTACCTATTCATTGAAGAAGAGGTGTCTGGTTTAGTGGATTTAGGCACATAAGCCTCCTGGGGGTGAATGCTTATTCTTTCACTTGCCTTGTCTCTTCCTTGGTAGGTGGCTTCCTTGCCAGACCTTGCAATTATGTTCTCTAACTTCTCCAACAGTCCATCAAAGTGCAACTATGCCTTAGCCGAGCAGGAGTAGTTGAAGAGGCGACTGGCTTCAAACATGGTCTCAGCCAACGCAACCATTTTAGCACAAAGCTTGGTTCTTTCTATCTCTAGATCAGCTCTGGGGTAACATTTGTCATGATCTGTCACATTTGGCCCTTCTTGGATTCTCGCTTGATAGGCTTTAAGCATCATGTCTATGTCCTCCGGAGTGGGGTCAGCTAATACTGATCCTACTCTAGGTGGTGGTGGAATTGTATGAGGTGGGTTGGAAGGTGGTGGGTTAGGTGGTGATAGGGATGAAGGTGGTGGTGGTATGTGAGAGTTTTTTTGAGAGGTGAGTTCAACAGTTTTGGCTTTTGTTTCTCTTATGCTTTCTTCTAATTCGCTCATCCTTTTAGAACATTGTCTTTTCATCCTTTCCCGACTATTTTTCCAGGCTCTCGTCCATTTCTTGGTTATGCTCTCAGTCTCACTAACCTCGACACTATTTTCTTGGCCTAAACCTTGGTTCTGCTGCAAAGCTTGAGCTCTGGTGACCACTTGCACTGGTGCAGTGGAAGTTACACTTCCTGTAGAGTCTACTAATAACCCAATAAAATTGATAGGAGTGATTTTTGGCATATTATTGGGGTTCTTTGGGCAGTCTCATAACAGATGCTCCTTTCCGCAATCTTGACAAAAGCCTTTAATTGTCACCAATTGGGGTTGTGTAGGGGCAGGCATAGGGCAATCACAAATGAGGTGATCTCCCTGACATGTGTAGCATGGTCCTCTAGGAAATGGGGGTCGTACCTGCCTAGGTTGAGGTCTAGGGTTGGGGTTTGCGTACATGACATTTGCATACTCTCGATCCCAACTAGGTTCACTCGGTTCTTCACAGTAGTAGGTCTCATTATGCTCAGGTGATTGCATGTAGTAGGCATGTGGACTATCAATGTGAGTAGAGTCAAAACTATGATCACTGGGTTCACTTTCTGAAAGTAATGGAGTTACTGGCACTATATCTCTATTCAGATTTTCTTTTGTAGCTGCGTACTTTACTGGAATCACATTGGTTGGAGTAGGAGGTTGTTGAGCTAACACAGGTTGAGGCCTTTGTTGTGTTTGGTAGGGTTGTTGATAGGGTTGTTGTGGTCTGCCATATGGTTGTGGTGGGTACTGGTTCTGGTACCTTCCTTGTTGAGGGTATGGTTGTGGATAAGGTTTCCTAACTGCTTGCTTATTGTATGGGCAATCTTGCACGGTGTGATTAGTGTATCTCTGTTCTATGGTGCAGTATTGGCTACTAGGATTCACTTGGGGTTGAGTCATAATGGGACATACATTTGCCATATGGTCACCTCCACATGTATAGCATCTTTTCACTGGGGCAAACCTTGGTATTTGTTTGCTCGCGACACCTAATTTCTGAGCTACCTTCTCTGCGAGTTCCTCAATAGATGTAGATTGCCTGGAAGAGAGCCTGGTAGAGCTATCTGAATCTTTGAATATTTTTGAAAGCTCTGGCTCCTCTCCTAGATTATCCTCTATGTCTATGCACATGCGTACACATTCTTCTATGGTTCTAGGGTCCTTCATGTACACATATGATCTCAACTTGGTACTCAGCAATCCATCTAAGAATAAAGCCACCTGTTTGGATAGGGTGGGTAACTCAGGAACTGGACATCTCTCTAGGTATTGCTCAAACCTTCTTCCTGCAAGTCTAACTGTCTCTTGGGGTGTCTGCTTGAAACTATGAATCGGTGAGGAAGTATGATGCCATATACCACTCTTGGAGAATCCGGTAATGAAAGCCTCTAGAAGTTGGTCTATGTTCCTGAACTGCCTCTCATGTAGTCGTTGAAACCATGTAAGGGTTGTGTTCCTAAGGGTTAGACCGAAATCATTGTACTGCGTGAATAGGTCCTCAACTTGTTCCGCTCTCAAGACTTGCCTAAACTCGGCCACATGATCGTATGGGTCTCCCATGCCATCGGAGTAATTCTTCGTGGACTTAACCAATTGGGTTGGACTCAAGGTTCTAGTGTGTTCCCTAGGCCTTGGCAAAGGAAAATCATCAACATTTCTTTGGTTCCTTAACTCCCTAGGTCTCTCAGTTTCCACTCTATCCATCTTTGTTCTCATCATTTCCCCTTCCGGCCTATCTCTACTTCTATCCCTATGAGCTCCATGAGCTTGGGATGTCCTAGTTCCTTGGTGACTATGGGAGACATTAGATCTTGGATGGGGAAAAACAAACTCCCCCTTCCAAGTGTAGGCATGCCTACCATGTTCTGAGACTAGGAAGATCCTCTCTGCAGCATGGTCTAAGTAAGTTACTTTGCTTGGACTATCAGGATCTTCAAACTCATAGATCGTGAGCGTTCTGACTGTGTTATGCTAGTCAGGCTTATACCTCCAAAAGGCCTCATCCGTCTCTCAGTTCAAGAGTAGATCTATGCTCTTATTGTCGTGGGGGACCCACTCTAGCGTGATAATTCTAGTAAGGACTGATTTGCCTCGGGGAGTTCTAGGCTCTCTTTCTAAGTTTCCTTGCTCTATGTCACCTATGTCCGTTTCTGGGATCACATTACCAAATTCGTTTGTCCTATCTGGGTGTTTGGTGACTACATGCATGGTCCCTTCTTTGTCCAGGTATACACCATTTTCAAACTTGGCTAGCGGATGTTCTAGTCCAATGGGTTGATATGGGTTTTTGATCTGGACCACGGATCTTCTTAGGCCATCCTCATAGATGCAAGCACCTAATCGGTTGGTCTTAAGGTATTCCAGTTGAGTCTTATAAGGACCTTCAACCTTTTGTAAACAAGCCACACCTAAACTTCCTGTGGGTCGCTCCATACCTTGAGACATCTCTGATTCGCTAGTTTCAGAGTTAGGGTAGTGCGAATAAGCACTCAATTAATGGGCCCAAGGTCTAGCGGTGTGAGTGACACTCACCTCTAAGGACCTAAGACTTTGTTTATGTCTCCCTAGGTGTCGTCCTGATCTAAGGTTCATATGCGTGATTGAAAACTTCAATTTTACCCCAAGTACAACCTTGTTGCAGATTCTTTCTTATCAACCACTGGATTCTTCTTATTTTGTTATTGAGTTTATGATCTTGTCTGATTTTGCGTTGTCGGGAATTACTTGAGTGATTTTTCACACTTGAAGTTGATCGCAATAAAATTAGTTCTTTCCTTTAAGGTTATCGTCACATGCACAGGTT
This sequence comes from Ceratopteris richardii, assembly GCA_020310875.1. Lineage (NCBI taxonomy): Eukaryota > Viridiplantae > Streptophyta > Polypodiopsida > Polypodiales > Pteridaceae > Ceratopteris > Ceratopteris richardii. Next base: position 189,424,689 of record CM035409.1, read on the forward strand.
ATATCTTGACTTGAACTTGATTACTTAGGGTGAAGAAAACTGAGGGGGAAGAAAACTGAGGGTTACATTCACATGCATAGGATGCATTAGTGGGGTTTGAAACAAGCTTTCCAACAAGACCAAAATCACTAAAAACAGAGTTCGTATGAGGAAGTTATGTCTATTCAGGGCTCTAGGGCTAAAACAGGATCACAATGGGCTAACAGGCAAATAGGAATAGCTCACAGTGTGTTCTAAGGCTTGGTTATGTTCTAATGACCCTTAGCTTTTCCCAAATTTTTTGACTAAAAATAGGTGTAATCTTTTTAACCCTAAAAATATGCTGAATTTGCCTGTGAATCGTGATTGAGTGGTCTATCAATCGCGATCAAGTGGTCTGTCAATCGCGATTGATGTGTCAGTCGCGATCAACTGGTCCATCGTGGTTGTCCATTGCGATTGATGGGTCAATCATGATTGACATGTGGCCCGAAAATTCTGTCAATCGTGGTCAAATGATCGTTGACCAAGTCGGTCACAATCAACAGGTCCGTCGGGGCTATCGATCATGATTGATGGGCCAATCGCAATTGATGGGTCAATCGCGGTTGACACATGGCAAGCGTAGACTCTGTCAGTTGTGGTCAAATGGTCGTTGACTCTGTCTGTCACGATCGACGTGTCGGTCACGATTGATGGGTCAATCGGCAGGTGTTCGTCGTTGTTTGTCAGTTGCGATTGATGTGTCAATCACGATTGACAGAAAACTGAGGCATTTAAAAATTTTAAACACACTTTTAGGATGTTATAGGCCTATACATCATGTTTATGGACTTGGTTTAGCAAAATGGTCAATTTCTTTGTCGGTCGTGATTGACAGAGGTCAACACCTCAAGACCTGCATAGTTAAAAAATTTTACCTGCTAGAGCTAGTACAGCTACTAGGGATGCTCATTCCTATAGAAAATCTCAAAAAACATACAAAAGCACAAGCACGCAAATGCTCTCTCGCTCTCTCTCACAAGTGAAATGAGGGGAAATGTTACGGGAAGGGTGATATGACCAAAAAACTGAAAATGTCGCGATGATGGAGATGGAGGTGAGAGATGGTGGTGATGAAGATGGTGAAGAAAACAAAAGGAAATAGATAAAAGTGAAGAAAATACCTATGACTCCAACGTCTCAACTCTACGTCTTACCATCACACGCTCGTCCTTGAAGCTCGATCCCCGGCAAGGATGCCAAAATTTGGTGTAGCTCAGTGATGAGTAGCACCTCCTTTAATGTCAATCTTGGAAGACATGAGGATGGTATGAAGACCTCAAACAAGTGATAACACAAGTGTGTGAGTGAGAGGCACACAAACATGCACACACATACACACACGCGCGCACACAAGGCAAGACCAAAGAGAGAAATAATGGAGTAACTTCTATTGCTAAAGAGTTCTCATACAAGTTCAAATCTACAACACGCTAACCTAAAAAATGAGCTCTCTAGCTCTTTTTATAGTTTTTGACTAGCTTTGGTCCTATCCAGACCTAGTGTCCGGCCTAGTTAAACATTAGGTTCTAAGGCTATTTTGGAGGCTCAAACGAGCTCTGAAAATTATGAAAATTGGTACATAAATATTACTAATACTCCTAAGTTCAAGGACTCCTCGACTTGAACAAAATGGAGTCAAATCTACCAAAAACGGTATTTACAATGTTCATGAAGTGATGAAAATCACTGTTACAAAGAGGTTAAGTTGGGAAAAAACTGAATGGCCTACTTGCCGGATCTTCGTTGATTGCCTTGCCTACTTGTTCCTTCTCTTTGTTCTGACTCCCTTCATTGGCTCCCCTATCATGTAGGTTTCTGAGTGCCTTGACTTCTACCAACATACCTTTTCTGATAAAAACAAAGTTCAAGAATGGAAGCTACCAACTTATGGATCTATCAAGGAAAGTGCACAAGACCAAAGTCAACGAAAGGAGGGTAAAGAAGTGTTGGAAAAGGATAGAAGACATTGACGACCAGCAAGAGCAATCAAAGGACAAAGAAATATCGATGGTGGTACAAGGCGACAACCCACCTTGGGACATCAACAAACTATTCAAAAGCTCGAGACATGAATGCCTCTAGCCTTAGGGGAGGGCTAAGTATGAAGGCTATATTTTTTATACCTCCTCTCATAATAATATTATGTGTAATATGTTACTTATTTTATTTCCTTATGATATGGATATCTATAGAATAAATATGAAAGCTATAAGTCAAGTGGGCCTGTTGTTCTTGACGATGGAAAGTACCACATCAAGAAGCTCCACCTCCTTAATTGTCAATCCACGGAAGAGGTAGCTTGATATGAAAATTGTGAATGAGTGATGTGCACGGAGGTGAAGGTCAGAAGCACACAAGTGCACACTCACAACACCATCTATAACAACAACTACCTATACCCCTACCTCGACAACCTCTTTCTCCTTTTGTGAATTGACCTCTCAAGCAACACTCTTTTTTTCTATCAGCAATCAACTTTTTACTTCTCCATCATACCTAGTTTAGAAGGACAACCTAGACCTATTGAGGGTAGCTTAGGTATCCCTACTTACACCCATTCACACATCCCCCTTCCCCGCTACCCATACTTTCCATTCGCCTCATCAATCTTTCCCTATACCTCAATTGCCACCATAGCCCCACCCCATTATGTATCATTCATGGAAAGTTTCACTCGTGTTCCCACCACATAAATAGTAGACTCACAAACATTTATATCCACTTCAGTGCACATTGATCCACAATCATCACACCTACCATCACCACCTTCTTAGTAGCTCCCACATGCACCACACTATCCAATCCTATGAACATTTCTCCACCCATTGCACCTCGCCCTCCCCCCATGCTCCCACCATCCCCACTTCCCCCTCCACCAACATCACCAGTACCACCATGCACTGCATCCACCATTCCCAATACCATTCCCATTTCCTTACATTAAACACTATTCCCTTTGCATCTTCAACTATAAATACTACATTCAGTACAATGATTCAATGCGGATCATAGCTCCAACAAGATTATCAATGACTGAAATATCAAAATGCTACCTTCTAGGTAAAATCTCAAAGATTATGAGCACAAGTCATAGCTTTGGAAGCAGACAACGAAACACTCCAGGCTTAATACTTCACACTACAACAAGCTCATGTAGAACTGGAGTCCAAGGTACCAAATGTGGATGCCCAAGCTCTCAAAGACTTGGAGGACATGCTACATGAGCAAAATGTAACCAACACAAAACTATGAAGGAATCTAGGGCTTCTTAGGAAGCATATGTCTGCAACATTGGAAGAAAATAAGAGATTACAATAGCAAAACCAAGATAACCTTGAGGCCACTATGGGAGGGACATCAGGCACAATGATCTATCCCACATGGTTTCAAGTTGTTCCCTCAGATGACATCAGAATATTACTCGAGGAACATGCTAGCTTTCTAGAGTCATACAAAAAGCTAGAAATAGAGTGTGTAGACCTCAAGAAGCAATTAACCACAGTAAGCGCATCTAAGCCAGAGGCTACCACCATCCCACATACTACAAAGGAAATGGAAACCCTCAAGAAACAAGTTGAAGAACTCCAAGCAAGCCTATTACAATATGAGGGGCCACCTTCTCTGATGGAAGACCCAAAGCCAAACACAGTGTGGAAATCCCTATCAAAGAATCCTTTGAAGAATCGTATGAACCCATGCCAACACCTAGAGGATGCATCATTGAAGAGGGCAGAGACACATTTGAAATTGAAGCACCAGATTGGCTCAAGTAGATAGAACAGATAGGCCAAAGTCATGATGATAGGTTAGCAGTAAAAACCCAATCAATGTCCAATCTTGAAGAAATGGTTCTTAAGTCCGCTAATTTCTAGAACTTATCTTATCAATGACTCATCACCACATCAAAATAGCAATGCATGCCATATTTTGTATTATTGGCAGATTATAATGCAGAAGTCAAGAGGCATATAGGAAAAGAACCCGCGTTTGCTACTCAATTCAAGCCAAATGACCTACCTAAAAAGGCACAGGCAAGAACTATTTTTCAACCAAATTGGCATGCATGACTATTGACAGATTATCTTGAAATGATGTGCACATGTTCAAATATGCCATTATTGTAGGAAGTGAGTTGCAATAGCATGAAGCTATAGACTCATGTGTGTAAAAACATGGATGAAGAAGCAAAAAAAGGTTAAGAATAGCTTCGAATCTCCTCGTTCTTGCAATAAATGATAATCATATACTCGAATGTATTTCATAAGCAATTGTGATATTAATGATCTCAACCATCATGACACAATAGCTCCATACATTTCTTAAGCTCATACTATACATGAGTTATCAAAGATGTATGATGAAAAGAATGAGTAACGTTATGACAGGGAAATTGTATAGTGCCTTGAAGAAATGAAATATTGTGTGCTTGTTTATGAACATGTCATCTTCACAAATATCGAACTATGAATACATCAATAGAAGTTGAGCTTCAATCAAATCCATCATGCGAACTACTTTGATTAGGAGATACGCCTCATGATTAATCTCTAAGAATGATTCTTCCAAATTAAATATTGGATACTGAGTGAACAATTTGAGAGCTTCATGCTCTGTAATATTATATTGAGAACAACAGATCAACATATTCAACTCTGCATTCCAACAACATAATAGATGACTGCGCAAGAATCTATGGACACTGCAGAAACGAATATTATAAGTCTGCAATGTGGCGGACATGATTTGAGTGATAAAGCCTTATGCACGTTTGATAAAAGTTGGCTTCAAATCTCTGCAAGAAAAAATATAATCTGCGCAATGAACTGATGTAAATATCAATGATAATTATAGAGAAAAAAAAGATGCATAGCTCTGATATACAAACACGTTGATGTACAAATACATTACTTGAGTTTCAAAGACATATCGTGTGACTCATTCTAGAGTCGTATGATCTGAGGATCATAATCAATATGATATTCATCATTTGGAATTGACATACGTAGGCACAATCTTCTAACTGTGAATGATCAGCATGTTCGAAAAGATAATAAAGTATGAAAAGATAAACTAAGACTGATTTTTCAACTGATTCACGAACTGAAGTGAACTCAATCTTCAATGATGATTGATCGTATTAGTTAAGATAGACCTTTGCGGAAAACTATGTGTGACAATGATTCATGAATTGAAACGAACTCAATCTTCAATGATGATTGATCGTATGAGTTAAGATGGACCTTTGCAAAAAACTACACGAAAGCGATTGATCATGTATATACTGAATTGTATGATCAGGCATAGTGCATACTCTCCATTGTATGATTAGGCAGAGTGAATACTCTCTATCATATGAGAAGCTTTGTGACACGCAGAGAATATTAATACTACTGATAAGGTAAAGAGAGAGGAGCATGAACATAAAGGGGTCGATGCGAAAGTACGATAGTATGTGACAGAGTCGCCCGGGTTTTCATTAGAATGATGGGTATTTATATAGTGACTTCAGGGGTAAAATTTCACCGCTTTCTTTCCTAAAATTAAGGTAGGCAGGTTGCAGACTGGTTGATAAAATCATGTGCATATTTTCTAATGTACTAAAATCCTTGATTCAAGGAGAGATGCAAGTTGTCTGCTTACGTTTTTTGAAAATTAAGAAGCTCTAAGCTATGATTCACATTAAACCTACATATTTTAATCTCTTTTCGGGTTCTTGGGGATGGTGGGGGTCTGATAGTGCAGAGGCCCTTTACTTAATTTTCCCCAATTAACCATTTAACCAAACAGTAATTATACACCAAGGCATCAACTTCTATTACACAGTTACGATTATTTGATTATGGTTATCTTCACACAGTAGGTTATCGTGCAAATTATCAGCCACACAGTCGTACAAACTTATTGATGTTTAAGGCAACATTATTGTGTTAGTAATAAATTACGACAATTCAACAAAATAATAGTACTCCAATTATCTGCAAACTCTGCACCACGGCGTCTTCGCATAGTCGCAATCGCCCAGACAGATAGTCTGGCGATCTCATCTCCTCTACTGCCGGAGAACCCCATAATGTCTTTTCATTAATAGATAAAAGGTTACATCTCTTCGCTATGCCCTTTCGGTCATGCGATATATGAAAATAAAATTACATTGTGCCAATCCGGCGGCCTAACACTGGCACGCACAGTGGACTCGAACCCGCAAAGAAAATAAAATTAAGGCTCATCTACGATGCCTTGTATGTACATGGTTCAGGCTAATTTGAAAGTACTAGTGATCTTCTGTTTTAAGGAATCTAGCATAAGCTTTAAAGTATCTGGCTCCACCAATTATGCGTCAGTTCGTACTGAACTAGCCGCAATGACTTGAAAACTCGGCTTCTGCTTTAAGCACATTGGCCGCAAGCGATTGTGAAGCTTCTTCTAACACACTGAGAGTATCTCGGGTACGATGAAGTTCTTGTCCTAACGCAGTCATAGCATCTATCCTGTCAGTGAGATCCTGCTTCAGAGTAGTGATTTCTGTATCCCTTTGAGCAATCAAAGCGTCCCTCTCTGCTAATTGATCTTGAAGTTGCTGAACCTGAAGCTGTAGGGCATGATTCTCTGCTTTAACCGCATTAGCTTCTTCCTGTAATGGAGCAATATTTGCCTCTAACAAATCAACCTTGCCTTGCAGATCCTGTCTGATATTGTCGGTTGCCAACTTCATTTGAAGAGGTAACTGTTGAGAGAATTGAATCAGGTAGACGACCCATAAACTCCAATTCATGGAACATCATAGTTCGAGGAGGAAGAACAGGAAGTGGTTGGGAAGAAGAGGATGATAATAGGTGAGGAGAGGGTGGTGGAGAGTAATCGGGAGAAGATGAGGGAGTAATGGGTGTGTCGGGAACAACAGGCTCGACGGGAACAATGGGCTCAACAGGGTTCATTGGTGGAGGAAGTGGGATAAGGGTATTCGGCATCAAGATTATACCGGTTGTATTTTGCTTTGTCGCCTCAGTTCTGTCAATCATAGCGTCAATCATGACAATCACTTCGTTAATAACTTCTGCAACAATTTCTTTCACAACTTCGTGATTCTGCTGATGAGAATCCACCTGAGAAGACACTTCTTCGGAGTCTTCCATGTTGACATCTTGTTCCTGTTGCTTAATTGGAGAAGAACGAACGGAGGAATCGACATGGATAGATGTAGCAGTGTCATGAAAGACTTCTTCTTCATGGCCACCAGTTGATCCCTGCACTTGACTTTCGGAGGGGCTAACACATCTTTGTTTTAGGCGAAAAAGTTGCAACAGGTCTGCATCGTCATCTTCCTCATCCTCCAACATTTGCGTAGATTCTTCATGTAACAAGAAGGGGGCGGTTGGAGGTGGTTGCGCAGCTTGTAGCACCGAAAAGAGGAAAGTAAGGATGTGGGGTAAACAGGAACGAGGAAGGTCACCCTTAGTGACTTGTTTGATAAGTGCAACACATTCACGGTGAATACGCCGGAAATAGAAGGAGGCAAAATTGACAGACTTACGAGAAGCGGTATCTATCATCGAATAGAATGGGCGGGCAATACCATAGGTGTGTTTCTGTAAATTCAGGGTGGCTACTAAAAATTGCAGAGCTGTATGCTCTGGTTCATGTCTACACAAAATGGAATACTCATTAGATGAGTGCAGGGGAAACAATTCTTGCATTGTGGCCACAAAAAGAAGGGGACCATTCTCCAATCCTTCCCGAGGGAGGCAGAAAGCATCAGCAAACGTAGCTAAAGTAATAACGACACGAGATTGGAAACAAGCAATAGGCCAACACGGCTCTGTAGCAGGTGTGGCGGCGATGGCAAAAATGATCTGCGCATGGAATGGTTGACACTCCACTGAATGCCAAGGCAATTCAGTGAAGGCCAACAGACCGCGGGTGCACAAATACTCACTCACTTTGGGAGTGAGGCCTGCACGGAAGGTAGCGACATTCACGAGAGCTTCCATGGCACACAAGTAAACAGGAGAACACAGAATACACAGAGCACACAATCACACAAACACAATAGCGATTATCAGTGGCAAAAACACGATTAAGTACGAGCACGGACAACATTAGGCGGCAAGAACCCTAATCATCGGGCAGTATTGGCGAGATATCCTTCATGATTACGACATGCATGCATGTGCAGTAACAGTAATACCGGGTGGCGATTAATCATAGTTAGATACCCAAAACGAGGAGATTATGATCAGTGGTCAACCGAAATACGGGGATAAAAAGAAAAACAAGTGATACTCGAAAAAGAGTAAGGACACGTCAGAGGTTATCAGACGACTGGTGATATGGATGCAACTTAGAACCATTAATCACTTTTGGTAGGAGAACACCTATTAAGGTCGCCAATCGAAAAGTTGCTGGGCCCACTCGTTCAGCAATCTGGTATGGACCAAACCACCGTAATTTAAATTTCCCCGCAGATCTGTTTGCTTTAGCATTATAGAATAACACAAGTTGATCAACTGTAAAGACAGGGGTCTTTAGGAATCGTTCATGAGTACGAGCTTGACAAAGCTGAACTTCTTGGAGAGTCATGAAACTTTCCAAGCGGTGTTCATCCAATGATCTGAGCGTATCCAACCAAAATGGCAAAGATTCTTCCGGTAGCAATTTCTGAGCTAAGGCAACACGTAGACTCGGTATCACTACTTCCATGGGCGCAATAGCTTCGATACCATAAGCAAGTTTAAACGGAGTTGTTCCGGTGGCTACTTTGTACGTGGTCTGGTATGCCCATAATACTGCAAGTAGTAGTTGATCCCAACGTTTCGGACATTCCAAAATCAATTTACGAAGCATATTGAACAGAGTCTTATTGGTACTTTCCGCCAGACCATTAGCATGTGGATAGTACGGTGAGCTAAATTTATGCATAATCTGAAAAGTTTGAGTCAACACTTGCATTAAGTTGTTGGCAAAATGTGTTCCTTGGTCCGTCACTATTTCCAGAGGTAATCCATAACGCGGGAAGACATCCTTCATCAAACATTTTGCCATCAAAACAGCTGTGGCAGAACGTAAAGCCCAAACTTCTGCCCACTTGGTGGCATAATTTGTACAAGTCAGTATGTATCGAGTGATGGTGAGGGTTGCTGGTGGTGTTATTGGGCCAATAAAATCTAGAACCCACTTTTGAAAGGGTTCCAAAGGTAAGACAGGTTGAAGGGGAAAGAAGTGTCGCTACAAGGGCTATCCAGTCCGTTGATAGACATCACACTGCTGCACAAATTTAACCACATCTTTGTACATTGTAGGCCATCATAGCCCACTTTGCAAAATTTTCCGGTGACTAAGATCAGCTGCGAAGTGTCCTCCGATAGGTGCCGAGTGAGCCATAGTAATCACTGAAGCCGATTCATGTGGAGGAACACATCGGAGTAAAACGCTAGTATGGTCGACGTAATATAGTTGCCCCACAATCAACCGGAATCATCGACTGTAGACCGCAATTTTTTGCCGCAGAGGAGCAGTAGTATTTGGAGGGAGATCACCATCAGTAAGAAAAGTCATTACGGTATCATAGTAGGTAGGAGCAACAGGAAGTTCTACAATTTCTTCAGGAGCAACATCGGTGACATAAATGGCTGGCGTCGTATCATCCACTCCTACCGGAGACTCACCGGAATCCAATCAAGATAAAAAAATCTGCCAAGGCATGTGCTGTGCCGGGTCGATGAATAAATTCATGTTCAAACTCCTATAATAGTAGAACCCATCTAGCCAATCGACCACCTAAATGTTGCTGCCGAACCAAGTACACCAGTGCAGCATGGTCCACATGGAAAGTAAATTTACGACCCAACAAGTAATGCCGAAATTTCTTCACGGAGTAAACCAATCCAAGACATTCTCATTCGGTCACAGAGTAATTTTTGTCCACAGGAGCTAATCGGCAACTCGCATAATATACAGGCCGAAACCATTTGTCACTCTGTTGCATGAGGACACTACCAATTGCAATATCTGACGCGTCCACGAAGACATGGAACAATCGTTCCCAATCAGGTGGTTGCAGGATCGGGGCCTGCGTCAATAAGACCTTTAAACGATCAAATGCACTTTGGCACTCCTGAGTCCATTCGTACTTTCGCGGAGTGCTAGTCATAAGCCGATTGAGTGGTGTCGCTAGATGAGCTAACCACCGTAAATGTCTTCCATGCCACCGGATCTGGCCAAGGAAACGCATAACTTCTTTCGGTGTCTTTGGGACCCGTGCCTCCAACATGGCTGCTACCTTATCCGGATCTACTTGGATGCCTTGTTTAGAAATGATATGACCTAGCAGCTTTCCACAGGAGACCGCAAAAACTGATTTGGTGGGGTTCAAACATAGTCGGTACTCCCGGCATTTTTCAAAGCAGCACCATAAATGATACAAGTGTGCGGAAGTATCACCAAACAAGGAAAAATCATCCAAATAAACTTGCATAAACGTTGTTGTTGAGCCCATAAGAGTCATGTTGGTCAAAGTCAACTACAATTAAGGTCAAAAGGTCAAAGTCAACTAGTCAAAGTCAACAAGGTCAAGGTCAAAGTCAACATGTGCAAAGTCAAAGTGCTAAAGTGCAGGTGTCAAAGTGCATAGGTAGTGCACAATTAATTGTCCACAAAGGGTAAATTGGAGAAAGTGGGTTGCAGGTTGCAGAGGTATTTTCTCTAATTCCCCTAAGGTTCAAAGTGTGTTTTAAAGTGTTTTGAAAGGTTCAGGTGAACCCCGTCTTATGTGCAAAAGTGAAGACTTAAAAGGAAAATGTGAAGGTATGTGAAGCGGCAACGTACGCACAGGTGAAAGTATGGCCCCCCATTAAAATTTTGGTTTTAGTCTAAAGTCACTACAGGACAAAACAGTGAGTCGTTGGCTGCCACTTGTGAAGACAATCTTGGGACATCAAAGTGAGCACCAAGATACCATTGCAGTTAGGAGCGTATGTGATCGACACACTCAAATCAAGGCAAGGTCTATTCTTGGACCAATCTTAGAGTAAGCAAGAAAAGCATAGTCTAAGTGAAGCAAGAGAGAGAAGTGCAAGAGTCACTAGTATGCGACGCAGAGAAGTGGAAGTGCAAGGTGCATGGAGAGTGACTAAGGATTTGTGCAGAGAGTGCTAAGCTATACTCCCCCAAGGATCTCAAGGTCTCCTTGCAGTGTGCGCGTGCCGACAGAAGGTATTCATTCCTCCCCCTTAGTGGAAGCTTGGTGCAAGGTGTGCACAAGGATAAGCTTGAAGCAGGTGGAGGTCTGGTGCAGAGGAGGCCGGTGGCAAGAAGACTTTGTCTTACTGTAATCAATCGGCAGAGGTTTCCAGGTGTATTTTCTCTTCTTGTCTCTTCCCTTTTCTCCTACAAACCCTCAAACTCCTTCTTTTCTAAGAATCCCCCAACAAAATTTGGCACGCACGGTGAGACTTCCAAGGAGATTTGAGCTTAGGAGAAACCAAGTGCAAAATATAGCAGAGGTCACGCGTCTACAGTGCTACTTCATCAAACAAAAGGTAAATATTCTTATCAAGTGTCTCATATTAAGTGGGCTATGAGCTGCTCATGACCGCAACCCGGTCCCAAACATTGAGGGTCACCTGCAAGCAGACAAGAAGGAAGGTTGTTAGAAGGTCCTCAAGTCCACTCTCTTCAACCTCATCAGTAAAGAGCATGGCGGGTCAGGTAGACTTGGAAACTTTACTCTCTAGATTAAATATAAAGTTTCCTTCTTTCAAAGGCCTAGCTCAGGAGGATCCGGATGAACACATCAAAAGGTTTTTGGCACTATGTAAGACTAGAGGCCTAATGGGTAGGGAGGATGCCTTTTTGATTCTCTTCCCTGCCACATTAGAGGGATTAGCTGATAAGTGGTTCAGCCAGTTTGCTGAAAACCATTTTACCACTTGGGATGTGATGAAAGATGCATTTAAAAATCAATTCCAGCATGGCAACACTGCGGAGATTATCATAGAAGAACTAGAAAATTTGAGATTGGGTCCAGGAGAAAAGTTCCCAGAGTTTGTGACTAGGGCCAAAGCACTAATGGCTAAATTGCCAGATCCACCACATGATTTTTTTGTTAAGAAATGGTTAGCTAAGCCCCTACCAGTGGCCACCCAATGCAAAATAAAGGAATTAGTGTTACCTATAGCCTCCATAGAGGAGTTCATCAACACAGCCACATGCTTGGAGCAGATAAGGCACCAGTATGGAGCAACTTCTTCCCAACCAACATATGGTACAGAAATGGAGGATCCAGTGATCCAGCTAAGGAAGGAGCTGGAGGGCTTAAAAAGAAATAAGCCCTACAAAGAGGAGGAGAATGTTGTTGCTCAGTTGAAGAAGGGAGATTGAAGCACTAAAGCTCCAAAAGGAGGAGGAGGCCCAAGCAAAGGAATTGGCTCAGCTGTGACAGGAGCTACAGGAACTCAAAGGGACTGGCATCAAGAGTGGACTTTGGTGTTTCATGTGCAGCAAGCAAGGTCACATAGTAAGTGAATGTCCTCTGTTAAGTGTGACTTGTCAATTATGCAGGAAAGTTGGCCATGAGGCCCATGAATGCCAATCAAGGGGAATGCCTGCAACGACATACTGGACACAAGGAGGACCCCCAACACCAGCAAATGTGATGGCTACTACGCCAAATCAAGGTACCAACTATAATCCTAGATAGAGGGATAATTTTGGAAATGGGCCTAGAAGGCCAATTATTTGTTTCAGATGTGGAGACTGTGGGCACTATCAAAGTAGGTGCACTCTTCCAGAGAATGCCCCTCCTTGCAGAAACTGCCCAGAGGCCAGAGACCACTATACAAATTGTTGTCCTAAGAATCAAGCCTCTTCATCCGGGCCCCATATTCAAATGATTTCTGTACACAAAGAAGAAGTGTTAGATCAGGTCAATGTGCCATCTCCATCTACCAGGGTGGTGCATTTAGAAGAAATTGAATCTTTTACAGTGCAGACAAGAAGCAAGGGGAAGGCTCCAGTGGAAATAGGTCAAGAATCAATGATTAATGGATTAAACAGAGACAAAGGTGTGTCTGAAGAAAAAGCCAACACAAGTGCAGATACAAGGCAAAAAGAAAATTTCACAGGTACCAGTGATGCCATTGAATATGCATTCAACAGGGCTCATGAGCAGTTTGATAAGTCAAATGCAGCCCATGCTCTTAAGGAATCAGAAGCTTCCAAACTGCTCAAGTCCATGAAAAAGGAGGTTAGTATTTTTGATTTAATAAAGATGGATGGGAAGTTCAGGTCAGAACTCTTGCAAATAATTGATGAAATGTCCACAACAAGTTTAGTGGCAAAGGCTGCTGTTATGCATAAAGATAAATGTTTAGGGGAAGCACCCCTCACAGATTACAAGAGCCCTCGGCTAACAGTCTCTATTAAAGGTCATGAGTTTCAAGGAGTTATTGTGGATGGTGGTTCTGGCATTAACTTGATGCCTGAATATACCATGAAAAAGATTGGACTATACCCTTCATGACCTGCCAACTTCACTGTAACAATGGCAGACCAAAGCATAGTAAGGCCTATGGGTGTGGTCCCTGGAGTTCCAGTCAAAATACAAGGTACCATCTTTAACTTGGACTTTGTTGTTTTAAGGCTGCCACAGGTAGAAGGAAGTTTCCCCCTGTTAATTGGGAGACCTTGGTTAAGGCATGCCAATGTGTTGCATGACTGGGGCAAGGACACAATGTGGGTAAAGCAGGAGGGAAAATAGTTGCAGTAGATAATTCTAGAAGAAGGACCAAACAATCAAAGAAATACTAGTATGATGCAGACAATTGGTATTTGTATGGACGAAGAAGTGGTGGACAACCCAAAAGCAGATCTATTTGAAGGAGCAGATTTATATGAAGATGAAAACATGTTGGCTTGGCTCCATGCAGAAGACCCATCTTCCTGCTATGGAATTTTCCCAAACTCAAGTAGAGAAGAAGCATATGAAGAAAAAGAGGAAATCACTCAGGTTGAAACAGTCTCAGTCAAAGGCCATGGAAAAGAGAAGAAAAGCAAAGTCCTTAAGTGCAGCCGTGATGAAGATGCTTCAAATCATATGTCAATGGCCACTGTTTTATGGATCCTGGTATGGATATCATCTATTGTGTCAATTTTTATGATAGTAAGTGCAAGGTTTTACAATGATGTGGACGGAGTACCTGCAAGTCTTTGGAAACAAAAGATGCAGTATGGAGGAGATAATATTGTACTGAAGGATTTAAGGTGGGTTTATCAAAGCGTCAGCATGCCCAAAAAGAAGATAAAACAAATGAAGTGCAACACAATTGAAGGTTATGGAGGAGTTTTTCGGGGTCAACATATAAAGATCATGGCTAAAGGCCTATCATCAAGCCACATGAAGAATAATGGATCACCTAGAACCTGCAAAATTTGTCCAGGTTGTACATAGTCTTTTCTCGTCATTTTTACTTAAGTTTTAGTAGTTTTCTTTATCCATTTCATGCTTGTTTCTTGAGTTTTTAGCAAATTTAGCAGCCATTTCATCAACTTTGCAAAGGTACAATTTTTCGAATTTTTAGGAATTTTTCCAGAATCTTTCAAGCATTTTTTAGAATTTTTTCTAGCACTTTTCTCCTTTTCATGTGTCTTTTTCTTGCCAAATTTGAGGAATAAAGGAAGCTCTCTGTGGTTTTGAGTGAAGAAACTGGCCTAACACTCTAGGAAACTTTTTCAAAATTTTTTGAAGATTTTTTGGATTTTTTTTGTAATTTATTTGGATTTTTTAGGTATTTTTCTTTGTTTTTGGATAATTAAATTTAATTTCAAAAAAAAAAGCCCCCCAAGGCATTTTCCTTTATTAAAAAAAAAAAAAAGAATCCCCCCCCCCCCTCCCCCCCCCTCGCCCCCCCCCCCCCCCCCCCCCCCCCCACCGACACCACCGACCATCCCCTCCCCCCCCCCCAAATTTATTTTTCATTTTATTTTATGTATTTTATTATTTTTTATTTTATTTATTTATTTATTTATTTGTTTGTTTTATTATTTATTTTATTTTCTTTTTATTATTTTTGTCTGGGCGTGAAAAAAACAAAAAAAGAAAAAAAAAGGAGACAATTCTTTTTAAATTTTTTTTAATTTTCATGGCTCAAAGCTTTTGGCTCTAGATCGTGCCTCGGTTGGCCGTTTTTTACAAAAATGGAGTCATTTTCATGTTTTTTGGCACCTCTGGAATCAGGTTTTGGCTTTATTTTTCCGAATTCCCACATTTTCTATGAGTTGTAGTCAAAACCCTCAAGTTTTAAGCACATTTATCACATGTTTTTATTTCACCACATTGTCCACATGGTATATTCTCACCTCATCTTACATTTGGTTTTTAAATTTCCCATATGTACCCTCTGTGGCCCTCCTGTTTCATCATTTTAACACCCTCCAGACCCCTGATTCCTACTCCCAATCCCTTCCTTTACGAATCTGCCCAGCCACATCATCATCCCTCCCTGCCCCATCCATCTCCGCACCCTCAGCCCTCCCTTCCCATTCGTTTCCACCCTCCCATTGCCATCCTTTTTGCTTTTTCATAAAAACATCCCACTTCTGGTTCTTCTCTAGTGCTTGTTCGATCCTGCTTTTGGTGGATTTGGTTGCTGCTCAGATGTCCTCTTCAAGTTTTTGGAGCTCCATTATCATGGTGTCCTATATGCTCAGAGTTTTGGCTATAGCTCTCCGGGACGGAGAGCACATTAGGTGGTGGGCAACTGTTGAGCCCATAAAAGTCATGTTGGTCAAAGTCAATTGCAATCAAAGTCAAAAGGTCAAAGTCAATTGGTCAAAGTCAACAAGGTCAAGGTCAAAGTCAACAGGTGCAAAGTGAAAGTGCTAAAGTGCAGGTGTCAAAGTGCACATGTAGTGCACAATTAATGGTCCACAAAGGGTAAATTGGAGAAAGTGGGTTGCAGGTTGCAGAGGTATTTTCTCTAATTTCCCTAAGGTTCAAAGTGTGTTTTAAAGTGTTTTGAAAGGTTCAGGTGAACCCCCTCTTATGTGCAAAAGTGAAGACTTAAAAGGAAAATGTGAAGGTATATAAAGCGGCAGCGTACGCACAGGTGAAAGTATGGCCCCCCATTAAAATTTTTGGTTTTAGTCTAAAGTCACTATAGGACAAAACAGTGAGTCGTTGGCTGCCACTTGTGAAGACAATCTTGGGACATCAAAGTGAGCACCAAGATACTATTGCAGTTAGGAGCGTACGTGATCGACACACTCAAATCAAGGCAAGGTCTATTCTTGGACCAATCTTAGAGGAAGCAAGAGAAGCATAGTCTAAGTGAAGCAAGAGAGAGAAGTGCAAGAGTCACTAGTGTGCGACGCAGAGAAGTGGAAGTGCAAGGTGCATGGAGAGTGACTAAGGATTTGTGAAGAGAGTGCTAAGCTATACTCCCCCAAGGATCTCAAGGTCTCCTTGTAGTGTGCGCGTGCCGACAGAAGGTATTCATTCCTCCCCCTTAGTGGAAGCTTGGTGCAAGGTGTGCACAAGGAGAAGCTTGAAGCAGGTGGAGGTCTGGTGCAGAGGAGGTCGGCGGCAAGAAGACTTTGGGATATTTGGTATTTGTAATTGAGCCCTCTGTGGGATTGTGCACAGAGGTATTGGCTTGTATTGTGCTTCAAACATTGTAGTTGTCTTACTGTAACCAATCGGCAGAGGTTTCCAGGTGTATTTTCTCTTCTTGTCTCTTCCCTTTTCTCCTACAAACCCTCAAACTCCTTCTTGTCTAAGAATCCCCCAACAAAATTTGGCACACCCGGTGATCCCAAAAGTTCCACTTGAAGTACAAGGTAATCTATTCATTCTGGATTTTGTGGTTTTAAGATTGCCCCAGGTTGAAGGAGGATTTTCCCTCTTAATTGGACGATTGTTAGTGGCCGCCGAAGTGGGACAGATGTAACGGATGCCGGATGTAACGAAGTTTTTTGAAACGCGCACGAAAAGTTGATACGCGCATCTTGTAAAATCTATATAAAGCAATGTAAAGAGAATGGTCGAAGAGAGACGTTTTTCTGGAATTGCCAAAATGGTCGTCTGAATATCTGTGAGAATATTGTTTAATACTGTTGTGAAGTTCTGAGTACTGCTAGTGTTGAGTATGTTCTGCATCGTCTGCTCATATTGTAGTTCACCGTAACGAGTGTTGAAGTGACAGATTGTTTGTCTGATTACTGTTATCGTGTTGCGTTGTTGTGTGTTCTTCAGATTGTTTAAGTACTATGAGTCAGTATGAGTAGCGATATTACTGTGTGAGTCTGAATAGGCACTTGAAACGTTGCTGTAGTGTGTTCTGTTTGTTCCACCGGATTCATTGCATTGGGTGTGATTATTTGTTTGACCTCGAGTACGAGGCAGAACTAGTACTGTCAGTGAACGTGAACCTTTCATCTGAAGATCACTGTAAGGTGTGTGACGAATGAATCTATCGACTATAGTGTTTTCTCTGATTGATTTACTATATGCTGTGGAGTCTGTGTGAGTATGATGTTCTGCACCTAAGAACGTCGTGTAGGAGTTGTGCTAGTGTTGACTTGCACTAGTACAGTATTCTCTATAACTTATTATTAATTGTGAGTATTGTCATAGTAAAGATCGGACTACTGCATTCCACTAGCAGGTTAGTCTGAAGAAGTTCGGTACCCAGGAACATAGAATTCGAGTACTGTTCAGTTAATACTAGTAATTGAGCTAAGACACGTATGAGTGCTTTTGTGTTGTGACGAAGATTTGGGAAATAAGTACAGGGCCTCTGTCTAACAGACCCCTACCACTCCCGAACCCACTTAAGTCGGTTAAACGCTCTTCTGACAGTTAGAACGAAACGGTTTAACAAGTTAACACTTAACGCTTGTCACACTTAACACTTGGCGCCATCTGTAGGAACGTGGCATTAAGATTGCCAGTCGTCTGTCAGAATCGAACATCCAGATTATCGATCGATTGATTGGAAGTAGCAACAAAACTAGATTGTTGCAAACTGTTTCGATAGTAATACTACGCGATTAGTACAAAAGATGATACATGCCGGTTACTCGATCTGGTGAAACGTATCCCAAGAACCATCAGTCTGGAGTACTTAATGTACTAAAGACAACTCTGGGAGAAAAAGGTACAACTCGGTCTAACCCAGTTGTCAAGAAAGTCAAGAACGTTAGAATTGACTCCGGTCATATTCCGGTGGAACGTGTTACGCCTCTGGTACATTCCGGTGCTATTTCGACACAGTCTGTCGAAGATATAGTAATTCCAGAATTTACCAGAACGCAGTCGGAAGTTAGTTTAACAATCTTGGATAAAGATTCGAATTTGTTTACGATTAGAAACACATTAGCTAAAGAAATTGGCAAGAGCGAAAAAACACCATATTCTGGTGAAATTTCGGTACATTCCGGTGATATTTCGGTAACAGAATCACAGTTTTTCGACGACGGTTTATCAATTTTTGGTGAATCTTCAGCCCAGCCACCACTTTTTGAAGTAAGTTCCCCTACACTGGACATCAAGAAGGAAGGAAAGCTGTTCGAGACAGAGATTCAAAGCATACTAAGCAAGATCATCGCACCGGAAAGTGCACCATCCGACGATACAGATTCCGATAGTTCAGATATTCAGCCCCGAAATACAGAAGACAGTCACAATACACTCACCATGAACAGGCAAGAACAACAGCAACAACAGTTATGTCCACCCAGGCCGCCTCCAACAGGTGTGACATACACGAAATTCGGTGGATTCCCAGGAGATGATCTGGATGCTCACATACGCACTTTCGAGATAAGCTACGCAGTTCTCAACCATCCACCGGATCAGGCCTATAAGGCTATTGTCTTTCAAGCCACACTGGTCAATGAAGCAGCTAGATGGCTTACAAAATATGATATTAATCACTTCGGCAACTATGAAGCAGTACGAGATGCTTTTCTGCAGCGATTCAGGCTAAAAAAGAATCCAGCCAAAATTTTTGACTATCTACAGAACAACAGACAGAAGGCAAATCAAACCGTGTAGGAGTATGCTACTCTCTTCAGAACGCACTTAAGGTAGCTACCACCGGCCCATGCTAACTTACCAGATGACGTTATCACTCAGTGGTTCATCAATGGCTTGACTCCACAACTTAAGCAGATCATGATCATAAGATGTGTCGAAGCTATGACACTCGATGCAGTCATCGCAATGGCTCTGCAACTGGAAAACAAAGTCGGCGGATTTACAGAAGATCTGGAGTGGTTAAAAACAAACAAAAATATTGCCGAAGATATGATCAGACAAGTATACTGCATCACATGCAAAAATTCAGGACATACTAGTGCCAATTGCGCACTTAATCAGACATTCTGCGCTATCTGCAACACTGCCGGACACACCACCGAAAACTGCGCATACAACGCTAGAGTATAGGGAACAGCGACTGTCAATGCAATTATCCAGGAACAAGGGCAGCCAGCCAACCACTATGTGCCTCCGCAAATGAGAAACAACCAGCAGCAAGGATATCGAAATTACAAAGGACAGAGGAATAACAACTATAATACAAACCGCTGGCAGAACGGACCACCACCGGAAAATCCCAATTTACCACCACCACGCTGCCATTTTTGTGGTGAATTTGGACATATTAGGAGATTTTGCAAGGATGCAGCTGAGTATGATCAAAGGAAGAAGGAACGTCAAAATCCAATGGCCAACATGGTACAAATCACACCAGTGGAAACACAGGCTGCTGCAGTCCAGACCCGATCCGGTAAACAACTGCAGCCGACAGTAGAAATATTTGAACTAGGGATACGTGAACAACACAGAATGTACAACAAGGCTAGTCAATGGACCACAGCAGAACCACCAGTCTTCCCAGAACCTATTCCGGTAACCCAGCCCTCGTTAACAAAGGAAGGAACACAACCACGGGAGTCAGCAGTGGGAACATCATCAGCAGCAGACACATTACCAACAGTAGACACCTCCGCATCAGCAGAGGCATCAACTTCAACATCGGTGGAGCCTGTCAACCAATCTCCATAGGCCTGGGAAATCTTATCTAAGGCATCTATCACCCTACCTCTGGGCCAACTACTGCCATTAGTGCCTGGAATTCGACAACAATTTCAACAACATTTCAGTCTGGTGCCTTCTTGTATTCCAGCAACAGCAGCAGTTCAACCGGAACCTGATTCTACGGTTGATCATTCAGTTCCCTTGATTACAGTATGGTATAAGAATCATAAGATTACGCAGGTACTCATTGATGGAGGCTCTGGTGTTAACATTGCAACTGCGGCATTATGCAAAAGGTTAGGATGGACCGAAATCGAACCAGTTCAATTTTTTGTCAGAATGGCAGATCAATCAAGAGTCCATCCCTTAGGACTTGTGCGGAATGTACCCATCACTTTACAAGGTACGACCTTTAAGATGACCTTTGTTATACTAGATCTGCCGGAATCCACTTTGGATTACAACCTTCTTTTCGGCCGACCTTGGCTGAAGCATGCGAAGGTAATACAGGACTGGTCTGCACAAGAGCTTACGTTTAAAGATGCCAATCGTAGATATGTGGTAAAATTAGATGCTATACAACCTTGCGAACTACACGTTAGATCGTATTTTGCTGAACCAGTCCATATGTTAGATGGATTGTCAGATGATGAAGAAGAAGAGTTTCTGAAGAGTAACGCTGACTTAATTTCCTTAGGAACTATTGATCTACAGTCCGTTGTAGATAATTGGAACGCTTCAGTCTGTACAGTAATACCCATCACAGAAGAGGCTAAGAAGGAAGATACTGTTTCGACACATGACGATGAACTACAACAACTTCTTAAACCAACAGATGACACAGAGAAATCTCAACAGTTCTATGTCCCCGAAGATCAGCTGATCATTTACAATTTAGGAGATGAAGATCACCCGTGTCCTGTAAAGATAAAGCAAAATTTACCGGAATTATTTGAAGCTGATCTAATCCAACTACTCTGCGAATTTTTCGATGTATTTGCATGGGACTACAAGGACATGAAAGGATTGGACCCCCGCATCTACCAGCACAGGGTCATGCTGAAGCCAGAAGCAAGACCGATAAAGCAACCCAGCTACCGGATGAATCCCATTATGCATCTCAGGTAAAGGCAGAACTTGATAGGTTATTAAAAGTCGGATTCATCATGCGAGTAGAGCATGCTGAATGGATCTCTCCGATTGTGATTGTGCCAAAGAAAAATAAGCAATTGCGAATCTGTGTAGATTACCGGAAATTAAACGCAGCAACCGTACCGGATCCCTTTCCAATCCCCTTTTTGGATACCATGCTTGATAGAGTAGCAGGCCACGAGATGTATTCATTCCTAGATGGATACAGTGGCTACAACCAAGTGAGAATGGCCGAAGAAGATATACCAAAAACTGCATTTATTACCAATTGGGGTGTCTTTGCTTGTACGGTAATGTGGTTTGGATTGAGAAACGCACCAAGCACATTTCAAAGATGTATGCAGGAAATATTTTCTCCTTATCTCACCTCTTTTATGCAAGTTTACCTTGACGATTTCTCAATTTTCGGTAAGATGATAGCACACCTGTTCCATTTACGGTGTTGTTTTCAGAAATGCAGAGAGTATAGACTTTGTTTGAATCCAAACAAATCGGTGTTTGCGGTTTCATGTGGCAAGTTACTTGGCCACATTGTATCTGCACAAGGTATACAGGTGGATCCAGATAAAATTTCGGCAGTATTAGAAGCTCCGGTGCCCACTACACCAAAGGAAGTTATGCGCTTCATGGGCCAAGTACGGTGGCATGGAAGACAATTACGGTGGCTTGCTCATTTGGCAATACCACTAAACAAGCTAATCACCAAGACTCCTCGATAATTTGAATGGACCCAGGAATGCCAGATAGCATTTGATCGTTTAAAGCATTTATTAATACAAGTTCCTATCTTACAGCCGCCGGACTGGGATCACCCATTTCATGTATTTGTCGATGCTTCAGATATAGCAATAGGAAGTGTGTTGATGCAACAAATTGAGAAGTGGTTCAGACCAGTGTATTATGCAAGTCGAAGATTAACCCCTGCTGAGAAGAATTACTCTGTAACAGAAAGAGAATGTCTAGGGCTAGTATATTCCGTCAAAAAATTCAGACATTACTTGCTGGGCTGTAAATTCACATTTCATACAGATCATGCTACACTTATCTATCTAGTTCGGCAACAACATTTAGGTGGTCGATTAGCACGACGGGTGCTACTCTTGCAAGAATTCGACTACGAAGTCATTCACCGGCCAGGCAGTTCGCATGCCTTAGCAGATTTCTTATCCCGCTTAGATTCCGGTGAAGCTCCGGTAGGTATAGATGACACAACTCCAGCGATCTATAGCTCTGAACTAATGAATGATGATATTACAGACCCACATACACCATCTACATATTATGATCAGATCCTGACTTTTCTCATCGAAGGCTGTCTTCCATCTCAGACTTCTATGGCAGTACGTAGGAAAATTGCAGTCTTTAGCCGCCGAATTTGGTTAATTGTTGGAGAACTATATTATGTAGAGCATACCGGAATCCTACTTCGTTGTATTCCACTGCATGAAGCTAACTCAATTATTACTTTGGCTCACTCGATTCCTTTCGGTGGCCATTTTGCAGCAGACTTAACTCACCGAAAAATTCTGCAGAGTGGTCTCTGGTGGCCAACTATGTACAGAGATATATCACAGTTCGTAAAACAATGTGATACTTGTCAAAGATCTGGACAGTCCTTGCAACGTTACCTTTTTCCTCTGCAACCCATCTTACCATTGGAACCTTTCCAGAAGTGGGGTCTAGATTTTATCGGTCCGATTACACCTCCAGCAATCTTCAGTAACAACCGTTACATACTAACCTGTACAGACTATGCAACCAGATGGGCAGAAGCCTGGGCTTTATGGTCTGCTACAACAGTTGCGGTAGCAAAATGTCTGCTAACCGATGTCTTTCCACCTTTTGGTTTACCACTGGAACTTGTCTCAGATCAAGGAACTCATTTTGTAAACCAATTAATGAAGGCACTTACACAGTCGTTCCAGGTCACACATAAATTTAGTTCTCCTTATTATCCTCGTGCTAATGGTTTGGCTGAAAGTACAAACAAATCTTTGCTGAATATGCTTCGAAAATTGATCATGGAAGCACCGGAAAGATGGGATCAACTGCTACCTGCAGTGTTATGGGCATACCGGACTACCTACAAGGTAACAACAGGATTGACACCTTTCAAACTAGCTGATGGCTTAGAAGCAATAGCACCAATGGAAGTAGTTATACCAAGTCTGCGTGTAGCCATTACCCAGAAACTACTACCGGAAGACTCACTGTCATTTCGGTTGGACACACTCAGAGAGTTAGACGAGCACCGATGGCTCAGTTTTTTAACCATGCACGAAGTCCAACTAAGACAGGCTAGGATGCACGATCGACACTTGAAGACTCCAGTTTTTTCGGTGGGATAGCTTGTACTTTTCTATAATGCAAAGTCAAATAGATCCGCAGGCAAATTCAAATTATGGTGGTTCGGCCCGTACAAGATCTCAGAGCAAATCGGTCCAGCAACTTTTTGGTTGACTACGTTGACCGGAAACCCACTTCCAAAAGCAACCAATGGTTCGAAGCTGCGACCATATCAACACGCTGCTAACCCGCATTAAAACATTCGTCGGTGGACCGCGTTTTTTGGTTTTACTTTACTTTTCCTTCTGTTCTTTCTTTTTCTTTTTGTAAATAGCCGCGTAAAAAAAAAAAGGCACGAAAATCTTTATGTCATAAGCCGTCCTCCTTACCAGTTACTCGAGATGCATGCCAAATTGAAAGCAGTATCATTCCAACACCGCACAATGATAACCATCACTTCCTATCCCCCACCGTAATTTCTCTACTTAATCTCTTCTGTTACGCCAAAAAAATCGCTATTGTGTTTTTGTGTTTGTAATCTGTGCGCCCACTGTGCTCTGTGTATCCGTGTTCTGTGTTCTATTTTCGTGTGCGCTATGGAAGCACTGGAGAATTACGCAGCCTTCCGTGATGGTATCCCTACCGAGGTAGGAGAAAACCTGCGCACCCGTGGGTTGGCCAACTTCGCTGAGCTGCCTTGGCACTCAGTGGAAGCCCATCCCTTTTTCGCGCAGATCATACCTGCCATCACCCAATCCCCCATCACTAAGCGAAAATGGATCTTCCTCTCCCTGCCATCTCGAACCGTAGTAACCTTCCAAGCCTTTGCCGAATCCTTCCGCCTCACTCCACAAGGCCGTGAGAATGGCCCAAGCATCCCCGTAGCCCGCATGATAGAACTCTTCCCCCGCTATTCATCGAACGAGTACGCCATCCTCTACCGCCCTGAACCCAAAAGAACTACACTCCAGTTCTTAGTCGCCATCCTAAACCTCCAGAAACGCACCTACGGCATATCCCGCCCTTTCTACTCCTCCATCGACCTAGCTTCCCGAGAACCCGTTAACTTCGCCTCCTACTTCTTTCTCCGGATCCATAAAGAATGTGTAGCCATAGTGAAACAGGTTAATAAAGGAACTACCCCTCGGTCTCGATTACCCCACATCCTTTCCTTTCTCTTTCCGGCCATTCTAGCAGCTGAACCACCATCCAGAGCCCCCATCCTACGACACGAAGAATCCGTCCAACCCTTAGCAGACGACGAAGAAGAAGATGAAGAGGAGATCCAACAGCTTTTCCGCCGAAAACGCATTAGAATCAGCTCCTCCAAAAGTGACGTACAGAAATCCGTCGGACAAGACAAGGAAGCCGAAGATGAAACTTTCCACAACACTGCCATGTCCATACAACACGACTCGACAGCGCAATCCACATCATCCGAGCACCAGGAACAAGAACGACAAACAGAAACAGAACCCATCTCGACCGAAGAAGTCTCTCAGCAACATACCGAGCAAGAACAACAAACTGAGGAACAGGAAGATTTCGACAAACTGCTCAAAGCAGTAGAATCCGCCGTAGGCAACGTCGAAGCAATGCAACAAAAGGTAATACAATCTGTTGCTACTACTCTCACTCCACCGTCGGAACCTCCCATAGCACCTGTTGAGCCCACCGCATCTTCCACCTCATCACCCAATTATTCTCCACTGACCTCCCAACAGATTCACACCACATCCTCTTCACAACCACGGCACCCTCTTCTCCTCCCATCAATACCGGTATTCTCTGAGCTTGCGTCAATGGGGCAATTGCTCATTAATCTCTCCCAGCAGCTCCCTATCCAGATTCGCGAAGTCACAGACACTATTCGACATGACTTGCAACATAAAGTAGATTTACTGGAAGCAGACATCACACCACTCCAGGAGGAGGTTGACGCCGTCAGGGCCGAAAACCACCAGCTCCAGACGCAGGTCTCCCAGCTCCAGGCTCAGTTGGCAGAACAACAACTGTTAATCCAACAAAAAGACATAGCGCTAGAACAACTAGCCGAAAAAGACAGATTACTAACCGAAGCACAGACCGCAATCCCGAAAATGAAGACAGAGATGCAAGACAAGGAGGATGCAAGGATTGCACTCGGCAATCTGTTAGAAGAGACAAGACAGCAGCTGGATGAAGTGGTCAAACAAGGACAAGAGCAACATGATTTAGCCATGAAGAGTATTGAAGAATTGCAAAGATTCAAGATTGATTTTGATCAAGTCAATGAAATATTACGAAGAAAGCTAGCAAATGAGGCTCAAACACAGAAATTAATCAAAGATATCAAAAGAGAACGCGATGCCTACTCAAGGACAATCATGCATCAGAATCAGGAGATAGAAGATCTAAAGATTTCACGGGATGCTGCCCTGTCCAACGATTTTTATTTACAGGAGGCCTTTTTGCAAACACAGGCTGAGATTTTATTAGCCGAAGCAATAGCGTTAAGCTCGGCTAGAACCGATGCCCAATTAGTGGAGCCTAGTATCTTAGTACAGATGTTAGAAACACTTAAGAAGAAAATTACCCGAACTTTTAGGCTAGCCCGTAACATGTACTTAGAAGGATTAGTAGCCGAACAGTAAAAAGCTTGCGGGTTCGAGTCCTACCGAGCGTGCCAGTGTTAGTGGCCGCCGGAGTGGGACAGATGTAACGGATGCCGGATGTAACGGAGTTTTTTGAAACGCACGCGAAAAGTTGGTACGCGCATCTTGTAAAATCTATATAAAGCAATGTAAAGAGAATGGTCAAAGAGAGACGTTTTTCTGGAATTGCCAGAATGGTCGTCTGAATATCTGTGAGAGTATTGTTTAATACTGTTGTGAAGTTCTGAGTACTGCTAGTGTTGAGTATGTTCTGCATCGTCTGCTCATATTGTAGTTCACCGTAACAAGTGTTGAAGTGACGGATTGTGTGTCTGATTACTGTTATCGTGTTGCGTTGTTGTGTGTTCTTCAGATTGTTTAAGTACTATGAGTCAGTATGAGTAGCGATATTACTGTGTGAGTCTGAATAGGCACTTGAAACGTTGCTGTAGTGTGTTCTGTTTGTTCCACCGGATTCATTGCATTCGGTGTGATTATCTGTTTGACCCCGAATATGAGGCAGAACTAGTACTGTCAGTGAACGTGAACCTTTCATCTGAAGATCTCTGTAAGGTGTGTGACAAATGAATCTGTCGACTATAGTGTTCTCTCTGATTGATTTACTATATGTTGTGGAGTCTGTGCGAGTATGATGTTCTGCAGCTAAGAACGTCGTGTAGGAGTTGTGATAGTGTTGACTTGCACTAGTACAATATTCTCTATAACTTATTATTAATTGTGAGTATTGTCGTAGTAAAGATCGGACTACTGCTCTGATTCCACTAGCAGGTTAGTCTGAAGAAGTTCGGTACCCAGGAACATAGAATTCGAGTACTCTTCAGTTAATACTAGTAACTGAGCTAAGACATGTATGAGTGCTTTTGGGTTGTGACGAAGATTTGGGAAATAAGTACAGGGCCTCTGTCTAACAGACTCCTACCACTCCCAAGAACCCACTTAAGTCGGTTAAACGCTCTTCTGACAGTTAGAACGAAACGGTTTAACAAGTTAACACTTAACGCTTGTCACACTTAACAACGACCATGGCTGAGGCATGCAAGTGTCATTCATGATTGGGGCAAGGACACTATGTGGGTACAAAAGAAAGGGCAAGAGCTGATACAGATTCATTTAGAAGAGGGCCCAGATAATCAAGGAAACACTAGCATGATGCAAACAGTTGGCATATGCATGGAAACAGAATCCGAGGATCAACCCCAAATAGATTTCGAGGAAGAAGAGGATATTCTAAATTGGCTCCAAGCAGGCAACTCTTCCTCTTGTTTTGGAATTTTTCTTAATAATTCTTGCACGACTGAAGGTTATGATGAAGATAAGGAGAAAGTCTAGGTTGATGGATTGGGAGAGCCCATCACAGACCACAGAAGGGGCAGGAAGACACCCCTCAAATACAACTTGGAGGAGGATATGACAACCACAGATAAAGAGGTTACTAAAGCTAAAGGCAAGGTAAAAGATTCTAGTGAAGAGTGTTCTTTCCCGATTCAAGAAATCCCTGTAGGATGGATGCAGGACAAGGAGGAACACATTGAAATTCAAAATACACCTGCTTATGAAGCAATGCACGAAAAGCTAGTAGAAGAAGACAAGGAAGAAGATGAGCACGAAGATAATATGGTAGAGAGAGATCCTGTCAAAGAAATACAATTAGGCACTCAAGACAATAATCAGCCAGTTTTGGTGGCCACTTGGTTGTGGAGCCACCCAGGGCTCCTTGAAAAGGTAAAATCATTCTTGACCCATTATATAGATGTTTTTGCCTGGCATTATAAAGACTTAGAAGGAGTGCCTGCAACTTATGGAGAGCACATAATCCCTCTGGTTGATGGAGCCAAACCCATAAGAGGGAAGAGTTATAGACTTAATCCAAAATATGCTGAAGCTGTCTATGTGGAAATACAAAAGATGGAGGATGCAAGAATCATCATTCCTGTAGAACACTCAGAGTGGCTCTCACCTATGGTTATAGTACCAAAGAAGAATAATAATAAAATCAAAATTTGTGTTGACTTTAGAGCACTCAACAAGGTGACCATTCCAGATGGTTTCCAAATGCCTTTTGCAGAGCAGGTCATTGAAGAAGTGGCTGGGCATGCATTATATAGCTTTATGGATGGATTTAGTGGCTATAATCAAATATCAATACACCCAGAGGATCGTGAAAAGACTGCTTTTATCACACCTTGGGGAACATATGTGTATGTAAAAATGCCATTTGGGCTCAGAAATGCTCCAGCCACCTTTACAGAACGGCCAATCTCATTTTTGGCCCCCTATTGCTGGAATCACTTAGAATCTTCATGGATGACTTCTCTTCGTTTTCAGGTTCTCACAAAGAAACTCCTCTAGATTGTTTGGACCATCACTTGAGGCAGTTGCAGAATGTTTTCAAGAGATGCAGGGAGACTAAGCTAAAGCTCAATCCAAACAAATGTCATTTCCTTGTGACAGAAGGAACTCTCTTAGGACATGTGGTGTCGGCTAAAGGTATGGCCCCAGATCCTGACAAAATCATTTCTATATTAAAGTTTACTAAACCTAAATCTCCTAAAGAGATTCAAAGTTTCTTGGGGCATACTGGATACCATAGAAGGTTTATAAAAATGTATGCAGAGATAGCCAGACCACTGGCTAGACTTACAGGTAAGGAAGTACCTTTTAAATGGGAAGAAGAGGAGGAAAAAGCATATCAAACATTACGGTCAAGGTTAGTGTCTGCTCCTATTTTGATCACACCTGAGTGGTCAAAAATCTTTCATATACATGTGGATGCCAGTGCCTATGCAGTGGGGGCAGTTTTGACCCAACCCAGTGAAGAATTTAAAGTGGACAGACCAATTCAATATGCCAGTAGAATCTTGACCAAGGCTAAAAGGAATTACAGTACTACAGAAAGGGAAGCCCTAGCAATGGTTTTTGCTATCCAAAAATTCCGTCATTACTTACTGGGAGTAAAATTTATTATTATAACAGATCACCAACCACTTAAATACTTGCTCAACAAACCACAAGCCACTGGTAGAATATGGAGGTGGTTATTGTTGTTCCAAGAGTTTGATTTTTTTGTAGTCCACATACCAGGTAAAGATAATGTTATGGCGGATCACCTATCCAGAATCAATATGATGAATCAAGCTAGTGGAATCAATGATGATTTTCCAGATGCTCATCTGTTTGCTGTACAAGCTCAAGGTTGGTATTATGATATCAAGAATTTCATTAAAATTGGGTTGTATCCAGAAAAGGCTAGTGCTGTGCAAAGGAAGAGACTGCTAATCAAGAGTAGACCATATACCTTCATTGAAGATAAATTATATAGACAGGGCAAGGATGACATGTTTAGGAAATGTTTGGAAGAAGAAGAAGTGAGGGAAATCCTTCACTCTGCATATGAAGGAACAGGTGGTGGGCACCTTCTAGGGCATATTATGAGTCAGAGGATACTGGATGCTGGGCTATGGTGGCCTACACTATCTAAGGATGCAGATGAATGGGGAAAGGCATGTGACGTTTGCCAGAGGTGTGGACCTAAGCCAACAAGCAGAGGCATAACCCCTTGATTGTTTCCACTTCCTGGCAACCATTTGAGAAGTGGGGACTAGATTTTTTAGGGCCCATCTACCCTCCCGCAATTCCAAAAAGAGAGAAATATCTCTTGATAGCTACAGATTATGCGACAAAGTGGGCTGAAGCTATTGCCTCCCCCGATTGCACTGCCCAAACTGTTGCTGATTTCATTTATAGTAGCATCATTTGCAGGTTTGGATGTCCACTTGAAATTTGTACAGATCAGGGTACCCTTTTGTCAATAAAGTCCTGCAGGAAATTTTCAACAGGTATAGAATTCTACATAGGACCTCCTGTGCTTACTATCCAAGAGCCAATGGACAGGCTGAATCGACAAATAAGGTTTTAATCTCAATGTTAAGAAAGGAGTGTATGTTACAGCCCACTTCCTGGGGCATTTCTTATCAAGGTACCCTATGGGCATACAGGTTAGCCTACAAAGAGGCCACGGGATATTCTCCATTCCAACTGGTTTATGGCATATTGCCCATTGAGCCCTTTGAATTTTTACATGGATCACCTAAGATAGCATTCATGCAGGGCAAGAAAGATTGTGATGTCTCTCAGAGGCTCGGAGCACTACATAAAGTGGAGGAGATTCGTCTACTAGCAACAAAACAATTGATAGAGACTCAGATTCCGAGGAAGGAGGCACATGATCGACATCTGTGGAACAACAACATAGAACCAGGCAAGTTAGTTCTTCTCCATAGACCTCATCTTCATACACAACTGAGAGGAAAATGGCTTCCACATTGGGAAGGACCTTATAGAGTCAAAACAATGCTAAATTGGGGTGCTGTGGAGTTAGAGACGCTGAAAGGAGAGGCCTTGCCACTGGTCAACATATCAAGGCTCAAGGCCTATCATCAACACACTTGAAGAAGTATGGATCACCTGGAACTGCAAAATCTGTCCAGGTTGTACATAGCTTTCTCATCTCATTTTGCTCAGTTTTAGTAGTTTTCTTTATCAATTTCGTTCTTGTTCCTTGTGTTTTTAGCAAACCTAGAAGACATTTCATAACCTCTGCAAAAGTAAAACTTTTGGGTATTTTTGGAAACTTTTCTAGCATTTTTTATCCCTTTCCGATGTCAATTTCTTGCCAATAGGAGGAATAAATGGAGGCTCTCTGTGGTTTGATGAAGGATATCTGACCTAACCCTGTAGTAAATTTCATGAGAATTTTTCGGCAATTTTTTGGCAATTTTTTGGATTTTGCTTTCAATTTTCTCTATTTTTGGGTTATTTTCCCCAAAAAAAAAGGCCCCCCCCAGGATTTTCGGGTCAGATAAAAAAAAAACACCCCCCCATCCCCCCAATTTATTTTTCATTTTATTTTATTCTTTTTTATTTTATTTTATTTTTTATTTGTTTGTTTTATTATTTATTTTATTTTCTTTTTATTATTTTTGTCTGGGCGTGAAAAAAAAAAGAAGACAACTTTATTTTTTTTTTTTTTAATTTTCATGGCTCAAAGCTTTTGGCTCTGGATCGTGCCTTGGTTGGCCGTTTTTTACAAAAATGCAGTCATTTTCATGTTTTTTGGCACCTCTGGAATCAGTTTTTGGCTTTATTTTTCCAGATTCCCACATTTACTATGAGTTTTGGTCAAAACCCTCAAGTTTTAAGAACATTTATCACATGTTTTTATTTCACCACATTGTCCACATGGTATATTCTCACCTCATCTTACATTTGGTTTTTATATTTCCCATATGTACCCTCTGTGGCCCTCCAGTTTCATCATTTTAACCCCCTCCAGACCCCTGATTCCTACTCCCAATCCCTTCCTTTACCAATCTGCCCAGCCACATCATCACCCCTCCCTGCCCCATCCATCTCCGCACCCTTAGCCCTCCCTTCCCATTCCTTTCCACCCTCCCATTGCCATCCTTTTTGCTTTTCCATAAAAACATCCCACTTCTGGTTCTTCTCTGGTGCTTGTTCTATCCTGCTTTTGGTGGATTTGGTTGTTGCTGAGATGTCCTCTTCAAGTTTTTGCAGCTCCATTATCATGGTGTCCTATATGCTCAGAGTTTTGGTTGTAGCTCTCCGGGACAGAGAGCACATTAGGTGGTGGGCAACTGTTGAGCCCATAAGAGTCATGTTGGTCAAAGTCAACTGTAGTTAAGGTCAAAAGATCAAAGTCAACTAGTCAAAGTCAACAAGGTCAAGGTCAAAGTCAACAGGTGCAAAGTGAAAGTGCTAAAGTGCAGGTATCAAAGTGCACAGGTAGTGCACAATTAATTGTCCACAAAGGGTAAATTGGAGAAAGTGGGTTGCAGGTTGCAGAGGTATTTTCTCTAATTTCCCTAAGGTTCAAAGTGTGTTTTAAAGTGTTTTGAAAGGTTCAGGTGAACCCCCTCTTATGTGCAAAAGTGAAGACTTAAAAGGAAAATGTGAAGGTATGTGAAGCGGCAACATACGCACAGGTGAAAGTATGGCCCCCCATTAAAATTTTGGTTTTAGTCAAAAGTCACTACAGGACAAAACAGTGAGTCGTTGGCTGCCACTTGTGAAGACAATCTTGGGACATCAAAGTGAGCACCAAGATACCATTGCAGTTAGGAGCGTACATGATCGACACACTCAAATCAAGGCAAGGTCTATTCTTGGACCAATCTTAGAGTAAGCAAGAAAAGCATAGTCTAAGTGAAGCAAGAGAGAGAAGTGCAAGAGTCACTAGTGTGCGACGCAGAGAAGAGGAAGTGCAAGGTGCATGGAGAGTGACTAAGGATTTGTGCAGAGAGTGCTAAGCTATACTCCCCCAAGGATCTCAAGGTCTCCTTGTAGTGTGCGCGTGCCGACAGAAGGTATTCATTCCTCCCCCTTAGTGGAAGCTTGGTGTAAGGTGTGCACAAGGATAAGCTTGAAGCAGGTGGAGGTCTAGTGCAGAGGAGGCCGGCGGCAAGAAGAATTTGGGATATTTGGTATTTGTAATTGAGCCCTCTGTGGGATTGTGCACAGAGGTATTGGCTTGTATTGTGCTTCAAACATTGTAATTGTCTTACTGTAATCAATCGGCAGAGGTTTCCAGGTGTATTTTCTCTTCTTGTCTCTTCCCTTTTCTCCTACAAACCCTCAAACTCCTTCTTGTCTAAGAATCCCCCAACAGTTGTCAAATAAGGGGAGAACACTTCCTGCACACATCGTTGGAATGTACTCGGGGCATTCCGTAAACCAAACCACATTACGGTGCAGGCATAGACACCCCAATTGGTGATGAATGTTGTCTTGAGTATATCCTGTTCTGCCATCCGCACTTGATTATATCCACTGTAGCCATCCAGAAAAGAATACATTTCATGGCCTGCTACCCTGTCGAGCATTGTATCCAAAAAGGGGAGAGGAAACAGATCCGGTACACTGGCGGCATTGAGTTTTGGTAATCAACAAAAATGCGTAACTGTTTATTTTTCTTCGGCACTATCACTATTGGTGATATCCACTCAGCATGCTCAATTGGCACAATACATCCCACCTTCAATAAACGATCAAGTTCAGCCTTCACATGTGCAGCATATTTAGGGTTCATTCTGTAACTAGATTGTTTGATTGGCCTCCCATCCTGTTTAAGCACTACCCGATGTTGATAAATCCGTGGGTCAAGACCTTTCATATCTCTATAGTCCCAGGCGAAAACATCCAAAAATTCACGTAAGCGTTGGATCAAATCTTCTTGGAATTGCTCTGCTATTTCGGCCTTAATTTTGACTGGCCTCTGGTTGACCGTATCTCCCAAATTGTATGTTACCAACTGATCCTCCGGTACATAAAACTGTCGGGGTTTTGCCAAATCATCAGTGGGTTGTAACAGTTGTTGCAAAGTCTCTTCATCCACCATGATATCGGTTTCTGCTTCTGCTTCCTCCGTTAGTGGCATGACCGTACAAGATGCCAGACTCCACTGGTCTGCACGTCGTGTAAGTCGACAGTCCCTAAGGCAATAAGGTCCTTATTTGCGTTAAGAAAAGCCTCCTCCTCATCATCAGATAGCCCCTGCAGCATATGAACTGGTTTTGCTACATAAGGGCGTGCGTGTAAATCACAGGGTTGCATAGCATCCAATGGAACTACGTATTTACGGTGATTGTTCTTAAAACTTAGCTCCTGCGCTAACCAATCCTGTACGACTTTGGCTTGCTTGAGCCATGGTCGACCGAAAAGTAAGTTCTAGTCGAGGCTGGATTCGAGTAGCTCCAGAACTACAAAACTCATTTTAAATGTGGTCCCCTGCAAGGTAATAGGGATATTACGGACTAACCCCACCGGATGTACTTGGGATTGGTCCGCCATCCGCACAAAAAATACTGGCTCAATTTGGTGCCACCCCAATTTGTTACAAAGTGCCGCAGTTGCTATGTTCACGCCAAACCCTCCGTCAATTAAGACGTGTAATTTTTTGGTTTTTGTACCAAAGTGTAATCAACGGAACTGTATGATCCACTATAGGATCCATCTCCGGTTGTATAGTCGTAGTCGTGGGAGTACAAGAAGGTCCAGGGCTGACCTATTGTTGAAACTGCTGCCAGACTCCAAGAACTAAAGCAAGCAACTGTCCCAAAGGTAGAGTGATTGAAGCTTTAGAAATAACATCCCACACGTGGTCGGGTTGTGCAGCGGTCATCACCGGTTCGGATTGTGGTTCTGATGTTAGCCGAGGAACCTGAGTTATCGCGACAGAATCAGGGAACACCGTCGGCTCCTTTGTTGTCCATTGGCTTGCCTTTGCAAAAATCTGTTGTTGCTCGTGAACTCCGGGTTCGAACACTTCAGCTGCCGCTGCAACTGTTTGCCTGACCTTGTCTGTACAGCTGCTGCTTGTGAATCCACCGGGGAAATAAAAACCATGCTTGTCATTGGACTTTGTCATTCCTTCTTCCTTTTGTCGTAGTCTGTAGCTTCTTTACAAAATCGACGAATGTGCCCAACCTCGCCACAGAAGTGACATCGTGGAGGTGGGAGAGGATTACCTTCAGCCGATGTGCCCGTCTGCCATCGGTTTTGATTGAAATTGCGCTGACCCCGATAATTCCTGTATCCTTGCTGTTGGTTGGTGTGCAATTGTGGCGGTACATAATGGGTGGCAGGTTGGCCCTGTTCCTGTATGATGGCGTTTACTCTTGCTCTTCCTTGCACCTTTGCATTATAGGCATATGTTTCCGTTGAATGCCCTGTCATGTTATAGATGGCACAATACATGTGATTGAGGGCACAGGTAGAACTGGTATGACCGGGATTCTTACACTTGGTACAGAACACCTGTTTGGTTGGGTCCTCAGTCACGTTTCTGTTGGCTTTCAACCATTCCAAGTCTTCCGTAAATCCTCCGACTTTGTGCTCTAATTGCAAGGCCATCGCAATGACAGCATCCAACGTCATTCTGCCCACACAGCGGATAATCATAATTTGTTTGAGCTGTGGGTTTAAGCCATTGATAAACCACTACGTGATGACATCATCAGGAAGATGGGCATGCATCGATGGCAATTGCCGCAGGTGCGTTCTAAACAGTGTCGCATACTCTTGGACACTTTGGTGGGGTTTCTACCGGTTGTTGTGCAAGTAATCAAAGATCTCTGCAGGGTTCTTTTCAGGCGAAACTACTGTAGGAATGCGTTCTTTACCTCATCATAATTACCAAAATGATTAATATCATACTCTGTTAGCCACCTCGCTGCTTCATTGACCAGCGTGGCCTGAAACACAATGGCCTTGTACGCCGGGTCGGGTGGGTGGTTTAATACTGCATAACTGATCTCAAAGGTGCGTACATGGGCATCAGGGTCATCCCCCGGAAATCCACCGAACTTTGTGTAAGTCACTCCTGTTGGAACTGGTCGAACTGGCACGATTGGCTGCGACTGTTGCTGCTGCTCAAACTGTGGTTGCGGCTGTGGAGGTGTTTGCTGTTGTGACTGTGAACCACTCATGGTGCTATGGTGGGTAATATTGTTGTTATCTAGATGTTGAGGAGGTGTCTCTTGTTCTTCCGAATCTTTATTAACAGCCTGCTCACCTTCCGATTCAAAAATGGCATTGAATCTCTTACTTATCTCCAAATCAAATAGCCTGTCCTCAGCTTTGGTATCAAAATTAGGTAAGCTTGCCCCAAAGAGTGGTGAACGTAATATGGATCCACCAAGAAGTACCACACTATCACCGAAATTTTTTTTTTTTCAAAGTCCCACCAAAGGGTACCGAACTTCCACCGGAACTTATTGAACTTTCACCGCACCAGGTTACCTTTTCACCAGAAACGGTCTCACTCGATAACACAACTTTATCACCAAAAATGGTCGAATTTTGACCCAATAGTGTCGGACTAACTACGCACTGTGTCTTTGTACACCCAGAAGTCACTATACCGTCTTCAGAAAGTACCGGATTACCACCGGAATTCACCAGAATCTCATCATGTGTCATCGGATTGGCACCGGAATCGTTGCTAACTGACTCCGATCCTTCTACAACTGGGCTTAATTGGCCTATACTTCTACCACTTGGGGGTGTCCCTAATAGATTTGGAACTGCCCAGGGATGTTGATCTCTCCTATACTTTGGATAGGACTCGCCGGAACGAGTAACTGGCATATATCACTTCTGCACTGCTTGTCTTGCGTACTGCTCTTCCCTTACTGCTTATTCCCAATCTATTTCCATCTTCCCACATACGGCACTAGTATTAAAAAGGACTTCACTCACGTCCACTTTTAATCTCTTTTCGGGTTCTTGGGGATGGTAGGGGTCTCACAGTGCAGAGGCCCTTTACTTAATTTTCCCCAATTAATCATTTAACCAAACAGTAATTATACATCAAGGCATTAACTTCTGTTACACAGTTACGATTCTTTGATAACGGTTATCTTCACACAGTAGGTTATCGCGCAAATTATCAGCCAC
This sequence comes from Ceratopteris richardii, assembly GCA_020310875.1. NCBI lineage: Eukaryota > Viridiplantae > Streptophyta > Polypodiopsida > Polypodiales > Pteridaceae > Ceratopteris > Ceratopteris richardii. The sequence goes on from CM035409.1 coordinate 189,461,313, forward strand.
ACAATCGTACAAACTTATTGATGTTTAAGGCAACGATACTGTGTTAGTAATAAATTACGGCAATTCAAAAGAATAATAGTACTCCAATTATCTGCAAACTCTGCACCACGGCGTCTCCGCACAGTCGCAATCGCCTAGACAGACAGTCTGGCGATCCCGTCTCCTCTACTGTCGGAGAACCCCGTAATGTCTTTTCATTAATAGATAAAAGGTTACATCTCTTTGCTACGCCCTTTCAGTTGTGTGATATATGAAAATAAAATTACATTGTGCCGATCCGACGGCCTAACAGGTGTTACAACCAAAGTCAATCTCAAGGATTACTCTCATAGAGACGTACCGCCTATTCAATGGAATCCCATCCATAGAGCTAAAGATGATACAGAATAAGTACATACCATAGGATCAGGATCCTCATGGATGCATGAAGACACCCACTTATGGATGTGCAAGGTAGCAGTAGAAGAAGAGCAGAGAGAAAAAGCTAGAGAGATAGGTGGGAAGGAAACTCATAGATCAATTCAAGACCCAACCTATGCACCTGTAGTATTCCCAAACGAAGAATTTGAACCTCATGGTTGGACGGAGATTTTAGAAACCATGGATGTAGCCATCAATGAAGAACAATGGACACCCCATTGTGATGAGGATGGCTTTGACATTTTAGTTTTTTCAATAGAGGCAATCATGTGTGATTCGATTATTGAAGAATGTGAACCTAGCACTGATGCATTTGAGGATGCAAGTGACTCCGATCTTGAGTCAATCCTTATGGACTCACCTTTTGCATCAGAAGAGGAATATTTTGATGAAGTAGAAGCTCATCCCTAGAGACATGAAGAACTTACAAATGAGGTGAGATTAGCCACACAAGTAACCCCTAAGATAACTATCCGCTTCCCATCACTGAACATCTCTTAGAAAGAGTAGCACGAAAGGAAGTGTACAGTTTCCTTGATGGATTTTCTAGCTACAATCAAGTGGCCATAGCTCTAGAAGATCAGCATAAGACAGCTTTTGCCACGGAGTGGGGCATATTTGCTTTTTCGGTAATGCCATTTGGTCTCACCAATGCACCCACTACCTTTCAAAGGCTGATGTGCCACGTGTTTAAGGAATCCTTGAGGAAGAATTTGGAAGTCTATGTCTGATGATCTTTGTGCTCATTCCAACATTAGACATATCCATATACCTGAACTCAAGAAAATCTTTGACAAATGTAGAGAATATCAAGTTTGCCTGAACCTAGAAAAGTGTGTTTTCATGGTTAGGCAAGGCAAGATTCTAGGACACATAGTGTCAAAGAACGGCATATCCACTGATGAAGAGAAAGTGAGAGCTATCACAGAACTACCTAGGCCGAGGAATGTCAAGGAAGTGCAAGCTTTCATGGGGCATTGTGGCTATTACCGACGCTTTATACACATGTATGCCATCATTGCGAAGCCTCTCTACGGACTTTTGACCAATTTTGAATGGACTGATGAATGTGAGAACTCCTTTAATGAGCTTAAATGGCGATTACATTCAGCACCAATCTTGACCACACCAGATTGGAACAAGCCCTTTCATGTTCACGTGGATGCATCCAATTATGCTATTGGATGTGTGCTTGCACAACCTACTGGTGAAGGTAATATGGATCTTTCAATTGCCTATGCTAGTAGACAGCTGAATGCAGCTGAACAAAACTATACAACCACCGAACGAGAAGGATTAGGCATGGTATATGCGGTTAAAAAGTTTAGAAACTATTTTCTTGAAAATAAGTTTAAATTTTTTACTGATCTCAAGCACTGTTGTACTTGGTAAACAAGCCATGCAATACAGGTAGATTAGTAAGATGGTTTCTCTTACTAATGGAGTATGACTTTGAGGTAGTGGTGAGGAAAGGAAAAACTCACTTGAGAGCAGATCATCTCTCAAGGCTCACATCTAGAGAGGCCCCACAAGGAGTACCAAATGACCTTCCTGATGCTTTAACTTGGAAGTTGTACCACAATGGGCCAAGACATTAGTGCCAGTACTGACTTATGGGCCTAAACATCCAATAGTAAACACTCAAGATGGGGAGGTAGTAAAAGCCCAAAAGTACCATATCATGGCAGAGAGTATGTACAAACATACAGATCAAGGAATATTAGCTTGTTGTGTGGAGGAGGATGAGTACGCTAAATGGTTGCAACTAGCACATGTAGGTGCATTAGAGCAACACTACTCAAGGCAAAGAACCCTACATACACTAAGGAGACTCAGAGTGCATTGGCCGACTCTGGAAGAAGAGGTCCATAAGTTGTGCAAGGAATGCCCAGTCTGTTGTATTAGAACACCTGTGGAGCACGCTACACTGTACCAAGTGTCTCTAATAGCAGATTGGAGTGAACCATTAGTAGCCTTTCTGAGGAAGAAAACATTCCCTCAAGATATGACGTTGGCGAGACAAAGGAGCTTAGAACAAGAAGCATTAGACTACTCACTTATTGGAGATAATTTATACAAATGTGGTAAAGATGGTTACCTAAGATTGTGCATCCATGAGAGTGAATACCTTAAATGGCCAACCCTTCACATGGATGCACATACCTATGTGAAGCGGTGTGACGTTTGTCAGCGAACTCAATATCCGATACGCAAGGATGAGATGCCATTGAAACCAATGGTGGGTGGACGGGCATTCTCTAAGTGGGGAATAGACTTTATAGGTCTTATTAATCCTCCAACCAAGGGTTCACATGCCGAATATATCATTGTGGCCACAGACTATCTAACCAAATGGGTAGAAGTGAAAGCCACAACGAAGAACGATGCTCAAACGGCAGCTAAGTTCTTATTTGAGAATGTCTTCACAAGATACGGGTTACCTATAGAACTAGTAAGTGATAGAGGCACTCACTTCTTGAATGAATTCATTGAAAATCTTCTTCAAGAGTTTTTGGTGATACATAGGAGTTCTTCCCCCTATCATCCACAAGCCAATGGGCAAGCCGAAAGCACAAATAAGATTCTATGCAATGTGGTGACCAAATTAGTGAATAATAAACGCTCTGATTGGGACAAACAGCTACACCATGCTGTTTGGGCATATCGAGTTGCTTATAAAACGATACTCCAAGCCACACCCTTTCAGATGGTATTTGGCCAAAATGCAGTGCTACCATTGGACTTCTTGATACTTACACTGAAGGTAGCGCAGGAGCATGAGTGGACATGTCATGAACTCTCTTCGAGAATCTTTGATCTTGAACAGATAGGTGAAACAAGACTGAGAGCTGCGGCAGGGATATATGCAGCTAAGAAAAGATAAAAGACGTACTTCGATGCCCACGTTAAGGATAAAGGCTTGAAGGTTGTAGACTTAGTTTTGATATATACCCTGAAACAATATGTAAGAAAGCTAGAGAAGCGTGGCTATGGGCCTATGATCATAAATAGGATCTCAACTAGTGGAGCAGTTGAATTAGCTACATTAGAAGGTTATGTTCTCCCTAGTTACATTAGCGGATGTAGTGTCAAACTATATCAAGAACCCCTCATTGAGGAAATGCTCAATTGACTACACACGGCCAAGAAACGTAAGGAAGAAGAAAAACGAGTTCGAGAAGAAGCGCAGGCAGAAGCATTGGAATGCATCGGAAGAATGAAATTGAGAAGACAGGAGAGAGATCAGCCTAGGACAGATGCCTATGCAGCCCGAGGATATCATATGGCTATGTGTGAAGTCTCAAGTGTAAGCTCCCATAGAATAATTGACCGACATCCTTTTGTAACCTTAGAGATAGGAAAAGGAAATAGTGCAAGGACTGTACGGGCCTTGATTGACTCAGGTGCAACCACTAGTGGTGTTAAACTATCTTAGTGTCAAGAATTGAACTTAAGTGTCAATCCTGTAGAAGTGTATCTCATAGGATTGGGAGGTGTGGAAACCCCTTGCATGGGCGAAGTGGAACTTCCCCTCTACATCCAAGATGTTCTTATGACAGTTAAGGTGCTAGTGTGTCAAGACGAGGACCTCATTGAGCCTCTTGTCTTGGGTCAAGACTGGATATATAATCATGCAGTCAACTTGAACCTAAGAAGTGGATTTCTTTGGGTCTGGGTAGGTAAAAATCGCATTACCATCGAGTTAGAAAATCAAGCACTCAAGGAACTAGGAAAGGCACCAACTCTTGGTCCTTCCAAGAGTACACATGAAGATAAAGATGTTGTTCTTGTCCAAAACTCGATGATGCAGAGAGATGATGTTTTCAACCATGAAGTTAAAGATACAATGGAACTCCCTTCTTTTCCAAAAGTGATCAAGACATGGCAACTGAAGGAGTACGGAATGCAGAGGAAGCACGCGGCCTATGCTCAAAGCCAAAGGAGAGTACGAAGCAAGGTGTCTCTGCCAACAAAACAAATATGGATACGAAAAGGCGAGCACCTTGATGCGGCCAAATTAAAGCCTCTGACTAAACGTCATGCTAGTAAACCACGATAGGACACTAATTAGAAATCTTTCAAGGATTTGCCCATAAAAATAACACTCATCTGGGTACCTAAGTAGTCGATGAAGGCCGACCCACAATCAAGACACATCTGGGTACCTAAGGCTTGCTTGAGGGCTCAAGTGGCTACCCTTAAGCTTCACGAGACAAAGCTCCATTCACACACAACTACACATGCTCCAACCAACACTAACAAGACCACTTGTAAATGGGTCGCTAAAAAGCCTCATTTTCAAAAAGTCTTTTTTGTGAAGTCTCCCATAGCCCACTGACAATCCCATTGTAAAACTATGCATTACATTTGGTGAACAAAACCTTGTAATAAACCCCCTGACCCCAATTTATAAATCCATCTCCACCTACTAACTGTATCATCCTCACACTGCATCGTTCCACTTAGCTCATAGGACTATTCGTTCACTAACTACACACACAATCACCAAGCACCAACTGACTCGCTAACTTGTCACAGTGCCTCATGTTAAGGTTGTAATGGGGACAAACTGTCATATCTTGTCCACTACAATGTTAACATGTGCGTCTTTATTCTCATAGAATCGGCAAGCAAGCAATAACATGGCAGATGTAACCGGAACCAGTTCCCAAGCAGGATCTAGCGGCTAAATAGTAGACATTGAAACTCTCCTCCTCGAACCACAACTAATCGAAAGGCCTCAAGAACTAAGGGCAGTGCATGTCCTTCCTATTCAGGACCCTCCGCAAGGGCACACATCACAAGTCAACAAACATGCACACTGGTTCAATGACGTCGTAGGTCCACTAAGAGAGGGCACATACTTCTGGGAAGTTGAACTAGAATTTAATGGCAAGTGGGGAAGGTACCAGTTCTTTACCCGTGAATTCAAAAAGTATCAAGATGCAGAAGTAATGAGATCTGTATGGACGAAAGCGGGTTTGGACAACTACTTTAGAGCACTCTTACCTAAGCCTGATTTTCTGTGCTGCTCATACCTGATCAGCACTATCACCCTAGCAGAGCCAAAGGAGGAGATAGTACCTTTGTACTCCCCTCATTAACACCAGGCCATGAACTTAAAAGATTTGAACTTACCCTCAACTTAGTACGGGAGGCCCTGGACATGAAAGGTATGCACATTCCCATAGAGAAAGAAGCATTGATTCCCAGAAGAATGAAACACAAAGATCTCAACAAACTAAAGGATATGGTAGCTATGACACCGACCATCGCCCTCCATTTATGCACAATCATGCAACACTTCACCTTCCCAGCTCAAGAATGCTTCACTATGCCACCAAAAAGAATCTGGTTCAGCTTGTACTTGGTAGAGACAGAAAAATCTCACACTCAATCTACCTCACTAGATCATTGATCAGATTCACTTAGCCTATCAGTATTGGAACAAGAAACATAAGAATGTGCTTCATGGATGTTGTGTGCTAACACGGATCATTTATACGTGCCTAGCTTATGATGTGCCCATTCAAAAAGCATTGGTGTGGTCCAGAGCCCAGGAGTTCCAGAGACGGCCATCAACAACAGGGCCACCATCTAAGAAAATGAGAGGAGTAGTCTAGATACCTTGTGCCCAAGCAAGGGGTGTGCCACCCTCACACCAAAGGTGACACCACCTCAAACAAGACATGTTCGCCCATTTACAATTCACTTACCTAGGCTAAGTGCAAAAGGGACCAATCTTGTTTTTCCTCTGATTCCCTCTGACTTGGAATTCCCACATGGCTACACTCTAGACGATTTAACAAATGAAGAAATTCCTAGGATGATTAATGAAGCTAATCTTGAGACGGAGGAAGAGCAGACCAGGGGACTGCAACCAAACACAGGAACTTTTGCTCCTACCCAACCAGAAATAGTGGATGTAGATGAAGATGAAGAAGAGACCGATGAAGCGGAACCAGATGCGGAATACAACCAAGGGCACAAGGAAACTTCAGAACTAGCAGGTGCCCTAACCTATACTGCACACATCAAAAGATTGTATGAGACCATGAAACGAGTCTAGGAGCATCACAAGTTGTCACTGGAAACAAGGAAGATGATAATAAGTCAAATGTTAGGAGAAGAAGGGGTGGACGAACAGTTGAATCATTGAACCTTCGCACGGATGCGCTTGGCCTGGATGAAGCCATTCATTCAGCTCTTGCTTACATTCATCACTTTGAGCAACGAGTGCCTACCTGCCCCCTTTGCTTCGAAAAGCAAATTCACATAGATGTATCGGCACCAGGAGATACCACACAGACGGAAGAACACCATGAGGCACTGCAATCACCACTTTCCTCACCTCTCATGACACACTTCACTTCTCCCCATGACACCACCACCCTAATCGCTACCACCACCACACATGTTGTATAAATTCCTCCTTCCTTTGGCACCCGACTTCGTGGGACTTCCATACCAACATTCACTACACTGTTCATTGACATTACATCCACCCCGCCCTCTGTTCCCATTTACACAGTCACACACACTTTTGACACCATGGAAACATCACCAGCCACATCACCACTCCCCCCCACACTACCACAATCTCCCATACCCCCTCCCCCCACATCACCTCTTGTTTCCACTTCATTCACTATTCCTTTCCCCTTCCCCATTCCCCCTGCATCCTCCACTTTCCCAGCATTCCTAAATGTAAATAATATGTTTTCTACATTACATCAATGTGGAAATCAATTGTAGAACAAATATCAGACCCTAGAAGATCATCATTGCCAAATAACTACGGACCACCAGCAATTACAAAAGCGGCTTGCAGCCCTCAAAGAAGAGAACGTTGACCTCAATCAGCGTTATACTACGTTCAAACACGCCCACCATACCTTATTGGAAGCTCCCCAGCAATCAGAATCGTCTGAAGTTAAAAAACTAAGAGCGTTACTCTAACTTTATCAGTTCGAGAATGTCAAAGTCCATCGTAATATGACGTTACTAAGGAAACATATGGCCACGGCTCTAGAGGAAAAAAAACGACTTCAAAAGCAGAACGAAGAAAACCTAGAGGCAGCAATGGAAGGCTTGCCTCATGAGATTGACCCAGAAAAGTTTAAGGCAGTCCCTTCAGAGACGATGAAAACGATCCCTGAAAGCTATGCTAATCTAGTGGAAGCGCATGAAAAATTGGGCAAAGAACGGGATACTCTTTGCCAACAGCTAAGGATGCAAGAAGAGCAAACAGATCACAACTTCTATCACAACTACAGAAGAGGTAAATGCACTGAGAGAACAGGTCGCTGAGTTGCAAGAAAAGTTACTTCAGTATGAAAGACAACCCTCCCTAGTCATAGAACCAGAACTGGAAGAGTTGGTACCCATAGAAGTAGACGAGTCATATGAGGAACCATATGTTCCTATGCCAATGCCGGGCGGCCAGCAAACCTCTGAAGGATTGGACACAATGGAGGTAGAAGCCCCAGAATGGTTGTAGACGCTCAAAAAAAGAGCCAATACACATGATGATAGAGTAGTGGTACAGATTCAATCAATGTCTAAGATTGAGGACACTATTATAAAATCGGAATACTTTTGACGCATGTCTCATCACCGATGGATAGACACAAATGAAGATCAATATGTGCCATGTTGTGTACTCTTAGCCGATTATAATGCAGAAATTCAATGATGATGTGGCAAGGCTCCAACTTTTGCCACCCAATTCGGTCCCGATGACATCCTTGAAAGATCTACACAAGGATCCATCTTCCAACCTACCTGGCGACTGCATCTCCTAGAAACTTATCCAGAAATGGTTTGTACATGGAATAATATGCCTCTATTCATCAAGTACAATCCATGTTACATCCCAGTCTTCAGAAGATGCACATGGCCTCACTTTGCCATCACTGTGAAAAATGTTAAAGGCTATGCAAAATGGCTGAATTACGTGTACCTGGCACCACCACGAGGACCGGCTACAATGGCATACATGATCTCTGGACACCTTCCAAACCTTCAAGAACATCAAAGATCCCCATTTCTCAGGAGTCAGATTCACTGCATACAATCTCGACTTAGTATATGACATGAGCACAACCCCCTCCATTCAGGTGATATATGCATGGCATGCAAGAATCAAATACCTCCCAGCCTGCTACAAGCAAACATTTGAAGAGATGTTCATCACAGGGTTCTGGGAATACCATTCTGAAATATTCGCCCCTAGACCCTCACACCTCCTCTAGCTCTTCGCTACGGAGAAAATCTTACACTCCGAACAATTGCATCTGCCACATCCGGACGTTCCACGTCCAGTTGATTGGGATGCCCTACTAACAAATCTAGCAAAGGGATTCAGGCTAGAAGAGCACCACTTAGCTACCAACGTTGTCGAATATTATGTGAAACGTTCAGCCCAACAAGGGTCTGTCGGGCATGATAGACGCGAGAGAGGGGGGGTGTTGGTAGCAGTCAGGGCACTCAAAGACCTACATGACAGGGGAGCCAATGAAGGGAGTCAGAACAAAGAGAAGGAACAAGTAGGAAAGGCAATGAACAAAGATCCGACAAGTAGGCCATTCAAATTTTTTCCCAACTTAACCTCTTTGTAAGAGTGATTTTCATCACTTCATGAACATTGTAAATACCATTTTTGGTAGATTCAACTCCATTTTGTTCAAGCCAAGGAGTCGTCGAGCTTGAAGAGTGTTAGTAATATTTATGTACCAATTTTCATAATTTTCAGAGCTCATTTGTGTTGGTGCAGACCAATCACCAATTGAAGGCTTGGGAGATCAAATGATGAAGGAAGAATCAATTCCTAAAGTGTGGAAGAAGATTACATTCAGAGGACAAGAGAAGTGTACATATATGTACATTAGCATAGTCATAGATGACTTAGATTTTTTGTTCAGTAAGAATCATGTACAAATTATCTATAAATACTTTGAGAAAAGTCGGGGCATGTAATGAGAGCATATGTAGAAACCAAGATTGAGAAAATTAGGAGTCAAGAGATAGAGAAAAGTTAGTTGAGTTAGCTCTCATCACTCAGTTGTAATTTTCTGAGTTAATGAAGAAATATTGCGCCCGATCTTTTCGTGTCTGCTCCTTCTGTGTTTGATCAATTGTGAAATCCTTTTGAGGATATCTAAGTTGTTAGTTAATGAGCCTGTGACCTGAATTTCAGAGTTCAATTGTAAACAGGTTAGGAGAATTGTGAGTAGGAACATTCATATGTGTTGAGTGTCTACAGTTCTCTGAAACAGGCGCAAATTTCGAGTTTAATCTTTTGGTCAGTGCTCACTCCATAGTTTAAAGTTTTGTGCAAGCAAGCACTTAATCTTTAAGTTGGAAGATGATCTACTCGTGGCTAAAAGCATTTGGCAAAACGGGTTAGATATTGTGAGAACCAAAGTTAAGAAGTTAGGGGTGTTTAAATCGACTTCTCAGAAGTGCAGATTCAGACACAGGTAACTTGTGAAGACAATTTCTCAAGTTATACTAAAGCTTATGAAGTAATTTAACTTGGAGGTGATGCGCAATCTCTAGGAGATGATTCGTACAAAGTTTCATCAAAAACTTTACACATTTGATAAGTCAATGTGAAGAAATTCTGCAGCAGACTTTTCTGTGTTTCATCTTCTTCACATATTTTCTCAGATTTAATAATTTGGAGATTGGACCTCTAATTAAGCGAAGGTTTTGACTTACTCTTGATATAGAGGTGTTCTAAATTCAAGAGTAGGTTGTTCTTTTGGAGATTAACACTCTCCATCAGTGGTATCAGAGCAGGAGACATCAATTTGAAGAAAGAAGGATCCCGACTGCTGCAGATTCAAGAAATTCAACACTTGAAGGACTAAGAAGTGAAAGCTTGGAGTCAAAGCTTGAGGAGAAGACTATTTGACATCAAGAAAGACAAAAGGAGTCCAATTCGAAGTAAAGGTACATACATTGTTTGTAAAGCTTGAAGTTTTCAATACACAGGTGGATACAAGATGGGAGAAAGCTTGCAGATTGATAAGCTAGATAGGGAGAACTATCCAGCATGGTCCATGAGGATGGAAGCACACCTCATGAGCAAATGATCTTATATCATTTATTACAGGAGATGAAGAAAAACCTGAGTTTGCAGATCCAAGTATTCCTACTAGGGAAGAACTTGCAATGTTGAAGACTTGGATGAGAAAGGATGCTCAAGCAAGGAGTATCATCTACATGGCTGTAAATGATTACCTTTTACCTCACATCAGAGGTTTGGAAAGTGCCACAGATGTTTGGAATGCCTTGGAAGAGCATTTCCAAAATACAACTAAGTCAAGGAAGTCCTCACTATGGGCTGAGTTCACAACCTTCAAGAAGAAGAGCTCACAATCAATTTCAGATTATGTGGCAAGGATGAAAGATATTGCAGATAGTTTGGGAGCAGTGGATGAAGACATTGAAGAGGAAAAGTTGGTAAGACAAATACTTACAGGTTTGAGAGGAGATGAGAAGTGGAAGCCTTTTATATTGTCCATAGAGTTGTCACTTGATCACTTTACTCCTGACCTTAATCAATTGCTAGGACATATGCTAACCTTTGAGCAGGATCTTAAAGGAGACAATGATAGAAGTACAAGTCAAGCTATGTACTCCAAGGACAAGAAAAAGAATGGCAAGGGAAAGCAATCAAATGATGATGAAGGGAATTCAAATCAAGCTAACTTCACAAAAGGGAAGACAAATTTCAGAGGTAAAGGAAGAGGAGGTAAGAACAAAGATAATGCTAAAGCTTGTTGGATTTGTGGCAGAACAAATCATTTGGCAAATGATTGTTGGTATAACAATCAAAATGGAGGATACAACAATCAGAATTATAGTCAAAGAGGTAGAGGAGGCAGAAACCAAAGAGGCAACTTCAGAGGAAGATGTGGTAGGACATCATATGGTAGAGGAGGTGGAAGAAACTTCCAATCTCAGTCCTACAACAATAATTATTACAATTATGCATCAGATCAGAAGGATGACATGACTCTTATCTTGAATGCAACTCATGAATCAATGGGAGAAGATCAAAGAGTGTTTTATATTGACTCAGGGTGCAGTAACCATCTGAGTGGGAATCTATCTTTGATGACTGATATGGAAGCTAGGGTGAATGGACATACAGTTCAAACAGGTGACAATACCAAACATAAAGTGGAGAGCATTGGATCAGTGAAGACAAAGAGTGGAAGTACACTTCTGAGCAAGGTACTTTATGTTCCTACTATTCCTAAAAATTTGATAAGTGTAGGGCAAATTGTGGAGAAAGGATATGAAGTAAGATTCACAAATGATGGTGTCTATGTACAAGATCCAAATCAGGGATATAGAACCATAATTGCAGGTAAAAAGGAAGGAAGATTGTTCACTCTCAAAGTCCAAGGTAATGTGGGACATGCATTGTTTACCTATGGAGGTCAAAAGGTGTCTGAATTAGACCTATGGCATAAAAGGCTAGGTCATTTCAATGAGAGAGCTATAAAGGAGATGTCAAAGAATCAGGTGGTGCTTGGATTGCCAAATATTGAAGGGCAACATATGGTGTACAAGTGTGAAGCTTGTCAATTAGGTAAAGCACATAAGAGTTCTTATAACAAATCAGGGTACAAGTATTCAAATATGCTTGAATTGGTTCATACAGATGTATGGGGTCCCTCAAGGGACTATAGCATAAATGGATCCAGATATTATGTGTTGTTTGTTGATGATGCAACCAGGTGGATTACTTTGTATGTAATCAAGGATAAATCAGAAGTTTTCAAGACATTCAAACATTTTCATGCTTATGCAGAAAGGATCACAGGACAAAAGCTCAAGAGGTTAAGATCAGATGGAGGGGGAGAGTATTTCTCAAAAGAGTTTGATGATTATTTGTGGAATGCAGGTATCAAAAGAGAAGTGACTTGCAGGTACTCCCCTCAACAAAATGGAGTAGCAGAAAGGAGGAATAGGACTCTTGTAGAGTTTGCAAGAGCCATGATGAAGGAAAAGAATTGTCCAAATTACTTATGGGCAGAAGCTATTAACACTGCAACATACCTTGTGAATAGGTTGCCTTGCAAAGCTTTAGATGGAGGAACCCCTTATGAAGCATGGTGGGGTAAGAAGCCTAGTCTTGATCATTGTAAAGTATTTGGATGTATTGCATATGCTTATGTTCCTTCACAATTAAGACATAAGCTAGAACCAAAGGCAGAGAAGTATGTGTTTATTGGATATGATGATAGACAGATGGGTTATAGGTTGTGGAGTCCATCCACAAAGCAATTTCTTGTTACTAAAGATGTGACATTTGATGAGCAAAATATGTGGTATACAGGATCACCAAATGAGTATACAGGTGTTGAAGAAATTCAAAGGAAAGGAAAGGCAAAGGTAAAAGTTTGTGAAGAAATTGTTGATGAAGTTGACTCTAGATGTAGAGTGCAGGATTATGTAGAAGAAGGGCCAAGATTTGATCCAGAATCAAATGAGGCTGAAACTTCAAGAAGTGCAGAAATCAGAAGATCTACAAGGGAAAGGAAAGAACCTATAAGGTATAGTTATGATACATCTTTCCTAACAACAAAAGATTATGCCTACATTGTGAAAACAGAAGAAGATCCAACCACTTATGAAGAAGCCAAAGGTAAACAGAATTGGGAGAAGGCAATGCAGGAAGAGTATGATGCTCTACTTGAAAATGAAACTTGGGAACTAGTACCAAGACCAAAGAATCAGAAGGTCATTGGATGCAAGTGGGTATATAAAACAAAGAGGTTTGCAGATGGTAAGGTGTCTAGATATAAGGCTAGACTTGTGGTCAAAGGTTATGCCCAAACTTATGGGGTAGATTATGATGAAACCTTTAGTCCTGTTGCTAAGATGTCTACAATTAGGACATTGATTGCTATTGCTGCTTGCAAGGGATGGAAATTATCACAATTGGATGTGAAAAATGCATTTCTAAATGGATACATTGCAGATGAAGTATATATGGAGCAACCAGAAGGTTTCATGGAATCAATTGGATCAGATTATGTGTGTAAGCTCAAGAGAGCTTTATATGGGTTAAAGCAAGCCCCAAGAGCTTGGAATTACAGATTGGTCAAGTTCTTGAATGAATGTGGATTTCAAGCATCAAAGGCAGATAGTAGCTTGCTAGTGAAGGCAAGTGAAAATGGATATATTTACATGTGCATTTATGTTGATGATATTATTATTACAGGAACAGATGCTCAAGGAATCAATGAACTCAAGAAGCAAATAGAGAAGGAGTTTAAGATAAGTGACTTGGGAAACTTATCTTATTTTCTAGGAATGCAGATTGTGTATACTCAACATGGAGTATATGTTTCACAAGAGAGATACTTGAAGAATCTTCTAGTCAAGTTTAACATGGAAGATTGCAAGACCTCAACTACACCATTGGAGGTAAATCATAAATTAAGCAGGTATGGAGGTGAAGAGTTCAATGACATGAAGAAATATCAGAGTTTGGTAGGTAGTCTAATCTATGCTACCTTGACAAGGCCAGATCTATCATATGCAGTAGGTGTGTTGTCACAATTTATGCATTGTCCAAAGAAGACTCATTGGATTGCAGCCCAAAGGGTACTCAGATATATCAAAGGAACCCTAAGTGAAGGTCTGTATTATGGTTTCACTTCTGACACAAGAATCAAAGTGTTTAGTGATGCAGATTGGGCAGGTGACTCAGATGATAGAAGGTCTACTCATGGATATCTATGTTATGTTGGAGACAAGTTAGTGTCTTGGTGTTCAAAGAAGCAACATACAGTTGCTTTATCATCCACAGAAGCTGAGTATAAGGGAATGGTAGAAGCTGCAAAGGAAGTGATATGGTTGAAGACCTTGATGAAAAGTTTTGAGATTGATCATAGTACTCCAATAATTTTTGGAGACAATATGAGTTCTTTGTATTTGGCAGCTAACCCTGTTTTTCATGCCAGGACTAAGCATATAGAGATTCAGTATCATTTCTTGAGGGAAAAGGTACTAGATAAAGAGATTGAAGTGATGTATACTCCAACAAAAGAACAAGTGGCAGATATGATGACAAAGAGTCTGGATGGACCTAAGTTACAAAGGTTCAAAGACATGGCAAGTATAAAGAAGACAGAGAAAACCTCAATTGATGATTGAGGGGGAGCTGTTGGTGCAGACCAATCACCAATTGAAGGCTTGGGAGATCAAATGATGAAGGAAGAATCAATTCCTAAAGTGTGGAAGAAGATTACATTCAGAGGACAAGAGAAGTGTACATATATGTACATTAGCATAGTCATAGATGACTTAGATTTTTTGTTCAGTAAGAATCATGTACAAATTATCTATAAATACTTTGAGAAAAGTCGGGGCATGTAATGAGAGCATATGTAGAAACCAAGATTGAGAAAATTAGGAGTCAAGAGATAGAGAAAAGTTAGTTGAGTTAGCTCTCATCACTCAGTTGTAATTTTCTGAGTTAATGAAGAAATATTGCGCCCGATCTTTTCGTGTCTGCTCCTTCTGTGTTTGATCAATTGTGAAATCCTTTTGAGGATATCTAAGTTGTTAGTTAATGAGCCTGTGACCTGAATTTCAGAGTTCAATTGTAAACAGGTTAGGAGAATTGTGAGTAGGAACATTCATATGTGTTGAGTGTCTACAGTTCTCTGAAACAGGCGCAAATTTCGAGTTTAATCTTTTGGTCAGTGCTCACTCCATAGTTTAAAGTTTTGTGCAAGCAAGCACTTAATCTTTAAGTTGGAAGATGATCTACTCGTGGCTAAAAGCATTTGGCAAAACGGGTTAGATATTATGAGAACCAAAGTTAAGAAGTTAGGGGTGTTTAAATCGACTTCTCAGAAGTGCAGATTCAGACACAGGTAACTTGTGAAGACAATTTCTCAAGTTATACTAAAGCTTATGAAGTAATTTAACTTGGAGGTGATGCGCAATCTCTAGGAGATGATTCGTACAAAGTTTCATCAAAAACTTTACACATTTGATAAGTCAATGTGAAGAAATTCTGCAGCAGACTTTTCTGTGTTTCATCTTCTTCACATATTTTCTCAGATTTAATAATTTGGAGATTGGACCTCTAATTAAGTGAAGGTTTTGACTTACTCTTGATATAGAGGTGTTCTAAATTCAAGAGTAGGTTGTTCTTTTGGAGATTAACACTCTCCATCAATTTGAGCCTCCAAAATAGCCTTAGAACCTAATTTTTAACTAGGCGGGACACTAGGTCTGGACAAGACCAAAGCTAGTCAAAAACTATAAAAAGAGCTAGAGAGCTCATTTTTGAGGTTAGCTTGTTGTAGATTTGAACTTGTATGAGAACTCTTTTGCAATAGAAGTTACTCCATTATTTCTCTCTTTGTTTTTGCCTTGTGTGCGCGTGTGTGTGTATGTGTGTGCATGTTTGTGTGCTTCTCACTCACACACTTGTGCCATCACTTGTTCAAGGTCTTCATACCATCCTCATGTCTTCCCGGATTGACATTAAAGGAGGTGCTACTCATCACTGAGCTACAAGGTTCTTCCCACCATGGTTTGAACTTTGTGTCATGCATGTTACCAAAACAATTATCATATCTTAGAACAAGAGTTCCTTTTGTCAACATTTTATCTTTAAGTTGTTTGTTAACTTCCTACCTCCTTTTCTCTACTTGATTCATGTAATGCTTGACTGCAAGCTCTCTTTTCATACTCAGTTCTTATAGATCTATAAGTATCTTTTGGATTACCTCTTGCTCACTCTACCCACTTTCCTTTAGTAGTACTCAAAGACTTGGAATTTCTAGTTCTATTGGCAGCAAGGCTTCTTGTACATATACTAAGTGAAATGGGATGAAACGTACCTTTTAAGATGTGTGATATGCTTGTACGGTAGTGGTGAGGTGTTTATCCCATTCCTTGATGCTTCTTTACCTACTTACTAGTGATTTTACAAATAATTCCATTGGTCTTTTCAACAAGACCATTGTATTGAAGATAATAGGGTGTGGAGTATCTATGCCTTATGTTTAGTCTACTTAATAGATTATTCAAAATCTCTTCTAAATCATGGAACATAATAAAAAACTATCTCTAAAGGTATGGCAAATCTACAACATATGAAATCATAGATGAATTTCTTGATATCTTGTGTTGTGGTGCTTTTGGTACTAGTTGTTTCTCCCCATCTAGTCATGTAATCCATTGCCACAATCATGTACTCCTTTCTTAAGCTTGTGCTTGGTAAGGGTTCAATTATATCAATCCACCATTTTTGAATGGTCCATAAGAGATGATCAGTGTCCTTAGTTCATACATAAGCCACTTATTTTCTATAATCTGACATTTATTGCATGTTTTACACTAATATTGAGTTACTCTTAGTGTCCATGTGAAAGGCTAAATGGCCATCGAACACTCTTGTATATGTGCTTTAATAAAACATATAGTGGCCTAGTCAGCCATAGATTGTAAGTTTGACCACATTTGTAATACTAAGAAGTCTGTGTTCGTGCTCCCTATGTACTATGTTTTTCTACATATTCTACAGTCTCTGTGCGGAGTACCGTGTGCGGCACTTGCAAGTAAGTTTTCTACTCCAAGGATAGTCTTTCTCCACGGCTTATGACTAAGGCGATGACCAACGCATAGACCTTGGCATACCTTTTCATCTAAGTCTTCGAAGTCACTATTGGTGCCATTGCCTACGCTCAAAGGAGGACCTCAACGATCAAGGAAGATGGAGGTTCTCGATACTTCTCGGGAGGTCACTGTAGCTCAAGCGTAAGCACCACCTCCTTTACTTGTCACACACATACACACACGCGCACAAGGTAAGATCAAGGAGAGGAACAATGGAAAGCTTCAATTGCAAAAAGAGTTCTCTTACAAAGCTCTATTCTCTAACAAGCTAACCTCAAAAATGAGCTCTCTAGCTCTTTTTATAGTTTTTGGACTAGTTTTGGCCCTGTCCAGACCTAGTGTCCGGCCTAGTTAAAAATTAGGTTCCAGGGCTTATTTGAGGGCTCAAACAAAGTCTAAAAATTATGAAAATTGGTAGGATGATAGTTCTAATACTCCTCAAGCTCAAGGACTCCTCGGCTTGAACAAAATGGAGTTACAAAAATAGAAAATGGTATTGACAATGGTTTTAAGTGATGAAAATCACTATTTTTGTAGGGGATTCTTCTAAAAATTTGACATGTACTTCTTGGAGCTCCCTACTTGCTCCTTCTTCTTGGGTGTCCACCTCTTTGATGTGCTCTTGTGCTTTGTCCTTGACCTTCAGCTTCAACACTCCCCCCTCTCGAGTCTGTCGTCCCTCACAGACCCTTGTTGTAATGGTTGTTCCATGTAGTGCTTTGAGAGGTAGTGTCTATTTGGTAGGAACAAGAGCCGTCTACCTTCCAAATGTGGCAAGGTTGGTTGTCTGGTTCTTCATTTGTCACTAAAAGCCTTTGGAAGTTGTTGTCCCTTGGTATGCGCTCCTTCCTTGGGTTCCAGCATGATTGTGTCGTTGTGAGTCGCCATTGATGGCCTCTAGATCTTCTTAAGATGATGTTCATAGTAAGCATGCCAAGTACTAATAACCCAGAATGAATTATGGGTAAGTGTGTTCGTGCATGGGTTGAGGAAAATATGTGCCTTGTGCATGGCCTTGTAATGTAGCCCTATACATGCTTACTTGGAAAATGCATTGGAAGAAGTATGGTGCAAAAATTGGGGTCTTGAGCTAAGTGCTCAAGGGTATGCCGGTGAAGAGGTTTCCTAATCTATCATGGTTATGATGTTTCCAAAGTAAAGATACGTACCATGAAGAAGGTTGATCGATGTTCATCTCTTCGTGTTGTACACTCGGCCTTTGGGATGGAACATTGTTGATGAATGTCCATGTTGATGGTCCATTGATGAGATCTTTTGAGTGGCTGATCATGTCTCCTCTTTTCAAAGCATCATTTTCCAAATACTGAGAATTGAATTTCTTTATATTCAAAGATTTGCAGGGTACCAGAACTAACCCTTGTAGATATCTCCTTGGATGTTCTTGTACATGCAGTAGTTAATCATCACTCAAGTTGCGGACCTTCAAGCTCTTCACTCCTACCATAGTAAGAGGAAACCATAGTTGTGGATGCCATGTTCATGCCAAGTTCTTGACATCTACCAGATAAGGCAGCAATTATATCATCTGCTAGCCGAGACACACTTCTATCCAAACTGATTAATGCCTAGTAATCAATGGTTCCACCTTCAACTAAGCATGACTCATTCACATTCCATGAACCAAACCTGGGAACAAACTCTCTCTCTCTCTCTCTCTCTTTTTTTTCTTTTTCCCTTCCCCCCTTTTTTTTTTGTTTTAGGAGGAACAATGTCACCAAACAAGACGACAGATGTTAGTATCAGAAAAAATAATTGACATATGTCAATGTGCTCTTGTGCATGGGACTCTCAAATGTGTCTATGCACGGCCATGTAATGTGACCCTATATTAATGCATACTTTGGAAATGCATGACCTGAATGGTGCAAAAGACAAGGTTGTGCAAGGAGCACATGGTTGTCACTCGTCGAGGCTTTTGATGTTATTTGCGGATGTTGATGCCATCTTTCTTGGAGGTATCCATTGGATCTCAAGATGAAAACTGATCCTTCCTCCTTGTAGGGATCCATTTGAGAATGGTCTTTGACTGTTTAGTGATCTCCTTTGATAAGGGGCAGACTTCTTATGTATCACCAAGAATTCTTGGAGAAGATTTTTAATAACCTCATTCAAGAAGTGGGTACCTTTATTGCTCACTAACTCTATTGGTAGTCCATATCTCGTGAACACATTCTCGAATAAGAACTTAGCCGTAGTCTGAGCATCATTCTTTGTCGTGGCTTTCACTTCTCCCCACTTGGTAAGGTAATCTGTGGTACAATAATATACTCTGCATGGGAGTTTCTAGCTGGGGGGTTAATAGGACCTACAAAGTCTATACCCCATTTCGAGAATGCACGTCCTCCCATCATTGGCCTCAAAGGCATCTCATCTTTTCTAACTGGATATTGTGCACGTTGGCAAGTGTCACATTTCTTCATGACAACAACTTCAAAGTCATATTCCATTAGTAAGAGGAGCCATCTTACTAAGCGTCCAGTATTGCAAGGTTTATTGACCAAATATAACAAAGCTTGATGATCAGTGAAAAACTTGGACTTGTTGGCCAATAAATAGTGTCTAAACTTCTTCACAGCATATACCATGCCTAAGCCCTCTCGCTCAGTTGTGGTATAGTTTCATTCAGCTGCGGTGAGCTGTCTACTAGCATATGCTATGGGCAAATCTAAGTTTCCTTCACCTGTGGGTTGTGCTAGCACACATCCTATGGCGTGATTGGATGCATCCACATGGACATGGAATGGCTTATTCCAATTAGGAGTGGTCAGTATTGGTGCTGTGCACAAACGTTTTTTCAGTTCATTGAAAGAATTCTCGCATTCGTCGTTCCACTCAAAATTCGACAACAAGGCATAAAGGGGTCTAGCTATGATCGCGTACATGTGGATAAACCTACGGTAATATCCACAATGGCCCATAAAGGCTTGTACCTCTTTAACATTCCTTGGCGTGGGCAGCTCGGCTATGGCTCGTACCTTATCTTCATCTGTTGAGATTCCATTCTTAGAAACAATATGACCTAAGATTTTACCTTGACGCACCATGAACACACACTTTTCTGGGTTCAGACACACTCGATATTCTCTACACTTGTTGAAGATTTTTCTGAGCTCAGGGATGTGAAATCTTCTTTCTTGGGAATGAGCACATAAATCATCCACATACACTTCTAAGCTCTTCCGCAAGAACTCTTTGAAAACATGACACATGAGCCTTTGGAATGTTGCAGGTGCATTTGTGAGCCCAAATGGCATCACACAAAATGCAAAGATTCCCCACTCTATGGCAAAGGCTGTTTTGTGTTGATCGTCTAGGGCAATGGCTACTTGATTGTAACCTGAAAATCCATCAAGGAAGCTATAAACTTCCTTGCCTGCAACATGTTCCAATAGGTGTTTCGTGATTGGAAGCGGATAGCTATCTCTAATCGTAGCGGCATTAACTCTTTTAAGGTTAATACACACTCGCAACTTTCCATTCTTCTTGGGCACCACTACAATGGGGAACACCCATTCAGTATGCTCAATCTCATAGATGAATCCAGCTTCAATCAACCTATCAATTTCTTCTTTTATTTTGGCTGCATATGTATCATTATATGTGTAGGGCTTCTGTTTGGTGGGCTTGGCATCATCAGTCATGGGGATAGTATAAGAGAAAATTCTTGGATCTACCCCTTTCAAGTCTCTATAGTGCCATGCAAACACATCCCTATATTCCCTTAATAGAGCTACGAGCTCCATTTCTTCTCTTGCACTTAGGTCATCTCCTATGTATGTGCATATCTCTTCATTCTCTTCAATGGTCACTACAATTTTCTTGGTCTTTTCTTTATTATCAGATGATTCTCCTATGATGGCCTCTCTCCAAGGCATTCGTACCAAAATTTTATGGTCGTCAACTTCATATTTCTTGAAGTTTTCTGGTACTTCAAACAATGATTCCTCCTCTTCTTGTTTCACTGCTTTTCTTTTCTTTTTCCTTTGACTGCTCTCACTTCCATCCTTTGAATTTACCGTTTTAATACTTGTGAGAGGTTCTTCTTCTTTCTGGGTGAACACTCCTATATCTTCTAGATAGTGCTGCTCTGAGTTAAAGCAACTATCCATCACAATGGACTCTATATCATCGTCATTCTCTTCTTCTTCTATGACATCACTAGGGTCACATTCTTATAGCAAGGGCTGACACATGAACACTGAAATATCATAACCCTCCTCATCAGAATGAGGTCTCCATTGTTCTTCATTGACATCAATGTCCATGGTGGCTAAGATTTCGGGCCAGCCATGAGGCTCAAATTCCTCATCTGGAAAGATCATTGGTGTGTAGGCTGGGTCCCTAACTGGTCTATCTCCTGGCGAATTTCCTTCTTCACTTGCCTTTAAACGTTTTTCCTCTTCCTCTATGACCTTGCACATCCACAAATGAGTATCTTCATGCAGCCATGATGGATCAGGTGAACTTTCAGAATGCACAAAGATGGAATCTTCTTTCGCTTTGTGGATAGGATTCCACTATAGGGATGATACATCTTTGAAGGAGTAATCCTTCAAATTGACCTTCGTGGTGACCCCTGTTGGAGCAAGTCTATGACAAGCCTAAGTATTGGTTTGATTCCCACAAAGTCATAAAAGAAGCTTCAAAATGAAGACTATGTAAAGTTCACTTGTGAACTACCTCTTGTAACTTTTGAAGAGTTTACTTAATGTAAAAGTGAAAGAATCTTAAGTGGTTAAGTCCACTTGATCAAGAATGGAAAGAGGAGCCAAGAATTTGTGATTTGTGGTAGGTAGAGAATCAAATCAATCATTGATTGATTGGAGAGTGATTGAGGGAAGTTAGCCTCCCAAACTCAACTATAAATAGATGGCAGTTTTAGTCGTGGTTAGAGAGACCGATGTGAAGACCTCCAGGAGCTGAGCTTTATACCATATCAAGGTGTGATTACAAGGCACACGTATGTATCAGTAAGTCCATTGTATTGTACAAGCAATATACTTTCATTTTCATGATCATTTGGGTTCATATTTCCATGTTCTTGTGAAGTGTACTACTCACTGCCATTACTCTCAGTTTTCTCAGTCAGATTGCAGAGATGTTTTCTCTGAGCTTAGTGCATCATTTTCAATAATTTAACTTGGCAAAGTTAGATCTATAAGTCTACTATATGCTCACAAATTTTCATGTCATTTGAATGTTGCAATCTTCAGTTATGTTCATTTGAAGTCAACAGGGTCTGTTCATCTTCACTTCTCTGTCAGGTACCCGATTTTTCACTCACCTTGTCAGAGCCATTTCTCAGTGGTTACTTATCCAAATTCAGTTATTTGAAGCTTGTTGGATTGAGATTACTGTCTAGTATAAACATACAAATTTTCATAATCATTGGATTCCTACATTGTGAGTTATGTTTATTTTTCTGCTCATTGGTCTCAAACTGTAGCAGCCCATGAAAATCGGGATGATATCATCACTTGTTAAAACTCATTCTCAGTGTGTGGTTTATTATTTTTGATGAGATTACTCTTGAAAGTTAGCTCTTTAAGCTATCTAGACTTCCCCAAGAGGAATTAAGCTAATTACTGCTGTGCTCAGAGAATTATGCAAAACACTGGACAGGTGTATGTACCAAGAATAGCAAGTTCTTCACCTCTAAGCTAACTCCAACTTATCTGTTTTGATCTATCTTTTTGAGAGTGATCTTCCAAGGTACATAGGGTGTCTAATACATCCATTGGCAAGCTAAAAGGGCCCACCATATACTCCTGGAGTTCATTTGGCTGGTGTAGATCAAGAATTTTGCAACACCTCTTCATCTTCAAGCACATACTTATCCATCTCTTCACAATGGTATCAGAGCAAGGTTGGACAACATGGCAGATGGATTTCCTTCATCAATTGAAAAATTGGATAGAGGTAATTACTCAGCTTGGTCATTAAGAATGGAAGCTTATCTCCAAGGTAGAAGTTTATATGGTTATGTGGCTGGAGATGAGGTTATGCCAAGCAAAAGTCAACCAACACAAGAAGAGCAAGAAAGATTCAGCACATGGTGCTCCAAGGATGCACTTGCAAGGTCTTATCTCCTCAACTCTATCTCAGATTTTTTGTTGCCTCACATTAGGAGTTGTAAGACATCTCAGGAAGTGTGGGATGCACTTGAAGCTTTCTTTTCTTCAAGTACCAAAGCTATGGCTAGATTTCACAACTCTCAAGAAGGCTCCCAAACAAAATGTGACTGATTTTGTCACAAAGCTCAAGGACATAGCAGATCAGTTGGGAAGCATTGGAGAGGTAATAGATGAAGAGAAAATTGTAAGGCAGGTCATCAATGGCTTGAAGGTAGATGACAAGTGGGAAGCATTCACCACAGCTATGGATTTGTACATGGACATGCATGTACCTGATTTCAACACACTCATTGGACAACTACTTACTCAAGAGGCAAAGCTTATAAAAAATGGAGAAAGCTCTAAAGGTAATCAATCTTCAGCTTTATACATTGATAAAATCAAATCCAAAGATAACAAAGGAAAGGCAAAGAAAGTGGATGATGAAGCAGGTACATATCAAGCTAACTATGCAGGTAGAGGAAGACATGGCAGATGTAGAGGAAGAGGAGGTAGACAAGGCAGGGGGACATCCCAAGTCTCCAACTCATGTTCTATTTGTGGATTAACTAATCATACAACTGAAAATTGCTTTAGGAATTCCAGGAATCAAAGAGGCAGAGGATACAATAGAGGAAGTTATGGCTACTCAAGAGGAAGGTTCAATAATTATTATGGCAACTACAACAACTACAATCATTCAAACTATCAAGGAGGCTACGAAGGAAGGAGAGACTACAATAACTACATAGAAGACTCAAACAAAGAGGATTCATTATTGATCATGAACATGGCTATGCCACAAGGTAAATCTGATGAGCATGTTTTCTACATAGATTCAGGTTGTTCGAATCATGTGGCAGGAAATGTGGCACTCCTATCAGATTTAGAAGATCCAAGGAATAAGCATGAGGTACAAACAGGAGATGATACAAAACATCCTATGGAGAAAATAGGCAATGTCAAAGCACCTGATGGAAACATCAACCTACTCAGTAAGGTACTCTATGTCCCTACCATTACAAAGAATTTGATAAGTGTTGGACAGATAGTAGAGAAAGGGTTGCAAGTCAGGTTCACAAAGGCAGGAGCATTTGTTGAAGATCCAAGTCAAGGATTCAAAAAAATTGCAAAAGGTGAAAAGACAGGTAGATTGTTCACATTTGAATTACAGGACACTAGAAACATTGCTCTCTTTAATTATGGTAGTCAAACACTCACAGAATTGGAAGTATGGCACAAAAGGTTAGCACATATTGGTGAAAGGTCATTAAAGCAAATTTGCAGGGACCAAAGTGTACTTGGACTCCCTAATTTGTCAAAACAGCATATGATTTATAAGTGTAGTGCATGTCAATTTGGAAAGTCTCACAGGTTACCATTCATGAAGAAAGGTTATATGCATGGAGATCTCTTGGAGTTGGTTCATACAGATGTATGGGGACCTAGCAAGGAAGCTTCAATATCTGGATCAAGGTATTATGTCTCCTTTATTGATGATTGCAGCAGATGGACTATCCTATTCTTTATGAAACACAAAGATGAAGTTTTTTCATGTTTCAAAAGATATTTGGCTCTTGTGGAGAATCAAACAGGTAAATCACTAAAAAGGCTAAGGTCAGATGGAGGGGGAGAATACTTCTCTCATGAGTTTGATTCTTTTCTTCAAGAAAGAGGAATCAAAAGAGAGGTAACTACAAGGTACACTCCTGAGCAAAATGGAGTGGCAAAAAGGAGGAATAGGACAATTGTTGAAGCTGCAAGGTCTATGTTAAATGAAAAGCATTTACCTAATTACTTATGGGTTGAGGCTGTATTTACAGCCACTTACTTGATTAACAGGTTGCCTTCAAAATCCCTTGATGGGATGACTCCATATGAGGCTTGGAATGGAAGAATACCAAGCTTAGATCATTGTAAAATTTTTGGATGTATTGCTTTTGCTCATGTTCCTTCACAGGTTAGAGGCAAGATGGATCCAAAGGCAGAAAGGTGTGTATTTATTGGATGTGACAACAATCAAAAGGGCTACAGGTTATACAACCCTACCAACAAAGGATTCTTGGTAAGCAGAGATGTAGTTTTTGATGAGAACAATTCATGGTATGAAGATTCATGCAGGAAGGTCAATTCACCATACAATCTTGAAGAAGATTTTCCAAAGCTTGGTAGAGAACAACCAAAGATTGAAGAACAAGACACCTCAGAGGATGATGAAGAATCTTAGATGGAAAAGATCAAAGCATGGAAGTCTAAAGGTAAAGCCAAATTGCAGGAACTTGGACATGAGGCAGAATCATCACATCATGGCCTAAGAAGATCTATGAGGGAAAAGAAAAAACCAGAAAGGTATGGGTTTGACACCTCATTAGTAACTAAACATTCTATCTACATAGCACATGACATAAACCAAGAGGAGCCATCATCATTTGAAGAGGCCAAAGCAAAAACAGAATGGAAGCATGCAATGAAGGAAGAGATTGAAGCACTTGAGGAAAACAACACTTGGGATTTGATGCCCAAGACTTCATCCATGAAGGTAATAGGCTCAAGATGGGTCTATAAACTCAATAAGAATTCTGATGGTTCCATTAACAGGTATAAGGCAAGGCTTGTAGCAAAAGGCTTTGTACAAACTCAGGGAATTGATTATGAGGAGACTTTCTCTCCTGTGGCAAAGATGCCTACTATTAGGGTTTTGCTTAGTATTGCCTCTTCCAAGAATTGGAAGATACTTCAACTAGATGTAAAGAATGCATGCTTGAATGGTTGGATAACAGAAGAGGTATATATGGCACAACCACCTGGTTTTGAGAATCAAGTTTATCCTGATTATGTGCGTAAACTTAACAAAGCATTGTATGGTCTCAAGCAAGCTCCAAGAGCTTGGAATTTCAGGCTTGTTTCATTCTTGCAGGACAAAGGCTTTCAACCAAGCAAGGCAGATCCTTCACTCTTTATTAAAAAGAGTAACTATGAGGTCATCTACCTATGTGTATATGTAGATGATATTATATTGACATGAAATGATGCAGATGGTATGAAGAAGATCAAAGATCAGATGAGAGAAGAGTTCAAGATAAGTGATTTGGGTTCACTTACCTACTTCCTAGGTTTGGAAGTTGTCTACAAAGATCATGGTTTGTTTCTCACTCAAAGGAAGTACATTAAGGACATGTTGTCAAAATTCAAGATGCAAGATTGTAAGATTGAAGGTACTCCAATGGAGGTCAATCACAAATTGAGCTCACATGAAGGTGAACTCATAGAGGACATCACATCATATCAAAGTATAGTGGGTAGTCTCAACTATGCCACATTGACAAGAGTAGATATATGTTACAGTGTGAGTGTGCTAAGTCAATTTATGCACACACCAAGGAAACCACATATGGATGCTGCCAAAAGGATTCTCAAGTATCTCAAAGGAACCATAAATGAAGGACTTTATTATCCTTATGTATCTGATTTAGGTTTGAAGCTATTTTCTGATGCAGATTGGGATGGCTCCAAGGAAGATAGAAGGAGCACTTCAGGTTATCTTACCTTTGTAGGTTCAAAGCTTATTTCATGGTCATCCAAGAAGCAACCCACAATTGCTCTCTCTTCTACTGAAGCTGAATACAGAGGTCTTGCCATAGCTACTCAGGAAGCTATGTGGATGAAGACATTATTCAAAGATCTTGGATTGGAGTTTGGAACTCCAACTATTTTTGGTGACAATCTGAGTTCTATTCACTTAGCTGCTAATCCTATTTTTCATGCAAGGACTAAACATATTGAAGTTCATTATCACTATGTACGAGAGAAGGTTCTAAGCAAAGAGATTCAAATATCATATGTGTCCACTCATCAACAATGTGCAGATATTCTAACCAAAGCATCCAATGGTACAAAGCTTTGCAAATTCAAGGCTATGATTAGTTTGCAGGTAATCTTGGAAGATTGAAGACCTCAAGCATACTTGGCTTGAGGGGGAGCTGTTGGAGCAAGTCTATGACAAGCCTAAGTATTGGCTTGAGTCCCACAAAGTCATAAAAGAAGCTTCAAAATGAAGACTATGTAAAGTTCACTTGTGAACTACCTCTTGTAATTTTTGAAGAGTTTACTTAATGTAAAAGTGAAAGAATCTTAAGTGGTTGAGTCCACTTGATCAAGAATGGAAAGAGGAGCCACAAATTCGTGATTTGTGGTAGGTAGAGAATCAAATCAATCATTGATTGATTGGAGAGTGATTGAGGAAAGTTAGCCTCCCAAACTCAACTATAAATAGATGGCAGTTTTAGTCGTGGTTAGAGAGACCTATGTGAAGACCTCCAAGAGCTGAGCTTTATACCATATCAAGGTGTGATTACAAGGCACACATATGTATCAGTAGGTCCATTGTATTGTACAAGCAATATACTTTCATTTTCATGATCATTTGGGTTCATATTTCCATGTTCTTGTGAAGTGTACTACTCACTGCCATTACTCTCAGTTTTTGCAGTCAGATTGCAGAGATGTTTTCTCTGCGCTTGGTGCATCCTTTTCAGTAATTTATTTTGCTAAAGTTAGTTCTATAAGTCTAATATATGCTCACAAATTTTCATGTCATTTGGATGTTGCAATCTTCAGTTATGTTCATTTGAAGTCAACAGGGTCTGTTCATCTTCACTTCTCTGTCAGGTACCCGATTTTTTCACTCACCTTGTCAGAGCCATTACTCAGTGGTTAATAAACCAAATTCAGTGATTTAAAGCTTCTTGGATTCAGCTTACTGTCTAGTATAATCATACAAATTTTCATAATCAGTGAATTCCTAGGTTTTGAGTTATGTTCATTTTTCTACTCACTGGTCTCAAACTATAGCAGCCCGTGAAAATCTGGATGATGTCATCACTTATTAAAACTCATTCTCAGTGTGTGGTTTATTATTTTTGATGCGATTACTCTTGAAAGTTAGCTCTTTAAGCTACCTAGACTTCCCCAATAGGAATTAAGCTAATTGCTGCTGTGCTCAGAGAATTATGCAAAACACTGGACAGGTGTATGTACCAAGAATAGCAAGTTCTTCACCTCTAAGCTAACTCCAACTTATCTGTTTTGATCTATCTTTTTGAGAGTGATCTTCCAAGGTACATAGGGTGTCTAATACATCCATTGGCAAGCTAAAAGGGCCCACCATATACTCTTGGAGTTCATTTGGCTGGTGTAGATCAAGGATTTTGCAACACCTCTTCATCTTCAAGCACATACTTATCCATCTCTTCACAACCCCTAAGTGCTGCAAGTACAAGGAGTTGGTTCCCCAATCCTGAACTATTTGTAATTGTCATAGGAAGGGTCTCCCTAGGATCATCTCATAAACATTATTTTTCTCAAAGTCACATATAGCAAATGTGTGCTCAAACTCTACACCACAAGTGGTTAGAGTTATCCCTTCTAGCAATCCTAGAGGTCTTTCAAAATGACCGTCGGCCATTTGAAGCTTCATTCTAGTTGGTCTTAATGTGGGTTTGCCCCATTGCTTCCACAAGGAGGTGGTTACAATAGCAACACCAGCACCTGAATCTATGATTGCTTTGGTTGTGTAACCTTGGTAAGTGATTGGAAGATAAGTATTACCTTCCTCGCCCTCACACATGTCCCCTATTTTGTCTAGAGGTATCTCTGGTACTTTTTGCCTAGAGCCTGCTTTTGGAATTTTGGAATCAAGTTCTGGAACTTGATCCTTGACATGATTCCATAGCTCAGGTTTTGCTTTGAGCAGCTCTTCTACAGTGAGAGGACATTGAACCTTAGTGTTCTTCACGACATCAGTGTTTCTTGGGACCACTGAGTCTTCATGTCTGACCAGTATTGTGGGAGCTCTAATCTGAAGAGATTCAGATTCCCATGGGCCTAGAAATTGAGGCAGTTCTTCTAATGTATTAGATTCAAAATCTATCCTTTCGTCTTCTTGTTGCTTGACTTGATCCCCGTAAATGGATGGAATGTCTTCGGGAAATTGATCATGAAGATCATCAATCTCGGGAATAGGAGGGGAATTACCCTTCTCCTTGGCCCATTTCTCTTCTTGTATTTCCCGCAAGAACTCTTGAGAGTACTGTTGAATTGAAGGAGGTATTCCAACATCCGTGGAATTAGGAACATAAACTCCCATTGGTGGTGAGCTTCCTCTTTCAATAACTGGTTGAGCCTGTGAAGGTAAAGAAACTTGTGGTTTGTTTACCAATTGCTCTAATTTTTCTAGTAATCCCTGGAAATGCAAATCTGGTTTGACAGAGTTTGTCTGATTGAACTTTTGACTAGTCTCGAGTATAGCTTGAGCTTGTTCTACCATTTTCATGCACATTTTCATCCATTCAATCTCTAAATCTGCTCTAGGGTAACTGTTGCTCTAGCACAATGGTGAGAACCACGTTAAGAAGCTCCACCTCCTTAATTGTCAATCCGCGGAAGAGATAGGAGTGGTTGCTCTAGCACAATGGTGAGAACCACGTTAAGAAGATCCACCTCCTTAATTGTCAATCCGCGGAAGAGATAGGAGTGATATGAAGATCGTGAATGTGAGATGAAGTGAGAGTGAAGGTGAGAAGCACCAAGATGCACACACACATACACACACACACAATGAAGAGACAAGCAAGACACAATGGAAGGTGAGAAATCCACTCTATTGCTCAAGAACACTATTACAAGCTCAAAATAACTCTAAGCTCACACTAGCCAACCTCAAAAATGAGCTCTCTAGCTCTTTTTATAGTTTCTAGACTAGTTTTGACCGGTTTCACATCTAGTGACTTGCATAGTTAAAAATTAGGTCCTAGATGCTATTTGGAAGGGTAAACGGTGTCTAAAAATAGCAAAAATTGATACGCTTGTTCTACCTAAGCTCCTCAAGCTCGAGGACTCCTCCGCTTGCACAAAATGGAGCTAGAAATTAAGAAAAGGGTTTTTCTATGTTACATATGTTACAATAGTGATAAAAATCACTGTTGGAGGTTTTTGAAAAGTATCTGAGAACATAATTCTTTGAGAAAAGATTCGACTGGCTCCCAGCTCCGTCGTTACATGCTTCCGTGTCTTCTATGCCTCTGGCTGCTTCCAACACCCCCCTCCCTCTCACTTCTGTCGTCCCTGATAGAACCTTGTTGTGAGGTCTGCCGGATATAGTTCTGTAGGAGGTCTTGAGCGAGGGTGTGCCCGGATATAGTCCCCGACAACGGCGCCAAATTTGGTGTTGCTCTAGCACAATGGTGAGAACCACGTTAAGAAGATCCACCTCCTTAATTGTCAATCCGCGGAAGAGATAGGAGTGATATGAAGATCATGAATGTGAGATGAAGTGAGAGTGAAGGTGAGAAGCACCAAGATGCACACACACATACACACACACAATGAAGAGACAAGCAAGACACAATGGAAGGTGAGAAATCCACTCTATTGCTCAAGAACACTATTACAAGCTCAAAATAACTCTAAGCTCACACTAGACAACCTCAAAAATTAGCTCTCTAGCTCTTTTTATAGTTTCTAGACTAGTTTTGACCGGTTTCACATCTAGTGATCGGCATAGTTAAAAATGAGGTCCTAGATGCTATTTGGAAGGGTAAACGGTGTCTAAAAATAATGAAAATTGATACGCTTGTTCTACCTAAGCTCCTCAAGCTCGAGGACTCCTCGGCTTGCACAAAATGGAGCTAGAAATTAAGAAAAGGGTTTTTCTATGTTACATATGTTACAATAGTGATAAAAATCACTGTTGGAGGTTTTTGAAAAGTATTTGAGAACATAATTCTTTGAGAAAAGATTCGACTGGCTCCCTGCTCCGTCGTTACATGCTTCCGCGTCTTCTATGCCTCTGGCTGTTTCCAACACCCCCCTCCCTCTCGCTTCTGTCGTCC
This sequence comes from Ceratopteris richardii, assembly GCA_020310875.1. Lineage (NCBI taxonomy): Eukaryota > Viridiplantae > Streptophyta > Polypodiopsida > Polypodiales > Pteridaceae > Ceratopteris > Ceratopteris richardii. The sequence goes on from CM035409.1 coordinate 189,492,421, forward strand.
CTGACAGAACCTTGTTGTGAGGTCTGCCGGATATAGTTCTGTAGGAGGTCTTGAGCGAGGGTGTGCTCGGAAATACGAATGCCTTGGGCTAGATCGGCCTCCAGTTTCTCCCAGTCTATTGGTTGCGGTTCTTCTGGTGGCGGGAGCTGATAGTGTGTGGAATAGACCATTCGTTCACAGGAAAATAAGTGTAATAAATGTGTAGGCCTGCTTATGAATACCTCTGAATGGTGTTCCCAGAAGCCGGTTGTGAACATCTCTTCGAAAGTCTGCTTGTAGCACGCCGGTAGGTACTTTATTCTGCAATGCCAGGCATAACACACCCGTAGCGATGGCGTTGTACTCATATCATATACCAGATCAAAATTGCCATGCTCAAAGCCCGGGGTGTTTACATGAGGTGCCTTGACGCGTCGGAAGACTTTAAAAATCATTTGCATCATGTCAAAGATTTTGACAGTCATGTGAGCTGCTATATCGTCCATATGCTTTAGTCTAGGGAGCCAGTGGTGAATGGTAGCCATCATGTAGCCTACAGTTGGTAACTCGATGGGTGGCTTAAAATAGGGGTAATTCAACCAGTCCTGGCATTGCTTATTGTTTTGTACCTTAATAGCAAAGGCAGTCCAGGAGCGGCGTCGTGGTACTGGTCCCCAACATGGGTTGTACTTTAAATGCAAAGGTGCCTTTACCCATGTACTCATCATTTCTAGATACTTCTGTAGTAAATCTTTGCGCCACTCTGGTTGATAGATCTCTCCTTGCTGCGCATCGAGTGGTAAATCGTCCTCCTCAAATTGAGTCGCATGCGATGGTTTCTTACCTGTTTCTTTCTCAATGGCTAACTGGTATTCGACCATTAACATAAAATACGGTTTATACTGTAGCTCATGCCCAGATATGTATCGTCGCGGGGCCAAATGAGCAAAGAATGGAGACTGTAAAATTCTTTCTTCTATCATCGCCATGGCATGTAATTGAGCCTCTACTCTAGCTGAGTGTGTTGTCCCAAGTTCCTCAATAGTCTTCATCCACGTGGGTGTCGGGAGTTCGTAAGTCATCTGGCCTTTGGCCGTGACGCGTCCGCCTGGGATGGGTTGTGGCTCGTACGCCTCTTCAAACGTTTCCTCCACTGGGATGGTGACAATTTCTTCCTCAGCTGGAAGCTCAGGTGGGGAATCTGGCCTTGGTGGTGCTTCATATACTGCAATCCTTGATTCAAGGTTTGATACCTGGGCCCGTAATGCGTTGAGTTCCTCTAAGATGTCAAGAGATGGGTCCACAGGTGCTGGTATGTCTTGGTGTGTTGGTGCTCGTAACTGGAGTAATTTATGATCTTCTTTGAGTTTCTGTAAGTCCTCGTTCATGCGATCGTATTCATCTAGCAGTCTGACATGATCTTCTAGCAGCATCCTCATCGAGTCTGAGGGAATGACTTTGAACCGGCTAGGACTGAGTGGTTGGTCTGGATGGTCTAGGGCTGCTTCTAAGTTTTCTCGATTCTGGTCCTGTAAGCGCTGGTTTTCGTCCTTTGCTGCTGCTAGATGTCTTCTTAGTAAGCCCATGTTTCTTGTTAATGTTGCGTTGCGCATTGTCTGGGCTCTTAATAAGTTATCCAGGTCAGAAGTGGCTTCCTTGGTATTTTCTTCATTTTCTAGTTCTAATTTATGATAGGCCTCTCGTAATTCTTGGTAGTGGCTGTTCAGTAAGGCATTCTCAATAGACAATAAATTAAGCTGCGACTGTAAGTCATTGGTTGTCCTCTGCAGTTGCTGGTAATTATCGCCAAGAGATGTGAACTCATCTCTTACTTGCGTCATACACATGAACATCTGTTGAAATGCATTATCTACAGTGGGTGATAGTATTAATGGGGTGCTAAATGAAGATGCAGTGGGTGTAGATGCAAAGGGAATGGGGAATGGGGGTGGGAAGGTGGATGCTGTGGTGATTGTGGAAGATTGTGAGGTGCCTAAATATGTTTGTGCCGTGAGTGAAGTGAGTGATGGTGCAGTGGGTGGTGAGATGTCCATGTCATTGGACGTGTCCAGTGCGGTGACTGTGAATAAGGGTGTGACTGTGGGTGCTTGTGCTGGTGTAAATACGGGGTTTACAAAGGTTGAGGAGTAATTTACAGGTGGGCTGGCTGGAGCGGCTTGGTGGAAAGGGAAAATAGGGGTTACAATGGGTCGGGGAGGTGAGACGGGGGAGAAGGTTAATGGCGGTGGGAATGGAAAAAGGGGTCTTGGAGTTGTGGGGAAAGATGGAAAAGATGGATGGAGGAATGGGTTGGATAGAAAGGTGGGTGTGGGAGGGGGTAGACTAGGTCTAATGGGTGCAGGAATTGTGGGATGAGTGGTCGTAAAGACGATTTCTGCTACACCACCGGCGAATGAAGATGTTGGTCTGGGGGAAGGAGTGTGAAGAGGGGAGGCTGGATGGACTGGCGGTGATGGAGGAGCGGTTGGGGTGGTCGGTACTTCAGTGACTACTGAGGTATGTACATTTGTAGCGCGGGGTGGGGAATCTACAAGGATGGTTGCTGCTGCCAACGAACTTTCGGGGACGAGGCGTGCCTCCCTGGCTTGTTCTGAAGACTGTGCTCTTGTTGGTACACGAATGTATTCGCAGGGCTTTGAAAGTAGTCGTACTCTGCGAGGGTCAAACTGTGGGAGTGGCTTTCTTTGCAAGTATCTGAGGGCTTCGTTGGAGCCTATTGATTTGACTAACTCTCGGAATCCTTTGATGTATGCGTCTTCGAATCCGCCTATGACAAGTTCATGTTCTATTATGGCTTGACTCTCTTCCTCAGTCAGCTTTTTGCGTGCCCAAACTTTTTCCATAGTTCTATACAGCTTCTTAATAGCTAGTGTGTAAGCTGCTGCTTCACAAGTTTCATCTTCATGGGTACTTGTATCACCATGTGTGTCTGTTTGTTGGCCTTGGCCATCTGTCTGTTCACGCTCTTGGGATTCCTGAGTTCCCTGGCTAGCTTCGTCGTCTCCTTCGTCGTCATCGGTTACTGTTCTTTCGTCATCAGAGCTAGACACAATCTGTCCTTGTGGCTAATCCCTGGGTGTGGTAGGGTAGCTAGGCCTTTCAAATTCTTGAGAAAACAATTGTCCTTCTGAAAACTAGAACTCATTGGAGAATGCATCGGGCATCTCAAAATCGAACGTTGTGTTCAGTGGCGCTGCTTGTTCTGCTTCTAAATGGGGTATTGGAAAAGAGAAAGCTTCCGCACCAATGGTGGTGGGAATTTCAGCTGCTGTGGTGATGGGTTCTGTGGTTGTGGCTTCTTGGGGTGCAACAGTATTGGTGGTGCCCTCTGTTACAACTGGTCTTGATAATCTGATACGAATAGGTTGTACTGTGGGAGTGGCTGCTGTTGGTGACTGCTCTGGAGATGGTTGTGGTGAGGGTGATTCTGGCACCTGAAGGCAGGGTATGGTTCCTCTCATGCGTTTTCCGGCTCTGCCTTTGCTAGACTTTCTAGCCTTCTTAGTGGTCCCTTTGAATGCTTTCAATTCCTCACTTGTCATGGCATGCTCAATCGGTAAGTCATACGCCAAGCAGATATATATAATTCTCGTGAGCGCACAGCATCCATTGATGACTTTCTGTCATTCCCATCTATGTTGTGCCAAATAGAGCTGATCAATTATCCAGCTAGCTAGATCAACCATTTGAGGTCCAGTACATGCTAAGTATAATCCAAACCAGATTCTTTTGTGGGGCATGGTAAAACGATCCTAAGCTGGGAAAGCAAAATGCTGCATGCATATCCGCAATGGCTTGGAAAGCTCAGGGGTTATAGCTGAAATATCCTCCCACTTAGTTACATCACCACGTTTCATCGGCTCTGGAACTAGTCGTTCTCTCTCCGTCGGAGTGTGTGTTCCATGTATTTTGAGAGCTGCGCGAATTAAATCTTTAGACAAATAAAACCTTCTGAATGGAGGGTCATTTACCAAGGATGGTAACATGAATGTTCCGGGTAGATCCTTGTTCTCTGAGGCTGTCAAGGTGGTGACGAGGTAAAAGCATCTGTAAAAATCGGGTTTAGGCAGAGGGTCGCTAAAATATTCTGTAAATCCCGCTCGTGCCCAAACATGCGTTAAATCTTGTGTATTCTGTAGTCCTTCGAATTCTCTTGAAAAGAATTGTTACTTGGCCCATGTGCGATAATCAAATTCCAAATTGGCCTCAAATATGAAATCAGCATATGCTAATGGTCCTGCTAGGCCTTGAAACCAGTGAGAGTTACGATGAATCTTCTCAGTATATCCTCTAGGAGGAGCGTCGATTAGCATGGGTCCTGGAAAACCTTGAAACTCTGGTGGTTGCATCGTCGGATGAGATTCCGCGAGTAATTCTCCAATATTGGCCATTGGTGCACTAGGGCCAGCTTCTGATGGTCCTTCTTCGGTTTGCATGATGACTGACGAGCTAATGGAAAAGATCTGCTACAAAAGATTAACATATTAGCATGGAAATTGATTATGATCCCATTAAAGTGAGACCGCAATCCCTTTCCATAACCGATGTGTAACCCGTGTAGCCAGGTGTTGTGAGGTGGTTAATGGAATGATTATTTGCAAAACTAATGCAGGTCTCTAGACGCCTACATGGTCAGATTATGCATACATTTCTTGATGAGCTTTTATTATGAGTGATGTGGGGTTATGGTGTGTGAATTTATACAAGGTTTGGTTGAGGGTGAATTATTACAAGGGTGGAGTTTACACGGGGTGGGAGAATTGTTAGATAAGGGGGTACAAGAAGACGTCTGGATACGTTTCGGTATCCATTTCCTAAGAGTCTTTGAGTGGGTGGTGTGTTTCTGCTGAGGGACAAAAAGTGGTATCGGGTTTGGTGGTCTTGAAGGATGGAAAGATTTCTGAGGGGTATATATTACATGGCTAGAGGGTTGGGCTATAATACATTGTTTGGGTACCCAAATCTACGTGGGTGTGGGTCGATTGATAAGGTACTTCTTGGTGATCCAAATATGTCTAGTATTTGTACTTGTAGAAGAAGATCGAGGGGACTTTGAATACTGACTCTGCTTCTTTTGAAACTTTGTCTTGTTCTTGTCTGTGGTGTTGCCACTAGCCTGTGGTTGCTGTCCTTTTGGCACCCATATTTGTCTTGTGCCACTTGTTCTGTGATGTTGATATTGTTGCTTTCTTTGCCTCGTCTGGTGGTGTCGTCGGTCTGGGTTCCTCTATTGTGGTTGACTCCTTCGTGGTTGGGTTTGAGAGGTCCATTGGATGCTCTGCTTTGGAAAAGAAGGGAGATCCAACACTTGCGTGACCTGCCCATTAGGAAGTGATTCGTTATTTATCTTTAATCTAGGCCAGTCCGCAGCAAGTTTGGAAGGATGAGCACCGCAGGGTATTGTGCTCATTTGGCCGCTGATGCAACCCACCTGACCGCTGATTGTGTCCATCTGCCCTAGCGGTTGGGTAATTGCCCCTTCTAGTTTGCAGGAAGCCCCAGGGAAGATCTCCTGACGTCCTTCTGATTGACAACTGTCTATAGCCAAGCCTGAGTGGGTTGGTGTAGACATAACGTGACTGATCTGACCAAAGATCTTCCGGTCTTCCGTCGCATGCATTTCATAGGGTCTAGGGTTACAAACCTCAGTCAGAATGCAATTAGGGAAGTCAAGCGGTATCACTCGCTTCTGATCTAAGGTTCCAATCTGTAAGGAGCCTTGTCTAAGATTTAGGTCCACTGAGTGATCGTATAGCCAATCTTGGCCAAGGATTAGGGGTTCTATCAGGTCGTCATCATGGCACACTAGCAGCTTCGTTGTCATGGTCACATCCTTAATGAGGATAGGAAGGTCCACCTCACCCATGCAAGGGGTTTCCATGCCTCCTAGCCCTATGAGGTATGCCTCAATTGGCCGCATTTCTATTCCTGAGTCCTTATAGTGGGACTATCTAATCGCACTAGTCGCAGCACCTGAGTCAATTAAAGCTCTCAGCTCTTGGCATGGGTTGCTGTGCTTTAGCCTAACTGTAATGAATGGTCTCCTGTCCACTATGCTAGGATGAGTGGTTGACTTTACTTGACACATGGCCATGGGATATCTGGGTGATGTTTCCAGAGGGTTACAATGTTCTCTCCCTAGTCCTTGTCTTCTTAGCTTCATGCGCTTAATGCGTTCTATTGCTTCTGCCTGAGCTTCCGCTCGTATTCTATTTTCTTCCTCCTTACACTTCTTTGCCAACGTGAGTCGTCTAAGCATATCCTCAGTAAGAGGTTCCTGATATAACTCGACTCTACAGCCACTAATGTAATTAGGCATTATGTCTCCTTCTAAGGTGGCTAACTGTACTGCTCCACTTGTCGAGAGTCTGTTAATGATCATAGGTCCATAACCTCGCTTTTCTAATTTCTGTGCGTGTTGTTTCAGCGTATATATTAGAACTAAATCTCCTTCTTTTAAGCCTTTATCTTTCACATGTGCATCAAAATATGCTTTCTATCGTTTCTTTGCCGCATATATTCCTGCTGCTGCCTTTAGCCTGGTTTCTCCTAATCGTTCCAAGTCCATTATTCTTGCTGATAATTCATGGCCGGTCCACTGATGTTCTTGTGCAACCTTAAGGGTCGGTATCAAGAAGTCCAAAGGAAGCACAGCATTCTGACCAAAAACCATCTGAAAGGGAGTTGCATTGAGTACGGTCTTGTAGGCCACTCGATATGCCCAAACAGCGTGGTGTAACTGTTTGTCCCAATCTGAACGTTTGTTGTTCACGAGTTTCGTCAGTACGTTACAAAGGATCTTATTAGTGCTTTCAGCCTGACGATTGGCCTGAGGATGATATGGTGCAAATTTCTTGTGAATCACCATAAAATCCTGTAACAGATATTCAATGACTTGGTTTAGAAAGTGAGTTCCGCGATCGCTCACTAACTCTATAGGCAATCCATATCTTGCAAAGACATTCTCAAATAAGAATTTTGCAGTTGTGTGTGCATCATTCTTTTTTGTGGCTTTTGCCTCTACCCATTTGGTAAGATAATCCGTGGCAACAATAATGTATTCCGCATGTGTACCTTTTGCAGGGGGGTTAATGGGTCCTACAAAGTCTATACCCCACTTAGAAAATGCACCTCCGCCCATCATGGGTTTCAATGGCATTTCATCTCTGCGAGTAGGAAACTGAGTTCTTTGGCACACATCACATCTCTTTACATAGGTATGAGCATCCATGTGAAGAGTGGGCCACCATAATCTTGCAAAGAGGATGGCTTTGACTATCCTATCGGGTCCAAAATGACCTCCTGCAACACCTTGGTGTGCAGTCGCTAGTATGCTCAGATAATCGCTTTCATGAACATATTGTCTTAAGTATCCATCTCGTCCTCGTTTGTATAGATTATCGCCAATAAGTGAATAGTCTTGAGCTTCCTGCTCTAGACTGCGTTGTGGAGCTAAGGTCATTCCTTGAGGGAATGTGTTCGTCGTCAAGTACGTCACTAATGATTCACTCCAGTCTGGTGTGAGAGACACGTGATATAATGTAGCATGTTCTACTGGTGGTCTTTCACAACAAACATTGCATTCTTTACACAACTTGTAGACATCTGCTTCCATCGTAGGCCAATAGACTCCTAGTCTATGTAGAGTTTGTAGTGTTCGATGTTTCAAATGATATTGCTTTAATGCACCTACGTGTGCTAATTGCAACCAATTCGCATGTTCTAATTCATCTACACAACAAGCAAGAATCTTTTGATTATCCTGTTTATATATGCTTCCTGCTAAGATTTGGTATCTCTGAGACTTGGTAATCTCTCCTTCTTTGATCTTTATCCTAGGATTCTTGGGTCCGTATGTCAGAATAGGGACTATAGGCTTAGCCCATTCTGGTGCTATCTCAAGGTTAAACAAGTATGCATCTGGTAGATCATCCGCTACTCCTTGAGGAGCTTCTCCTGAGGTTAATCTCGAAAGGTGGTCAGCTCCGAGATGTATCTTTCCTTTCCTGACTACTAATTCAAAATCATACTCCATGAGTAATAGAAACCAACATATTAGTCGTCCTGTGTTACATGGTTTGTTGACTAAGTACAATAGTGCTTGATGATCTGTAAAGAACTTGAATTTGTTTGCCAACAAATAGTGTCTGAATTTCTTTACCGCGTAGATCATCCCTAATCCTTCTCGTTCCGTCGTGGTGTAATTTCTTTCTGCTGCGTTCAATTGTCTGCTCGCGTAAGCTATGGGGAGATCTATATTACCTTCATTCGTGGGTTGTGCTAACACACATCCTATGGCGTAATTGGATGCATCCACATGTACATGGAATGGCTTACTCCAATCTGGGGTAGTCAATATAGGTGCTGAGCACAAGCGTCGTTTAAGTTCACTGAATGAATTTTCACATTCATCTATCCATTCAAAATTGGTTAAAAGAGAGTACAAAGGCTTGGCTATGATTGCATACATGTGTATGAATCTCCTATAATAGCAGCAATGACCCATAAATGCTTGTACCTCTTTGATGTTCGTCGGCCTAGGTAGATCTGCAATCACCTTCACTTTTTCCTCATCCGTAGAGATTCCATTCTTTGACACAATGTGTCCTAGAATTTTGCCTTGTCTGACCATGAAAACGCATTTTTCTGGGTTCAAACAAACCTGATATTCTTGACATTTGTCAAATATTTGTCTTAACTCTGGGATATGCATCTGCCTGATATTAGAATGAGCACATATGTCATTGACGTAAACTTCCAAACTCTTGCATAGGAATTCCTTAAAAACATTGTTGGTGCATGACAATCATCAATTGAAGGATTATGGAGAAATGAAGTCAAGGAGTCAAGAAGGAAACAAAGTCAGATGGTTGAAGGAAGGACATTTTTCAGAAAACTCAAAGATATGTACACATATGTACATTAGCTGACTTATACTCTTGTTTAAGTCATACACTTGTATATATTCATCTATAAATATGTTTGAAAATGTCGGGCAAGTAGAGCAGAAGAGATTTGAGAATAGGGAGAGAGAAATTAGTGTCATTAGACACATGAAGAGTGAGTGAATTGTCCATCCTCACTTAGATGTAAATTTTCTGAGAAATCGAAAAATTTTGCGCCCGATATTTTGCTGTCTGCTCCCTCTGTATTTAATCTTTTGAGAAATCCTTTTGCACGTATCTAAGTCCATAGCTAATCTATCTATGGCTAGAATTTGAGAGGTTAATTGTAATCAGGCTGTGAGAATTTTGATTAGGAACATTCATATGTAAGAATGTTCTAACAGTCGAGAAATCTGGTGCACATTTCATCTTCAATGAAATGATCATTGCTCAGTCTACAGTGTAAAGTTTTACACAAATGAGGGCTTAAAATCTAAGTTGGAAGGTAAGCTATCTATGGCTAAAAGATCTTGATCAAACGGGATTTACTTTGGGAGAACCAGTGCTAAGAAGTTGCAGGTGTCAAAGTCGCCATTGCAGAGAAGCACTTTCAGACATAGGTAAAGTGTTTCACACATTTCTCAGTGTGTACTTAATCTTTTTGAGAGATTTAACTTGGCAAAGTTGCGCAACCCTAAGGCGAAGTGTTGTGCAAAGTTTTATCAAAAACTTTACAGGATTGATTAGTCAATGAGTGACTAATCTGCAGCAGACTTTTCTGAAGAAACTGAAATTTTCAGAATAATCAATTTTCTGATAATTTGGTGAAGATTCTCTAAATTAGGTGGAGTCTAAAGTTGATCTTGATATAGAGGTGATCTAAATTCAAGGTTAACTTGTTCTTTTGGAGATTAACACTCTCCATCAGTGGTATCAGAGCAGGTTGTGTCAAAATTGAAGTGAAGAAGACTCCGACTATTGCAGAAATACAAAACTTTACATTTTGAAGGTGCAGAAGGGTAAAGGTTGAAGAAAGATCAAAGGAAGACATACAAAGAGCATCAAAAGGATCAGAAGGAGCAACATTCGAAGTAAAGGTACATTTATTATCTGTAAAGGTTAAAGATTTGAAGCTACAAGTGAAGTAAAGATGGGAGATAGTCTCCAAATTGAAAAATTGGATAGAGAGAACTATCCTGCATGGTCTATGAGGATGGAAGCTCACCTTATGAGCAAAGATCTGATAGGATACATCACAGGAGATGAAGAAAAGCCAGAATTCAGAGATCCTAGTGTTCCAACTAGGGAGGAGCTTGCAGATTTGAAGAATTGGATGAAGAAGGATGCTCAAGCAAGAAGCATCATCTACATGGCAGTCAATGACTATTTGCTTCCTCACATTAGAGGACTTGAAAGTGCTTGTGACATTTGGAATGCTTTGGAAGAGCATTTCCAAAATACAACCAAATCAAGGAAGGCTTCACTATGGGCAGAGTTTACTACCTTCAAGAAGAAGGCCTCACAATCAATTTCTGATTATGTGACAAAGATGAAGGACATTGCAGATTCTTTAGGTGCAGTTGATGAAGATATTGAAGAAGACAAATTGGTAAGACAAATACTCACAGGACTAAGAGGAGATGAGAAATGGAAGCCTTTCATTTTATCTACAGAACTTTCATTAGATCACTTTACTCCTGATTTGAATCAATTGTTAGGTCATATGCTAACTTTTGAGAATGATATCAAAGGAGATGTTGATAAGAGTGCAGGTCATGCAATGTATTCTAAAGACAAGAAGAAAGTCAACAAAGGGAAGCAACAATCAGGTGAAGAAGAAGGTACATCAAACCAAGCAAACTTCATAAGAGGAAGAGGAAATGGCAGAAGTAGAGGAAGAGGCAGAAACAACAAAGAGAATGCAAGAGCTTGTTGGATATGTGGTAAGACCAATCATCTATCTCATGATTGTTGGCATAATAATCAAAACAATGGTAATTATCAGAACTTTAATCAAAGAGGAAGAGGAGGTAGATTTCAGAGAGGAAATTTCAGAGGTAGAGGTGGTAGGAATTCTTTTGGAAGAGGTGGTGGAAGAAACTTCCAAAGTCAATCCTATAATAACACCTACTACAACTATGCATCAGATCAAAAGGAGGATTCGACTCTCATTATGAATACATGTGAAACCTCACATGAGGACATGAGAGTGTTCTATATTGATTCAGGATGTAGTAATCATTTAAGTGGAAATATTGCTTTGATGACTGACCTAGATCATAATGCAATTAATCATACAGTGCAGACAGGTGATAATACAAAGCATAAGGTAAAGTCAATTGGTTTAGTCAAAGCTAAGGATGGGAGCACTCTTCTGAGTAAGGTACTTTATGTTCCCACAATTCCAAAGAATTTGATCAGTGTAGGTCAAATTGTGGAAAAAGGATATGAGGTAAGGTTCACAAATGATGGAGTTTATGTGGAAGACCCTAGTCAAGGGTATAAACAAGTTATTGCAGGAAAGAAAGAAGGAAGGCTTTTCACATTGAAGGTACAAGGAAATGTTGGACATGCTATGTTCACATATGGAGAGCAGAAGGTGTCAAAATTGGATCTTTGGCACAAAAGACTTGGACACTTTAATGAAAGAGGTATCAAAGAAATGATTAACAATGATTCAGTGCTTGGTATGCCTAACATTGCAGGTCAACACATGACATACAGATGTGAGGCATGTCAATTAGGTAAGGCTCATAAGCAATCCTATTCCAAGCATGGATTTATGTATTCAGAAAGACTTGAATTGGTGCATACAGATGTGTGGGGTCCTTCAAAGGACTTTAGTATAAATGGTTCAAGATATTATGTCATATATGTTGATGATGCTACCAGGTGGATCACAATTTATGTGATTAAGGAAAAGTCAGAAGTGTTTAATACATTTAAACACTATCATGCATATGCAGAAAGGATTACAGGTCAAAAATTGAGGAGGCTAAGGTCAGATGGAGGGGGAGAGTATTTTTCAAATGAGTTCAATGATTATTTGTGGAATGCAGGTATAAAGAGAGAAGTTACTTGCAGGTACTCTCCTCAACAAAATGGGGTAGCAGAAAGAAGAAATAGGACTCTTGTTGAGTTTGCAAGGTCCATGATGAAAGAGAAGAATTGCCCAAATTATTTGTGGGCTGAGGCTGTTAATACAGCTACATATTTGGTTAATAGATTGCCTTGTAAAGCTTTGCAGGGTATGACACCATATGAAGCTTGGTGGGGTAAGAAACCTACCTTGGATCATTGCAGAATATTTGGATGCTTGGCATATGCATATGTGCCATCTCAATTGAGGCATAAGTTGGAGCCTAAGGCAGAGAAGTATGTATTCATTGGTTATGATGATAAGCAAATGGGATACAGGTTGTGGAGTCCATCCACAAAGCAATTTATTGTATCCAAGGATGTTACATTTGATGAGCAAGGTACTTGGTATGCAGGTAAATATAATGTACATGCAGATGATGAAGAAGTAGTGGAACAAAGAAAAGGTAAAGCAAAGGTTCAATTACTTGATGAAAGTGAGAGTAATGAAGTGCAGATTGAAGTTGAAGAGAGGCCAAGGTTTGATCCAAAATGTGATGAATCAGAGACCTCAAGAAGTGCAGAAGTTAGAAGATCATCTAGGCACAAATGGCAACCTACAAGGTATAGCTATGACACTTCATTCTTGACTACTAAAGATTATGCTTATTTGGTAAAAGCAGATGAAGACCCTTCTACATATGAAGAAGCCAAAGGGAAGAAGAATTGGGAAGATGCTATGCAAGAGGAGTATGATGCATTGATAGAGAATCAAACATGGGATTTGGTTCCTAAAACTAATAGTCAGAAGATCATTGGATGTAAGTGGGTTTACAAGACTAAAAGATTTGCAGATGGAAGTGTGTCTAGGTACAAAGCTAGACTTGTTGTGAAAGGGTATGCACAGACATATGGAGTGGACTATGATGAGACTTATAGTCCTGTGGCAAAGATGACAACCATCAGGACACTCATTTCAATTGCTGCTTGTAAAGGTTGGAAGTTGTCTCAATTAGATGTTAAAAATGCTTTCTTGAATGGTTACATTTCAGATGAAGTCTACATGGAGCAACCAGATGGATTCAAAGATCAAGTGAGTCCAAATTATGTGTGTAAGCTCAAGAGAGCTTTGTATGGGTTGAAGCAAGCCCCAAGGGCTTGGAATTATAGGCTTGTAAAATTCTTGAATGATCTTGGATTTCAAGCATCAAAGGCAGATAGTAGCTTGCTAGTCAAAGCAAGTGAAGATGGGTTTATTTATGTGTGTATTTATGTTGATGACATAATACTTACAGGAACAGATGATAAGGGGATACAAATGATCAAAAAGCAGATGGAGAAAGAGTTCAAAATCAGTGATTTGGGGAACTTATCATTCTTCTTGGGAATGGAGATCTCTTATACTCAACATGGAGTATATGTGACCCAAGAAAGGTATCTTAAAAATTTGCTAACCAAATTTAAAATGGAAGATTGCAGGGTTGCACCTACACCTTTGGAAGTGAACCATAAATTGTCTAGGTTTGGAGGAGAAGAGTTCAGAGATATGAAACTCTATCAAAGTTTGGTTGGTAGCTTGATTTATGCTACATTGACAAGGCCTGACTTGTCATATGCAGTTGGTGTGCTTTCACAATTCATGCATTGTCCTAGAAAGGAACATTGGATTGCAGGACAAAGAGTACTTAGGTACATCAAGGGTACACTCAAAGAAGGGTTGTACTATGGGTTTACTTCAGATACAAGAATCAAGATATATAGTGATGCAGATTGGGCAGGTAATGTGGATGATAGAAGATCAACACATGGATACTTGTGCTATGTAGGAGACAAATTGATTTCATGGTGTTCCAAGAAGCAACATACAGTTGCTTTGTCATCCACAGAGGCAGAATATAAAGGTATGGTGGAAGCTGCAAAAGAGGTAATATGGTTAAAGACACTTTTGAAAGTTTTTGATGTGATTCAGAGTACTCCTATTATTTGTGGAGACAATATGAGTTCATTATACTTGGCAGCTAATCCTGTATTTCATGCTAGAACTAAGCATATTGAAATACAGTATCATTTTCTGAGAGAGAAGGTCATTGAGAAAGAGATTGAAGTCATACACACTCCCACAAAAGATCAAGTTGCAGATATGATGACTAAAAGTCTAGATGGACCAAAACTACAAAGATTCAAGGATATGGCTGGAGTAAAGAAGATAGAAAAGAACCTCAATTAATGATTGAGGGGGAGCTGTTGGTGCATGACAATCATCAATTGAAGGATTATGGAGAAATGAAGTCAAGGAGTCAAGAAGGAAACAAAGTCAGATGGTTGAAGGAAGGACATTTTCAGAAAACTCAAAGATATGTACACATATGTACATTAGCTGACTTATACTCTTGTTTAAGTCATACACTTGTATATATTCATCTATAAATATGTTTGAAAATGTCGGGCAAGTAGAGCAGAAGAGATTTGAGAATAGGGAGAGAGAAATTAGTGTCATTAGACACATGAAGAGTGAGTGAATTGTCCATCCTCACTTAGATGTAAATTTTCTGAGAAATCAAAAAATTTTGCGCCCGATATTTTGCTGTCTGCTCCCTCTGTATTTAATCTTTTGAGAAATCCTTTTGCACGTATCTAAGTCCATAGCTAATCTATCTATGGCTAGAATTTGAGAGGTTAATTGTAATCAGGCTGTGAGAATTTTGATTAGGAACATTCATATGTAAGAATGTTCTAACAGTCGAGAAATCTGGCGCACATTTCATCTTCAATGAAATGATCATTGCTCAGTCTACAGTGTAAAGTTTTACACAAATGAGGGCTTAAAATCTAAGTTGGAAGGTAAGCTATCTATGGCTAAAAGATCTTGATCAAACGGGATTTACTTTGGGAGAACCAGTGCTAAGAAGTTGCAGGTGTCAAAGTCGCCATTGCAGAGAAGCACTTTCAGACATAGGTAAAGTGTTTCACACATTTCTCAGTGTGTACTTAATCTTTTTGAGAGATTTAACTTGGCAAAGTTGCGCAACCCTAAGGCGAAGTGTTGTGCAAAGTTTTATCAAAAACTTTACAGGATTGATTAGTCAATGAGTGACTAATCTGCAGCAGACTTTTCTGAAGAAACTGAAATTTTCAGAATAATCAATTTTCTGATAATTTGGTGAAGATTCTCTAAATTAGGTGGAGTCTAAAGTTGATCTTGATATAGAGGTGATCTAAATTCAAGGTTAACTTGTTCTTTTGGAGATTAACACTCTCCATCAAACATGACACATGAGTCGCTGGAAAGTGGCGGGTGCATTTGTTAAGCCAAATGGCATTACACGAAATGCAAATATGCCCCATTCTGTGGCAAATGCCGTCTTGTGTTGATCTTGTGGAGCAATGGCTACTTGATTATAGCCTAAAAAACCATCAAGGAGGCTATAAACTTCCTTGCCCGCAACTCTTTCCAATAAGTGTTCCGTGATAGGAAGAGGATAATTGTCTCTAATCGTGGCGGCATTAAATTTTTTAAGGTTAATACATACACGCAATTTTCCGTTCTTCTTGGGCACAACCACAATGGGGGATACCCACTCGGTATGCTCAATTTCGTAGATGAATCCTGCTTCTATCAGCCGATCTATCTCCTCTTTCATCTTCGCAGCGTAGTTATCATTGTACGTGTAAGGTTTCTGTTTCGTAGGTTTTGCATCTGGAGTCATAGGGATTCTATGAGAACATATATCTGGATCTACTCCTTTCAGATCTTTGTAACTCCAAGCGAACACATCTCTATATTCGCGCAATAGGGCAACTAGCTCTTCTTCTTCTTCCTTCGTTAAATCATGCCCTATGTAAATACACTTTTCTTCTTCTCCTTCTATGGCAACTATTACTTTCTTGGTTTTCTCTCGGTTATCATATACTTGTCCGTCATTCGCCTTTCTATTAGGCATTCGTACCATGATTCTTCTATCTTCGATTTCATATTTCTTGAAGTCCCCGGGTACTTCAAACAAAGATTCTTCTTTTTCTGACATGGTTTCTTTCTTCTTTCTTTTCTTGCCTTCACTCTTGTTAGTCACTTGAGTGGCTATTCTCACATCGTTCGTAATTTCCTCGTGTCTATGAGGGTGAGTCTCTACTTCGTAGAAATATTCTTCCTCTGATGCAAAGGGTGGGTCCATGATAATTGATTCTAAATCGAAATCGCTTGCATCCTCAAATGCATCAGTGTTAGGTTCACACTCTTCTAAAATTGAATCACTCATGATTGGCTCTATCGTAAAAACTGAAATGTCATAACCATCCTCGTCACAGTGGGGTGTCCATTGTTCTTCATTGATGGCTACATCCATGGTTGCTAGGATTTCTGCCCAACCATGGGGTTCAAACTCTTCATCTGGAAATACTACAGGTACGTAAGCTGGATCTTGAAGGGTTCGTGGATGTTGTTCTGCACCTAAGGTCCTTGATTCTAACCTTTCTTCCTCTTGTTTGGCTACCTTACACATCCATAAATGAGTATCCTCATGCAACCAAGAAGGATCTGATTCTAATGAGTGCACGGATTCCGTCTCTACCTGAGTCTTATGGATGGTATTCCATTGTATTGGGGGTACATCTCTATGTGAATAGTCTTTAAGATTGACTTTGGTAGTCACTCCTAAATGTTGCAAGTACAAAGAATTAGTTCCCCAATCTTGTACAATTTGCAACTGACGCATGAATGGTCGTAACAATATCATCTCGTAAGCGTGATTTTTCCCAAAGTCACAAATGGAAAAGGTATGCTCAAATTCTACACCACAAGTGGTGAGAGATATTCCTTCTAGTAAGCCTAATGGTTTTTCTATGTGGCCGTCAGCCATTTGTAGCTTCATCCTGGTGGGTCTCAATGTTGGCTTACCCCAACGTTTCCATAAAGTGGTGGTAGCTATGGCTACTCCGGCTCCTGAATCTAAGATGGCTTTCGTGGTGTAGCCCTGATGGGTTATCGGAAGATAAGTGTTACCTTCCTCTCCTTCGCTTACATCTCCAATCTTTTCTACGGGTATCTCTGGTACCTTATTTTGTGATCCTATTTGTGAGGGAGTAGTAGCAAGCGCAGGGAATTGATTTGCTACAGGTTTCCACAATTCTGGTTTTACCTTTAACAACTCCTCTAGAGTGAGATTACACTGTACTTTAGTGTTCCTGATCACTTCCGTGTTTCTAGGGATTACTGATTCTCCATTCCTCACTATTATCGTGGGTGCTCTCATACTAATAGACTTAGCTTCCCAAGGTCCTGTGAATTGAGGTAATTCTTGTAAAGAATTAGATTCAAATCCTGTGTGTTCACTCAGTTGTTCCTCCTCTACCTCATTGTAAATAGAGGGGATGTCTTGGGGAAATTGCTCTTGCAAGTCATCTATTTCTTGAATAGGAGGATGAGTTCCTTGTTCTTTTCTCCACTTCTCTTCTTGGATTTCTCTCAAAAATTCATGTGAGTACCTATGTATGGAAGACAAATTTTCTTGACTTTCTGTATTGGGTACTTGCAACAGGGATGGTGCATTCCTTTCCTGTTTCTCTGGGACACTAAGATTCCTCTGCTGATCCTTTTTCTCTTTGCTTTCTATCAAGTATTCTAGCCTCTCCATTAGTCCTTGAAAGTGTAGTTCCGATTTTGCCATGTTATTCCAATTAAGATATCTAGAGGCTTCGAACAAAGCTTGTGCTAATTCTACCATCTTCATGCAAAGTTTAGTTCTCTCAATTTCTAGATCAGCTCAAGGGTAGTTTTTACTCATTTCAACTACTTGAGGTCCCTCTTTTAATCTAGCCTGATATGCACGAAACATCATGTCTAGGTTTTCTGGTATGGGTTCCGCTAAAACTGATCCTGACTTTTGAGCTAGGTTTTCTTGATTCAATTCCTGTGAAGTCAATTCTAGGATTTTGGCTCTCGACTCTTTCAAACTTCCTTCCAACTCAGTTATCTTTTTACTCCATTTTCTCTTAATTCTTTCTCTAGAATCTTTCCAAGATTTTGTCTTTTTACTGCTAGATTCTGCAACTTCACTAGGGCCAACTGCTTTCTCCTGATTAAGCTGTTGGTTCTGTAAGAGCGCCTGGGCTCTTGTGATAGCTTGGATAGGCACGTATGTAGGGTTGGATCCATCTACGTTGTTTACAATACCTATCACGTTGATCGGTGTCACATTTGAAGCATTAGCAGGGTTCTTAGGACAATCTTTGATTATGTGCTCTTTGCCACAATCAGCACAAAAGCCTTGGATATTATAGTACTGTGATTGTCCTGATATAGGGGGATGTGGACAATCCTTTATGAAATGATCTCCTTGGCACCTAAAGCATGGTCCTCTAGGGCCCTGTGGTCTCTGTTGTCTCAATTGGGGCCGTGGGTTTGGGTTTGTGTACATCACATTAGCATAGTCTGGCTCCCAACTAGGTTCCACTGGTGGACTATCATAATGATATGTCTCCACATGTTCTGGTGACTCCGTGTAATATGCGGGTGGACTATCTACATGAGTGGAGTCAAAACTGTTTGAGTTCGGGTCACCCTCTATGATCAAAGGTGAAGAAGGCACTAAGGCCCTACTTAGGTTCTCTTCTGCAGCAGCATATTTGACTGAGATGACATTCGCTGGTGGGGGTGGCTGCTGAGCTAAGACCGGTTGAGGTCTTTGTTGAGCCTGGTATCGGTAGTTCTGAGGAGGCCTATAGTAATAAGGTTGAGCATTGTATTGGCCTTGATACCTACTTGGCTGTACGTATGCTTGCGGGTAGTTCTGTCTCACAGTCTGTTTGTTGTATGGGCAATCCTGAGCCGTATGATTCGTGTATCTTCTCTCAATTGTGCAGTATTGGCCACTAGGGTTGGCTTGAGATTGTGGTGCATTGGGACACACATTTGCCAAATGATTTCCACCACAAGTGTAACAATGCTTGGTTGTTAGTACCCTAGGTTTGCTAGAAACTCCTAGTTTCTGGGCCACTTTTTCTGCTAGGTCTTCTATCGAGTTAGACAATTTTGTGGATGCTAGAGATGAACAGTCTGAGTCCTTATAGACCTTTGAGAGTTCTAACTCATCTCCTAAGTTGTCGTAATGTCTATACAAATTCTTACACATTGCTCTAGTGTTCTGGGTTCTTTTAGGTACACATAGGAGCGTAGTTTAGAGCTCAACAAGCCATCTAGAAACAATGACACTTGCTTGGCCTGTGAGGGTAGCTCTTGCATTGGACATCTTTCAACATATTGTCTAAACCTACGTCCTGCGAGTCTAATTGTTTCCTGAGGGGTTTGTTTAAAGCTATGAATCAACAAAGACGTGTCATGTCTAATCCCACTTTTAGAGAATTCAGTGATGAATGACTCTAAAAGGTGATGGATGTCTCTAAATTGCCTTTGTTGCAATGGTTGGAACCAAGTTAAAGCGGTGTTCTTTAATGTTAGTCCAAATGCGTTGTATTGTGTGAACATGTCTTTGACTTGTTCTGCTCTTAGTACTTACTTGAATTCTGCGACATGGTCATAGGGATCTCATGTCCCATCAAAATAATTTTTCATGGATTTCACTAACTGAGTGGGTCTCAATATTCTTGCATGTTTGCGTGGTCTAGGTAGAGGAAAATCATCTCTACCACCTGGTATTCCATGATCTCTTTGTCTATCCGCTCTATTAATGTCCGTGGTTGTTCTATCTCTCCCCATGGGATGAGTGAAGCTTACTTCAGGTCTTTCTTTATTCTTTTCTCTTTGATTTCCATGGGCTGAGGATGTTCCTGCCCCTTGTTGGCTTGTATTCATGTTCATTCTAGATGGAGGGAATACCAATTCACCTCTCCATGTGTATGTGTTTTTAGTGTGGTCAGGCGCCACAAAGACTCATTCTGAAGTCTCATCCAGGTATACAACCTTTCCAGGTGTATCCGGGTCCTTGAACTCGTATATCGTGATGATACCTACCTCACTAAGTAGTTCTGTCTTGTATCTCCAAAAGGCTTCATCAGTTTCTTTATTTACAAACAACTCTATGCTTCTGTTGTCCTGAGGGATCCATTCTGGGATTAGTACTCGTGTCAGTACAGATTTCCCTCTAGGTGTCCTAGGCTCTTCTAATGGTTCTTTTCCTTGAGATTTAGTTTCTGTCTCTAGCTGAATCACGCCAAACTCGTTCGTATTGTTTGGCTGCGTACTTAAGATGTACATTGTTCCTTCTTTGTCTATATACGCGTCTCTCTCAAATTTCACCACTGGATGTTCCAATCCAATGGGTTGATCGGGGTTGTGCATTTGCACCACTTGCCTTCGCAAACCATCCTCATAGATGCGAGCACCTAAGCGGTTGGTTCGGAGAAATTCTAGTTGAGTCCTATAGGGTCCTTCAGGTCTCTCTAAAAAGGCTACATTCGACCCTCCTTCTGGTCTTTCTGTGCTAAATGCCATTTCTAAATCACTAGTATCTGAGCTCTCGTAGGGATAACTAGTGTTCAATTGTTGAGCCCACGATCGTGCAGTAGTTCTTACACTTGCCTCTGATGATCTAAGGCTTCGTGGGTCTGACTTGCCTATATGTTTGCCCGATCTAAGGTTCATTAATTTTCTTCCTTACACACTCAGTACACGCTTAGATCATCAACGATTCTTTGTTATTACTTTCTTGATTCTTTTTAAATTTCTCTAGATTCTTGTCCTAATGTATGCATCAGGAATTCGACTTTCTGTGGTACTTTGAGTTCTCGTTCCGTCAGACTTATGTTCTTTCCTTTAGGTTTTCGTATCACACACCCTTATCTTTATTCTTAGACTTGATAAATTTAATTCTCTTGAACTTGGTGCGTTCCTATCGTCGTTAATCCACAATGCTAACGTTTATCCTAAGCTAAGAATTGACTGAGGGGGTTGAGTAATCTTCCAACCTCGAGTCAGCTTTTCTGGTTGCTCTGATGCCCAAGAAGCTGTGCTTCCCAAGCTTTATGCCCTTCACTGCCTTGCCTTGGTTGCCCTTGATTGCCCTTGCTAGACCTGGAAAAATTCAATATTAGAACAATATCACAAATGGATGATCAAGCACTTGAGTATATACACCTTTTAAGTCCCTTCCCTTTTGCCCAACTTTTTAATGCTTGCCCCCTGGCTTTCTAGTCCCAAACTAGGTCAACCTCAAAATAGCTTATCTAAAAATAGACGTATTCTTTAAGAAAAAAGCAGTTGAGGTCACGTAGTACTCGTCAAGAGCTTTCTAATGAGCTATTAAGCTCAAAAAACGGACTTCGGATGAAAAAGTTATGACCGTTCAGGCCCTGGGGGGTAAAAACTGACAAACAGGTTTTTCTCCAAATATGAGCTAAGGGGTCTCCTATGAGTATAATCAGCCAAAAATTTCCCAAAAATAGCCCCAAAATTTGCCAAAAAATGAAACCCTAAAATTTGCGATGGGGGTGCACAATCGCGATGGCGTGAGACAATCGCGATGGTCTGGGACCGTCGCGATGGCGTGAGGGTGAACAATCACGATGGTCTGAAGTGCACGGTCGCGATGGTCCAATTGTGAACAACCGCGATGGTCGAGGTGAGTGAACAATCGCGATGGCTCGATCTGGCGGACAATCGCCATGGCGTCAGTCAATGGTCAACGTGAACAATCGCGATGGTCCAAAGTGAACCGTCGCGATGGTCACAGATGCGATGGCTTGAGCCAATCGCGATGGTCAGGGCACGATGGCGTGAGCCAATCGCGATGGTCCAAAATTCGAGTTGTCCCGATGGTCTGAGTGTATCGTCGCGATGGCGTGATGTGCGAGCCGTCGCGATGGTCTAGCTTGCCACGTGGTAGCGTCGGCACGATGGCGTGCACCTATCGCGATGGTGTGGGGTCAACCGAATAGTCGCGATGGTCCGCGAACCGTCGCGATGGTCCAAATGAACCGTCGCGATGGCGTGAGACCGTCGCGATGGTCTGCCCGAGCCATCGCGATGGCGTGAGCCAATCGCGATGGTGTGACACAATCGCGATGGTCTGAGATCGTCGTGATGGTCCACCAAAATGTGATTTTTGCAGATGCGCCTGTGGATTCGTGTGTGCGCTTGTGTCGCCTATCTCGTGGTGTGGTCGCTTACCAAAAATTCCGCACTTGGCAGACCATCGCGATGGTCTGACACAGACGGAAATCTCTGACAGAAACTGAAAATTTTACCTTTTCCAAGCTTTCCTGATGCACTGGAGCTCTGTACCTGCAAGAAAACTCAAGAAAACAAAAGTACATGCAAGCACAAAAGCTCTCTCTCACTCTCTCGCATGCACAAATGAGGGGAAATGAGGAGAATGGGTGGATATGGTGAATTTTCTGATTTTTTTTGGAGATGAAGATGATGATGCGATGATGAAGATGGAGTGTGGGGGAGGTGAAAAACACTAAAAACTAAGTAAAAACAACAACAAAAACTAAAATTTTTTACCTTTCAACACCACTTCTTGCTATACTCTTACCATCACACATTCGTCCTAGACTCGATCCCCGGCAACGGCGCCAAATTTGGTGTTGCTCTAGCACAATGGTGAGAACCACCTTAAGAAGCTCCACCTCCTTAATTGTCAATCCGCGGAAGAGATAGGAGTGATATGAAGATCGTGAATGTGAGATGAAGTGAGAGTGAAGGTGAGAAGCACCAAGATGCACACACACATACACACACAATGAAGAGACAAGCAAGACACAATGGAAGGTGAGAAATCCACTCTATTGCTCAAGAACACTATTACAAGATCAAAATAACTCTAAGCTCACACTAGCCAACCTCAAAAATGAGCTCTCTAGCTCTTTTTATAGTTTCTAGACTAGTTTTGACCGGTTTCACATCTAGTGACCGGCATAGTTAAAAATTAGGTCCTAGATGCTATTTGGAAGGGTAAACGGTGTCTAAAAATAATGAAAATTGATACGCTTGTTCTACCTAAGCTCCTCAAGCTCGAGGACTCCTCGGCTTGCACAAAATGGAGCTAGAAATTAAGAAAAGGGTTTTTCTATGTTACATATGTTACAATAGTGATAAAAATCACTGTTGGAGGTTTTTGAAAAGTATTTGAGAACATAATTCTTTGAGAAAAGATTGGACTGGCTCCCTGCTCCGTCGTTACATGCTTCCGCGTCTTCTATGCCTCTGGCTGCTTCCAACAGTAACTCTTGTCTAAGTTTGCAGCTGTTGGCCCTTCTTGAAGACGAGCCTGGTAGGCCTTGAACATCATGTCCAAGACTTCTGGGGTTGGATCTACAAGAATAGACCCTGGTTGTGGTCTATTTACAATGGGTGGTGGGATGGGACGAGGTGGAGTAGATGGAGTTTCAGCATGCGAGGGGCTTTGAGATGCAATGTCATCTATTTTTGTTTTCGCTTCCTTCAGACTTTCTTCTAGTTCTGATAACTTTTTATTCCACTTTCGATCGGCCTTCTCTCTTGTATCTTTCCATGTTCTTGTTTTCCGCTTGCTAGGCTCTCCTGATTCACTGGACTCTGATTGCTCTGCTGGTTTATCTTGTTTTAATGCTTATGCCCTAGTAACTGCCTGTATAGGAGCCACATTACTACTACTTGCACTTGAATCCGCCACTAAGCCTACCACAGTAATGGGTGTAATCTTGGGTGCACTAGAGGGGTTTCTTGGACAATCTCTGGGGAGATGGTCTTTGCCACATTTAGGACAAAAAGCTTGTATTGTGATAGCCTGACCTTGACTCGGAGATGGTGGCTGGGGACAATCACGAATGAAATGGTCACCTTGACATCGGAAACAAGACCCTCTAGGGGCTTGTGGTCTCATTTGTCTCAATTGGGGCCTAGGGTTAGGATTTGTGTACATGACAGTGGAGTATTCTGGCTCCCAATTTTGCTCCATGGGTGGTGCCTCATATTGATAGGAGTAAATCTCACTGTGCTCAGGCGACTCAGTGTAATAAGCATGTGGACTACCTTCATGGGAGTAGTCTGAACTATGAGCATGAGAGTCATTATCTGGTATCAATGGGGTTAGTGGCACCAATGCTCTATTTGGATTTTCCTCTCCCACATCATACTTGACTGGAATCACGTTGGCAAGAGCTGGTGGTTGGTTTCCCAAGACTGGTTGTGGCCTATATTGTGCTTGATATTGCTCTTGTGGTCGATAATATGGCTGTTGGTATTGGTTCTGATACCTACCTTGTTGGTAAGGTTGCTGATAAGTTTGTCTAACAGCCTGCCTATTGTAGGGAGAATCTTGAGCCATGTGGTTCGTGTATTTTCTCTCAATAGTGCAATATGGAGCATTCCTTTCTCTAATGTTTTGGTTTTGCATTGGGCATACGTTAGCCATGTGGTCCCCTCCGCAGGTATAACATCGGTTCAATGAGGTGACTCTTTGTGTTTGTCTATTTTGGACTCCCAACTTCTTGGCAACTTGCTCAACTATCTCATCTATTTCCGTGGAGATTTTCGAAGTATGACTAGTAGAACTATCAGAATCCTTATAGAGTTTGGACAATCCTAACTCCTCACCCAAGTTATCTTCTATGTCAATGCCCTTCCGCACACACTCTTCTATGGATCTAGGCTCTTTCAAGTACACATATGATCTTAACTTAGTGCTTAGTAAGCCATCTAAAAACAAATCCACTTGTTTGGCTGGTGTAGGTAATTCCAGAGTAGGACATCTTTCTAAGTACTGTCTGAACCTTCTTCCTGCTAGTCGCACTGTTTCTTGGGGTGTCTGCTTGAAGCTATGGATCAAGGATGATGTGTTATGCCTGATACCACTCTTGGAAAATTCTACAATGAATTCGTCTAGCAGTTGACCTATATCGCGATAGTTGCGACTACTCAGTGGTTGAAACCAAGCTAAGGCAGTAAGGTGTACTCTTAATGGTGTAGTTCCCATGGTTATATTCCCAGATGCCAGAGGTCGTCCATCTACTACTTTAGCTATTATTGGTTTGTTCTTCCGAAGTACAGGAATTCGATGTTTCTTAACCAATCCTTCATCGGTGAAACATGAGGATGCTCTTGAATCTACTAGGGCTGTAAGGGAAAGGGTCTTCTTGGGCATGATTAACTTGACAGGTGCAAGACATGTTTCTATGGGTGTAACTGGAATTATGAGACTCTTTCTTATATCGTGGTCTCTTTTACATCTGAACTTCGTCATTTCCCTGCTCTACAAGGGTGGCTGCAACTCTAGAGTTTGTTCTCTTGTTCGGACAATTAACTGCAATATGTCTAGGGTTTCCACAATAGAGACATAACTTGTTAGCTTTCCTTCTCTGTTTCTCTTCTGGTGTTAGAGGATGAAACCCGATTACATCTATTTGCATAGGTTCAGGCATAGACTCATCTTTAGGAGTGGGTTGGAAGGGTTTCCACTCGCGAGGTCTTTCTTCTACTTATTTTTCTTGTTTCCTTTCAAAAAGTCGGTTATCATATTGAATAGCTTGCATGATATATTCATTCAATGTTTTAACCTCTGGCATCGTGAGCAAAAG